>OY757933.1:53728821-53756321 GCA_963585895.1 Sepioteuthis lessoniana | reverse complement strand
GTGTTTATTTACAAACACGACCGACAGTGATGTTTATGTTTATATTTTTTTTAATTAATTATTGTTTTTCTTAATTCTAATTAAAATTAATAAAAACCAGTATAAATCAAAACGTCTTTTCCTTTTCTTTCTTGTTACATTTTAAAAAGTTTTAAAATCTTTATTTAAAAAAACCACTTGGTGATTATAATTCAACGTTGTCATGAAGCGAGAGATTCATAGATCCACTAACGTGACGTCACATTTCATCCGGCAGGCCTTGGTATTATAGCGACGGCCACAGTCAGACTTCCCCAACGAGTGTCCTGGATATGACACTAAACAATCTGATGGTGAAGCTCCAGTAATGCTGGAGCTATGGGGAATGCGGAGTACCCCTTCATTGTCATCGTTCCCAGGTCCACTCTGGCCTGAAGTGGTGGCACCTTATAGCGTTCTATCTATGGATCAAATAGAACTAAACTGTGTCCTGAATCGTTTGAAATAGAACTGTTTTTGATATTGAAACTGTGTACTTATGCTAAACTGATTTGTTTGAAATAAAACTGTTTTTGTATGCTAAAGTGAATTGTTTGAGATAGAACTGTTTTGACGTTTAACTACGTGTAAACAAAAAAGCTATACTTATACTAAACTGAATTGTTTGAAATAGAACTGTTTATATGCATAAAAATGGTTTTGGCATTAATAACCTACAATGGTTGATATGCTATAAAACCAAACCAAACCAAACCAAACTTTGGTTTGACTTTCTGGTCGAGATTGGGTGATTTATTTGTGTCTTTCAATCTCAGACAATTTTTATGAATCTCATTCACTAGGACGGATTCTACTTTGTGAATATACCATTTAGTGGTTTGGTTTAAATTAAAATCTTTTGCACAAAACTCTAGCTCTGGTGGCCCTGCTTCTCTGATACACCTTTCTTACTTTTCCTTCCATCTCGACTTGATGGTGTCCGTTTTTAGCTTTTGTATTTCTGTTTGTGTTTCAGACGATATACTAATCTTATCACTGATTAGTTCGATAGTTCACTGGGATATATTTTTAATAATTTATTTACTTTTTCGGTTAGTACCTTAATTTTTTCCAGTCCTGATAAATCGAACTTTTCACGATTAGGTCTATTATCAATTTTTTCCCCATTAAAATTCAGCCCAATATGAGTGAGCAAGAAAAGTAACGACAAAGAATCAATGAATTTTCTTTTCGTCGAAACCAAGCTAAAAATAATTTCCGCAATAATTGGAGTTTCTTTGTGGCCTCCATCAAGCCCAGACCTTAAACCCTCTTATTTACTCTATATGGGGCGTTTTAGAAAACAAAACAAATGCAACTTCCCATCCAAATACTGGTTCCCTTATGACTGCTATTGAGGAGGAATGGAATAATATATCTAAAGAATTAATTTTGAAGGGACGCAAATCGTTTCGAAAGAGTGTTGATACAATAATTTAAAAAAAAAAAAAAATGGTGGCCATTTGTGTGAATTTACTATTTTGTGTCTTTCTTCTTATTTTGTTGTTTTTTGATAGAGTCGTTCATTATTATACTAGAATATTTGTAATTTTGCTTCTGCATGTTGTCGAAGGCCGTAAAACGGAAATTATTAGGTGTTATTCGATAGGAATACTTCATATCATATAACTGTGGGCAAAAATTTCAAAAACGACACAAAAATGTAAATATAGATGTACAATGTGCGCAATTCTCTAACCTCTAGACATTAAATATCCCTGGACGAGTTGACATGTCGTTAAAATAAGAATACAACGAACAGTGTAACATTTTTTTCATTTCTATTCTTTGTTCGTCCCTTTAAAACCTTTTTTTAAACCTAAGATAATGTCCGTGTTGCCTACCCAAGATGAAAAAGCTTTCCCCATAGAAATGTAGTTTTTGTACCCTCGGGAAATATAATTCAAAATGATTACGCTGACTCTATCCCGTGCAGGTTGATGAGACCCCCACCTCACAATGTAGGGGTGTTTTGGGTGTAAAATTAAACTGCATCTGATGGTGAGGCTCCAGTTCTGAAAGCTTGGGGAGTGTGAAGTACACATTCTTTGCGATTACTCCCAGTTACACGTTGATCGGAAGTGTCTGTACGTTTTCATCTATGGCTAAAAATATCAGTCAAAAAATTATTCGTATTCAATTGGGCCGTGAGCAAATTAAAAAAAAAAAAAAACTCTTAAGAAAGAACAACAAAATATACAAATACAAACGTACAATGCGATTCCTCAACTTCTAAAAATAAGATAATCCTGGACAGGTTGACATGCCGTTAAAATCATTCACTCAATCAATCACCATCTCTTTTAATTCAGCCTTGTGTCAGACCAAAATAAATATCTATAGTATTTCGTTTTAACGGAGAGAAATATATTTTCCCCTCAGCCTTAATTAGTCAACGTTAGAGTTCAAGTTTAAAGGCCAGAATTTCGAATGTTGATTTTAATAGTAAACACGCAGACAGCCTGTACGGATGACGCGACGCAATTTCAATCAGTTTCATTTTAGCATTGTAAGTTCCATGCACACTTAAGAAGTCATGAATCAAGTGTAGTCTCCGCCTCCTTCATTCAGGGACAATAAACTTAACAAGCTCCCCTCGGGGTACATGACTAATTAATGAGTGGGTGTTCCAAAACCTCCCCCACACTTTGATTGAAATGTTCCTTTTAGGACAAATGGTGTCTCGGAAGGCGGGAAGAAAGAAAAAAAAGCATCTTCATCTTTATTTGTCAAATTTAACGGCTGAGCGCATTATGAAAACAAACATTTCACTAAAGGAGTGGTAACTGATGTCGCTTCGCTACAACGTAAATGTGTTTTATCAACTGCATTTTCCTTCTATCGATACTCTCTCTTTCTTGCTTGGAAAATGGAGACCTTAAGGATTTTTCCAGGCGTGTGACCGGTCAGTTAAGAGGTCGAGCCCTTTTTTCCCGCAAATCAACCTTCAACTGATGTCGCTGTAATAGGGAAAACACTGAAATAGGGAACCAATTTATTTGTTTATTTATTCATTTTTTTACGCGGAGAGGGAAATAAATGTGTTCATTGGTGTCTCCTCTAAAAAAGGAAGAATGGAAGGGGGAGAAAGAGGACAGGGAGACAAGGGGAAATAAATAAGATTGATTGTGTAACGGAGGAGAGAGAGAGAGAGAGAGAGAGAGAGAGAGAGAAGTGGGAGAATTGATTGATAGAGAGAGAGAGAGAGAGAGGGAGTGAGAGAGAATTTATCATGATGTGAGTAGGGAGAGAAATGGGACAAGGAAAGAAGGAAGAAGTGAAGGTTGTGAAGGAAGAAAGAAGAGAAATAAGTGATAAGAAAAGAATGAAAATAAGAAGAGGGGAGAGAGAATAAGAGAAAGAGAGGACTAGAGAAAGGGAAAATAGGAAAAATGTGAGAATAGATAGCCAGCCAGCTACACACACACACACACACATATATATATATATATATAGAGAGAGAGAGAGAGGGTGAGAGAGAGAGAGAGAGAGAGAGTGAGAGAAAGAGGAGTGGAATAAGAAAGAAGAAAGAGAAAGAAAACACAGCGGGAAAGAGGAAGGAGAACGAAAGAAGAGATGAAAAGAGAATGAAAAATGGAAAGAGGAAAAATATTAGTGTAAGTAGAAAAGGGAAAGAGAAAAGAGGTATGAATAAGAGAGAGAGAGAGAGAGAGAGAGAGAGAGAGAGAGAGAGAGAGAGAGCGAGAGAGAGTAGAATGAGAAAGAAGAAAGCAAGAAAGAAAGTACAATGGTAAAGATGAAGGAGAATGTAAGGAGACAAAAAAGTTACTGAAAAAGAGGGAAAGGATATTAGAGTGGAGTGTGAGAAGGAAAGTGAGAAAGAAGAAGATAAGAAAAGAGAGAAGAAAAGAAAGAAAGGAGGGTAGGGAGGTAGGTAGGTAGGGAGGGAAAGTGAGAGAGAAAGAGATTAGAATGGAAAAGGCGAAGGAGAATGAAAAGAGTGAAAAAAGAGAATGAAAAAGAAAAATATTCTGGAAGAGAGTGTGAGAAAGAAAGAAAGAAAGAAAGAAGAAGAAGAAGAAGAAGAAGAAGAAGAAGAAATTTCGGGTAGAATACGAAAGAAGAAAGAGAAAGCAAGTACAATAGAAAAGAGGAAGAAGCAAAAACAGAAAGTTAAAAAGAGAACAAAGAACATTAGAGCAGAGAGAGATAGAGAGATAGAGAGAAGAAAGGACAAACAGAAAGAAAGCAAAATGAGAAAGGGGAAAGAGAAAGAAAGAAGAAGAAAAAAGAAAGCGAAAAAGAAGGAAAATATCAGACCACCATGTGAGGAGGAAAGCGGAAGAGGAGAGAGAGAGAGAGAGAGAGAGAGAGAGAGAGAGAAAGAGAACAATGCAAAGGAAGTAGTTGACTGCATTTAAGTGGGGATGGCATGTGTTTGGTACTCATTTCTGGCTTCTCACAAATATTCTTTTTGTGCCGCTAATTTTATAGTTGGGCATCACAAGTCGGAATTCAAATTCAAAATTTCAAATGTCGATTTTCATGATAGACAGAGATACTATCTTATTGTGGAAGATCGGCGCTACCCAATCTTCTCGCTTGGTAGCTTAACTTCAATCTTTTACTAAATGGATAATTATCACTCAAAAGTTTTAGGCTATGCTTCAATAATTGGGTGTCTGTGTTCAACACTTAACCATATAGCACTCTGTCAATGGGGTCGAGAATATACCGACTGATCCCCTGCAGAGGAGTAAGCTCACCGAGATCCCCAAAAGGCCGATCTTGGTATGACCCTAAAGTTGATCCAGTTGCAAGACTCTTGTTCTTAAGCGTGTGAAGTCTCCCTTCATTACGAAGTCCACTTTGTCCAATAATAGAAGTATCTGTTAGGGTCACATCTATAAGTCAAAAAGAGCTGATTGAAAGTTATTGGTATTTGATAGGAATACTTGGAACCATATCACTATATGCAAAAAAAAATAAATCACAATATCATTTCTTGTGAGTTTTTCACATCAACATTAGCTGATTGTCTTTTACTGGAGTCTGAGTGACAGCAAGTCTCCTCAGGTTTCCATGGCCCGGTTGGCTGGAGCTGTAGAATACTCCGACTGCATCTCCACAGAGGGGTAAGACACTCCAACGAGTGTCCAAGGTATGACACTAAACAATATGATGATGAGGCTCTAGTAATGTTGGAGCTTTGGGGAATGCGGAGTACTCCTTCATTGCTATCGCTCCCTGGTTCACTCTGTCCCGGACTAGTAGCACCTGATTGGGTCCTATCTATGGGTTAAATAGAACTTAGTAGTGTGATTATGCTAAACTGAATTGCTTGAAATAAAACTGTTTTGACGTTTAAACTTTGTACTTATGCTAAACTGAATTGTTTCAAATAGGACTGTTTCAATGGTCCGGGAGAGCTGGGTTCTGTCCCTGGTCGCGTCGTATCAAAGACTTTAAAAATGGTACTTGATACTTCCTTGTTTAACACTCAGCAATATAAGGTACCTATCAAGGGTAAAGTGGAGCAATCGGCGGGAAGGAGTATCGCCCTCTCCTATACCTCAGTGTAGTAGCTATTGAAAAGAGAGCCTTCTGGTTACTCTCGACTACAGTCGCCAACTTTACTTTTACTACTTATATGAATAAAAATGGATTTGGCATTAAATAACCTACAATGGTTGATATGCCATAAAACCAAACCAAACCAAACTAAACTAAGTTAGGTTTCCAGGAATTCTCTTAGTATTCTATTCAGTATCGAAGATTCTATATCTTGGATGGTCACGATTCTTCTTCTGATTTTTAACTCCTCCAGTCTTTTTGCCAAGTTTTGGGAACCGTTTCAAGCACATTATCTGCAATTTGTATCACCGTCACCGTCATGTTCCACATCTTTTTTTTTTTTAGTTCTCAAGCAAAGTCCAGGTAATTGTCTATCTTTTATTTTATTTTTTTTTTTTTACTCTGTGGTCCACTGAAATGGGAAAATCAACGAGATGGCCATTTCTCTCTTTCCTCTTATTAACAAAAAATAAAAATAGGTTTGGTCATCTGACCAGGATTAGATGATCTGTTTGTATCTCAAAATCACCGAGAACTTTATGCGTTTCCTTCTCACGGACGGATCTTGGTTTGTGCATATACCATTTAGAAGTATTGTTAAATTTAAATCTCTCGCACAATTGCCAGTGGATAACCTTTCCCAGCCAATCGTGTATAGACTAATAGTCATTATGAGTAGGCTTGCTGCATTCTCTTATGTAATTATCCAATTCATCTGTTTTTCTATATAACCTACACTTGCTATTCTGTTGTGTGTTATCAATTTTTGCTTTAATATTATTGGTCCTTATGGCGTTGTTTATGATGATATTAGAAAGATTCAGTTTCTCTCTTGAGGTTTTGCTTTCTTAGCAACGTCCATTTTATACATATATATCAAATATATGATTTCTTATATATTTTATACATATATATCAAATATATAATTTCTTAATACATTTTGAAGTTAAGATTTTTAAACGAGCCTGAGCTCCTTTTTTTGCACACAGTTAAATGGCTTCACTTATTTCTAACGAATATTTCTATCGACAATCATTTGTTTGCACACAGTTTAATGGTTTCATGTATTGCCATTTATCACTAACAATGCCTTCTCGTGTGCAATCTCGCCCGTTTGTCTCTTGAAATATCCATACAGTTGTTTTTCTTCCATTTTTTGTTCTGTAGTTTTTCCTTTTGTTGACATAGTTTTGCTTTGGCTTTTGGTAGTCGTTTTTCTTTGCTCTTTTTAAAGTAATGGCGAAACTTTTCATCATTTGCATATATTGTTAATTTCGACAACTCGGTTCTTTTGTCATTTGTGCATACACAAACATTGACACTCACATATCTAGTGGGTAGAGTGTTCGCCAATGGTCTGGGATACCCGGGTTCAATCCCAGGTCACTTGCTTAACACTCAGCAATATAAGGTACGTATCAAGGGTAAAGTGGAGCAATCGATGAAAGGAGCAGCGGCCTTCCCTACACCTCGATGTAGTAGCTATTGAAAAGGGAGCCTTCTGGTCGCCCTCGACTCCGGTCGCCAACTTATATATATATATATATATATGGCCAACTCTTCCCTCACGAGCAGTTCTCCTGTGGGGTTGCGATCATGGACACATCTGTGTTGGTCGACTAATAAAGACTAATATTCATCAGCTCTGTGTGGATACAGGATGGTGCCAAGAAGATCTACCAAGAGCGATGAACGATAGGGATGGATGGCGAGAGTAAGTCAATCGAATCTGTGCTGTCTCCTTGACCTGATGATATTGATGTGTACACAACAAATAAAGCATTTATTGTAAATAACAAATATCTATTTTTCAAAATAATCTCCTTCCTAGTCAATGCCCTTAACTTGATTGCGTCTCCATTCATCACATTATATACTAAAAAAAAAAAAAAAAAGTGATGTACTTCTATGGACCCCCACACATGGCCAAGCAAAAGCAAGACGACCAGCTCGAACCTACATACAGCAGCTATGTGAAGACACAGGATGTAACCCTGAAGACCTGCCGGAGGCGATGAATGATAGGGAGAAGTGGCGAGAGATGGTCAGGGATATCCGTGCTGGCGGCACGACATGATGATGATGATATATTAAAAATGTCCGGTTAAAATTTAGTTTGTAACTACGACAGGCTACGGACTTACTGATTCACATTCATGAATGTATATTTTTGGTTTGGTTTGGTTTCAAGGCGTTTCAACCATTGTAGGTTATTTAATGCCAAATCCTTTTTTAAATATATATATCAAATATATAATTTCTTAACACATTTTGATGTTAAAATTTTTAAACGGGCCTCAGCTCCTTTTTTGAACACTGTTAAATGGCTTCACTTATTTCTATCCAAAACGAATATTTCTATCGACTATTAATCATTTGCTTGCACACAGTTTAATGGTTTTAAGTATTGCTATTTATCACTAACGAATCAATTAAACATTAGTCATTTGTTTGCACAGTAAAAACAGTTTTATTTCAGACAATTCAGTTTAGCATAAGTACACAGTTTGTCAAACAATTCTATTTGACCATTGATAGGACCCTATCAGGTGCTACTTCTCCGGGTCAGAGTGGACATGGGAGCGATGGCAATAAAGGGGTACTCTGCATTCCCAAAAGCTCCAGTATTACTGAAGCTTCATCATCAGATTGTTTATTGTCATAATCAGGACATTCGTTGGGAGAGTCTTACTCCTGTGCAGAGATGCAGTCGGTGTATTGTACAGCCCTAGCCGACTAGGCCAAAATGAATATGTATATATAGGGCGGAGAGCTTTGTGTAAAGGATATTACCGTGGGAAATGGAATCGGAGACCCAAATGCAAATCCAAGACGAGGATGTTTCAATTCGGGCTAACGCCCTTGAAGAAAAGCAAGAATACATTTATTCTCTAAATAGCTATGAATAAATAATAGGGTAGACTGTTTTGGCAAGGCAACCAGTCTAGGAGATGGGGGAACTCTGAATTCAAACTAGCTTTTCTCCGCTTAAACATTGACCTTGAGACACATCTAGGCTGTAGTGGACGGGTTGAATAAAAACATACAAATATAACTGCTATCACTATTAATAGTGTGGTGTAATGGTTATCGTCGTAGGAAATGAACACGGCGACACGAGTTCAAATCCTGGACGAGACTGATTGCATTTCACATAGCACTAATACCCTTGGGAAAGGTATGAATCTCATTATTCTCCCTCCAGCTATGGGTAAATAGTAGGGCAGACTGTGTTTTTTAGCCTTGGTGAGGCAACTAGTCTAGGAGAAGGAAAACTCTGAATTCAGACCTGTTAAACTCCGCTTAAAAATTGACCTTATGTCATATCCTGCCCGAGCGGAGGGGTTGGGTAAATAGGATCACTATTAATAAAATTACTTTACTACTTTGCCCAGTCGGCTGGGGCTGTAGAATACACTGCACCTCTGCAGAGGGATAAGACCGCCCAAATGAGTGTCCTGGATATGACACTAAACAATCTGATGGTGAGGTTCCAGTGATGCTGAGGCTTTGGGGAATGCAAAGCACCCTTCCATTGCCATTGCTCCCAGGTCCACTCTGGCCCGGCGTTATAGCACCCGAGAAGGCCCTTTCTATGGGTTAAATACAACTAACGGGTTACTTATGCTAAACTGAATTGTTTGACGATTCGATGGAAATGAGGGGCAAGAGGGGGGCATAATCCTCAACAGATTTTTTGTTTGGCCTCTATGTTAGCCCATACTTTTATGGCGTTCGCATCGGGTAGGCGAGTAAAATTATCAGATTCGTTCGAGGGGGCCTTCCTATCAGACAGCACTTGCCCCTTCATTTAAAGCAGGTTTAGGGATCGGTTTATTGTTCGGTACCGAAGGCGCTCCCAAAGAGGAATGCTGACAGAATTTAAGTAATTTTTGCATCTGTCCACGAGGGGTACCCGTCATGCATGGTACCCCACACTAAATTGACCTTGAGTCACATTTTGGCTTTGTGAGGAGCAAAACAAATACTCGTCAAGGTTTTATCTCCCACACTTTTACTTGTTCTAATTGTTGATGGTTGGTTGGGTTTTATGGCATATTGTTAGTTATTCAATGCCAAATCCTGTTTATACATATATACTAAATATATGTGACTTGTAGATATTCTGTTGATTACAGTTTTTAAATGAGCTCATTTTTTTGCACTCATTTAAATGATTGCTCAATTGGCCTGGGCTGTATAATACACTGATTACATCTCTGAGGAGGGATAAGTCTACCTCCCCGATATGACACAAGGCAATCTGATGGTGAGGCTTTAATAATGCTGGAGCTTTAAGAAATGTACAGTACCCTTTCATTGGCATCGCTCCCACGTCCACTCTGGCCCAGAGTGGTAGCACCTGATAGGATCCTATCTATGGGTCAAATAGAACTGCTTGACGTTTAAACTGTATGCAAACAAATGACTTATGCTTAATTGAAATGTTTGAAATAAAAATGATCATTTAACTGTTTGATATATATGTATAAACAGGATTTGGCATTCAATAACCAATCATGGTTGATATGTCATAGAACCAAACTAAACTAAATCAATCAATTAAATGGCATCAAGTATTTCCATCTTGTACAACTAATCTTATTTACTATTAATCATTTGTTTACATACAGTTTAGTGGTTTTAAGTATTGCTATGGAAGTAAATAATGGAGTGTATTCTGACAATATATAAAGAAAAATTGATAACAAGGTAATCCAAGTAGAAGGAGAGATTCATTGAGAAGCAACGTCGACATTATAACGTTTCGGTTCGAATGAACCATCATCAGGAATATGAAGGATGATATTAGTGATGTTAAATCGACGATGGATGTTTAAAAGTTCAAAATACAAAAGTATTGCTATGTATCATTAACAATTCAATTAAATAACAGTCATTTGTTTACACAGAGTTAAATGGTTAAAGAGTCTTATTTCTAACGAATCATATAGGATAAGGCATTTGTTTGCACAAAGTTTAAATGCCAAACAATTTTATTTGACCCATAGCTAGGACACAGTTTAGTTCTTTTTGACCCATACATGGGACCTTATCAGGTGCTAAAAATCCGGGTCCGAGAGGACCTGGAAGCAATGGTAATGAACGGATACTCCACATTCCCTAAAGTTCCAAGACTGGAGCTTCACCATCAGATTGTTTAATGTTATATCTAAGACACTCATTGAAGGGTTTCATTCCTCTGCAGAGATGCAATCGGTGTATTCTACAGCCCCAGCCGACTGGGCTGTAATGTAGAGATGTAGTTGATATATACTAGAGTGAGTTCAAAGTTTTACCATATTTTGGTAACGTAAGGTACAATTCGGGAGCTCTGGATTCTTTTGCGAAAGTCGTGAAGAAAAATAACCACATTCAACTGTGATATACTGAGATCGTCTGCTACTCGCCAGATTTATCTTTTTGACTTGGACAACGGCCTCTGAATCCACCGATTTTGGCCTTACCCAACGTTGCTTGATTGTCGATGCTCTTTCAACCAAAGCGGAATTCCTTCAACCATCTGGTTACTGCACCGGAAATGTTTTTGGTTGCTTCCATGGCATAAGTACGCGAATTAGATTCCGTTTTATCTTCATCCGTGCGTCTTTCAAATCGCACACCGAGTAAATCCTATACACAAGATTAATGCACCAACAACCACATAATTCCTCACTACAGCAGGTACTATTTACCAACCCCTCCGCTCGGGCAGGATATGACACAAGGTCAATTTTTAAGCAGAGTTTAACAGGTTTGAATTCAGAGTTTTCCTTCTCCTAGACTAGTTGCCTCACCAAAGCTGAAGAACCTAGTCCGTCCTACTATTTACCCATAGCTGGAGGGAGAATAAGAGGGTTCATAACTTTCCCAAGGGTATTTGGCCGAAAGTGAAAGTAATTGCGCGACTGGAGTACGAACTTGCGTTCTACGATTCCGCAGTTCATCGCTTTAACCATTACACCACGAGGACACCCTCACTACAGCAGGCACCTTGCACGGCTTGACCAGTTTCGGTCACTTGACATATAGGTAGGAAACAAACACGTTGCAAAATATTCAGATCAGTCGGCTGTAGCTGTAAAATACACCGACTGCATCTTTGCAGAGGGGTAGGAGCCGCATCAACGAATGTCGTGGTAAATGACGCTAAACAATTTCATGGTGAGTTTCGAGTCTTGTAGCTTTGGGGAATGTGAAGTACCCCTTGACTCAGCAAGTCTCGTCAAGTTTCCATGGCCCAGTCGGCTTGGGCTGTAGAATACTCCGACTGCATCTCTACAGAGGGGTAAGACAACCCAACGAGCGTCCTAGATATGACACTAAACAATATGATCGTGAGGCTCTCGAACCAACTAGCACAATACTACCGACCACAGTGAATACCTTTCAGTACAGCTTGAACTGCTTCAGCCACATGATATGCGCACTGCAAAGTAACCAATATTGCAAAACCTTTGTTTCACCCAAGTATTTTGGAAAAAAAAAATTATCTTTCCTCAAAGTTATCAAAATCTGCGTCATCAGACCCAGTGTCGATCGAGTGAGGGAGGTTCTTAAATTAATTTGAAAAATATAATTCTATAAAGATTACAATTTCTTTGCGGAATCCAATTATTTTTTTTTACCAACAATTAATTATATAAAATTTAAATAATTGTTAAAATTTAATTAAATTAATTGGCTGTTAGTTTTTACTTATCATTTTCACTCAGTGGTCGGCCAGAATAACAAAATTCACTTGACGACAATTTCTTTTTCTTCTTTTCTTTTTTTCTTTTTTTTTTTTTTCTCGTTAACACTTGGTCTGGTCTTCTGGCCGGGATTAGGTAATCCGTTTTTACGAGCAGAGTCCAAGGGAATTTTATGCGTCTCATTCACTTGGACAGATTCTGGTTTGTGCTTAAACCATTTTTTCAATGATCAAATTTTAGTCTCCTGCACGATTTTCAGTGGATCACCTTTCCCATCCAATTAGGTCTTGTTTTTATTCTTTCTATGCTAGTTATTGCCCAGTGGGGTAGGGCTGTCGAATATACCAATTGCATCTCTGCAGAGAAGTAAGACTCCATTAACGAGGCCCAGTCGGTTGGGGCTGTAGAATACACCGACTGCTTCTCTGCAGAGTGGTAAGACTCCCCCAATGAGTGTCCAGGGCATGACACTAAACAATCTGATGGTGAGGTTCCTGTAATGCTGGAGCTTTGGGGAATGCAGAGTACCCCTTCACTGCCATCGCTCCTTGCTCCACTCTGACTTGGAGCGGCAGCACTATATACTGTCCCATTTATTGGTCAAACAGAAATGTTTGTCCATTGAGCTTTGTGCAAATGAGTGATGTTAAATTAAGTTGTGCTTCATAACAATATGTAGAACAATTTAACTGTATGCAAATAAAACTCTTGATGCGGTGTTAGATGGCAATATTTATAATCATTTTAGAATGTGAAAACAAACGATTAATGTTAAATAGAATTATTAGTATTAGATACAAATACTTGAACTCATTTTAACTGTGTACTAATGAATGAATATTGTTAAACAGAATTGTTGGGGTTGAATAGCAATACTTGAAACCTTTTAACTGTGTGCTAATGAAACTATTTGTGTGAGCAATACTTGAAAACACTTTTCTATATGCAAACAAAGGACTTCTGTTAAACTGAATTTTAAGTTTTATATAGCAAACAATAGTAATACTTGTGTACAAACACATTAGCTTTAATTCATTTGAAATGAAGATAACCAACAATCTATTCACTTACAATTATATATATATATATATATATATATATATATATATATATATATAACCATTTAACTCTGTGCAAACAAATGACTGATGTAAGATTAAATTGTTCGTGTTAAATAGTAATACTCGTAACCATTTAACTGTATGCAATTAAATGAGTTCTGGCTTGTTTAAAAATGTAAATTACAAACTATTCATTTACCAATATATATATATATATATATATATATATATATATATATATATATATATATATATATATATACGATTTAGAGTTAACCAATACGAGTTGATATGCAATGAAAAAAATAACCAATCAACCAACCAACCAAGTTTGACAGCTCAGTAGGTTGGGGCTGTAGAATACACCGACTGCATCTCTGCAAAGGTGAAAGACCCCACATCTTGTGTCCTGGATATGATATTAAACAATCTGAAGGTGAGGCTCCTGTGATATTAGAGATTTGAGGAATGGGGAGTACTCCTTCACAGCCATCGCCTCCAGGTCCACTCGGACCAAGAGTGGTATCAGCTGATAGGGTCCTATCTATGAGTCAAACATAACTTTTTGACACTTAAACTGTACGCAAACAAATGACTTATGCTAAATAGAATTGTTTGAAATAGAACTGTTTGATCATTTAACTGTGTGTAAACAACTGACTGATGTCTAATAGAATTGTTAGTGATACATAGCAATATTTCGAACCCTTTAGATTTGTTGAATTATGCTAAATTAAATTGTTAGAAAGAGAACTGTTTGTCATTTAACTGTGTGTCACAAAAAGGCCTTAACAAATCATATATTTAATATATATGTAAAGACAGGATTTGTCATTGAATAATCAACAAGAGTTTATATGCCACAAAACCAAACCAAACTAACATCGTGCAAAATTTTTGACTTACCTTAGTAAGTCCCGTAAAGTTTGATTGCTGATGTTACCTAAAATTGATTATCTTCCTGTTTTCCCATGTGTCTTACAATTGAGTTATATCTGCAGATGATTTTTATTTTGGACCATTAAGTACGAAAAGAAAGGATTTTCACAATTGTTGAAACAAAACCATAGCCCCTCAGATCTTCCAGGTTGACTTTGTTCTTTTGTTTTTTTTCAGATTATTACTGGAACATAGTTAGTATTTTGATATATCTAACCAAATATAACGAAGTCACGCCTTTGATGATAAAGCAGAAGATATTTTGTGTGAAGATATATTTTGAAACTAAATCATTCACAATTGTTCACGCAAGATCTAGAAGGAAATTCAATTTCAACTCATTTCCCAACTGGAGTCAGATTTTCAAGTTGACCAAGAACTTTGGCACTAGTAAAGATCGTAAGACAACGGGATCCTCACCATCTGGATCTTTGCTAACCGAGGAGGTATGTGTACGCGTTATAAACCAGTTTATACGTCGCATTGAACTGTGCCTTTAACTGAACAGCAGATATCATTAAGGCTGCTCTTAACATTTTTAATTCAAGTTTGAGACTAAATGATCGTGGATACTAAGATATTATTCTTTTCCCTTTTAATAAATGTAATTTTCACGAATCTTTCATTAGTGGTCCTTGATTTATATCCAATCATTTTGTTTCAAAAGTTGTGAAACTACTTGTATTTCTGGTTTTGTCGTTTGTGAAAGTCTGTTTGCACTGTAAGTCAACTTTTCCTTTTTTGAGATTAGACTTCGTAGAATTGCTCCCATCTTTACCATTTGGCTACATCCACAGATGCTTTTAATTTCGGACCTTCTAGTATTTCTTATTGCTTTGTCGTTGTGAAAATCTGTTTAGTTTAAATGAAATATTTGTTGGCTTTTTTCGCCTACTAAACTTTCTGTTTTTTCCTTTGAACAAATAGACTCAGTAATTTTCTTGTTCTCGTTTTACTTTCTTATTTTTCTTCTTTCTTTCAAGCAAGAGTGTCTCTCCAATTAACATTGTCATCTCATATGCTTGTCCTCGCTTCTTACCCGGCAGCCATACAGTCGGCTTGTCTTACTTGTTGTTTGCTTCCGCCATTTTGTTTCTTGCGCCGGTGTATCGTTGTCTGCTGTCCTGAATTGTTTGATTTCTTTAAACAAAAGTCAATCAATCAATGCGACACAAGTCTTCACTAGACACCGGAATGAATAACAAATATTGGACTTTTGTTGAAATAGCTGTAGTATTTTTGGAGGAAAAGCAATGGCTAAAAATAGAAAGTAGAACTTGAAAATAAAAACAAGAAAATAAGAAAGAAAAATGTAGGAAAGAGTGAGAAGATGGCAGGAAGAAAAAATTAAAGGAAAAACGAAAAGCAGAAAGAATAGAATTAGAAAGAAAGGAAAGGAAGAAAGAAAACAAAGCAAAATAAAACATTATAAATCGTGGCTTTCCATAAGAAAAAGGAAAAAAATTAAAAGACAAATAGAAAATAGAAAGAAAGAAGGAAAGAGAGAAAGAAAGAAAGACAAATTGTGGTTTGCCAAAAGAAAGAGGAAAAAATAAAAGGTGAAAAAAAAAAAGCTAGAAAGAAAGAGAGAAATGCAATATATATATATATATATATATATATATATATATATATGTATATATATATATATAATTGCTTTATTATTTCTATATTACTGAAATTCTTACAGCGTGCTCCATACTTCTCGTCTTGTGTCACAACTTATATAAACTTATCAAATAACATTACTAAATTTCGTATTATGTTTGTTTACTTTTACCGCAAGTCAACGCTTGTTTGGTTATTTAATGCTAAAGTCTATTCAACAATATGCTCCCATTATTTTATATTCACAATCATTTTACCACCCATTCAGTGGGACTTAGAAGACGCAGACTGTATCCAATACAGAGCCCCCTCACTACCCCAAAATTGGATGTCCTTGGTAAGACACTGAACTACATCTGGTGGTGAGGTTCCAGTTCTGGAAATATGCTGAGTGAGGAGTACCCCTTCATTGCCATTACTCCCAGGTCCACTCTGACTCGGAGTGGTAGTAAAGTCAGGCAGTCAGTCAATTAACAATTATTAACAATTCATACTTAGTTGTAAACCAATGTCGTAAGAGCAAATGTAGTTGAAAATAGATTTAAACGTTATCTCGAACGGAATCTGTTTGATTAATAGATGGGACCCTAACAGGTACTATTATTCAGGGTCAAGAGTAGATTTGGGAGTAAAGGCAACCAATAGGTGACTCCATACTCTTGATTTTAAAAATCCTGGACGAGGCTGTTTGTGTTCCACTTCGTCCTAATGGCCTTGAAAAGGTATGAATCAATCTGATCTTCCTCAGCTATACGTAAATAGCAGCTTTGGTTTTGGCAATCAGTCTAGAAGAAGGAAAATTCGTAATTCAAACTTCAAAATTCACCGAGTATTGCATCCTACCAGTGGTGGAGGGGTTAGGCAAATACAATACCAGGACACTATTACATTAGTATACGTTTGATACCCAGTGAAGATTCACAACACTAATGAAATGATCAGCAAGACCAGCTTGTTAACCATTGCACCACAGAAGGTAATCTCTCTAGAACTATGGTATGTTTTTAAAGATTATGTCCAAATGGTGCAGCTATACAGTAGTAATGACATGGCTGCTGCTTGGAAGAATTCCCGTTTTATTTTATCTGAGAGATCAGATTTCCATATGGTCATTGTCAATAGCAGTTAATGCCTTCATCTGTGTTTATCATATTTACCCAACCCCTCCACTCGGGCAGGATATGACATAAGGTCAATTTTTAAGCGGAGTTTAACAGGTTTGAATTCAGTGTTTTCCTTCTCCTAGACTAGTCGCCTCACCAAGGCTGAAGAACCTAGTCTGCCCTACTATTTACCCATAGCTGGAGGGAGAATAATTGGATTCATACCTTTCCCAAGAGTATTAGTGCTATGTGAAATGCAATCAGTCTCGTCCAAGATTTGAACTCGTGTTGCCGTGTCCATTTCCTACGACGATAACCATTACACCACGGACACCTCCTTCATTTGTGTTTATGCTGACATTGTTTTCAGTTGATGAGATGTTACTACTGAGGAATATTAACTGATCTACTAATTTCACAGGCTTGCCACTTAATGATGCGTGCAGTGTTTTCTCCAAGCGTTCTGTCAAAGCCCTGGTGGTGCAATCATACAGTTGTACTGACACGGCAAGAAGAATTATCGTTTTATTTTATCAGAGAGATCAGATTTCAATGCGTATCTTGACATCGCTTTTAGTTGGTTGATTTGGTTTTATGGCATATCAACCGTTGTAGGTTATTTAATACCAAATCCTCTTTATACATATATATCAAATATAAGATTTGTAAATATATTTTGTAGATAACATTTTCCACGAACCAAGGCTCATTCTTTTATACACAGTTTAATGGTTCCGAGCATTGCTATATATCACAAGCAATTCAATTAAACATCAGTCTTTTGTTTACACACAGTTAAATGATCAAACAGTTTTATTTCAAACAATTCAGTTTAGTTGAAGTCATTTTGTTTGCCCTCAGTTTAAATCTCTAACAGTTCCGTTTGATCCATAGCTAGGACCCTATCAGGTGCTACCACTCCGGGCCAGAGTGAACGTGGGAGTGATAGCATTGAATAGGTACTCCGCATTCCTCAAAAGTCAAGCATTACTGGAGCGTTGCCATTTTTTGTTTAGTATCATATCCAAGACACTCGTTGGGGAAGTACTACTCCTTTGCAGAGATGCAGTCGGCGTATTCTACTGACCCAGCCGACTGGACCGATTTTTAATTGGTGCAATATTCCTAGCGCAGTATGTGATTCCTTTCTTTCTCACATCCAACTTTTTTCTTTCTTTTTGTATTTGAAAGGAATGTTTGATTAATAGTATTACTAATGGTAAATAGCAATACTTGAAACCATTTAGCTGTGTGACTGAACTCTAAAAACTCGTTTAAAAATAAATTATTCGCTTATAAATAACACACACAGACACACACACACACTCACACACACAGGCCCATTGGCATAATGGTTAGAGTGTTCACCAATGGTCCGGGAGACCTGGGTTCAATCCCAGGTCGAGTCATACCAATGACTCAAGAAATGATACTTGATACCTTCTTGCATAATAAGATATAGAGAAGGGTAAGTAGAACAATCCAGGGAAAAAGAAGTAACGCCCTTCTCCACACCTCGGTGTAGTAGCTATTGAAAAGGGAACCTTCGGGTCACCTTCGACTACGGTCGGCCAACTTATCTCTCTCTTTCTCTCTCTCTCCCCCCCTCTCTCTATATATATCTATATATACGAGGATCATTAAATAAGTTTCTAAACTTTTTTCGTATGGGCACTTTTATTGATAGTACACACATGAAACTCTAGTCCACTTCGAAGTAATCTCCTCCGGCAGCAATGCACTTGTTCTACCGTTCCAACAACTTCTGGAAGGCCCCATGGAAGTCCTCTTGTGTGAGCGTGTCAATGACCTTCGTCAAAGCCTCTTTCATCTCCTCAATTGTCTCATAACAACAGCCTCTGAGCTAAGGGAATAACCAAAAGTCACAGGGAGCAATGTCTGGACTATAGGGAGACTGAGGAACTGTCTTGATGCCCATCTTGGTCAAATAGTCTGTGACAAGGATGGAGTTGTGGACTGGTGCATTGTCCTGCTGGAAATGCCACTGGCCCGATTTGAAGAGTACTGGCCTCTTCCCAAGGAATCTCTTCCTGAATTCCCTTAAAACCTCAACATAGTAACCCTAAGCCTAACCCTTTGGCCAATCAACTGTGGGGTATTGACTTCTTTACTTCTCCCACACCTCTCTTCATCCCTCACAAACTCCCTACCTTCCTTGAATCTCTTATGCCACTCAAAAACTGATGCTCGATTCATGCAAGATAGTCGAAAAGCAGTCTGAAGCATTCCATACGTTTCTGTGGCGTTTTTTCCAAGTTTAAAACAGAATTTTATTGCATATCGTTCTTCTAAAGTGTCCTCACGTCCAGATTGCATTTTTGAAATCCACCAGCTGTGACAATCAGGCTTTAGTAGGATGTATTCCAATTGCTGCTGTAGTTGTTCATTTCAAGCTGATATCATAAAAATTGGTCAGTCATCTCATAAGATGTATAGCAATAACATACTGAATTTTCAAGAGTGAGTCTATGACAATTTTAAATGCCTGTGCAAAAAATCTGGAAACTTATTGAACGCACCACGTATATATATATATATATATATATATATAGTATTATTCCGTCCAGTTAAACCGGAGTTGGGAGTAATTCCATCGGGGGGAAAAAAAAAAAGTTCAACAGAGAACATTTAAATTTTCCTGGTAAAGAGCTCAATGTAACTGACATTACAGAGCAGTAATTTCTTTAAGAAAAAAAAAAAACAAAACCGGTCACATTAGGATTATAAATTTATTTCCATCCTTTTATGTGTTTTTGATATAAATCAAAAACACGAGAAAAAAATTAACAGGACTTTTTCAGATCTTATCGATAAAATAATTCAGAATAGACACAGGAAAGAAGGGTAGGAGGGGATAGAAGTGGGTTAAATGAGGAGAAAACTCTTCACCCCACTTCTATCCCCTCCCACCCTTCTTTCCTGTGTCTATTCTTAATTATTCTATCCATAAGATCTGAAGAAGTCCTGTTAATTTTTTTTCGTGTTTTTGATTTATATCAAAAACACATAACAGGATGGAAATAAATTTATAATCCTAATGTGACCGGTTTTGTTTTTTTCTTAAAGAATATATATATATATATATATATATATATAAGGTGTGTCTGAAAAGTAAAAGGATACTTGCTGACACCAGATCTGAGAAAATCAGCAATTATAAAAATAACATTTGAAACTATCATTCACAAATAAGAGTAATGGCCCTGCTTGAGATAAAGAATTTTTTTCTTTCTCTTCTGGTCTTCTTTCTTTTATCTTAATTCCACTTTATTCCTACAATTTTCTTTCTTTCTTTCTTTCTTTCTTTCTTTCTTTCTTTCTTTCTCCAGTTCCCTTTTCATTTATCTTTATGGCTCTCGCTTCCTATTTCTCTACTCTTTTTCCTCTCCTCTTTTTTAACCACTGCATTTTCTTTCTTTCTTTCTTTCTTTCTTTCTTTCTTTCTTTCTTTCTTTCTTTTCTGCTTTTTAATACCCTATCAATTTACTTCTTTCTTTTTTTCTTTTACCACTGTTCCAATTTCTTTACATATCTTCCTCCTTTCTATTCCCTGACACATTGCTGGCTTCTTTCTTTCTTTCTTTCTTTCTTTCTTTCTTTCTTTCTTTCTTAACCTCTTACGCCCTGCTTCTTTCTTTCTTTTTTCTTTTCCTATATCTCAGCATCTTTCCCGTTCTCTTCTAAAACCCATAACGTCCTGATTCTTTCTTTCTTTCTTAACCTCTTATGCCCTGCTTCTTTCTTTCTTTCTTTCTTTCTTTCTTTCTTTCTTTCTTTCTTTCTTTCTTTCTTTCTTTTCCTATATCTCAGCATCTTTCCCGTTCTCTTTTAAAACCCATAACGTCCTGATTCTTTCTTTCTTTCTTAACCTCTTATGCTTTGCTTCTTTCTTTCTTTCTTTCTTTCTTTCTTTCTTTCTTTCTTTCTTTCTTTCTTTCTTAACCTCTACATCGCTTTTCACTCTTATTTCTTTTTTCAATTATGTTAAGTATCTGTTCTACTTTTAGTGTCTATACTTTTCCATTCCCACTCTCGGAGTTTTCTTATCAGTTCAATATCCTTGTTTTTCCAAATTTTTTAAGTATCAAAATAAAAGAACGAAAAATGGAGCCATTTTCTGTAAACATAAAAAACACAGACCCCCCACCAAATAAATAAAACAGAAAACAAAAACACCCCCAAAAACTATAAAAAACAAACAAACAAAAACAAAACAAAAAATAAAGAACCAAGCAAAAACCCAAAAAACCCAAAAAGAACAAAAACAATAAAACAACCCCCCCAAAAAAAACAACACATAAAAGAAAAAACAAACAAACAAAAAAAAAAAAACAGCAAAAAACAATGAAACAAAAATTTTCACAAAATAAAAAGAAAAAAAAACTTACAAAAAACAAAAAAAAAACGAAAAACAAAACAAAAATCAAGAAAAAAAACCAAAACAGAAAAAAGAAAAAAAAACGAACAAAAAACAAAAAAACGAAAAACAAAACAAAAATCAAAAACAAAAAACCCCACAAAAAACAATAAAACAAGAAAAAAAAAACGAGTTAAAATGGCGAACTGCTATAAGGAAATGCCGACCAACCCTAAACAATTTTTGTATCCACCCACTGAGATGCCAACTTCCTTTGGCTCACATCCACATTAAGCCAACCATGTGTCACATCTTGACCTCAGGTCAAGTCAAATAAATGCACTTGGTGTCTGAAGGGCCCTTGAAGGGAAATATGCCTATGGAAACTCAGCAATTTTGGCGCCTGCCATTCGGGAGTCTTGCTTTCTGGGTGGTGGACATATTTGGACATATTAGGAATAGATATGTTGTCAATATGTCTCTTTGCAAGACTGCTGAAACAATGTCAAAGAAATCAGAGTGCCCATCAGGTAAGTGAATCATTGCCTTTGTATCTTTGCAGAGCAGCACTTTAACAGTAACTGTTTATTTATAGATACCATATGCTAGAAGTATTCGCGCCATATATCCTCTGTAGATTGAATTAAATTCCTTGGAAGATAGTTGGTTGGTTGGTTGGTTATGTTGTTTTACGGCGTTTCAACCATTTTCGTGTCATTTAACGTCGAATTAAGTCATTTTGGTAAAAATTTCAAACAATTCAGTTTACTATAAATATATTTTTTATTTACACACAGTTAAATGTCAAAACAGATCTATTTCAAGTAATTTAGTTTAACATTAGTACATAGTTTAAATATCAAAAATATTTCGATTTCAAACAATTTAGTTTAGCATAAGTACACAGTTTAAATGTCAAAAACAGTTCTATTTCAAACAATTCAGTTCAGCGTAAGTACACAGTTTAAACACAGTTAAATGTCAAAACAGGATATTTTAAACAATTCACTTTAGCGTAATTACACAGTTTAGTTCTATTTAGTTTTTCATAGATAGGACCCTATCAGGTGCTACCACTCAGGGTCAGAGTGGACCAAGGAGCGATAGCAATAAAGAGTTACTCCGCATTCTCCAAAGCTCCAGCATTATTGGAGCCTCACTGTCAGATTGTTTAATGTCATATACAGGACACTCGCTGGGTGGGGTTAGTCTTACCCCTCTTCAGAGATGCACTCGGTGTATTCTGCAGCACCAGCCGACTGGGCCATATAAACAAGAGTGTTGCCTCGATAATCTTGGCATGTATTCCTTTGAGGATTCGACCAGTTGTCAGAATCTGTGAAGTTGTAGATTTATTTCTCCGACACCCATTTTGATTTTTCTTAAGAACTTTCTCAAACTTCAGATCTGATCCGATGGAGAAGCAGGAGGTCAAATTGCTATACCAATACTAGTTGCCTTTGTAGTTCTTCGTGATTCCTAGGTCGCATTTCTTGGAGAAGGTGATGATGCAGCCTTTAGTCCATTTATCTATTGTGTTTTTGGATAATCTAAGAAAAATTTCGTTTATATTTACAGCTTTCAGAACAGTATTGAGTTGGAAGAATGAGCTCGATGCATGCTGTATATACTCGAGAGTATAGATTTATACCGTGTATACCACGGACATTGATCTTGGGTCACGAATTCGTTTTTGAAACAAAGATTTGCTATTCGATTCTCCTATTAAATTTAAGTTGAAATTTACGAAATAAACTTTTGCGTGATTATTCGAAATTCGATCTATAAACGAGTATATATGGGAACTACGATTGTTGTATATTGACTGAGCCGTCAGTCAGAGACTCACCTGTGTAAAAAAGCGGAAGAGGATCACGTGATCTAGGCGTTATGAAATAATATATGCTGATGCCCGCGGCAGTTGAGTGAGTTAGTGTCAGTGAGGGCATGAGAGAGACAGAGAGACAGAGAGCCAGCTTGCAGTTAGTGAGAGCGCCCCGGTAGAGCATCTCCGGCCGAGAAGAAGAAGTGCTTAGTGGGGTCTTGAAAATAACTCAGCGTGCTATAGTTAAGAGAGGTTATGGGTCAATATACCTATCTGTCTATCCTGTCGTTGTCTCCCTCCATCTGTCTCACATAGTACTGAGATTCAACCTCTTGCGAAAAAAGAATGAAAAGACGTATATATTCTATAACCAAATGTTGTCCATCATTCATTCTTCATTATGGGTATGTAACTACAATTGGACCAATACGGTTATATACAGGATAACTATAAACAACGATTTATATATGCATATGTGGATGTGCCCGTGGTGTAATGGTTATCGTCGTAGAAAATGGACCCGGCGAAACGAGTTCAAATCCTGGACGAGACTGATTGTATTTCACATAGCACTAATAGTAAAAGTTAGCGACCATAGTCGAGGGTGACCCGAAGGCTCCCTTTTCGATAGCTACTACACCAAGGTGTAGGGGAGGGCGCTACTCCATTCCCAGGATTGCTCCACTTTACCCTTGAACCGTACCTTATAATGCTGAGTGTTAAGCAAGGTGGTATCAAGTACCATTTTTAAAGTCTTTGGTATGACTCGACCTGGGATTGAACCCAGGTCTCCCGGGCCATTGGCGAACACTCTAACCGCTGGGCCAACCAGCTATGGGTAAATAGTCGGGCAACTAGTCTAGGAGAAGGAAAACTTTGAATTCAAACCTGTTAAACTCCGCTTAAAAACTGACCTTGTGTCATATCCTGCCCGTGCGGAGGGGTTGGTATATATATATATATATATATATATATGCATATGTGGAAATTGAATCGAGTGAGCTTTGGTATTGTGTATTTGTCGTATTTGAGTACCATATGGCCCAGTCGGCTGGGGCCGTAGAATACACCGTCTTCATCTCTGCAGAGGGGTAAGACTCCACCAACAAGTGTCCTGATATGAGGATCCAGTAATGCCGGAGCTTTGGGGAGTACCCTTTCACTGCCATCACTCCCAGATCCACTCTGGTTTGGAGCGGTAGCACCAAATAGGGTCCTATCTATGGGTTAAATAGAACTAAACATTGTACTTGTGCGAAAGGGAATTGTTTGAAATAGAACTGTTTTGACATTTAACTGTGTGTAAACAAAAAAAAAAACTATACTTATACTAATCTTAATTGTTTAAAACGTTTATCAAAATAACTTAATTCGGCGTTAAATGACCCGAAATAGGTTGATATACCGTAAAATAAAACAACCAACCATCCAACCGTCTTGTATGTAAATGTCTCCAAGGAATTTGATTCAATATTTATAGGAAATATGGCGTAAATACTTCTATGGTTTCCATTAAGAAACTGTTATTCTAGAATGATACAAATATAGTGACTCGCTTTTCTGATGGTAACTCTGATATTTAAACTGTATACTTATGTTAAACTGAATCATTTGAAATATAGCTGTTTATATGCTTAAAAATGTATTTGGCATTAAATAACCTACAATAGTTGATATGCCATAAGACCAAACTCTTACATATCATGTATATCCTATTTACCAGCCCATCCACTCGGGCAGGATATGATACAAGGTCAATTTTTAAGCGGAGTTTAACAGGTTTGAATTCAGAGTTTTCCTTCTCCTAGACTAGTTGCCTCACTAAGGCTGAAGAAATCAGTCTGCCCTACTATTTACCCGTAGGTGGAGGGAGAATAATTGGATTCATACCTTTCCCAAGGGTATTAGTGCTATGTGAAATACAATCAGTCTTGTCCAGGATTTGAACTCGTGTCGCCGGGTCCATTTCCTACGACGATAACCATTACACCACGGGCCAACCTCCATACACGGACATACATATCATGTATACCTACTTCACAGTGTGCAAAGAAATGATGGATAGTTATTAGAATTATTCGTATTAGACAGAAATATTTGAAACCATTTAACTGTGTGCAAAAAGAGCTCAGGCTCATTTAAAAATGTTATCAACGAAACGTGTTTACAAATCATATTTCATGAATATCTATGAATAGGATTTAGCTTTGAATAACCTACAGTAGTTGATATGCCATATAACCAAACCAAAGCATGAGTACTATAACTCAACGCCACAATTGTTTGAGTGTGGTGAACACAAATCGAATACTTGTAGCTGTGGATATGTATAATGATTTAATATTCCCTCGTGCTACACAATGTAAAACAATTCACGACGAATTATATAGAAAGTCCTGTCATGCAGTTGAAGACTCTTTTAGGATATGTTAAGAGTCCTTAATAAAATGGAAGTTGTTATGTGAAGACTTATATCAAAACATAGTATCGTGTGCCATACGACATGAGGTTTGTTGGAGCTTTTGTGTTACTGTAGTGTTTATTCTAAGGCTAACAGTAACAAATAAATGAATTAATACTTCGTTTAATTCTAACAATTTATTAACCAAACAATCAATAACAATATACAGTCTTTCCTGTGTATAATGTTGAGTTTAAGGGACTTACCAGCGTGCTGAAGAAGATATCTCGTATCTTAGGGTTGTCTCTATGAGAGATTTTAATATCACTGTCTCACTGAACACCTGGTTGAATCTATCTGACTGGATTTTGGATTTTACTCCAAAGACTTCTGGGCTCATCACGTGATTAGTATATCCAATCACAGAGCCTTTCCCTCACTTACTCCATACACAGGAATTACCATTTCACTGACCCAATAGAGCGAAAGCAACCCCTCAGTCAGAAAACGCTCACATTTGAGCGTGCTTCTGGTTGTCGATGTCGGACCGAAGAGAGAGAGAGAGAGAGAGAGAGAGAGAGAGAGAGAGAGAGTTTTGACTTTGCAGTACCCTTCTATGAACTACTTTGGTCACACAGCGGCCATTAGAAATACAATTTGGAAGGTAAGAGATATAATCCCTACACATACATGCACACACACGCGCGCCTATTGACTCGCCCGTAAATACATTCAGAAAGGTAAAATCACTCATACACTAGTGTGCACATCATAAACTTACACACAATATTCACAGACTTTTAGCTAAGGTTGATATATGGCATGAAAAACAAAAGTTACTATACCAGAGACGTTTACACATATAATGATGGATAAATAGACATAATCGAACACAAACACACACTCATATGTATGTATACGTTTACACTTGCATACAGAGAGACATATGCGCAGGGAGATCTGCATATACTCTCACTCGTTAACAAGTGACTACTTACTCGTATAAAATGGTCGATAAAATATTTAAATCAATCATCGGCGGGCATTTCTTGTTCTCACTTCATTAGTTTGTTTAGCTTACGAATTCCTCTTCCAATCACTTTTCCATTCCTTTTCTTTCTTTCTTTCTTTCTTTCTTTTATACATTACTTTCTTTCTTTCTTTCTTTCTTTTGTATTTTATACATTTCTTTCTTTCTTTCTTTCTTTCTTTCTTTTGTACATTTCTTTCTTTCTTTCTTTCTTTCTTTTGTATTTTATACATTTCTTTCTTTCTTTCTTTCTTTCTTTCTTTCTTTCTTTCTTTCTTTTGTATTTTATACATTTCTTTCTTTCTTTCTTTCTTTCTTTCTTTTGTACATTTCTTTCTTTCTTTCTTTCTTTCTTTCTTTCTTTCTTTCTTTCTTTTGTACATTTCTTTCTTTCTGTCTTTCTGTCTTTCTTTCTTTCTTTCTTTCTTTCTTTCTTTCTTTCTTTTGTATTTTATACATTTCTTTCTTTCTTTCTTTTGCATTTTGTACATTACTTTCTTTCTTTCTTTCTTTCTTTTGTACATTTCTTTCTTTCTTTCTTTCTTTGGTATTTTATACATTTCTTTCTAGCTTTCTTTCTTTCTTTCTTTCTTTCTTTCTTTCTTTTGTATTTTATACATTTCTTTCTTTCTTTCTTTCTTTCTTTCTTTCTTTGTGTATTTTGTACATTTCTTTCTTTCTTTCTTTCTTTCTTTCTTTCTTTCTTTCTTTGTCTATTTTGTACATTTCTTTCTTTCTTTCTTTCAATATTTTGTACATTTCTTTCTTCCTTCCTTTCTTTCTTTCTTTCTTTCTTTCTTTCTTTCTTTCTTTCTTTCTTTTTGGTGCCTTTCTTTTTATATCCTTTCTCTTTTTCTTTGCAAATTTTTGTTTTTCTCATATTTTCTTCATTTTATTTTTTTTTCAA
>OY757933.1:53706321-53723821 GCA_963585895.1 Sepioteuthis lessoniana | reverse complement strand
GTCAAAGCCTCTTTCATCTCCTCAATTGTCTTATAATGACAGCCTCTGAGCTTAGGGAATAACCAAAAGTCACAGGGAACAACGTCTGGACTATAGGGGGGCTGAGGAACTGTCTTGATGCCCATCTGTGACAAGGATGGAGTTGTGTGACTGGTGCATTGTCCTGATGGAAATGCTACTGACCCAATTTGAAGAGTGCTGGCCTCTTCCCAAGGAATCTCTTGCTGAACTCCCTTAAAACCTCAACATAGTAACCCTAACCCTTTGGCCAATCAACTGGGGTGTAGTGACTTCCTTACTCCTCCTACACCTCTCATCATCCCTCACAGACTCCCTGGCTTCCTTGAATCTCTTATGCCACTCAAAAACTGATGCTCGATTCGTGCAAGATGGTCGAAAAGCAGTCTGAAGCATTCCATACGTTTCTGTGACAGTTTTCCAAGTTTAAAACAGAATCTTATTGCATATCGTTCTTCTAGTGTCAGATTGCAATTTTGAAGTTCACCAGCTGTGACAATCAGGCTTTAGTAGGGTGTATTCCAATTGCTGCTGTAGCTATTCATTTCAAGCTGAAATCATAAAAATTGGTCAGTCATCTCATAAGATGTATAGTAATAACATAGTGAATTTTCAAGAGTGAGTCTACGACAATTTTAAATGCCTGTACAAAAAAGTCTGGAAACTTATTGAATGCACCACGTAGATAGATAGATAGATAGATAGATAGAGAGAGAGAGAGAGAGAGAGAGAGGGAGAGAGAAATGTTAGAAGTTACGGAGTGACACCATATCTTTAGATTTCTTCGAGGCTGAGATTCATATCCAGAAAGCCTTTCTTCGTACTTCTTTCACAAGAGCCTGATACAGAGCAGCCTTATAATTTACAGCAGCCACATTGCCCAGACGGTGTGACTTGTCTACTCAGCTGCCTGCTCTCTCCGACTGATCGTTGGGGTTGAAAACTTCCGTCGTTATGTATTTTTCGGTCGCCCACGTATTCTTTATTCCGGCGCCCTACCTATGCAATTCTTCCCACGCAATTCATGAGGCATTTCCGTTATCCGTTGTTTATCTTAAGACTCAACTGGACATCCTGTTTTTGAAATTCGCATTCCTCGGTCTATTAAAGATCAATATGTAACATGCACAGGGTTATGATAGGGTCGATCCTGGTTCCCATAATTAACTGCACACATATAAGGTCACACCAATCAACTAACGTCGTTCCACGGTTGGCCTCGTCCGCGGACGTTTCTACTCACAGGCCGAACAGTTGGATTTTGTTTTCTGACTCGTATCCTCCACCCACGCTGTGTTCTTTGATCTATAAGGTGAGCCAGTCACTGTTCATTAAACGTCACAGTCGGAGGCTGAGTGATAGGATGAAGGGATCGAACTCACGCAATAGCGAAGTGTTCTTGATATTTCTAGTGTTTTTTTTTGTTCAGAGTATGGTTTTTATTACGTAAAATTCAACAAATTTAAATAAAATGTATGTTTTAAAGTCTTTATTTCTTCCTTGTTTAATAGCATATCAACCTTCATGGATTATTTAAAAAAGAAAAGTAGTGGTATTATTTAACCCATATCTGGGGGCGGGGTATAAGGGAGTTTATAACTTTCCCATGGGAATTATTCCGAAAGTGAACGCAACAGAGCAACTGGAGCTCGAACTCGCTTGCTACGGTGTCACAGTCCTGCACTTTAGACACTATGCCACTGAAACTCCTCTTTTAAGGATTTTATTGATGCAGTTATTATATTTTGCTTGCTCCCTTTCAATAATTTTAATCAGAGGGGGAGATTGACTTCGTTTTTGATGGTTATTTATTTAGTGTTTTAGGGCATATCAACTAGTGTGGGTTATTTAATGCCAAATCCTGTTTTTATATATGAATTGCAAACGAATAGATTAACTTTATTTTTAAACAAGTATTGTACACATTTAAAATATTTTGCACTTTAAATTTAAAATAAATTCAAGTATTCCTAACACTAATTATTCTATTTGTTTGTTGAGATCGGTAAGAATACTGAGAAGAGTCCTGGAGACCTGAGGAGACTTGCTGTCACTCACACTCCAGAAAAAAATCACCAGCATTAATCGGTGGGAAACAACATATGACAGGAGAAACAGAACAACCATATCGAGAAAAAATCAAAACGCTCGGAGAAAAAGAAACGTACCAATACTATTGAAAGTGGACTATTGAAAGTGGACACTATCAAACAAGTGTAGACGAAAGAAAAAAAAAGGGTATCTCAGGAAAACGAGAAAACTACTCGAAACCAAATTATAGAGGAGGAACCTCATAAAAGGAATAGAGATCTGGGCTGTCCACCTCGTAAGATATTCGTGACCATTCTTGATGTGGACAATGGAAGAACTTAAGCAAATGGGCCGGAGAACAAGAAAACTAATGACAATGCATAAGGCCTTACATCTCAGAGATGACGTTGACAGACTATATGTGTCAAGATAAAAAGGAGGAAGAGAACTCACCTGTATTGAGGGTTGCGTTGATTCAACAATAAAACGACTCAAAGATTACATGAAAAAAGCGCCGAAGGAGACTGATTAGAGTCACCAGAAACAATACAGCGTGAGGATCAACATAACAAAAATAACTAGAAAGCAAAAATAGGTAGAAAAACAACTGTATGGATACTTCAAATGACAAACAAGCGGAATTTCACGCGAGAAAACATGGACGTGGCTAAAGAAGGGAAACCTTGAGAGAAAAACTAAGTCTTTTCTAATTGCAGCACAAAATAATGCTATAAGAACTAATTAAATCAAAGCAAGAATAGATAAGACGCAACAAAATAGCAAATGTAGGTTATATGGTGATACAGACAAAACGATCAATCACATAATAAGCGAATGCAGTAAATTAGCACAGAAAGAGTATAAGACTAGACACGACTGGGTGGGCAAAGTGATCCACAGGGAATTGTGCAATAAATTGAAATTTGACCATACGAACAAATGGTATATGCATAATCCAGAAACTGTCCAGGAGAATAAAACGCATAAACTTCTCTGGGATTTTGAGATACAAACAGATCACCTAATTTCGGCCAGACGACCAGACCTAGTGATAGTCAACAACGACAAAAAAAAAAAAAAAAAAAAAAAAGAAAAGAAAAGAAAACTCGCTGAATTGTGGAGTTTTCTGTCTCGGCAGACCACCGACTGAAGGTGAAGGAAAGCGAAAAGAAGGAAAAACACCTAGACCTTGCTAGGGAACTAAAAAAAAAAAACGGTGGAACATGAAAGTGACGGTGATACTCTTGGTACAACCACCAAGGGATTAATTAGTACAGGGACTTGTAAATAAGAGGACAAGTAGAGACGATGCAAACTACAGCATTTTTAAGATCGGCTGGAATACTGAGGAAAGTCCTGAAGACTTAAGGAGACTTGTTGTTACTCAAACTCCAGTGAGAAACTATCGGCTAACGTTAATGTGAAAAACTCTCAAAAGAATTACATAATAATAAGTTAGGTTGGCGACCTTAGTTGAGGGTAACCCGAAGGCTCCCCTTTCAATAGCTACTAAACCGAGGTGTAGAGGAGGGCGCTACTCCATTCCCAGGATTGCACCACTTTACCCTTGATCCTCACCTGATAGTGCTGAGTGCTAAGCAAGGCGGCATCAAGTACCAGTTTTGAGTCTTTGATATAGGATTGAACCCCGGTCTTCCGGACCATTGGCGAACACTCTACTCATTGGGCCAAATAATAATAATGATAATCTTTGGTAAGCGATTGAATAGTTTTATTTGATTCGTCGAGTACCTAACAGGTATTACCACTCCGGGCCAGAGTGGACTTGAAAGTAGAGGCAAAAAAGTTGTACTCTACAATCCCTAAATCTCTAGGACGGGAGCCTAACCATATTTACCAACACCTCTGTTCGGGCAGGATATGACACAAGGTCAATTTTTAAGCGGAGTTTAACAGGTTTGAATTCAGAGTTTTCCTTCTCCTAGACTAGTTGCTTCACCAAGGCTGAAGAACCTAGTCTACCCTACTATGTACCCATAGCTGGAGGGAAAATAATTGGATTCGTACCTTTCCCAAGGGTATTCGTACTATGTGAAATACAATCAGTCTCGTCCAGGATTTGAACTCGTGTCGCCGTGTCCATTGCCTACGACGATAACCATTACACCACGGGCACCTCTAGGACGGGAGCCTAACTATCAGATGCAGTTTAGTGTCCGACTCAAAACACTCGTTTGGGAAGTGTCTTATCCCTCTGACGAGGTGCAGTCAGAGTATAACTCCTGCCCTAGCCAACAGGGTAGTTGTTTTTGACTGTTAGTTGTTGTTATTGATGAGCCCTAAAGAGTAATCGTTGGCGTAAATGGGTAGCGTTAATGGATTCTGTGACAGAAACCATCGTATTGTTTTAAGACTTTTTTGAGGTTCTGGTTCTGACAATTATATATTTTCTTAAAAGTAGTGTGGGTGGTCTCGGTACCTGAATTTGTGGTTGGTTATTTGGGTTTAATGGCATATCAACCTCTATAGGTTATTTAATGCCAAAGCCTGTTTATACATATATGTATGGTTTGTTAACACATAATTTGATGATACGATACTAAAACCAAACAACTCATTTACTCGCATATGAGAAAATATTTTCAAGTATTTCTATATGACATTAGTTTATTTAGTGATACATTTTTAAAAATGTGTCTACTGACACAAACATAATAGTATTTCTATTCAGCAATAATTTGCTTTCAGTTGATTAGTTTGTTGTGTTTTCAGGATTGTAACCAAGTCTATATTTTCTGGTACAACCCGGTCTCTTTCAAGAACAACAAAACATCATCCATGTGGATGTTCTCAAATAAGTCCTTCAGGGTATTTGTGTGGAAATAGTGCTTTCTGGTGTTATTAATAATGATTTCTGATGTTCTGAATTTGTGATATTAGGTGTTTGTTGTTGTTGGTGGGCGTCTTTGTTAGTGGAGATAAATTTCTGGATATTTAATTATTTGTAGGTTTTCCTGTTTTTTTGTCATTTGAAGTGAAATTTAGTTTTATAAGAATTTCTTTTGGTTCTTTTTTAGTATTTTTTCGTCGTGGATGGATTGGTCTCATTTGTTTATTTTGGGTTACTTCCTTTCTTTTTTTTCTTTTTTCTGTTTTTGCTTCGAAATGATTTGTATTTTATTGATTTGAATTTTTAAGTTTTTGGTTTTATTCTTATAACTGTTTTAATTTTAGTTGTCTAAATTTCTGAGATAACGCTTGATGATTTTTATCATTAAGGGTTTTCGGACTATTTTCTTCATCTTAATTGTTATTTCCACAACGTTTCGGCCGATATGTTCTCCGGCCTTCTTCAGGTGTTCGTCGAACTGGTCGAACTCGGGATCCTTCACGGAACTTCGAACTACGTCCTTTATTGAATCCACGGGGGTCGCCTGTTCTGATTTCGTTAGCCATAACCGGGTACAAATGCTAAGTATTCCTGTATTGTTACTCGCCTGCAGTCAGGGTTGAACCTGCAACGATTATAGGCGTTGGTTCCCTAAGCTTCTAAGGAGAAAATCATCTGGAGTTTTCAGGTTCAGTCCTGACTGCCGGCGAGTAACAATACAGGAATACTGAACACTGAAGAAGGCCGGGGGACGTGTTTTAATTCTATTGTTTTCTTCTGAATCTTTTTCTTCGTTAGTTTTCTTGATCGCAAATTCAACATTTTATTTCATTTTTATCCAAACTTATATTTTTTGAGTCTTTGGTATGACTTAATCTGGGATTGAACCAAGCAAGAGAACTTGTGTCGCAGCGTTCATGTTAGGTGTCGGTGTCACACTATATATATCACATGAGGACAATGAGGGCTGCAATCCGGCTTTTGATATTTTATAAAGAGCCACACGTGGATACAGAAATTCAAGTTTTTTTTATTTAATGTAATTCCATAGTCTTACAAATCATACAATAACCTTAGAACACGTATAAAAATATAATTATGAAACAGAAAATAATTATTTCAAAATTTTGGTAAAAAAATTCAAATATAAAAATCAAATTTAGCAAAAATACATTGATTAATAAAATGTATAATAACATCTAACGATAATCTTTGGTCAAATTTTTTAAATTTGGCGTAAAATAAGTTGAAGCTATCCGCTGAAATTCTATAAGATGTTGATTGTTTAACTGTGAACGGAGTTTTGACTTTACGAACTTCATTGTGGAGTATAAAGATTTACAGCAATATCATCTACCTAAAATCGAAAATAGACGACAAGCAATGGCTAATCCTCTTTCATCTATAATGACTGTTATCCCCAAGCCGCTTTTTCAGTAAGTATAATTTTAGAAATTGGAAATCTATCCTCAATAATGTCACTAATAAATAGGTTGATAAAATATGCTAATTTAGATTTAGAAGTCGTCGATGAAGACAATAGTCCGAAAACTCTTACGGATAAAAATCATCTCATAAAACATCTTGTAACGCTTCTCGAATAAACGTGAAAAACAATGACGTTATTATTTACGAAAGATCTTCATATTTCTTGAACCCCTTATTCTATCAACATGACTGTTGATAAAACAAGGCGTTTTAAAAAAGATTTCCAAGGTTGAACCATTTCTATGCCCAGATTAACAGGGAATACCTGAGGAAGGCTGGAGGATACAGCGGCCGAAACGTTGTGAAAAAAACAATAATAAAGACGAAGACAATAGTCCGAAAACTCTTACTGATAAAAATCATCTCATAAAATATCTTGTAACGCTTCTCGGATAAACGGGGAAAACAATGACGTCATTATTTACGAAAGATTTTCATATTTCTTGAACCCCTTGTTTTATCAACATGACTGTTGATAAAACAAGGCGTTTTCAAAAAAGATTTCCAAGGTTGAATCATTTTTATGCCCAGATAAACAGGGAACACCCGAGGAAGGCGGGAGGATACAGCGGCCGAAACGTTGTGAAAAAAACAATAATAAAGACGAAGACAATAGTCCGAAAACTTTTACTGATAAAAAAAAGTAGATTTCGATCTTTCCAAATCTTCAAACCTATGTTTGTAATTTGTTTTTAATACTTTCAATTTTTCTTTATATTCATCTAACTTTTCTTTTATATCAATTACATTTGCTTTAATTCGTAGAAAATGATAAAATATTTCGTTCTTATGATCGTAAAGAAACAGTTGAAGTTAAACTTTAAAACTGAATATAGTTTGTGACAAATCAGTAATATTTTTTCTTTTCCTTGTAAAGCCAAATTAAGTATTCCCAAATGTTCTAGCACATCTGTAAGGAACATTAAGTCAGAAAGCCAAGTTTCATTTTCTAATTTTGGGTATTTTTTGCCTTTTTTCTTTTGTAAATGTTATGATAGGATTTAGTAGTTCCCCAAAACGGTTAAAAACATTATGAGTTGACAGCCTTCTTACAACACAGTATAAGGATAAATCACTGGGTAATTCATTTATTTCCTCATTCACTCGCAATTCATCTAAAAAAAAATTTTTGAATTGACGGTGTGTTTTGGCATTTGTTTTAATTAAATCCACAATCTGCAAAACAATCTTCCACACATTTTCGTATCTGAAGTAGTTTGCTACGAGATGCTCACGGTGAATTAGGCAATGAAATGGTAAAAACGCAGAATTTTAGGATCATTGTGTAAATGAGACCTAGGTTTTTCTTCATCATTGCCGGTTCTCTGTCAGTCACAATACTTACAAGTTTATAACGAGATAATTTAAACCTGTCTTTAGTTGGAATCATTTTGAGATGAGGCTTTAATTGGAATCAAAATGATTCCAATTAAAGACAATTACAAATTCGGTACGGACCCGACTATGGAAGACCAGATAAGGAGAACAAATAATTGAATTTATAAGACCAAAAAATCCATCCTTGATCGCCCTTTAGGGGCCCGTGGCGCAGCGGATAAAGGGCGTTGAGTCTCTACGGTTCCAGGTGAGCATTGTCAGAAGTTAGCGGTTTCAAATCCTACCCAAGCCGGTCAAAAACGTGGTGCGATAGACAACAACTACGGAAGGCGGTAATTACTAGGGATACGGTTACAAGACTCAGCATTCCTATCCGAGGTCGCGGTAAATCACCTGAAGAACGCCAAAAAGTCCGCAATAAATAATTTAAACCTATTCAGTACTTCATCAAGCGCATTTCTAACATCGATTCTACGAGTTGTTTCGATAAAAAAAACCCTACTAGATCAAACATTTTTCCTACACATTTACGTCTACACATGTACATAGCAGATAAAAATTGTCAATTGCTGGACATCCTGAATATCTGTAGACTCGTCGAGAGATAAACTAAATGCTGTATAATTTTGCAAATCAAATTATTTTGAATATCAAATTATTCGCAACATTTTTACTAATTGCATAAATACAACGCTTAGTTGTCCGGCGAGACATGGTGTAATATAATAGCCGAGGGATTTCGGTTCATGCCTTTGATTTTAGTTAGCCTGAGAACCTTTCGGCTCAGCAGATGGGTGCAACATTGAGGCAGGTGTTAACGCGAGCGCGCGCAGGCGGACGAAGGTGTCACTCAGAGATGTCACAATAGTCCGAGACGAAACGGTTGACGGAGTGCGAGTGACGTTACGCCCCGGAAGCGCGCCGAGGTTTGTGGAGAATTGAAAGAAAGTTAGAGAGTTGAATACTAGACGCCAAACGAGGAGGATCGACTTTTGGAGCTCGCAGACGCGAGGCGAACTTGCGCCCTATGGGGGCCGCTCGAGATAGGGGCCAAATGAATAAGACAGATTAAGAAGATTGTGTCTCTCCTCCTTATGTTGAAACCTTTAACTCAAAGTTAATAAAAAGGTTTCGTACCTGAACAAGAAGTCGTTAAGTGTTTTCGAATTTCGAGATTCCTAAGTTCTTTATATGTATGATGTATATGTGTTACCAACATGCCATGTCTATTTCGCATACGGTGTTAATTGTGGCTACATAACAATAGGAACCTGTGCGATCAATTTATGCAGTTTTGTATAACTTGGATCCAAAATTTTGTCCACTTCTTCCTAGTTTCTTTTAATGAACTCTCCTTCTCCATTTGGACGTTCTGCGCGATTAATATTATTCCAAGCTTACAAAAAATTAGCTTCGTTTATTGTGTCATGATCGCTACTAAATGAAGTTAGGAATCCTTGTTTAAAATGACCAGATGGCAGGGATTTTAGTTTCTCGGTTCGTAATTTTGAATTGATTACGAACGGTTTAAGGAAAAAATTAAACTAATTTTCATGGGAGCCGCACTTGACTCAATGAAGAGCCGCATTGGCCCACCGTGAATATATATATATGATTTGTTAATTCTGACTGATTTCGGTCTTCTCTCATCATCTGATAATTTCATGATTGTTTACATTTCAAGACTGAGAGGCGTATGAATGCCATTGGATTGGCTTCAAGTGTAAATAAAACTTTAAAACTTAACGACTTAAACATTTGACTTTACACGTATTTATGAATAACTTCAAATGTCCACTTATTTTTTTCTCGAAGATGTCTTTATGAAAGAAGATCAGTTTTTAAAAGGTTATGGATTTTTAAATTATGAATTTCCAAATTTTTAAACATTTTAAGAAATATTTGGGCAGTCCTCGTGGTGTAATGGTTAAAGCGATGGACTGCGGAGTCGGAGTACGCGAGTTCGAACTCCAGTTGCGCTATTACGTTCAATTTCGGATAAATACTCTTGGGAAAGGTATGAACCCCCTTATCCTCCCAGCTATGGGTTAAATAGTACCACTACTGTTCTTCTAGAAGAATGGCTTTGGCATTAAATAACCTACAAAGGTTGATATGCCATTAAACAAAGAAACCAAACCAAATATACAGGATACCTATCCTTTATTGAGATTCAGTCGGTGTTTTCAACAACCCCAGCCGACTGGGCGAAAGTCCACGTGGGGTAAGGTTTTCAAGACGTAATATTCATCTATCTACACGGGTTTCTAGAACTGATGTGGAGTTTGGTAAAAATTTTCTTGGTCTTCTCAATGATAGTAAATTTAATATCTCCTGTTAAAGTTATAGTCTGTTTAGTGAAAATGTTGTTCTACCGAGAGAAGTTTATTGTACCTCAGAGATTTAATTCTGTATCTATTGTGATTTATTCGAAAACTAAAAGGCGATTCTAATTTTCCACGATCTTGGAAAAATATCTATCTATCTATCTATCTATCTTATGCTTTTTATATCTATTTCATTCTGATCACATCTCATTCTCATCTATCTATCTATCTATCTATCTATCTTATGCTTTTTATATCTATTTCATTCTGATCACAACTCATTCTTATCTATCTATCTATCTATCTATCTATCACCAAATTTATCACAAGATAATTTTTACGAGGAACTATTTTCCAGTTTCAAGACATTTGCCAATGATTTTCTGATAAGCTTTCTTGACAAACCAGTTTTCGTTTTTGTTTGTGAAAATTTCCCAGAATTCCTTGAGTATCCTCTCATTTCCGTTATCTATAATTTGTATCGATATCTTCGCTTTCCTTTTTCATAATCTGTACTTGTTCGAATTTCGGGTTGTTTTTCTATTAAAAAAGAAAAGAAAACAAAAATTACGTTTATAGCAACAAGAGGAAAGATTACACCCTTTGATAAAATTCGTTTTGATAGACTTAACTTAAGGAAAGAACGAAGGAATGAAAAGAGGAAAGAACGAAGGAAACGGAAGAAATTAAAGAAGGTTGTAAGAGAGAAGCAAATGAATGTATAAAGAAGGAAAATAAGCGAAGAAAGGCTTGATGCGATAAAAAAAATGAAGAAAAGAAAGATGTCAGCAAAGAAGAAGAAATGAATTTTAAAAATTACGAAATGAAGGTAAGAAAAACAGAGCGGATAGAAGTAAGAAGAAGAGATTGAAAGAAAGAATAAAAGGAAGAAAGAAGACATACAAGAAGAAAGATGAGAAGAAAAAAATAAAAAATAAAGGAAGATATGAAGCAAGAAAGCAGTGGAAAAAAGAAAGAGAAATAAAGGGAAAGGAAAGTAAAGAAAAATAAGAGAGAGAAAGTCAAGTTTACTGAGGACATTGAAGCGAATGCCAAAGATCTAAAGTGATTTATTGTCACTTGACTTCAAGGGGGGGGGGACTAAAACTACTTGTATAAAAAATATATTCAATAAGATATGATTTTGGTTGGTGTATAATGGCACATCAATCTCTGTGGGTTATTCTAATGCCAAATATTTTTTCACATATATGTGATTTGTAAGCTAATAGTTTAAATGCAAATATTTTTTGTTTTTAAACAAATTCTTAGATCGCAAGACAAAGGTTAGTTGACAAATTTTGCTTTTGTAGATGGTCTTGTTTTGTAGATGTATCAGGTATTTGTCAAGCGCCCTACGTACGCGCGAGTTTGGCAGAAGGCCTTTTTTTATTGTGGATACCAGGCGCAGGACCGCGGCCTACACACGCGCGGAGTTTTCAAAAATGCCTTGAGCTCCGTCGGAATTTCTCTAAAAAGAGGCGCCTCAGGCGCTAGGCGATAAACCAAGTCTTCTCGGGAAAGTGTTAGAGCTTGGTGGGAAGGCCCCCAGAAGCTCAAGGACGCCGGTGTCAGCCGCGAAACACGAATACTGGGCTTCCCCGGCACGCATGTCGGGCAGCCTCAACCAATAACCACCTAGTCATGGCACACTCGGCTTGATCCGTGTACCAGTGAACACGGCTGGCCGAAGTGTGTCCCGGCCCTGTGGATTAGGACTGCAAGTCAAAAAAAAAAAATGAATGAATGCACCTGATCTTCACCTCAGATGTATAATGTACCATTTCGTTTTGATTGTGAGAAAAGAGAAGCAAAAACACGCCACACGTCAAGGAGGAAAAGAAAGCAAATATAATAAAAAGAATGAAAGAAAGGGAAGGAGAGAGAGAGAGAGAGAGAGAGAGAGAGAGAGAGAGAGAGAGAGAGAGAGAGAGAGAGAGAGAGAATATAAAGTAGGAGGGAAGAAAGAAGGAGAAAAGAAAGGTGAGAGAGAGAGAGAGAGAGAGAGAGAGAGGGGGGTGTAGAGAAAGAAAGAGACTGAGAAATGGGAGTGATAACGTTACACACCAGAAACTTATCATTATGCTTCATTGGAGTAGAAAGAAGGATAGATAGAGAGAGATTGAGATTGAGAGAGAGAGAGAGAGAGAGAGAGAGATGAGGGAGCGATAACCCTACACTGCAGAGGCTTATCATCTGTTTCAGTTGAGCGGAAAGAAGGAGAGAGACCGAGAGAGACAGAGATAGATATGAGGAAACAAAAAACTACACAATAAACAAATGCAGCTAACTGGCCTAGAAGGAGTTCAAGTGCTGACATCACTGGCAATTGTTTAAGCGACACTAGAATTTCGCCATACTGACAAGCGGCATATTCACAAACAAGAATCTGTCCTTGAAAATGAGACACTTAATATTCTCTTGAACTTTGAGATAAAAACGGAAGACCCAATGCAGACCAGAAGATCAGATCGAGTTGTAATCAGCGAAAAGAAACGAACATCTCAATTAATGGACTTCACCATTTCAGCGGAGCAAACGATAAATATTTGGATTTTGTCAGAGTTAAAAAAAAGATGTGCGATTTGAAAGTGTCAGAAATGCCAACCATACTTGGATGGTTGGTTGGTTGGTTGGTTATATTGTTTTATAGTGTATCAACACTTTTCGGGTCATTTAACGCCGAACTAAGTTAGTTTGATAAATTTTGTATGTTTCAAGATCTTCATATATTGAAATATGAATGAGTACAGTTTTTGTTTACACACAGTTAAATGTAAAAACAGTTCTATTTCAAACAATTCAGTTTATCATAAGTACGCATTTTAAATGTCAAAACAGTTCTATTTCAAACAATCCACTTTAGCCTAAGCACACAGTTTAGTTATATTTGTTCATACACCGTTAAATGTAAAAACAGTTTTATTTCAAACAATTCTGTTTAGCATAAGTGCGCATTTTAAATGTCAAAACAGTTATATTTCAAACAATCCAGTTTAGTAAAAATACACAGTTAAGTTCTTTTTGTTTACACACAGTTAAATGTAAAAACAGTTTTATTTCAAACAATTCTGTTTAGCATAAGTACGCATTTTAAATGTCAAAACTTCTATTTCAAACTATTCAGTTTAGTATAAGCACACATTTTAGTTCTACTTGACTTATAGATAGGACCCAATCAGGTGCTACCACTCTGGACCAGAGTGAACCTGGGAGTGATGGCATTCCCCAAAGCGATCCATTCCACAAAGCTCCTGCATTACTCATCTTCAGGTTGTTTAGTGTCATATCTTGGACACTCACTGAGGGAGACTTACCCCTCGGTAGAGATGCAGTCGGTGTATTCAGCAGCTCCAGTTGACTGAGCCAAATCATATTTGGAGTTCCTGGAATCATCTCAAAGAACTGGAAAGGAAACAGGGAGAACTGGAAAGGAAACAGAGAGAACTGGAAATTCTTGGAAGAACAGAGACTCTCCAGACCACAGCACTGATAAGATCAGCTAAAATACTTTCAAGAGGCCCGGTGATTTGAGGAGACTTGTTGTCAATCTTACTTTATTGAAAATCACCAGTTACTCTTGGTGGGAAAAACTCGCCAAGAACAAAATAAAAATGATGAATAGTTTCTAAACGTGAAACTAAAACTGGTTGGAGGGAGTCCCTATGGTGTAGTGGATGACGTGCTGGACTGCTCATCGTAGTTGGCGAATTTGAATTCTAATCGGTCCATTGCCTTCGCGTTGGGTCTAATACACTTGGATTTTATTTTTGTGAAATTGTACCAGGATAACAGAATCTTATTTAATCTTTCGCCCGCTATCTCTGTTACTATCTCTGTCGCCACTTCTCTGGGTCTGTTCATATCTATCTATCTATCTATCTATCTATCTATCTCAGTCTGTTCATATCTATCTATCTATCTATCTATCTTCACCGGGTCAACGTTTTCTTTCTTTCTTTCTTTCTTTCTTTGTGAATATAGTTCAACCTGTTTTTATCTATCTATCTATCTATCTTCACTGGTTCATCTCTCTCTCTCTCTCTCTCTCTCTCTCTCTCTCTCTCTCTATCTATCTATCTATCTTCGCCGGTTCATCTCTGTCTCTCTTTGTCTCTGTCTCAGTATATATTTCAAACTGTTGTTGAGAGCAGTATTAAACAAGTCCTGGCGACAACACCCCACGAGACTCCAACTATACGGACACTTGCCCCCCATCACAAAAACTATACAAGTTCGACGAACCAGACACGCAGGACACTGCTGGAGAAGCAAGGACGAGCTCATAAGCGATGTACTCCTGTGGACCCCCACACATGGATGTGCAAGAGTGGGACGACCAGCATGAACTTACATACAGCAGCTATGAGGACACGGGATGTAACCCTGAAGACCTGCCGGAGGCGATGAATGATAGGGAGAAATGGCGAGAGACGGTCAGGGATATCCGCGCAGGCGGCGCGACATGATGATGATGATGATCTATCTCATCTTTTCCATATCTATTGAATATAGATTCATCTATCATCGCTAAATCTTTGAATATCTTTATCTATTAAATCTGGTCTCTTCCTAATGTGTTTATCTTTCTTGCTACCAAACTCTGTTTTTATATCTATCTATCTATCTATCTATCTCAGTCTTTTCATATCTATCTATCTATCTATCTATCTATCTATCTATCTATCTATCTATCTATCTCATTCTATTCATATCTATCTATCTCAGTCTGTTCTTATCTATCTATCTATCTATCTATCTATCTTCACTGGTTCATCTCTCTCTCTCTCTCTCTCTCTCTCTCTCTCTCTCTCTCTCTCTCTGAATCTATCTATCTATTCATCTTTACTTATCGATACACTCGCCGTCTACATAACGTATTTTCTATATAATTGCAGAGTTTAAAGTTAACCTAGTTTTTCTTGCAGATTCCAGTCAGAAGAAGACATACAGTATGTGATGCAAAGTTTTTTTTTCTATCTTCTTTTGTACTCAGTGGAATCAATGAAGCCATCTTGGAAATTATTTCACCAGCTTATAAGCTTGTCGACAGTAAAAGTGGAAAAAAAATTTAAATCTATTTTATAACGTTATTTTGTTTTTCGCATTTTAAAATTTCTTGGCATGAATCGAGGTGTTTCAATTACCTATTATAAAATTAGGTTTTACTGACTTTGTTATATATATATATATATATATATATATACATCTACTCATACCTTCATACATACATACATACATATATATATATATATATATATATATATACTCATACCTTCATACATACATACATATATATATATATATATATATATATATATATATATATATATATATATATGTATATGTGTGTGTGTGTGTGTGTATTCAGCATGCATTGTCCATTCGGAACATCTTTTTAAAATTTAGCCGAGACCATTATCATATCAATACTTGCCTTTTCTTTTCTCATCAGATATATGACAATTTGCAATTTTCGCGTTGCAGAGATGAAAATGACTAAAAATAATGCTTGTTACTCCCAGCCAACAAAAAAGAAAAAAAAAGCCCTTCCTGCAAAAAAAAAAAAAAAAAAAAAAATGAATAAATAAAATAAAATAAAAAATTCACTGCGAATTAAATAAATTACCAAAATTGCAGCTTACACGTGAGAAATACAGGAGACGTACAGTAACGCCATCGGAATCTTCTAATTTACCCTCAGTGGTACCAGGACGAATATATATATATATATATATATATATATATATATATATATACGAGGTGCATACAATAAGTTTCCAGACTTTTTTCGTATGGGCATTTAAAATTGGTGGAGACTCTTGAAAGTTCAGTATGTTATTGCTGTACATCTTATGAGATGACTGACAAATTTTTATGATTTCAGGTTCAAATGAACAGCTACAACAGGAATTGGAATACACCCTACTAAAGTCTCATTGTCACAGCTGGTGAATTTCAAAAATGCAATCTGACACTTTAGAAGATCGGTATGCAATAAAATTCTGTTTTAAACTTGGAAAAACGGCCACAGAAACGTATGGAATGCTTCAGACTGCTTTTCGACCATCTTGCATGAACTGAGCATCATTTTTTGAGTGGCATAAGAGATTCAAGGAAGCCAGGGAGTCTGTGAGGGATGATGAGAGGTGTGGGAGGAGTAAGGAGGTCAATACACCAGAGTTGATTGGCCAAAGGGTTAGGCTTAGGGTTACTATGTTGAGGTTTTAAGGGAGTTCAGTAAGAGATTCTCAGGGAAGAGGCCAGCACTCTTCAAATCGGGTCAGTGGCATTTCCAGCAGGACAATACACCAGTCCACAACTCCATCCTTGTCACAGACTACTTTACCAAGATGGGCATCAAGACAGTTCCTCACTGTCCCTATAGTCCAGACCTTGCTCCCTGTGACTTTTGGTTATTCCCTAAGCTCAGAGGCTGTCGTTATGAAACAATTGAGGAGATGAAATAGGCTGTGACGAAGGTCACTGACACGCTCACACAAGAGGACTTCCATGGGGCCCTCGAGAAGTTGTTTGAACGGTACAACAAGTGCATTGCAGCTGGAGGAGATTACTTCGAAGGGGAGTAGAGTTTCATGTGTGTACTATCAATAAAAGTGCCCATACGAAAAAAGTCTGGAAACTTATCGTATGCACCTCGTATATATATATATATATATTCAAACAGGTTTGACTAGATAAAATGGAATCCCTGTGATTTTTAAGATTTTTCTTTTTTCTTTCAAGAGTCCTAATGTTTTTTTTATGTTACGATCTTGAAATTCGTTAATGATTTCTCTAAAGGAGCCATTTATGGGAAACCGAATACTTTCGGTATATATCGGAACCGTCATTAAGGTAATGTGTATGTTTATTCCTTAATTAAACCTGTTTAATATTAAAACTAAACAATTATCTTGTTTTTGTTTATATCACCAAAGTGAGGCTTGTTTATATCACCAACATGAGGCTAAGTGGTTGTGGTAGTTTATCTTAAATATTTCTATTAAGTGAAGTAGAATAAAAGTTGTTCTTTTGTAGGAATTTTAGAATATAGATTGTTCAGTCTATTTTAAACATTTTCAAATATTATAACTAGTTTCAAAGTTGATTCTATTAATAGTGGGTTGACTAAATTTTATATAAATCATCATCATCACCACCATCACCATCATCATCATTATCATCATCGCCATCATCATCATCATCTCGTGCTGTTGGTACGGATTTCTCTAAATCTCTCTCGCCATCGGTTCCTATCATACATTGCATCAGACAAGTCTTCCCGGCTGCATCCTGTGTCGGTACAGATTTGTTGTATATAAAGTCTAGCTTGTTTTCCTACACTTGCGCGTCCACAAAAAGGGGTCCATTGGAGCACATCGCTTATGATTTCGTCCTTGCTCCTCCAGCAAGGTCTCTCATGTCTGGTTCGTCTAATTTGCAT
>OY757933.1:53598821-53701321 GCA_963585895.1 Sepioteuthis lessoniana | reverse complement strand
GGGGTGGGTACTTACTAAATTAATACAAACTTAAGTTAGAATAAAATTTAGTTATTTATATACCGGACATTGGCATAATAGTTAAAGTGTTCGCCAATGGCCCGGGAGACCTGGGTTCAATCCCAGGTTGAGTCATACCAAAGACTCAAAAAATGGTACTTGATGCTACCTTGCTTAACACTCAGCATTATAAGGTAAGAATCAAGGGTAAAGTGCAGTAACCCAGGGAAAGGAGTAGCGCCCTCCCCTACACTTTGGTGTTGTAGCTATCGAAAAGGGAGCCTTCGGGTCACCCTCGACAACGGTCGCCAACTTTACTTACTTATATATAAAAAAATTCTTTAAAAATGTAAATTTTCATTCAAATATTTGAACAAAGATTGAACAGAGTTTTAAGAAATATATCTCAATTGCAGAAAGTAATATGAAGTTGGGAAAAAAGAAATAGAAAAAAGTTAACAATTCTAAAAGATTAATTAAAAAAAAATTACTGATACACTGAAATGAAAAGCGAAGAAAGTATTCTTGAAGAAATGCTCACCCAACAAATTGTTTCGCAGACAATAAAGAGTGTTCACCAATGGTCCGGGAGACCAAGGACTTTAAAAATGGTACTTGATACCCCCTTGCTAAACACTCAGCAATATAAGGTACGTATCAAGGGTAAAGTGGAGCAATCCAGGGAAAGGAGTAGCGCCCTCCCCTACACCTCAGTGTAGTAGCTATTGAAAAGGGAGCCTTCTGGTCGCCCTCGACTACGGTCGCCAACTTTACTTTACTTTTATATGTAGAGTTATACTTCTTGAATCAGTATATACATTTTCCTTGTAAGAAAACTGGAAAATGTTGAATAAAGATTAATAAAATGTTATTTTTCTGTCGCACTCAATAAAATGTTTTCACACACACACACACACACACACACACACACACACACACACACACACACACACATATGTATATATATATATATATATATTTCAGTATTTATTGGGAGAAAATAAGGAGGGTTGCAGTTTCACAGTATCAATAAAAAAGTCGTCACTATATATATATATATATGTGTGTGTGTGTGTAAGTGTGTGTGTATGTGTATGTGTGTGTGTATGTGTGTGTGTGTGCGTGTGTATGTGTGTGTGTGTGTGTGTGTGTGGAAATGAAATGATTCAGACAAAATATTTGTAGAAAAAGATAAACGGATGAATTTTATATATTTAGAGTAGTTGATGATTTTTTTTACACATTTATTTATTTATTAACTTTTGCCAACACGTATTTCAACTTCAAATTTGCCGGCACACAAAAACTTTCTATCAAAAGTCATTTTTAGTATGAAAATAAAATACAACAATAATAATTGAAAAATTTTTCATTGCAAGTCGAAGGTCACCATCAGAGTTAAATGTTCTGGTTTTACTGCCTTATATTTTTCATGTGTTACTCGTTTTCGTAGAACATCCTCCTCCCACACTTAATGAAAACACATTGAAGCGGAGGCTCTCACCACAGAGGGAAGAAGTGTTCCCATAGAATAGTGGTTAGGACCCACCACCGCAGCATTGTTATAACGACTGGCCATTATTATATTTAGTTACTTTTGTCACTTTCGGGTAAAAAAAAAAAATTGTGACAACGTCTTTCATATCGGTAAATTCAAAAAAAGATTATTTTGTTTTTGAAATTGTTTAATGCTATTCTCTGTGACCTACTGAACATTTATAAACCGGATCGTTATTAGATTGGGCCTTTGAACAATGCCATCCAATACACTAACCATCAAGCTGTGACCGAAATCATGAGAAATTCTGATTTGAAAATAGTGGAAAAAGACGTTGTCAAATCGCACCTCTTTGTCGTTAAATGTTGAATGAAAAGATTATTAAGAGGTCTTGAAGATCATGCCGAAAGGAGAAATGTGCAGCTGACATGAGAAAAATCGATAAAGGTTTTTTTTTTGTTTCTGTCTAGTCTTCAATACAGGGATGAGAAAGAAAGAAAGAAAGAAAGAAAGAAAGAAAGAAAGAAAAGGTATGCTATAAAAAAAGAAAGAAAACGCAAAATATGGAGAAAACATAAACGAACAAAGAAAAAGAGGAAAACAATGTGCCCGAAAGAAAGAAAGAAAGAAAGAAAGAAAAAGTATGCTTTAAAATAAAAGAAAGAAAATGCAAAAGAAGGAAAAAATATAAACGAACAAAGAAAAACAGGAAAAGAATGTGCTCAAAAGAAAGAAAGAAAGAAAGAAAGAAAAAAAAGAAGAAAAGAAAAGTATGCTAGAAAAAATAATAAACGCAAAAGAAGGAAAAAACCAAAAAGAAAAAAGAAAAAGAGGAAAAGAATGTGCTTCAAAGAAAGAAAGACAGAACGAAATAAAGAAAGAAAGACAGAAAGAAAGATAGATAGAAAGAAAGATAGATCGAAAGGAAAACCTAAAAAGAGAAATTTTAAGAAAAACTTAAACAAACGAAAAAACTTGAAAATTTATCAAAAGGACGAAAGAAAACACAGAAAAAACAAAAACAAAACAAAAAAACAAAACAAAACTAAACTAAACTAAAAACAAAACTCAAAAAATCAATTAAACAAACAAAAAATTAAGAAATTTTCTGGAAAGAAATTAAAAACAAGACACATGAAACAATTTGTCATGAGACAAAAGTAAGAAGCTAAGATTCTAATTCTTTTTAGTTTTTATACTGCTCTACTGGTCAGCATTTGAGTACTCTTTATCAAATGCACTTTTCAAACGACTGTTTATTCTCATCTGGTTACTCCATTGTATATAGTGAATGTTATATATAAACACACACACACACACACACACATATATATATATATATATATATATATATCTATATAGTAAATATTATATAGAGTAAACATATATATATTATATAATAAAATATTTTGTAAATATTATATGGTTTAGATATTATAAATTAGGCATATACAAGAAACAAGAAACACGTAATTTTTATGACTGTAGCCCGGTAGGCTGGGGCTGTAGAATATACCGACTTCAGAGAGGAGTAAGACTCCCACAACGAGTGTCCTGTTTATGACACTAAACAATCTGATGGTGAGGTTCCAGTAATGCTGGAGCTTTAGGAAATGCGGAGTACTTCTTTATTGCTATCGGTCTCAGGTCCACTCTGACCCGGAGTGGTAGCACCTGATATGAGTCCTATCTATGGTTTGAATAGAACTAAATTGTGTGCTTATGCTAAACTGAATTGTTTCAAATAGAACTGCTTTGATATTCAACTGTGTGTAAATAAATGACTGGTGTTTAATTGAATTGTTAGTGTTACATAGCAATACTTGGAACCCTTTAATTTTGTTGACTAAACTGAAGAGCTTGAAATAGAAATGTTTTTGACATTTAAACTTTGTGTTTGTGCTGAACTGAATTGTTTGAAATAGAACTGTTTATATGTATAAAAATGAATTTGGTATTAGATAACCTACAATGGTAGATATGCCATAAAACCAAACCAAACCTAACTTTTTATGATTGGAAAGTCTAATTCGTATTGGAAAAAAAGAAGAAAAAGAAAAATGTACACATTTAATTTTCGAGTTTGTTCTCATTTTTAAACATAGAATATATCCCAGATTTCTTTGTAAAAAAATAGGTTTCATTTCACCGAACTGTAATTTGAAGTGTGTTAACGTTATTTTGTTTACTTTTATCAGCAATGTCTTGATTTATTATTAACAAGCCACGTTTCCATTTTTTTTCGCTCTAAAATAAGATCATTAAAATTCAAATAATTCGTATTTTTGTTAATAAATCCTTGTTTATCTCTTTTAGATATTGGTTGTCTTTGCGGGCCTCAGTAAAAAAGATGAAATGAAATTAAAAAAATATATCCCCCAATGAATAAAAACACACTCAAAAAAAGAAAACTAAAAAGTTATCATTTATATTAAATCCTTTTTTTTATCAAATGAATCAAATTTATTTGTTCATTATTTTTACATTAACAACATCTTTGTCACTTGTTGAGAGTGGAAGACTTTAACCTATGGATGTTAATTTTAAACTTCTAAAAAGAAATAAATAAAAAAATAAAAAACCGTTCAATTTGAATATTTTTCTTTTTTATCAATCAAATTACAAAAGATTAAGCTATGAAAATTGATAAAGAAAAAAAAATGCCAAAGAACAATCATCATCATCATCATCATCATGTCGTGCTGGTAGCACGGATATCCCTGACCCTCTCTCGCCACTTTTCCCTATCGTTCATCGCCCTAGGCAGGTCTTCTGGACTACATCCCGTATCCTCACATAGTTGCTGAATGTATGTTCGTGCTGGTCGTCCTGCTTTTGCACGGTCATATGTGGGGGTCCATAGGAGTACATCACTTATGAGCTCGTCCTTGCTTCTCCAGCAGTGTCCTGCTTGTCTGGTTCGTCTAACTGGAATCGTTTTTGTGATGGGAGGCAGGTGGCCGTACAGTTGGTGTCTTGTGGGGTGTTACCGCCAGGACTTGTTCAAGATTGCTCGCAGCATTCTTGCGTAATTGCCGTCTAGCTTCTTCTCCAGCCGTTTTGTTAGAGTCCATGTAGTGCATTCATATAGCAGTATCGATGCGACCGCTGCCTGGAAGAAACTGCGTTTCATTTTATCGGTTAGGTCTGATTTCCATATAATCGATAGCCTATTGATAGCTGTCCATGCCTTCGTTAACCTCGTGTCGATGTTCTTTTCGGTTGATGAGATGCTGCTTCCTAGGTAAGTGAATTTGTCTACTAGTTTAAGAGGGGTTCTGTCTAGAGTGGAGATGTCACCCGTTTGATTATAGCACATATATTCCATTTTGTGTGCATTGACATAGAGGCCTATGCCTGCGGCTGCTCGTTCCAAACTATGCAGTAGTGTTTCGGCTTGGTTGGATGTATTTGCCAGTATCATTATGTCATCGGCGTAGTCGGCGTCGGTAATTGTTTTTGCGGGGTACCTTCTGCTTCTTTTCTTTGTCAGCTCGAAGCCGTTCTCTCTGATTTTATCAATCGATGTTCTAAGTACGTAGTCTAGACAAATGATAAAGAGGTGTGAAGCTAGCGTGTCCCCTTGTAGTACTCCTGCTGCAATGTCGAAGTATTCTGTGTCTCCATCTGGTGATCGTACTTTTACTTTAGTGTTTCTATAGAGAATCGTTATTGCTGCTACGGTTTCTTTAGGTAGGCCGTATGCTAGTAGGATTTGTTCCATCTTTCCTCTGTGAATGAAATCGAAGGCCTTGGTAAAGTCGACGAATAGTAATGTCGCTTGTAGGTTTTTTGCCCGTACACCTTCAAGGATTCTACGGATGGTAAATATTTGTGAGGTCGTGGATCTATTTCTTCGGAAGCCATTTTGGTTTTCCTAAGGATGTTGTCGATTTTGGGTTCTATGCGGTTTCGTAGTAGGGCATTGTAGATTTTGGCTGCTATGGATGTAAGTGTTCTGCCTCGGTAGTTTTTGGCTAATCCGAGGTCCCTCTTTTTAGGGAAGGGGAGGATGCATCCCTTTATCCATCTATCTATCGGATTTTGATTATATAGTGCGTTGCAGTGTCAGAGCAGTATGTCATCGAATTGTATGGTCTTCCATAATTCTGGGGGAATCTCGTCCAGCCCTGCAGCTTTCCTATTTTTAATTTTTCTTTTTTAATTTTTCTGACTGTCCCTTATTTTTCTGTTTTTTGACCCCCCCCCAAAAAAAAACAAAAAACATCCATTAGAACAAATAAACAACAAGTCATAAAAATAACAAAATCTAATTCTCCGTGTCATTGTTTTTGTTGTTTAGTTGTACTTTCATTAAGTGAGGCAAATTTTAAAAAATTATTTAGAGGAAGGTGCGTGTAAAGAAAATAATAAAAACAAAACAAAACAATTATCAATTGAATTTTGAGGAAAAATATCTTTAAAAAGAAACCTCATCTTTTCTTGCTTTGAATATCAAAAAATTTATTAAAATCCTATTATTCGCTGGCTTTTAGCAATTTTCTTTTTAAACGGTGCTTTAGCTGGTGTACAGTTTGTACACAAATTGGGCTAATGAGTAGAGTGATCGCTAATGGTCCGGGAGACCGGAGTTCAATCCCAGATCGAGTCATACCAAACACTCAAAAAAAAAAAAAATGGTATTTGGTGCCGCCTTGGTTAACACTCAGCATTATAAGGTAAGGATCAAGGGTAAAGTGGAGCAATCCGAGGAATGGAGTAGCACCCTCCCCTACACCTCGGTGTGGTAACTTTTGTAAAGGGAGCCTTCGGGTCACCCTCGACTAAAGTTGCTAACTTTACTTATATATAGGTATATGTGTGTGTGTGTGTGTGTGTGTATGTGTATGCGTGTGGTAGAAATATGTGGAAAGCGGGATAAATCAAATACTTAAAACCAGTTTAGAGGCGCGATTATTTCAACACACACACACACACACATAAATATATGTATCATCAACAAATCACGCTGACAGTACGGAGTTCCCTGAATGTCTCACTCTCTCTCTGTCTCTGTCTCTCCCACTATCCGTCTCTCTCACCCATCACGTCTGGAAGGTCTTCTTGACTGCATTCAGTGTCTGCACAGAACTGATGTATGACAGTCTTTGTTGGTCAGCCAACACTGGCACGTCCATGTATAGGAGGTGCCCGTGGTGTAGTCGTTATCGCCGTAGGAAATGAACACGGCGATACGAGTTCAAATCCTGGACGAGACTGATTGCATTTCACATAGTACTAATACCCTTGGGAAAGGTATGAATCCAATTATTCTCCCTCCAGCTATGGGTAAATAGTAGGACAGACTAGGTTCTTCAGCCTTGGTTAGGCAACTAGTCTAGGAGAAGGAAAACTCTGAATTGAAACCTGTTAAACTCCGCTTAAAAATTGACCTTGTGTCATATCCTGCCCGAGCGGAGGGGTTGGTAAATAGTTCCATGTATAGGAGTCTATAAGAGAACATCGCTTATGAATTGGTCCTTACTATTCCACCAGTGTCCCACGTTGGTCCATCTTACTTGAATGGTTTATGAGATGAGAGACAGGTGGCCGTACAACTTCAATTTTGTGAGGTGTTGCTTCCAGGATTTGTTCAAAACAGCATGGATCGTTATTGTGTAGCTCTTATCTAGCTTTTTTTCGATGAGCTTTGTAGGTGTCCATGTGGTGCATCCATACAGTCGCACTGCTACAACCACAGCTTGGAAGAAATCTCGTTTTATTTTATCGGAAAGATTAGATTTCCGTATGATCGATAACCAGTCGATATGTGGCTCATGATTTCGCTTGGTGTATGTTGACATCACTTTCAGTAGAGGAGACGTTGCTGCCGAGGTATGTGAACTGGTCTACTAATTTTAGAGGCTTGCCACTTAAAGCAGAGATGGTTTGTGACACGATGTTGGGCATTCGTTGCGTGGGTGATGGTGAGTGCCTGACAGAAGATTCCTTTGTCTGTCTTGGCACGAAACCCACAGATAGGGCTTACGCGCGAGTTCTCCCGCGAGACCGGAAGAAGACGAGGGAAGGAAGGTCACAGAGGAGAACAGAGTAGAAAGTAGAGACTAGGGCAGTCAGCAGGAGAGCGCAGGCGACTGCTAGGATGTGTAAACCCAGAGGCTGTGTTGGCCAACGCGAGAGGATAAGTCAGCGTTCCTGGTGGCTTTGAGGGAATTTCGCTCAAATACACGCTCGGGATAGCTCACAAAATGCTAGGAAAGTATCGCAAACCTTTCTTGCGCTTGGAGCTAACCCAAGTCCGTGTTTGTTTGTTCTCTTTTCTTCCACCCTCTCGGTTGTGTATGTTGTGTTTCGTGTGTCCGTAAGGAAATGTGAAATACCCCTGGCCAGATACGAGAGAAACCACTAGACGATCTAATGGCCATGAGTGGTTTAGGAGGTTTAGATAGTGGGGGTCAGTTTTTGTCCAAAACACATGTACTTTGCTTTATTTGCATTCCCGTTGAGGCCAATGTCTCCTACTGCTTGCTATAGGCTATGTAGGGATTTTGCCTGGGCTGGTATTTTTGCGAGAAGAGTACGGTCATCTGCGTTGACTGCTTCTGTCATGGATTTTGCTAGATATCGTCTGCTTCTTGGCTTTTTCAATGTGAAACCATTTTCTTTTATTAGATCTATGGATATACGAAGTTCATTGTTAAGGCAAATTATATACAAATTTCGTGCCGATGTATCTCTTTGTAAGACTCCAGCGACAAATATCGAAAAGCCTGTGTCTCCATTAAGTGAGTGAACCATTGGGTTCTATGCGGTTTCGTACTGATGTAAAGCATGAATTATGAAACTGTGTAGAAACAGTAGCAATATTAATTAGTGTGCAAACAAATGAGTTCTAACTTATTTAAAAATGAAATTACCGACAGAGTGAAAAAAATGACTGTAAATTATGACTGTTTCATAGTAATAATTGAAACCTTTGAACGGTGTATTAAAAAGAGTTCAGGCTCGTTTAAGAATGTAATCTACAAAATGTGCCAACGAATCATTTTTGACTCATTTAAGAATGAAATAAGCGACAAATTAATCTCTTACATATCATGTATATCTATTTAAATGCGTGCAAGCAAAAGACCGATGTTAAATTGTTTGGTTTGATTTGATTTTATAGCATAGGTTTTTGTAGGTTTTTTAATGCCGAATTCATTTTATACATATAAGTAAAGTTGGCGACCTTAGTCAAGGGTGACTCAAAGGCTCCCTTTTCAATTGCTACAACACCGAGGTGTGGGGGAGGCCACTACTCCATTCCCAGGATTGCTCCACTTTATCTTTGATCCTCACCTTATAGTGCTGAGTGCTAAGCAAAGGTGGCACCAAGTTCCATATTTTGAGTCTTTCGTATGACTCGACCTGGGATTGAACCCTGATCTCCCGGACCATTGGTATATACTCTACTCATTAGGCCAATGGCCCAGTTTCATTTGGCCCATAGATAGGACCCTATTAGGTGCTACCACCCCGGGCCAGAGTGGACCTGGGAGCGATGGCAATAGAGAGGTACTCCGCATTCCCAAAGCTCCAGCATTACTGGAGCTTCACCATCAAATTGTTTAGTGTCATATATAGGACACTCGTTGGAGGAGTCTAACCCCTTTGCAGAGATACAGTTAGTGTATTCTGCAGCCCCAGCCCGATGTTAAATTGTGACTTATATAGCAATAATTAAAACCATTTAACTGTATGTGAAGGAAATGAGCTTAGGCTTGTTTTAAAATGTTACCAAGAAAATGTATTTACGAATGATATATATTTAATATGTATGTATAAACAGAATTTGGCATTAGATAACCTACAATGGTTGATATGCAATAAAACCAGACCAAACAAATTCGATCACTTATGAACACACCCTGCGTGTGTACGTGTGCGCGCACGAGCGTGTGTGTGTATGTGTTGGATTTGTTTCACATCTATCTATCCTCTGAGGAGCGAGAGTTCGACACACACACACACACACATATATATATATGCATATATATATATATATATATATGGAAGAAAATTATGGAAATAATCCGATAAGACTTTCTCTTCTCCCGTTATTTTAATAAAAACATCCATCGTAGTTCTAGCAACAATTTTTTCTCAATCATAAAGAGCTGATGATTTACTAAAACCGAAACGTTTCAACTTTGTCTTTACCATAATATATAAATTCATCACTTTTGGAATACTTTGTTTTCCTATTTTCTGCAGCGTCGAATCAACCGAAAAGGACATCGAAACGAGGTTAACGAAAGCATGGACAGCTATCAATAGGCTATCGATTATATGGAAATCAAACCTAACCGATAAAATGAAACGCAGTTTCTTCCAGGCAGCGGTCACATCGATACTGCTATATGGATGCACTACATGGACGCTAACAAAACAACTGGAGAAGAAGCTAGATGGCAATTACACAAGAATGCTGCGTGCAATCCTGAACAAATCCTGGCAGCAATACCCCACAAGACACCAACTGTATGGCCACCTGCCCCCTATCACGAAAACTATTCAAGTTAGACGAACCAGACATGCAGGACACTGCTGGAGAAGCAGAGATGAACTCATAAGAGATGTACTCTTATGGATCCCCACACATGGCCGCGCAAAAGCAGGACGACCAGCTCGAACGTACATTCAGCAGCTATGTGAGGATACAGGATGTTGTCCTGAAGACTTACCTAGGGCGATGAACGATAGGGAGGAGTGGCGAGAGAGGGTCAGGGATATCCGTGCTACCTGCGCGATATGATGATGATGATATATATATATATATATATATATTATATATATATATATGTGAGTGTGTGTGTGTGTGTGTGTGTGTGTGCTCGTATCTCATTTTGTTTATATCTATCTATCTATCTATCTATCTATGTATTCGAAGCGTAAGTATTAAAATCGTTTGTGAATTTGGAATTTTTCTTAGTATAAGAAGCTGATCGATCACAGAGAAGTACCGGACGAAAATTAAATTATTGATCGATTCCAGAATGCAAAAGACATCAAGAATATATATATATATATATATATATATATATATATATATATATATATATATATATATGTGTGTGTGTGTATGTGTGTGTGTGTGTGTGTGGAGAGGGAGAGAAGTAGGGGGACGGAAGGAGGGGGTAAAGCTTTAGTTGAGTGGCCAAATCGATCATATAAACTAATTAATTAAATTAACAAAACTTTTCAGCTAATCGATTGTTTGCATAAGTTTTTGCCTTCAATTTAGTTAATTGAGTGTTTTTGTTACACACATACACACACACACACACACACACACATATATATATATACATGTATATATATATATATACATATATATATATATATAGTGTGTGTGTGTGTGTGCGTGTGTGTGTTTGTGTGTAAATTATTATACATTTTTGCTTTTATTTGAAATTTTTTTGTTTTCTTGTGTATCTGATGTCGCTACTTGGTGGTGAAATTCAGAGAGGAGCGGTCAGCCTAGTCACCACAGGAGGAAGCTGTATTTCTCAACTGATGTCGCTGGTCAGCTGAACGGACTTTGAGTTACTGGCCGAAAAGAAAGATACTTCCCTGCAAACTACGGATGCTTTTAAAGGCTTTCATGATCCTTCTTGACAATCTAGAAAAGGGAACATTGCATTGGTATATTTTAAGTTAACTAAAATTGAAAAAAATCAAATCTTATATATATATATATATATATATATATACAGGGGTCATTCAATACGTGGTAAAACTGACCCAGAAAGAAGAGCTACATGTGAACACTTTTGTTGTGGCAACACATTATCACTTGTTATAAAAGTAGAAAAAACTAATACAGATGTCTGGTTTTATTCAGGTGAGGACCATACAGTTTTGAAAAGTAAGCCGTAAATCTAGAATTTGAATGAGTCATAGAACCTTTCGGAAGACTTTACACACATACACAGACACGCGCGCACGTACGCGCGCGCACACACACACACACACACATATATACATATATATAAATGAACAAGCTTTAAAAAAAAAACATGACCTCAATACCGGCCGGTAGAGTCGAATAAAACCAAAATTAAACGTAGTTGACGTACCCTTCTTTGATAGACCTAATACTACCAGCTTCAGGCAATCTTTTTGATGGACTAATGAAAAAACATCACAATCTTCAGATACACACACACACACACACACTAGCATATATATATATATATATAAGATTTGCTTTTTTTTCTTTGTCTGTGTTTCCAGCACGCACTTGGCCTCGCCGTCGTAGAAGTAAGGTCTTTTTTCATTATTTTAATGGTATATCGACTCGTTTGACTCATAATATGTTATCTTACCGGCCTATTCGCCTAATGAGTAGAGTATTCGCCAATGGTCTGGGAGCCCGGGGTTCAATCCTTGGTCGAGTCATACCAAAAACTTAAAAAATGGTACTTGATGCTGCTTTGCTTAGCACTCAACATTATAAGGTGAGGATCAAGGGTAAAGTGGAGCAATAGTTAGAAATGAGTTGCTCCATCCCTACACATATAGTAGCAATTGAAAAGGGAGCCTTCGGGTCTCCCTCGACTTAGGTCGCCAACTTTACCTTTTTACTATATGTTGTCTAATGGCGAAATTCGATTCATTTTCTTAATGCTTGATTATTATATCATTATGACTATATATTTAATGTTCGGTTTCATTTATTTGTTTATCATATTTACCAACCACTCTGCTCGGGTAGGATATGATACAAGCAAAGTTTAACAGGTTAACAGAATTCAGAGTTTTCCTTCTCCTAGACTAGTTGCCTCACCAAGGCTGAAGAACCTAGTCCATAAGAACCAATCATATCAAAGCGAGAAAAGATAAGACGCAACAAAATAGCAAATGTAGGTTATATGGTGATAGATACGAAACGATCAATCATATAATTAGCAAATGCAGCAAATTAGCACAGAAGGAGTATAAGACTAAACATGACTAAGTGAGCAAGGTGATCCACTGGGAGATGTGCAAGAAATTAAAATTTGACCATACTTATATGCACAACCTATCATCTGTCCTAGAAAATGACACAGACATGGAACTTTGACGTACACACGGATCACCTAATCTCGGCCAGAACACCAGACCTTATAATAATCAGCAACAAAAAAAAAGAGGATTTGCAAAATTGTGAACTTTGCTGTCCCGCCTGACCACAGAATAAAACTGAAAGAATGTGAAAAGAAGGATAAGTACCACGACCTTGCTAGGGAATTGAAAAAACTATGGAACATGAAGGTGACAATTATACAAATCGTGATTGGTGCTTTTGGAACAGTAACTAAAGGATTATTAAAGAGACTAGAGGACTTGGGAGTTGGAGGACGAGAGGAGACTACAGCATTATTGAGAACGGCCAGAATACTGAGAAGAGTCCTGGAGACTTGAGGAGACTTGCTGTCACCCAAACTCCAGTGAAAAAACATCAGTTAAAACTGATGTGAAAAACTCTCAAGGAGTGAATAATAATAATAATAATAATATTTACCAACCCCTCCACTCGGGTAGGATATGACACAAGGTCAATTTTTAAGCTTAAAGCTTAAAGGCAGACCAAGATACTTTCATGGTTTGGTTTGGTTTGGTTTTGTGGTTTTATCAACCGTTGTAGGTTATTTAGTACCAAATCCGTTTTTATACATATAAACAGTTCTATTTCAAACGATTCAGTTTACTACAAGTACAATTTAAATGTCAAAAACAGTTCTATTTCAAACAATTCATTGTTTAGTTCTATTTAGACAATAGATAGGACCCTATCAGGTGCTACCACTCTAGGCAAGAGTGGACCTGGCAGCGATAGCAATAATGGGGTACTCCGCATTCTCCAAAGCTCCAGCATAACTGGAGCTTTACGATCAAATTGATTAGTGTCATATCCAGGACAGTCATTGGGGGGAGTCTTACTCCTCGGCAGAGATGCAATCGGTGTATTCTGCGGTACCAACCGACTGGGCCCCAAACAGTTCTATTTCAAATAATTAAGTTTAGCATAAGTACAGTTTTTTGTTTAGACACAGTTAAATATTAAAACAATTCAGTTTAACATAAGTACCCGGCTTAAATGTGAAAAATAATTCTATTTCAAATAATTCAGTTTATCATAAGTACACAGTTTAGTTCTATTTAATCCATAGATAGGACCCAACAGGTGCTACCACTCCGGAACGATGGCAATAAAGGGATACTCAGCATTCCCTAAAGCTTCAGTATTATTCACCATCAGATTGTTTAGTGTCATATCCAGGACACTTGTTGGGGTGGGAGTCTTACCCCTTTGCAGAGATACAGTCATTGTATTCTGCAGCCCCGGCCGATTGGGCCAATATTTCATGGAATATGACCAAATGAGGTTAATTTTCCCACATAGTTCTCCTTGTGGTCTACACACTTCTTCCATCGGTATAGCAGTGCTTGGATCCCATAGATAAAAAAGTCAACGGCAAATAGGACTTCCTTATATGAGCGTTTCAGTCAACCCTCATAACTGACATCATTGTTTTTAAAAACAGTAGCGGTGATGATGAGTCTTCCGGAAAGATGCCAAATTGGAATTTTATCTCTTACAGAGTTTGTCATTCGGCTGCTAATTCTACTCTCCAGTTTTCCATAGGTCAGTTCTGTCCCTTTCGTTGTTTCCCGTTTTTTCATGTTGTTGTTGTAGCTGTTACGTTGTTGTTTGAAATTTTGGTAGCCATTTTGTTACCGACTGTCGTGGTTGCTTTTCAGTGAATTCGAAAACAAAAATAGAAAAATAAAGCCAATGAAACAACTGAATTTTTCGTGTTTACTTGTTTCTGCCTTCAACTACGAATGATTGATCTGATTCTCTCTCTTGAAAGTATTTTCGTGTGCTACATGTTATTCGAAGCAGGACAGCTTGAGGCCGTACACTGTCTGTATGACATCATTTCCGGTCACGTGGTTTCGATTAGACGATCAGAACCCCTTGCAAAACGGCTACTATTAGAGACGATCGATTTGTGTCCCAAGTTTTCAAGCAGAGCCAATGTTGGAAGAAACGGACATTGACCAGTGTATTATTTGTAAACAAAAAGAGAAGACGAATGAAGTATTGAAAGCGGGCAGAGAATTTTGAGAAAGGAAAAAAAGGGAGAAAAATAAATAAAGTGAAAGAAAAGAATGATATGAATGAGAGTGATGAAGTGACGACGAGAAGAGAAGGAACGAATGAGGAATAAATAAAAATGGAATGAAAGAATGAAAAGAAAGAAGGAAGGAAAATGATATGATAGTGGGAGTGAATGAAAAGGCAAAAAGATGATTAAAAAAAAGAAGAAAGTGCGAAAAATAATTGAAAAATAGAAACCAGTAATAAAAAAAAATGGAAAAAAAGGGAAAGATAAGAGTAAGAGAAAAAGAAAGATAAGAGAAAAAAAAAGGGAAAGAGGGGAAGAAATGGAAGTGAGAAGAAGAAAAGAGAGAAAGAACGCAGGAAAAGAAAGAAAGATAGAAAGAAACCAACCATAAAGTTTGAAGGGAAAGAAGAAGAAAAAAGGAAAGGGTAAAAACGAGAGAAAAAGAAAGAGAAAAGTAAAAGTGGGGAAGAAATGGAATCGGATTGATAGAAAGAGAGAAAGAACGCCGGAACAGAAAGAAAGAAAAAAAAAGAAAAGAAAGAAAAATATGAAAGAAAGAAGGAAAGAAAGAGCGAACAAAAAATAGAAGCCAATAATAAAGTTTGAAGAGAGAAAAAGAAACATAAGAAAATCTAAAAGAGAGTTCAAAATGGAATTAGAAAGAAAGAAAGAAAAAATCAAAGAAAAGCGATTGATGAACATTTTACTTATTTATGAGTTGTAAAGGGGATATAGATAGAACGCGAGGGCACGCGCGCACGAGGAGAAAGAAAGAGAGAGAGAGAGAGAGAGAGAGAGAGAGAGAGAGAGAGAGAGAGAGTCAGAGAGAAGGAGGGAGAGAAAGGAGGAAGCAACAGGAGAGAGAAAGTAAGAAGAAATAAATAGATCGAAAGGAAAAAGAAAAAGATAAAAAAAGAAAAACGAAAAAAGAAAAAAAAGGAAAAAAGAAAAAGAAAAAAGAAGGAAGAATAAATTGAAATATTAAAATAGGAAAGAAAAGAGTAAAACGCGATCGAAGAGAAAGAAGAATGAACTCAGTAAAAAGAGAGAAAAGAGTAATGAATAAATTAAGAAAAAGATAAAGAAAAAAGAGAAAGAGGCTGAATATAGACGAAAGAAAGAATAAAAGAAAGAAAGAAAGAAAAATTAATGAGAGAAAGGAAAACCCAAAATTGACAGAAGAAGAAGAAGAAGAAGAAGAAGAAGAAGAAGAAGAAGAAGAAGAAGAAAGTTTTAAGGATCGATAGCTCTCAGGATTATAATTAAGCGAGTTTTTCACTCCATCGTCAACTGAGGATTTTTAAAGGGGTCTAATTGACAGCAAGCCACCTCAGTTTTCCAAAACTTTTCGAAGTATCTAAGCCGATTTTAGTAATTACCATTTCCCGTTTTGCGAGACATTTTTTTACACCGGCGTCAACTGTTGGTCTTTCATTGGAGTCTGAGATAGGAGATAGCAAGTCTCATCAGGTCTCTAAGACTCTTCTTAGAATTCTGACTGATCTTAACAATGCTGTCGTTTATATGGCCTTGATTTTTCTTCAGATTTCCTCCTCCAGTTTCCATTTCAAGCCTTTGGGAACCGTCACTTTTATGTTCCACATCAACTCTGACAAGATCCAAATATTTTTCTACTTTTTAATCTCTTTTAATTTTACTCTGGGGTCTGCTGATGGTCTTTCACTGGAGGGTGAATGAGAGCAAGTCTCTGCAAGTCTCCAGGACTCTTCTCAGTATTATGGCCGATCAAAGTAATGAAGTAGTTTGGATGTTCTCCACTCGTCCTTTTGTTTCCGAGTTCCCCAGTCCATTTATCAATCTTTTGGTGACTGTGCCAAAAGCACCAATTATATTATTATTATTATTATTATTTACTCCTTAATAGTTTTTCACATCAGTTTTAGCTGATTGTCTTTCACTGGAGTCTGAGGAACGCTAAGTTTCCTCAAGTCTCCAGTCTCCAGGACTTTTCTCAGTATTCTGGCCGATCAAAGTAATGCAGTAGTTTGGATGGTCTCCACTCGTTCTTTTGTTTCCGAGTCCCCCAGCCCCTTTATCAAACTTTTGGTGACTGTGCCAAGAGCACCAATCACTATTATAATTATTATTATTATTTACTCTTTGAGAGTTTTTCACATCAGTTTTAACTGAAGGTTTTTCACTTGAGTCTGAGTGACAGCAAGTCTCCTCAAGTCTCCAGAACTCTTCTCAGTATTCTGGCAGTTCTCAATAATGCTATAGTTTGGATGGTCTCCTCTCGTCCTCTAACTCCCAAGTTCTCCAGTCTCTTTAATAATCCTTTAGTTACTATTCCAAAAGCACCAATCACGATTTGTATAATTGTCACCTGCATGTTCCATAGTTTTTTCTATTCCTTAGCAAGGTCGAAGTACTTATTCTTCTTTTCACTTTCTATCAGGTTTATTCTTTGGTCAGCCAGGACAGCAAAGTTCACAATTTTGCAAATTCTCTTTTTTTTGTTGATTATTATAAGGTCTGGTGTTCTGGCCGAGATTAGGTGATCCGTGTTTATGTCAAAGTCCCATGTGTGTGTCATTTTCTAGGACAGATGATAGGTTGTGCATATACGTATGGTCAAATTTTAATTTCTTACACATCTCCCAGTGGATCACCTTGCCCACTCAGTCATGTTTAGTCTTATACTCCTTCTGTGCTAATTTGCTGCATTTGCTAATTATATGATTGATCGTTTCGTATCTATCACCTCATAACCTACATTTGCTATTTTGTTGCGTCTTATCTTTTCTCGCTTTGATATGATTGGTTCTTATGGCGTTGTTTTGCGCTGCTATTTGGAGAGATTCTGTTTCTCTCTTACTTTCCTTTTTTTAGCCACGTCCAGGTTTTCTCGTCTGAGATGTTGTTTATTAGTCGTTTAAAAGGACCATAGAGTTGTTTTTCTTCCCATTTTTGTTTCCTAGTTATTGTCATTTTGTTAGCCACCATGTTGTCAGTATCGTTTCTGGTGGCTGTAATCAGTCCTCCTTCGTATTTTTCAGTGCATTCCTCGAGTCATTGTATCAATGAGTCAATGCTGTCTTCAATGCAGGCAAGTCCTTTTCCTCTCTCCTTTCTTGATGGTCATTAGTTTTCTTGTTCTTTGGTCCATTTGATTATTATTTTACTCCTTGAGAGTCTCTCACATCGGCGTTAGCCGATGGCTTTTCACTGAAGTTTGTGTGACAACAAATCTCCTCAAGTCTCCAGGACTGTTCTCAGTATTCTGGCCGTTCTCAACAATATTGTAGTTTGGATTGTCTCCACTCATCCTCTTCTTTCCCTGTCATTATTATTTTACTCATTAGAGTTTTTTTTACATCAGCATTAGCTGATGGTTTTTCACTGGAGTCTGAGTGAGAGCAAGTCTCCTCAAGTCTCCTCAAGTCTCCAGGACTTTTCTCAGTATTCCGGCCGTTCTCCATAATGTAGTAGTTTGGATGGTCTCCACTCCTCCGCCAACTTCCAAATCCTCCAATCCCTCTCGTAATCCTTTAGTTACTGTTCCCCAATTACAATTGGTATAATTGTCACCTGCATGTTCCATAGTTTTTTCAATTCCCTAGCAAGGTCGAGGTATTCGTCTCAGGATTCTGGCTGTTCTCAGCAATGCTGTCGTTTGGATAGTCTCTACCCGTCTGCCAACTTCCAAGTCCTCCAGTTCTTTTAATAATCCTTTAGTTATTGTGCCTAAAGCGCCAATCACAATTGGCACAATCGTTACTTTCATGTTCCACAGCTTTTTCTATTTTTCAAGGTCTGGTCTTCTGGCTGGAATTAGGTGATCCGTTTGTATGTTAAACTCCTATAGGAGTTTATGCGTGTCATTTTCTAGCACAGGTGCTGGGTTGTGCATATGCCATTTGTTAGTATGGTCAAATTTAAATTACTTGCACATTTCCCAGTGGATCACCCAGTCTTGTCTCGCCTTATACTCCCTCTGTGCTAATTTGCTGCATTCGCTTATTATGTGATTGATCGTTTCGTCTCTGTCACCGCATAGCCTACATCTACTGTTTTGTTGCATCTTATTTATTGTCGCTTTGATATGATTGGTTCTTATGGCGTTGTCCTGTGCTGCTATTAGAAGGGATTCCGTTTCTCTCTTAAAGTTTCATCGTCTTAGCCTTGTCCAGGTTTTCTGGTGTGAGATGTTGTTTATTAGGCGTTTAAAGCGGCCATAGAGTTGTTTTTCCTCCCATTTTTGTTTCCTAGTTGTTGTCATTCTATCATCTATCGTGTTGTCCGTATCGTTTCTGATGGCTGTAATTAGTCTTCGTCCGTGTTTTTCTATGTAGTCTTCGATTATTATTATTATTACTCCTCTAGAGTTTTTCACATCAGTGTTAGCTGATGGTTTTTCACTGGAGTTTGAATGACAGCAAGTCTCCTCAAGTCTCCAGGACTCGTCTCAGTATTCTGGCCGTCCTCAGCAATGCTGTCGTTTGGATAGTCTCTACCCGTCCGCCAACTTATTATTATCATTATTATTATTTCTATGAACCAGTGGTAGTAGCGGTAGACGTTTAAGGTAAAAATAGGTGATAAAGATCTAAAAAGATTAATAGAATTTCAGAAATCCTTACGGTCTATTCTTTCTTTTTCTGGTGTCGATTTATTTCTTTGAGAAATTTCTTTATGGTAATTCGAGATATTGCTTTACAACAGAGAATTTGAACCAAAAATTTATAGTGAAAACAAATACAAAACATACACAATCCTTATTTCAGAATTAATTCAAATTTTGCACGTTTGAAAATAATTATAATGATTATGATTAAATAATTTTATAAGTTTTTAGTTAATTATTATTCTATCAAAATTCAATTAATTCATTTTTATTGGCCTAATGAGTAGCGTTCACCAATGGTCCGGGATACCGGGGTTCAATCCCAGGTCGAGTCATACCAAAAATTCAAAAAATGGTACTTGATTCTGCCTTGCTTAACACTTAGCATTATAAGGTGAGGATCAAGGGTAAATTGGAGCCATCCAGGGAAAGGAGTAGCACACTCTCCTACACCTAGGTGTAGAAGCTATTGAAAAGGGAGCCTTCGGATCACCCTCGACTACGGTCGCCAACTCTACCTTACTTTCTTTATATATTCCAAGGAGGAGGAGAAGGAGAAGGAGGAAGGGGAGGTATTACACTCAGATCCCAACCCAAAGTGCCGGGAACTATACTACACTTTGATCTTTGATAAAGTAACGATTCATATGTAAATAATTATGCTTGATTAATTAACTGATTTTAATGGTATGTCTTTCCTACTATTTACCCATAGGTGGGAGAATAATTGGATTCATACCTTTCCCAAGGGTATTAGTGCTATGTGAAATGCAGTCAACCTCGTCCAGGATTTGAACTCGTGTTGCCGTATCCATTTCCTACGACGATAACCATTACACCACGGGCACCTCCTTGTAATACTTTGGTGATACTGTTTTTAATGGCATGTCAATATTTGTGGGTAATTTAGTGCCTTGTAGAAGAACAAGAACAAGAATGTTACTTTTTAACCTCTAGCTGAAGAGACAAGGGGTTTTATACTTTTCTCAAGAGTATTAGTCTGAAAGTGAACGTAATAGCGCGACTTAAGCTCGAACCCGCTTACTGCGATGTCCAGTGGGTTCGCCACAACGTCTCTGGTACTACCCCCAGACCTTAAGAACTGGAGTGATATCATCAGATGCAGTTTAGTATAACACCCAGGACACGGGTCTGTGAAGATTACCATACGTATGAGCGAAGTACATCTCATTAAGCTACAGGGACGAGCTCATAAGTGATGTACTCCTATGGACCCCCACATATGGACGAGCTAAAGCAGGACGACCTGCTAGAACATACATACAGCAGCTATGTGAGGATACGGGATATAGCCCAGAAGACCTGCCAGAGGCGATGAACGATAGGGAAAAGTGGCGAGAGAGGATCAGGGATATCTGTGCTAGCGGCACGACATGATGATGATGATGATGATGATATATCAAGCTTTACAGCCGAAGTGATATAGTCAAATATTCCTTTCTCCACCACAACTACGACTTATGAAATTGTTATTTAACTAGGAGTAGTCATTTACGAAGCTTAGCTTAGTTTGGCACAAGGCCAGAACTATGGAGAACCTTGTGAAGATTGAACTCACTACTCAGTAGTAATTGATGAGTTGGACTAGCTCGTCAGACATTACACTGCGACAAGGTACCCAAGACAAAACGTGCAATTTTGGTTTGTCTTTTCCATTCTCCATCAATTATTGAAATTAATTTTTTCTTCTTCTTTCATTAGTCCAGTCCCTGATATTAAATGTGGTACAAGGTAGGAAAAAAAAAAAAGGAGATAAGATCTCTCCAAATTCAATCTTCCAAATTATCATCCTCTATCTTTTCATTAAGAAAAAAATGGCTACTACTAATTACTGACATTTCATTCCAGGCATGCAACATTACTTCCTTTGACACTGTTAATATTTATTTTATTTTATTTTATTCTTTTTAACCATTACCAATATCTTCAGCATTAGAGTTCACTAAAATAATTTCTTGAAAAAGAAGTCGTTTTTTCACACGTTCACGCACACATACACCCCCCCGCCAAACGTACGCGTCCAGTTTGGTTTGATTTTATGTTATTTAATACCAAATCCATTTTATACATATAAACAATTCTATTTCAAACAATTCATTTTAGTATAAATATAATTTTTTGTTTACACACAATTAAATATCAAAACAGTTCTATTTCAAACAATTCAGTTTAACATAAGTACCCAGGTTCAACGTTAAAAACAGTTCTATTTCAATGTAAAAAATAGTTCTATTTTAAGCAATTCAGTTTAGTATAAGTACACAGTTTAGTTCAATTTGACAGATAAATTGGACCCTATCAGGTTCTACCACTCCGAGCCGGAGTAGATCTTGGAGCGATGGGGATGAAGGGGTACTCCGCATTCCCCAAAGCTCCAGAATCACTATAAGATTGTTTAGTGTCATATCCAAAACACTCGTTGGGGGTGGGGGTCTTGCCTCTCTGCAGAGAAGCAGTCGGTGTATTCTACAGCCCCAGCAGACTGGACAAACACACCTCGTGTGGTGTAATGGTTAGCAAACAAGACTAGCAAACCTTTACGAGTGAGTTCGAATCTCATTGGGTGCCCCACTCATATGACCTTGTGCCACATCTAAGCAAAAAGCTTCGTAAATGACTACAAACACACGCCTTTAGCCTAAGTGTTATCGTCGTAGGTGTTGGAATCGGTGACCTGATTTCAAATCCTGGTGAAAGGTATGAATTCATCTCTTTTAATCACCCAGCTATGGGTAAATTGTTGGGCAGAGTAGGTTCTTTATCCTTGGTTAGGCAACTAGTCAAGAAGAAGGAAAACTCTAACTAAAATCAGCTTAAAAATTGACTTTGTGCCACATACGCCCGTAAATACACACATACACAATCATACAGACATACAAATACACACACTTATGAGCACACACACACACTCACACACACACTGACGCATGGTGTTGGCCGACTTGCAAAGATTTATATACATCAACTTTATACGAACACTGGATGCAGTCATAACGTGAATCTTTAACAGTTTGTTTCGTATTTCTGTGTAGACTCAGGCGTATCTTTACCGAGACGATTCTGTGATCGGAAGATAGTCCTTCAAAAGAGGATTATGTCTCACTGTTCAAAGCGTTATCTATTCACTTCTTATTTATGAGTATATAGTCTAGTTGTAAGTAAGTAAGTACATTTGGTGACATTAGTCGAGGGTGACCCGAAGGCTCCCTTTTCAATAGCTTCTACACCGATTTGTATGGGAGGGCGATACTCCATTCCCAGGATTGCTCCAATTTACCCTTGATCATCACCTTATAGTGCTGAGAGCTAAGCAAGGCGGCATCAAGTTCCAATTTTTGAGTCTTTGGTATGACTCGACCAGGGATTGAACCCCGGTCTCCCGGACCATTGGCGAACACTCTACTCATTAGCCAATTTGTAGTTTAGTGTTATTTAATTAGGTGTAGGTTTTCTAATTTTCCCTCTCTTTTATAAATTTAGTGTTAAGGCATGTAAACCTGTTTTCGGCTGAAAAATCTGCAAGATATTAACCATTTCCGTTTGACAAGTTGTAAAAGCAAAATTCCTTATTTCCATCTTTTCCTATGTGAGTATTCATGAGGATATGTACATTGTATTTGGGAATTGGAGGAGTTAAAGAAGATAGCTTGTTATCATATTTACCAACCCCTCCGCTCGGGCAGGATATGACACAAGGTCATTTTTAAGCGGAGTTTAACAGGTTTGAATCCAGAGTTTTCCTTCTCCTAGACTAATTGCCTCGCCAAGGCTGAAGAACCTTATCTGTCCTACTATTTACCCATAGCTGGAGGGAGAATAATTGGATTCATACCTTTCCCGAGGACATTAGTGCTATCTGAAATGCAATCAGTCTCATCCAGGATTTGAACTCGTATCGTCGTGTCTTATTCCTACGACGATAACCATTACACCACGAACACCTCCATAACCATTACACAATTAGAAAGGTGGTGATATCCATTTTATCATTGGCATTGGTGGGACTGTAGCGAGAGACGATTGTCGTGCAGGAATTGCCATTAAATGTAGCACACATAATTCTCAGTTGGATTCTCTCAATGCTATTTAGTGATTTTAAGGCACGAGAATTGAGAAGCATTCCACAACTCCTATGGCGGCATCGACGGAGCTTTTCCGTGCATATTCCGAGACAAATATCCACCTATTACTGGTATCATGGTATTTTAATTCTAGTTTATTAATGTTATATAACTGTAAATTATTTGTATTAAGTATTCTTGATATAAATGATTTACAATTATATGGTATCAAGTATTTTTATCAAATAGAAATAATTCTTAAACAGATCTATTTGGCCCATAGCTACTGGGGTTCAAATCCTGAACTAGGTTGTTTGAATTTCATATCGTGCTAATCATGTCGCGCTATCATCATGTCGCGCTATCTGCACGGATATCCCTGACCCTCTCTCACCACCCTTCCCTATCGTTCATCGCTTCCGGCATGTCCTCAGGGCTACATCCTGTATCGGCACAGAGCTGCTGTATGTAGGTTACAGCTGGTCGTCCTGCCTTTGTTCGTTCATGTGAAGGGGTCCACTGGAGTATATCACTTTTGAGCTCGTCCCTACTTCTCCAGCAGCGTCCCGTATGTCTTGTTCGTCTAATTTTGATAGTTTTCGTGATGGGTGGAAGGTGGCTGTACAGCTGCTGTTTTGTGGGGTGTTGCTTCCAGGACTTGTTCAATATTGCTCGCAGCATTCTTGTGTAGTTGCCGTCGAGCTTTTTCTCCATCCGTTTAGTTAGCGTCCATGTAGTGCATCCATATAGCAGTATCGGTACGACCGCTGTTTGGAAGAAACTGCGTTTCCTTTTATCGGTCACGTCTGACTCTCATATGACCGATAACCTATCGATAGCTGCCCATGCCTTTGCTAGTTTGTGAACTTGTCAATTAGTTTCAGAGGGCTACCGTGTAGTGTGGAGATGTCACCTGTTTGATTAAAGCACATATATTAAGTTTTGTGTGCATTGACATGGAGGCCAATGACTGCAGCGGCTCGTTCCAGACTATGTTGCAGGGTTTCGGCTTGGGCGGGTGTGTTTGACAGAATCGCTACAGGGGCCCGACAATATTTTTCGGTCACTTTGAAAAAAGTACTTCAAGGTGGTCACTAGTGCCAAAAAATTTTGAGATTGTAAGTACGTAGTTGAGGAGTGAAAATCCACTACTAGTGTAATCATTTTTTTTTAGTTTGGCTTTGATAATTTTAGTTTTTTGTGATTTTTGCGAAAACTTGCGCGACACTATTTTTCGGACATGACAAAAAATCCTATTTTATTCAGAGCTATGTTCATGTATATGTTGCTGTATGCAAATTTTCTGCTTGTACATTGTTCTGGGCACTGGCACCCCTACTACTATGTTAACATAGGACAATCTAACAGCATAAATAGTCCGGACATTTCTTGGCAAAACAATTAAGTTTAATGAGGTAAAATGCATTCAAAAGAAGTCGTTTGTTTGGCACGGAAGAAGCGGGAAGATGGCCCAAGCATCAGAACGATCGCCATGGATTTGAAGCTGTAGAAATCAACGGTCGAATACATGCTGAAGACAAATTCCGAGCGGAAAAAGAAGAGAGGGCGGAAAAGATCAATTGGCAAGAAGACTGAAAGGAGAATGAAGAGGACTGTGACACGGCTTTTGACATCTGGAGAAAAAGTTACAGCAAGAAAAGTGAAGGAGAAATGTGAATTGGATGTAAACGTCCGAACAGTAGAAAGAACGCTGCATATGATTGGTTTGAAGTATGCAAAGGCTAAGAAAAAAATTACACTAACAAAGAAACACAAAGGAGCAAGACTGGAGTGTGCTAAAAGGTGGCTAACAAAGCATGTTGACTTTAAGAAGGTTATATTTACTGTTTCGAGTTTGATGGGCCCGATGGATGGTGTACTTGGTCGAGAAGGGGTGAGCCTGTTGTACTGAACAAACGACAGATGGGAGGAGGAGGAGTTATGGTTTGGGGTATGATCTTTGCTAATGGAAATATATGGTTGGAGTGGCTGAAAGGACGACAGAACAGCGAAAGCTACAAACAGTTGCTGGACGAGAAAGCCCTACCAAGGATAAGAAGAGAGATGGGGAATGATTTCGTTCTACAGCAAGACAATTGCAGCATCCATGTGTTAAAACTCATGAAAGAATGGATGGCTAAAGTGAATATGACTACTTTGGAATGGCCTGCAAGAAGCCCAGATCTAAATTTAATAGAAAATGTTTGGGAAATGCTTGCGCAACTTGTCTATGATGGACCTGAAATAACGAAAGAGGCTCAACTATGGGAACGAATACTAGGAGCCAAAAAACAACTAATAGAAACACGTAGAGATGTTATTGTGCATATGTTTGATCTTTATGAAGAGAGATGGATGAAAGTCATTGAGAAGAAAGGTGATATTACAGACTATTAACAGTTTTTCAACGATGTCCGAAAAATAATGTCGCGTGTGTTTTGTAAAAAATGATGAAAATTAAATATTTTCCCTTACCTAATCGATTTTCTTCCATTTTTATTACAGGTATTGTCTTTATATGTTTATGCTATTCTATTGAAGGACTTTCGCCACTCTATGGTACTCGGAAAGTTGAATACTAAAGTGTCCGAAAAATATTGTCGGGCCCCTGTATGTCGGCGTTGGTGATTGTTTTTGCGGGGTACCTTCTGCTTCTTTCCTTTGTTAGCTTGAAACCGTTTTCTTTGATTTTATCAATAGATGTTCTAAGCACGTCGTCTAGACAGATGATGAAGAGGTATGGGGCTAGTGTGTCTCCTTGCAGTATACATGCTACAATGTCGAAATAGTCTGTGTTTCTATCCGGAGAACGGAATTTTACCTTGGTGTTTCTATTGAGAATCATTATGGGTGCGACGGTTTCTTTTGGTAGGTCGTAAGCGAGTAGAATTTGCTCCATCTGTCCTCTATGAATGGAGTCAAAGGCCTTGGTAAAGTCGACAAATAATATGGTTGCTTGTAAGTTTTTGCCTGTACACCTTCAAGAATAGTAAAAATTGATGCCGTGGATCTATTTCTCCGGAAGCCATTTTGGTTCTTCCTTAGTGTGTTTTCAATTTTGGGTTCTATGCGGTTGCGTCGTAGGACATTGTATATTTTGGCCGGTATGGATGTAAGTGTTATACCTCGGTAGTTCTTGGCTAATCCGAGGTCGCCCTTTTTAGGGAAAAGGAGGATGCATCCCTTCATCTATCCGTCTATCGGGTTTTGATTATATACGGCATTACAGTGTCGGAGCAACCCTTGAGAAAATTAGGAATCCAACTATTCTTCTTCTATGAGTAAAACATGGAAAAGACTGGGCTCTTTAAAACTGGTATGTCAACCTATCTAGGAGAAGGAAAACTCTGAATTCAAACCAGTTGAAGACCTAGAGAGGGATGAGTTCTGCATAAGACATGCTACGTTATTACGACAAAACCAGGTTACTGGACCAGTGACAATGACATATGACCCATAGATGTGACCCTAACAGGTACCACTACCCCCGAGATCTTCAGAACCGAAGACTCACTATCAGATGTAGAACACCTCCTTTTTAGTGTGAATGAGTCTTACTCCTCTGGGGGAGATAGGGTCAGCATATTCTAAACCTCGCTGACATGGCTAAAAGAACTATTGTAACTAAAATTTAGCAGTACTTATGAACTGGAAGTTATTGTGCGGTGCGGAAAATTTGTGTCAGTTTTCCTTGGTGGTTGACGGAATTGAAATAAGAAACACCCTGAAACATCTCCACAAAAAAAAAGGAGAAAAAAATGGATAAAGAATGACAAGTTGGAAAAAAATTACTTTCTAAAAATTTTTTTTTTCTTTTAGTTTTCTACAACGACCAAAAAATATAATCTCGTGAGAATAAATGCTCGCATAGACACGTGTAGAAAGAATAGGTTATTGTTCCATGTTCGTATTTATTTAACAAAGTATTTTCTTTGCATATAAGTTCTGTTTTCCCCGTCCCTTCAATTTTCTCATTTGAAAAATTCCGACTTTCCTTTTCTGGGTTAGTTTTTTTGTTCTTGATAACATACGAACAAACGAACAATGAAGATACAAGACAAATGTTTATTTAGGGAATCATTTTTTTTTTCTTTTTTGCTTTACAATGAAAATAAACACGAAAGTTTTAGTCAATTAATCCCAACTATTATCCGGTTGAACACCAAACGACATGTTTCGGATTTCGTTTACTCGTAGGAACAAACAAGACTTGAGTCAGCGGCTGGATGAACACGACGATCTGATTAGAAATAAAATTTAAGACTCGTCGTGACGAGAATCCCGCTGCACTTGACGAGATCTTGTTTACTCACTAACTTTATCCGTTACTCTATTATCTTTACTGGTTTTTCTTTACTGTTGGATTTTTGTTCGTTATTCCTTCCACATTTTCCTCGCAATTTCTACGGAGGTTGCTTTGTTTCTTTCTTTGGAATTCTTTCTTTTTGCTTCCAAGAAATTCTTTCCATTTTTTTCCTTTCTCTTTTTTTCTTTTGTTTTTCTTTGAAATTCTAATCTCTTCTTTCTTTCTTTCTTTCTTTCTTTCTTTCTTTCTTTCTTTCTTTCTTTCAAATTCCTAATTTTCTTCCATATTTTCTTTCTTTCTTTTTTTCTTTCTGTTTTGTTCCTCGAACTCATTCATTTAATCCGTGCCCAAATCCGAATCTAAAATTTACCAAATCTTTAATCTGTATTCCACATTGCGTTGCCTTATTCTTTGGCAAACGAATCTACCCCCACCCTTTAATATTTGTCAATCCAATGACACAACCAGGAACCGACCACCAATTCTTTTATCGATTTATTCGGCTTTTCAATTCCAGACATTATTTGCAATTCTATTGGTTTACGCTAAGCACTTACTGTAGGGCAATAAAGTTCTAGGATAACAAGGCGCTCATTCACCATGACCTTGTGCCGTATTTGGATTAAGTCTGGTATACGAACCGAAAAAATATTTTCCTACAACTCAACAAGGTTTGTCTCCTTCTAGAAAGTCCCCCACACTATTGATACACCGCTTCAAGCGTTTATCCAATTTTTGGAATGCGTCCTGGAAGTCGTTTCGATGGTTGATTGATTTTAATGGCATGTAAACCCATATGGGGTTATTTTATATGTAGAGGTTGGGGAGTTGCGCTCTTTTTACGTTTATAGTTGCATTTTTGAGTAGATTCTGTCGAATACAAATTATTTTTAAACAGATCTATTTGACCGATAGATGGGACTCAAATAGGTACTACTACTCCGAGTTAGAGTCCTTATGGGAAGTTAGGGATTTACGTAAATATCATGTTTACATTGCAGTCATTGTGTTGATGTCGTGGCGTTTTTAGGTCGGTCTTTTCTGTCATCTGAAATCGACCATCATTCACTTTTAGAATTCAGCACTGAGAAAAAAAAATACTCCCTTTACAATGTGCAAGATGTGACACAAGGTCAATTTTTTGAGTGAAATAAAGGGAGTTTGAACTCAGAGTTTTCAATCCCCTAAACTGGTTGCCCTGCAAAGGCTGAAGAACCCAGTTTGCACTACAATTTATCTACTGCTGTTAAAGACCATAAAGATTTATGCCTTTTTCGAGAGCAGTAACGTGAAGTGAAATGAAAACAGCTCCGTAAAGAATTTGAATTCTAGTGAAACATTATACAATGAAAACAGATGTTTGGTATTATCTATTACCACTCTTTACGGCATTTTACCTACAATATATAGCTATGTGGTGCCTTCAATAAGTTTCCAGACTTTTTTGTACAGGCATTTAAAATTGTCGTAGACTCTTGAAAATTCACTATGTTATTGCTATACATCTTATGAGATGACTGACCAATTTTTATGATTTCAGGTTCAAATGAACAGCTACAGCAGCAATTAGAATACACCCTATTAAAGCCTGATTCTCACAGCTGGTGAATTTCAAAAATGCAATCTGGACGTGAGGACACTCCAGAAGAACGATATGCAATAAAATTCTGGTTTAAACTTGGAAAAAATGTCACAGAAACGTATGGAATGCTTCAGACTGCTTTTCGACCATGTTGCATGAATCGAGCATCACTTTTTGAGTGGCATAAGAGATTCAAGGAAGTCATGGAGTCTGTGAGGGATGATAAGAGGTGCGGGAGGAGTAAGGAAGTCAGAATACCAGAGTTGATTGGCCAAATAAAGAATTTCATGGATAAGGACCGTCGTGTGTCTATAGAGACAATAGGTGCACAGTTTGATGTCAGTGTGGGAACTGTACACACAATTATTCGCGAGGAACTGAAAATATGGAAAATCTGCGCGAAGTTTGTCCCGAGGGTGCTCAGAGAAGATCAGAAAGAAAGACGTTGTTATGACAGCAGGGAGATGGTCGAGCTGATCAATTCAGATACTGCAGTTCTTGATGCTCTAGTGACCTGCGATGAAAGCTGGATCTATTGCTATGACCCAGAGGCCAAGAGACGGAGTTCCCAGTGGAAGCATGCTGGCTCTCCCAGACCCAAGAAGGCCAGACAGAGCAAATCCACCCACAAACTTTTGATGATGCCTTTTTTTGACAGCACTGGTATGATCTACACACACTAGGTTCCCACTGGACAGACAGTCAACAAGGAATACTACGTTTAGGTTTTAAGGGAGTTCAGGAAGAGATTCATAGAGAAGAGGCCAGCACTCTTCAAATCGGGTCAGTGGCATTTCCAGTAGGACAATGCACTAGTCCACAACTCCATCCTTGTCACAGACTATTTGACCAAGATGGGCATCAAGGCAGTCCGTCACCCTCCCTATAGTCGAGACCTTGCTCCTTGTGACTTTTGGTTATTCCCTAAGCTCAAGGAAAACCTTAGAAGCTGTCGTTATGAGACAATTGAGGAGATGAAAGAGGCTGTGACGAAAGTCATTGACACGCACACACAAGAGGACTTCCATGCGGCCTTCCAGGAGTTGTTGGAATAGTACAACAAGTGAAAGGAAATTACTTCGAAGGGGACTAGAGTTTCAATTGTGTACTATCAATAAAAGTGCCCATACGAAAAAAGTCTGGAAACTTATTTAATGAGCCTTGTACATATTGTACATGTGTTATAATTAGCAAAAAATATTAAGTAAAAACTTAATTATCGTAACTAATAATCTTTTATTTATGTATAAGCTAGGCGAGCACAATCCGGATTATAGTTAAGACTAATAAGATAAGTTTCGACGTTTCAAAAACATATTTCGTGCAATAAATGATCCCTTGTTTTTGAGATGAAAAAGTGGGAGATTTATTTTTCCTAGAACGCAACGTGAAATCGCTATAAATTTCCGAACGGAAATTGTCTATGGCCTATGCCAGATGATAATCCAAAGTCGGTCATTACACTAGTCACGAAATAGACATTTCATATTCACATCAAATGGTAGGATCAAGACACCCCCGCCAAAAACAAAGAAATCATTCCGAATGTGACAATTCTTTTTCCGCCCCCATTTCCTCCTCCTTCTCCACTTTTCCTTTCTTTCACTCTCTTCCTTTACCTCATCCCTTTCCACTAACAGACAATAGAAATATGTGAATATATGTAAAGATGCTACCATTATATGTGCATATATACGTATATATGTATGCGTAAGTGACAGCACATACACAAACACACTAACATTCAAACACACACAAACTTAGGTACACATGCACACAAACAAAATCCCCCTACCTATACCACCAAAACAACTCCTCCCGTCTTAATAGGTCTTTTATTAAAAACCTTTCTCTCTGTCTGACGAATGCGTAAAGCATGAAACCCAGAGTCACAGACACTACCATGTAATATATATATATATATATATATATATGAGGATACGGGATGTTGTCCAGAAGAACTCCCCGAGGCGATGAACGATAGGGAAGAGTGGTGAGGGAGGGTCAGGGATATCCGTGCTACCAGCACGACATGATGATGATGATGACGTTATATATATATATATATATATATATATATTGGTTTAACCTCAACTACCCCATCGAGGAGACTTACAATGCAAGTTTCTGATACAAGTTCCATAACACGGCATTTATAAGAACATTCATGCCCAACTACAGAATTACGGAAAATTCTCGCCGAAAACACAACAATATTAGAACATCAAAATAACAAACAAAACTACAGATTCTCGAAGCACTACATATTAGAAACATGCAACCCTTACAGAACAATTTTAAAAATAAACGCTACACACTGCAACGGCTCAGATGCTCTTCTTCTTACAAAGTAGTAATGTACGTACAAAGGTTACATGGCGTTTGTAATACATCCTCCCCTGATGATGGCCCAAAGTCGGGTAAAGAGTATTCGGGAAATAAACAATTATGGAAGATATATTAATCAATTCCCACCGAATACTCTAAAATCAATACGGCAATATGAAAGGATCAACAAGAAAATATGTAAACAGAAAATGTTTATTATATTCAACGAAATTTGTATATATATATATATTCCTATATGTATAAAAGCTCTATCACTGATATTGAGTTATATTTAGTAATATCGCAAAATTTGGTCTAACATTAACTCACCAAGTGAGCTAGTGATAATCATTCACCTCTACAATATATATATATATATATATATATATATATATATATATAGGCAGCATTTCTTCGTTAATGCAAATTTCATTAAACATAATAGACATTTTATGCCTACATATTTTCTTCTGGATCCGTTCGAATTCCCGTATTACTTTTATCGTATTCGGGGGGGGGGAATTGATTTAGGTATTGTCCATAGTTGTATGTATCCCTAGTACTTTCTGCCCGACTTTGGGCCATCATCAGGGGAGAATCTATTACAAAAGTGATGTAACTTTTGTTTTAGCAAATTACTACTGTGTAAGGACGTCTTTGCTGTTGGAGATTATGGCATTTGCTTTTAAATGTAATTCTGTAAATATATATATATATATATATGTGTGTGTGTGTGTGTGTGCGTGTGTGTGTATGTGTGTGTGTGTGTGTATGTGTGTGTGTTGAAGCAAGCTAAAAATAAATATACTCCAAAATAAACTTCTATATGATAAGTATATTTACAAAGCAAAATTGTTTTTTTTATTAACTACAGATTTTAGAGGTTGTCGAGTTTGGTAGTATATGAAACCTAATATCTTTTATTGTATAATGTACCAGTAGATATCTTTGCCTTAGGAAAAAAAACTTTTTAAAAAATTGGAACTGGTGTACTCATTTCGCCCAGTCTTTATTCCAGGCTTTTGGGGACCGTTTTAAGTGCTCCATCTACAATTAGTATCAGCATCACCTACAGCTTTTTCAGCTCTCTGGCAATATCTAAGTATTTGTTTATCATTTCGTTTTCTTTAATATTCTCTCTGGAACTGCAAAATCTACTTGATGGCGAGTTCTTTTCTTATCAATTAACTCTAAGTTTGATCTTCTGGGCGGATGCGGGGGATCCGTTTGTAACTCAAAGTCAGAGAGAGAGAGAGAGAGAGAGAGAGAGAGAGAGAGAGAGAGAGAATTTAATAGATCTTATTTTCTGGGATAGAATCTGTTTTGTGCATATATCATTTGTCAATATGGTCAAACTTTAATTTCTTGCATGATTCCTAATGGATCACCTTTCCCCTCCAATCATGCTTACCCCAAAAGCATTAACTGATTTGATTTAATCAATTAAAGCATTAATGATAGCATTTAATAATTTAATCAAAATCTTAAGCTTAGAATGCAATAGTTTTTAAACTATTGCATTCTAAGCTTAAGATTTTGATTAAATGCAATTTCCAGTTCAATTTGTAACTGAATAATAATTTTGTGGGGTATGTGTTCGCACGCAATGCCATTTCTTATCTAATCACACAAATTCTTCATTTAACGGAAATGACTACGAAATGCTCATTAGAATCTTTCACTCCTCCGTAAAAAGAAAAATCAATATCATCATGGATTGTTATTAGAATAGAAACACAATGAGTTAAAGGGTCATCGATTGAACTAATAAATATATTACTTTTTAAGTCCTTGACAATTTAATTTTATTGTAAAGATGAATTACTATTAGAATCAAAGAGATGATATTAAGTCTTGATATTTTTTGAACACACACACACACACAAACACACACACAATTTTTTGTTACCGATGAACTGGTACAGTAGGAGTTCAAGACATGAGTTTTAGTAATTTACAAAGCTCTTTGCTTCGATGTGGCACAAGGCCGAATGAATGAGGTGCCCAATGAGACTCGAACTCACTCGTGTAGGTTTGCTAGTCTAGCTTGCTAACCGTTACACCACCAGAGGTGCCCTTCAAGACATGAGTTTTAGTAATTTACAAAGCTCTTTACTTCGATGTGGCACAAGGCCGAATGAATGGGGGCGCCCAATGAGACTCAAACTCACTCGTGTAGGTTTGCTAGTCTAGCTTGCTAACCGTTACACCACCAGAGGTGCCCTTCAAGACTTGAGTTTTAGCCAGTAGCAATGCATCGAGGAAGGAAGGAAAATTTTAAGAATTAACATTAAAAATTGAACATTGGTAAATAAATTTGATGAATCTGTTAATCCGGGGCAGTTTTGGCGTTAGGTTATTTATCAGAACATACTTATTTCAAGAGAGTTTACATTTCAAGACTGAAAGACTTACCGACGCCAGAGGATTGGCATTTATGCTTTAAAGGGATTTGAACCTTATTCTTACGACTTAACTATGCGAGTGATTCTTGTTTTAAAATGTTTTAAATTCAGTAGATTTTTTTTCTCGAAAATCTCGTTAAATAGGAAAATCAGTTTATGAAAGTTGAGGAAATTTTAGATAATGAGTTTTTGAAAATTTTAATATTTTCAACATGAAAGCTAACGAATAAGGATATATATATATATATATATATATAAGTTAGCGACCTTGGTCAAGCTTGACCCGAAGGCTCCCTTTTCAATAGCTACTACACCGAAGTGTAGGGAAGGACACCACTCCTTTCCCTGAATTGCTCCAGTTTACCCTTGATCCGTACCTTATAATGCTGAGTGTTAAGCAAGGCGGCAACAAGTACCATTTTTTTAGTCTTTGGTATGACTCGACCTGGGATTGAACCCTGGTCTCACTGACCATTTGCGAACACTTTACTCATTAGGCCAATGGCCCGGTAATTGGCACCAATTATTTAATATATTCAACATAAAAGTTAAGTTGGTTGGTTGGTTGGTTGGTTGGTCGTTTTGTTTTACAGCGTATCGACCCTTTTCAGATCATTTAATGATGAATTAAATTTCGAACAATTCAGTTTAGTATAAGTATAATTTTTGGTTAAAAACAGTTAAATGTCAAAACAGTTCAGTTAAATGTCAAAAAGGTTATATTTCAAACAATTCAGTTTAGCATAACTACACACCTTAGTTCTGTTTGACCCATAGATAGGACCCTATCAGGTGCTATCAGTCCGGGCCAGAGTGGACCCGGGAGCGATGGCAATTAAGGGGTACTCCGCATTCCCCAAAGCTCGATCATTACTGCAACCTCGCCATCAGATTGTTCATTGTCATATACAGGACACTCATTGGGGAGTCTTACTCCTCTGTTGGGAAACTGGCGTTGTATTTTGTAGTCCCAGCTGACTTCGCAATGAAAGTTAAATAAGGAGAGCTCAATATATATATATATATATATATATATATATATATATATATATATATATATATATATATAATTGGCATCGAATTATTAACAAATAAATACATCATACAGAATTACGTAAGAGTCATTCCTATGTAAATATACCAAGTGGTTCTGAGAATCGGAAATGCAAATTCTGCCATCGTAATTTGTAATCAAGAGCTGGATATGTTAACGATTTCAAGTCATATAATAACTTACTAACTCGAGAAACTTATTATCTTTCATTACCACTTCGTCTTCATGGCAAGGCATGTATTGTTTTTGGTAAAGTGTGCCAATCAAGTCCCGGATGAAAAGGACAAATGATGATTCATAAAAAAATGATATTCTACGGGTGGATGTCATTAACTCTGCACAAAATTCAAGCCTCATTTGTCATAAGTCAGCAGTTTGGTTTAAATTTTCTTGAGTTTTCAAGAACGGGAATTAATTATTAATCAGGATGTTTGAATAATAATTAAAACGGTAAATAATTAAAGACGGCTATCATCTGTCAAAATGTAGCGGTCATCACAGAGAGAGAGAGAGGGAGAGAGAGAGAGTGACTGTGTGTGTGTGTATGTGTGTGTGTGTGTATGTATGTGTGTGTGCAACCGAAATATCACCGGCATTTTAAATTGTCAAGATTCTATTACTTATGACAATAACTTGGATTGGTGGACACCGTGTGTTTTCTGTTGGACCGTTTTTTTTTAAACGGGTAAATCTGTAATTATTACACAGAGCGCCTTTCGTACTCATTACGTCGAAATAATGCTGTTCTGAATAGAAAATCGACTCTGCTGTGGGTTGAAAATGTAGCAATTAAATATTCACCAGTAATAAAAAAAATCGTTTCAGCGGCAAAGACACGGTGTGTACCCGTTAAAACCGTACTTGTAACTTATCAAATACCCACCAACACACACATGATAGGATATTAGCTTAATGGAGCTGCCATTACCACTTGCCAGAGGTCACTTGCATGACACAGGTGACAGTTTATAATGCGGGAGGTATATTTGTCGCACCATGTATAACAGACCATAAGTACATTAGTAATTGACCCATTCAACAGGGAATTAACTTACCGTTTTTTCTTCTCTGCAATAGGTAAGCAATCTATAGACTCGGTTTCACGGTTATTATCTACAACACAACAATGTTTCTGCTTGTGGGGGTCATTTAAGATCTATTTATGTGTTAAGACCCAAGGGAAGGGCGAACATCATTCACTTTCTCTTTAACTTCAAATCATTTCACCATTTTTTCATCCATTGCTGACATATTTCATTTACCACAGCTATAAACATTTTTTTCATCGTTTTCGTTTTTTTTATCTTTCCCAATTTTTCTTCTTTACATTATTTTTCTTCAAATCTGGCCTCTTTTTACCAACAGCAAAAAAAAATGTCGACTGTTATATCCGCCATTTTTTCTATTCATATATTTTCATGATTTCTTCAACGCAAACTTTGTATTGTTGTTGCTGCTGTTGTTGATGATGGTTTCTTCTTCTTCTTCTTCTTCTTCTTCTTCTTCTTCTTCTTCTTCTTCTTCTTCTTCTTCTTCTTCTTTATAGATCCATTATTTTCTCGTTTCGTTTTCTTTCGTCAATCGATTTTTCCTTATTCTCAATTTCATCCACTCTCATTTGTTTCGTTTCCTTCTTCTTCTTCTTCTTCTTCTTCTTCTTCTTCTTCTTCTTCTTCTTCTTCTTCTTCTTCTTCTTCTTCTTCAATTCCCTAGAAAGGTCGGAATACTTATCCTTCTTTTCACTTTCTTTCAATTTTACTATGTGATCAGCCGGGATAGCAAAGTCTACAATTCTCCAAGTTCTCTTTTTGTGTAGATTATTATAAAATTTGGTCGTCTGGTTGGTTGGTTGGTTGTTTGCGATTTATGTCATATAAATCTTTGAAGGCTATTTAACGCCAAATCCATTTTTATACAAATAATTAGTTCTATTTCAAATAATTCAGTTTAGCATGAGTACACAGTTTAATTGTCAAAAACATTTCTATTTCAATCTATTCAGTTTAGTGAGTTTTAATTCAAACAATTCAATTTAGCATAAGTACGCAGATTAATTCTATTTAACCCATAGATAGGGCCATATCAGGTGCTACCACTCCGGGCCAGAGTGGATAAGGGAGCGATGGCAATGAAAGGGTGCTCTACATTCACCAAAGTTCCAGCATCACTGGAATCTCACCATCAGATTGTTTAGTGTAACATCCAGGACACTAATTAGGGGTGGGGTCTTACATCAATCGATGTATTCTACATCCCTAGCCGACTGGGCAATACACAGAGTTAAATGTAAAACAGTTTTATTTCAAGCAATTTAGTTTAGCATAAGTACGCAGTTTAAATGTGAAAACATTTCTATTTTAAACAATTCTGTTTAGCATAAATACGCAGTTTAAATACAAAAACAGTAAACTCTTGAAACCACTGTTTAGTTCTATTTAACCCATAAATAGGACGCTTATCAGGTGCTACCACTCTGGGTCAGAGTGGACCTGCTGGGAGCGATCGCAATGAAGGGGTACCCCGCATTCCCCAAAGCTCGAGCATTACTGGATTGCTTTATGTCATATCTAGGACACTCGTTGGGGGAGGTCTTACCCCTCTGCAGAGATACAGTCGGTGTATTCTACAGTCCCAGCCGACTAGTCTATTGGTCATCTGACCGAGATAAGGTGATCCGTTTGTATTTCAAAATCCCATTGGAGTTTGTGCGTCTTATTTTCTTGGACAGATGCTGGGTTGAGCATATACCATTTGTTCGTATGGTCAGAATTCAATTTCTTGCACATTTCCCAGTGGATTACCTTGTCCACTCAGTCATGTCTAGTCTTATACTCTTTCTGTGCTAATTTGCTGCATTCGCTTATTATGTGATTGATAGTTTCGTCTCAATTATCATATAATCAACATTTGCTATTTTGTTGCGTCTTATCTTTTCTTGCTTTGATAAAATTGAACCTTATGGCGTTGTTTTGTGCTGCTATTAGAAGTGTTTCAGTTTCTCTCTTAAAGTTTCCCTTTCTTAGCCATATTCCCATTTTCTTGTGTAAGATGTAGCTTATTAGTCGCTAAAAATGTCCACGGTGTTGTTTTTTCGTGTCATTTTTGTTTTCTGATTATTGTCATTCTGTTGATCCTTGTCTTGTCAGTATCGTTTCTGGTGGATCTAATCAGTCTTCCTCCACGCTTTTCAATGTAGTCTTCGAGTCATTGTATTGATGTGTCAACGCTGTCTTCAATGCTGGCAAGTCCACTTCGTCCTCCTTTTCTTGACACATATAATCCGTCACCTTTGGAATGTCATGCTTTATGCAAGGTCATTAGTTTTCTTGTCCATTTGTTTAGGTTCTTCTCTGGTTCACTTCAAGATTGGTCCTGAATATCTTACGAGGGAAACAGCCCAGGTATTTTTTGATAAGGTTTCTTCTATGTAGTTTTGTCTCGAGTAGCTTTCTGGTTCTCCTGAAATATTCTTTCTTAATTTTTTCTTACCTCTCCACTTCATTGATGGTGTCAGCTTCCAATATCCCCAAATATTTGTCAGTTTCCTTTTCTCCGAGCGTTCTAATTTTGTCTAGATTTTGTAGTTCTGTTCTGTCCGTCCTCTGTCGTTTCCCACTTTTCATTACTAGCATGGCGCATTTTTCTATGCCAAATTCCATCATCCCTACGTCCTGACTATATATTCTCACTGCGTGTATTAGAGTTTCTAATTCTTTTACATTTATTTTTTGCAAACAGTTTGATGTCGTCCATGTACATTAGGTGATTGATCTTTTCCTGCAATTTACTAAGTTAGTATCCGGCTGTGCATTTCCGGAGTATTATTATTATTATTATTATTATTATTATTATTATTATTATTATTATTATTCTCTTGTTTCGTCTTCTTTCATCAGTCAAGTTTTCTTTAATCTCTATTTTTCCACTCTGTCTCGTTTTCTTCTTCTTCTTCTTCTTCTTCTTCTTCTTCTTCTTCTTCTTCTTCTTCTTCTTCTTCTTCTTCTTCTTCTTCTTCTTTATATGTTTCCTTTTTTCCTTTGTGTTTCTTTCTCTCTTCATGTTTTTGCTTCTCTTTTCGCTGATTTTCCAATCTAATTTTTTTATTGCTTCTAGTTTGTTTCACAGATTTTTTCTCTTTGTTTGTTTGTTTCTTTGTTTGTTTGTTTCTTTCTTTCAGCACATTTTATATATTTTTTCGTTTTCCCTATTAATATTAAAAAAAAGAAGAAAAAAAAGAAAAGAAAAAAGAAAAAAGAAAAAGAAAAGAAATTCTCCTGTCTCTGCTAGGTTTCCCCCAACTGACACAATCGGACAATCCTCTTTTCTAATCCTTCTTTTTCATGGGTGGTCTGTCTTATTTAATCAGAATCGCCGAAACCAAAACAGGTGATTCCCTTGGGAAAATCCACACAATGTTTCTTTTTCCTCTTCAATCCACCCTTCCCTTAGCCTCGGGCCAATAACATTTGGATCAGCAAGTAAGTCAAAGTGAATTGCTTGGGACCTTTACAGTCGATAATAAAGATTATTAAGATTATTATGCCTCACAAATGGAATGACCTTCATGAGAAGTAAATGTTTTTACGTCTGTTTTGGCGTCCAACATTAAAAATACATAAGTTGAATGTTCATTCAGTTTTTAAATAAAAACTCACTAAAAATCCATCGTACATATATATATATATATATATATATATAGGATTCTACTGCCCCACCCTCTCGGCTGGGGCTGTAAAATACACTGATTGCAAGACCTCTCACTTAGTAGGGCCACCTGTTGGCCGTGGGTGGTGGCCTATAATGCTTGAGTACAGGATCCTGGTGAATCAGATACCAAAGTGTTCATGGGACCTGTATTACTCCAGTTCGGCCTTTACTTGCGCTATATGGGCGGTCGGTGAGGCCTGATCCAAATAATCGTCTAATCATATCTAACCTTAGCATCTATATAATTAAGTTTCAACAGTATTATTCAAATTGGTCGTGTGTCAAACAGACACCCAACCCTTTTTTTGTGATTCTTTAAAGCCTCCGACATAAAATAATCCCAGACGGGTTTATATACCGTTAAAATTCATCAGCTAACCAACATTTATATTACCCTAGCCCCCCCCCACTAATGGTCTCACTACCATGACAAATGAACGAAACACAAATATGTCAATGTGACAGTGATTGCAGGGAACTTAGACCTTTCGTTAAAAAGACTACGAATTGCTTATTACGACTGATGGAATAGAGTTAAAAACAGGATAAGAGTGTAGGATTTGTATCTGTGGAATGCCAGTTAAATATATAACAAGAAAATTAGAATTATGGATTTAAAGGATTATCAGCATATTTATGCAAATGCTTAGAAAATGTATCTACTTGGGAGAAAATATTGAATATTTTTGGATTGACTAAAAAATACTAAACGGGATTTTCTACTGTCGACAGCTTTGAAGTTTATAAGTAGAGATTTCAGGTGTCGTTATTTGATCATATACATTTGAGAAAGGTTTTGATATTTTGTATATTCGATTTTGTTTCATTCATTTGTTGAAGCTAATGCAAGTATATTTTTCGGAAGTGGAAGTAATTAAAGAATTTCAAAAATTCAGTAACAACCAACCAACCAACCAACAAAAACAAACAAACAAAAATCTTTGTACATCAAATATATATAATATATGAGAGTCATTCAATAAATAACAATGTTTTAAGAGTGAATATATTAATAAGTTCAGTATTTCAAAAACTAATAAACACTTCAGATTTAATTGTAATAGAAATTTTAAAGAACCAATGTATCAACAAAGTCATATATATATATATATATATATATATATATATATATATATATATATATAGTGCAGTTATAAGGAAAGACAAACCTTATTAAATTGTCATTATAAATTTATTTCGCCGGAGAATATTATACTCTCCGTCTCGTCAGATGACTTTTTATATGTTAGACTTGAGGTTGCAAAACAGCAAATGTGGATTACAGTCTATATGTGTATGAAAAAAAAAAAAAAGAAAAAGAAAAGGAAGACCTATATAAATTCTAAATTCTTAGGCGAGGGCATAGGGGGTCAGCCATACATCGACCACTCACATAGATTTATGATATTCCTCATAAATTCTATACACGAATAATCCACACCCACTGTCTTCGGACGCTGACTGGAGATTACTGGTATATATATATATATATATATATATATATATATATATATATATATATATATATATATATATTCAAGCATGTTTTGTTGAAGACCGCGGAGTATTTTCTTTTCGCTGGTTGTCCTCAGGGATTTTGTTTAATTGTTTGTTGCTTCGACTTGCTTCGAGTTCTTTTATTAATTTGGGATGTTTTTTTTTCCACCACCTAAACCCAGACATAAGAAGACTCGAACGTCTTCACTTAAAGATTCTAAAAAAACTCGGCGGTTTTCAATAGAACATGCTTAAATAATGACCTGCTCTATAAGTACACAGTATATATATATATATATATATATATTGATGTATTCTTCAATCCAGTCAATCGGGAGCTGGGAATAATTCCGTTAGGACAATCAAATTATTTAAACTTCAAATATTTAAATATTCCTGGTAAAGAGCTCAATGTAAATGACATCACAGTGTAACAATTCCTTTTAGAAAAACTAAAATCCGGTCATTTAGGATTATAAATTTCTTTAAGAATCAATACTCATTACAGGATGGAAATAAATTTATAATCTTAAAGTGACCGGATCTTAGTTTTTCTTAAAGGTATATATATATATATATATACAAGGATCATTCGATAAATAAAGAGAATTTTATTTAAGGAACTGGCCATAAAACGCACTGTTTTCAAGGAAATCAATGTTGAGGGGTCTTTCAGAACCTAGGACATTCAAGAAGTGGATAAACAGCGCTATAAACTGTGAGGCATACTCCTCTTTTGACGTGCGTCTTCTGAACATAGAATTGTCTCAGTAAAGATTCGTTTGAGTCTACGCAGAAATTGGAAATAAACATTTAAAGCATTGCGATACGATTGGTCCTCACTTGCCAATCGTGATAAATGCAATTACTCTAAAGTCACAGCAAAAAAAAACAAAACAAAAAAACAACAACACACACACACACACACACACACACACACACACACACACACACACACACACACACACACACACACACACACACACACACACACACACACACACACACACACACACACACAGAGGTTTAATACTCTTCAGATGACATCTGAAAGACATACTCCAAATGACGAATATGAAAACTTTCTTACCACTCATAGCAAATCAAGAACCAAACGTAATGTTGTTCTCTGGGGGTCAAAGGCCTTTAGGAAAAAATGGGATAACTGGAGAAAAGTATCCTTATTTAAAAGAACAAATCCCCAAAACACCACTGAACATGAAAGAAAGTTAAGAAAGAACTAAATAAAATATACCAAAACGAACAACAAAAATGCATTCAAAGACAAATCAATAAAAATCTGTGTAAGATAAACAATATCCATAAGCATGGCAGACAATAAATGTAGTTGAAGGAAAAGCACATCGAAATAAAAATCAAAAGCTATCAGTCAAGAAGAAAGACATCAGAAGTGGAAAGAACATTACTTCTTCGATTTCGCAACGCAGTCTTTAACGAAGATGCAGTAGAGAAAAGAACCAAAGACTGCAACATCCACTTTCTTAAGAAAGGTAACCTCAGAACCACGGACAACTATAGAAGTATTACTCGTACTGCCATAACTGCATCGATTTGTAATGGCTTGCAAATTAATCATATCAGACCCGAAGTTAAGAAAATTCAATAGAAAAATCAGAACGGTTTTCGGAGAAATCGATGCACATCTTCTCAGATTCTGATTCTTCATCTGTATCATCTAAGGAGTATGTACAAGAAATCTCGTGGTAAAACTTTCGTTTGAAGATTTCTCTAAAGCATTTGACTTCAAACACAGAGAAAAGATGGAGCAAATATTTCGAGCATTTAGTTTTCCAAAAGAAGCCGTAACCGCTATAATGATGCTTTACTAAAACACAAAGGCCATGGTTCGCTCATTAGATGGTAACACCAGTTTCTTTGGCATGGTCAGTTTTGCAAGAAGTTATATGTTTCTATTCATTGTCATTGGAGTCTTGCAAGTTGATGCATTGGCATCATTTCTATTCCTAATTTATCCAGATTATGTACAACGAACGTAAATAGATGTAATGAAAGAAAATGGTTTCTCACTAAAAAAAAAAAAAAAATGCAAGAAGCAGATGTCCCACAAAAACTATCAGGGATTCAGACCACGCAGATGTTCTAGCGCTTCTTACAAATTGAATCTTTGCTGTATAGCATGGAGCAGACAGTAAAAGACAATATTCTCAACGTCAACTCATGTCTTTTAATCAAGATGGCGCCATTTTCTTATTAGATGGCAAGCCTTTGAAATTTGTATACTAGTTCACATAACTCGGTAGCAATATCTCATCTACGGAAAGCGATTTCAATATACCCATAGTAAATTCGTGGACTGTTACTGACAAGTTGTCGATTATATGGAAATCTGATCTCTCTGATGGATTAAAACAGGAATTCTTCCAAGCTGTGGTTGTATTAATACTATATAGTTGAACCACTTGGAGGAAATGCTTGGAGAAAAAGCTTGATGGGAACTACACTATGCTATGGGCTGTTTTGAGCAAATCCTGGAAGCAGCACCCTACAAAACAGCTGCTGTACAGCCATCTACTTCCAATCACACTAACATCCAAATAAGACAAGCAAGACATACCGGACACGGCGGGAAAATTAAGAACGGATGGCACGCACGAGTTTTTATGTGAACGTGTATGTGTGTGTGCAAGTGTATGTGCATGTACACGAGCACATGCGTATATATAGGTTTATATGTCCGTGCACGTGTGTGCATATGTGCATTTGTGCATGTATGTATGTGTATGTGTGAACATATGTTTTTGCATGCATTGTATGCATGTATGTATGAATGTATGTGCATGCGTTTGTTTGTGCGCACATGTGTGTGCATGTATGTATGTGTGTATGTATGTATATGTGTTTGTGTGTGCATGCGTAGGCAAAAATAATCCAATAATCAAGCATATATTCAATAACCACGTCAAAAACAAACACTCGGAAATACGGGAGACAACAGAGGTTCAAGTTCATGTAGGGACCAAATTTCGACGCCATTCTCGAATAGAAGTGTCATCCACCAAATCCAGACCGACCGATGAATGTTGATTCAAACTTTCACGAAAGTATTTTTTTTTCAGAAAAAGAAATGAAACAAAAACTTGTTCGGTCGAAGAATCGAAGATTCATCTCACCACACCATTAGGAAAAGAACTGGAATATTTCTTGATGTCAGTGTCTCGTACTGACATTGTCCGCAGCAAATTTATTTTTGGGATACATACTGTGGCTTCATGCCACACTCAAATAAAATTCGTTAATGTCACCCTCAAATATATATATATATATATATATATATATTTGAGGGTGATATACATATAAATATACATCCTTCAATATATATATATATATATATATTTGAGGTGACTGATATTAACGAAAAAGCATGATGGGAACTAGACAAGAATATATATATATATATATATATATTGACACATTTCATACTCTTAATACTCAACTTGTATTGCTATGGTGTAGATAGAATATGCTATAGTATCTATCTATCTATCTATCTATCTATAAAAGTACACTTACAAGAAGCATAGGAAGATATATAGAGTGTGCAGACATTTTTCTCCTATTTCTTATTTTTATTAAAAAGCCAGGTTTTAGATTTCGACCTGCAGTTGGAAATCTGTGTCAGAAAATGGATCTGTCAACTGCCGGAAGATCAGGTGTCGCCTTCTGTCGGTTGCGCAACTCTACACTTGCCTGCAAAAAGCAAGTGCCATAACCAAGAAGCAATCTGAGAAAGACGCCTATCAGTTCTTTTCGTCTGGTTACCATCTTTATTCTTTATGATCAATACGTTTAATTTTATTCGCTTTTTGGCGGTTTTTTTGGGTTTTTTGTTTCGTTTAGTTATTTTGTTTGACTAAAGGAGCGAGAAGAATTTATGCTAAGTAGAGATTAAACGAAACGGCTGAGGGATCAAAAGAGGGGAATAAAAAAAAAAAAAAAGGAAAAGAAAAAAGAAAAAAGAAAAGACAAGAAGAGAAAAGAAAGGTAGCATCTGAATATAAAAGAAATAGAAAAATGAATATGGGTTTAGAAAAGAATGAAAAAAAAGAAGCAAGTGGATAAGAAGAGGAAAGATAAAGAGAGGAAGATGAAATGTGAATGAGAAAAAAAAGAGAAGAAAAGATGAAAAAAAAGGGAAAGAAAAGAAAGAAAAGAAAAGAAAAGGAAACTAATAAAAAGAAGAATTAATAGTATCTATCTATCTCATTCTATTCATATCTATCTATCTATCTATCTTATTCTATTCATATCTATCTATCTATCTATCTATCTATCAATCATAAAGAATAACCCGTGGTGTAATGGTTATCGTCGTAGGAATTGGATACGGCGACACTAGTTCAAGTCCTGGACTGATTGCACTTCACATAGCACTAATACCCTTGGGAAAGGTATGAATCCAATTATTCTCCCTCCAGCTATGGGTAAATAGTAGGGCAGACTAGGTTCTTCAGCCTTGGTGAGGCAACTAGTCTAGGAGAAGGCAAATTCTGAATTCAAACCTGTTAAACCCCGCTTAAAAAATTGACCTTGTGTCATATCCTGCCCGAGCGGAGGAGGTGGGTAAATATAATAAAAAATAACCGGAGGAAGAAGAAAAAAAAAAAAAGGAAAAGAGGAATGATTTGAAGGGTAGTTTTTCAATTGTTCTTCCTATTTATGGACGTGTGTATGCGTCAATGTGTGTGTCTATTCAAGAGTGTGTTTACGTGAGTGTATGTATGCTTCTGTGTGCGTGTGCGCGTGTGTGTGTTTGGTCTGTATATGTGAACACATACACACGTGTATGGATGTGTGTATGTGAATGCCTGTTTTTATGTGTGTATGTGCATGCGCGTGAAAATATCAAATGATCAAGTATATATCAAATTACTTTTTCAAAACCAACATTATGACAGGCAAGTGACAAGAGATCTTGTCAATTTATCTGTTGATAAAGGAGATTCACTTTTTAAATGACCATTCGTTTAAGGGTCATTCCATGTCAGAACCCCAGCAAAAGGTCAAACTCTGCACCCACCGACACCGATTTAGTTTAAATTTAGCACAAATGTCCCCCTTCATGAATTAGGAAAGTTTGCCAAATTTGTGCTCAGCTTTACCATTCCGATTTTCCTAAAATTTTCCTGCTTTTGCCTCTAAATTAAGGCTATGTGGTGTCGCTGAATTTCAGTGTTTTTTTTTTTTAATTGAAAATAGTTCTATGCATTCAAAATTTCAATATTTCTGAAATTTAGTATGTTGGGCAAATAAGGAATACGGAATCCAAATGTCCGTCTATTTTAATTTTGTACCAGATATTTTTTTAAATTATTTTTATTAATAAATGTATGACCCCAAAATTAACAACTTTTAACCGATATTGCTTACAGCCAGTCTATAGAAAAAAGGTCCTCTTCAATTTTCATAATATTTTTTCCAACATCTACTATGTCTGCTTAAGATCACCAAAGAATTTCGTGATGTGGTCAAGTCTACTTTAGAAGATATGACTCAGCTAAAATGTAGATTTTTTCCTTTGTACGCACAGGATTTCAATAAAAGTTTATAATTAAAGACAATCATCTTAATGCTTCATGATCTCTCAAATGTTGATATTGCGCTGAGTAACCTCTCAAACTATTAAACAAGATTGATTTAACTAAAAATTGCTTTTTGTAGCGATAAATTGTCTTTTAACGAGTGGCAAAATATTTTCGCATATGGAGTAACTAACAGTGCATAGATTATTTGAAGATGACACTAAATTTATGTATGAACTTGAAAGAAATGATTTTTTTTTCTTTGTTTTATTTTCATAGTTATTATAATTTTTTGAAAATTAATTTTATGAGACAAAAACGTCTTTTTTTTTCTTATAATTTGAATCAAAACACTACTTGAAATGACTGTAATAGTACCATTTGGTGATTTATAAAAGGGCTGTTAAAACATTTAAAATTATAATTTTGGAAGAAAATGATTATATACACAAAAATTCCTTAAAACATCTTAAGATTTTAACAAAGAGTTTTTTCATTCTTATTTAGTTCTTTGGGAACTCCACGAGTTAATTGGAAACAAGGATAAAAGAGCACAACATTTTTATCATTTATTTTTGAGCCACAAACATACACCATCATCATCATGTCGCGTTACTAGCGCGGATCTCCCTGACCTTCCCCCCGCCACCCTTCTCTATCGTCTTCAAGGCTACATCCTGTATCAGCACACAGTTGGTCGTCCTGCCTTTGTTCGTCCATGTGAGGAAGACCACAGGAGTACGTAATTTATGAGTTCGTCCCTACTTTTCCAGCAGTGTCCCGCATATCTGGTTTGTCTAACTTGGATAGCTTTCGTGATGGCCGTACAGCTGCCGCTTTGTGGGGTACTGTCTCCAGGACTTGTTCAATATTGCTTGCAGCATTCTTGTGTAGTTGCCATCAAGCTTTTTCTCCATACGTTTAGTGAGCGTCCATATAGTACATCCATACAACAGTATCGATACGACCGCTGGTTAGAAAAAAACTGTTTCATTTTATCGGTCAGGTCTGACTTCCATAGAACCGATAGCATATCGATAGCTGCCCATGCCCTTGCTAGTCGCGTGTTGACGTCAGTCTCGGTTGATGAGACACTGCCTCCTAGGTAGGTGAACCTGTCTACTAGTTTCAGAGAACTACCGTTTAGTTAGGAGATGTCGCTTCTTTGATTTAAGCACATGTATTTCGTCTTGTGTGCGTTGACATGGAGTCCTATGCCAGCAGCTGCTCGTTCCAAATTATGTTGCAGGTTTTCGGCTTGGGCGGGTGTATTTGCTAGAAGCGCTATGTCATCGGCGTAGTCCGCGTCCGTAATTGTTTATGCGGGGTATTTTCTACTTCTTTCCTTTGTTTGCTTGAAACTATTGTCTTTCATTTTATCTGTAGACGTTCTAAGCATGTAGTTTAGACAGATGATAAAGAGGTATGGAGCTTATGTGTCTCCTTGTAGCACACCTGCTACAATGTCGAAGTAGTCTGTGTCTCTATCCGGGAAGCGGACTTTTACTTTCGTGTTTCTATATAGCATCATAATGGCTGAGATGGTTTCTTTGGGTTGGCCGTAGACGAGTAATATTTGCTCCTTCTTTCCTCAGTGAATGGAGTCAAAGGCCTTCGCGAAGTCGACAAATAATATTGTTGCCTCTAGGTTTTTTGTACGTACACCTTCAAGAATTCGATGGATTGTTAAAATTTGTGACGTCGTGTATCTCTTTTTCCATGCAAATGCAGTGGCTCGCGTCCATCCATTGCCAAATATCTATAAAAATAATATAAAGTAAAGTTGGTGACCTAAGTCGAGGGCGACCCGAAGGCTCCCTTTTCGATAACTACTACACCAAGGTGTAGGGGAGGATGCTACTCCTTTCCCTGGATTGCTCCACTTTACCCTTGATCCGTACCATATAATAGCGAGTGCTAAGCAAGAGACATAAAGTACCATTTTTGAGTCTTTGGGATGACTAAACCTGAGATTGAACCCAGGGCTCCTGGGCCATTGGCGAACACTCTAACCATTAGCGGTTGTGGATTTTACAAGTTTTATTTCTCCCAAGTAAACAGTTATCAAAGTTATCTAAGGACTGAAAACAATCAGCAGGGAAAAATTCTATACATGAAGGCGTCAGTGTTGACTGACCCGAAACGATTTACGCCTTAAATTAACTCTGTGTGTTCATTGAATAAAGCAAAAAGCGATGAATGATAGGTACATGGATGGCGAGCGAGACTCAGAGAAATTCATGCTGTGCTGTCAGTGCGAGTGAGGATAATGATGATGATGATTTAATCGTCTATTTAGTCGTGGCCGTCTTTATAATGGTATTATAGCGACGGCCACGATTTAGCCCGTGGTTTCATTTGACAATTGTATTCAAACTGATATATATATCCTAGTTTGCAAGCCAGGATTTAGGCAAATTCTTTTTTTTACCAGACGCTTTTAAATAATTTATCTAATTGTCTATACATACATACGTACACACACACACACACATACACACACACATACACACACACACACACACACACACACACACACACACATATATATATATATTTTTTTTGTATATTGTATTTTTTGAATTATTAAATTAAAAAAATACAAATCTTTTAAAATTAAAATTAAAAAAATACAAATCTCTTCGTGGACCAACCTATTTTAAAATATTTTTATTCTCCAATTGGACCTACAATAAATCTCTCTTTCTCTCTCACTCTCTCTCTCAATATATATATATATATATATATATATATCGCTATAAATTAGCAAATTTGATCAAAGATGATAGACAAGGAATACTTTCCTAATATTTAAAATTTTAAAAATCGAATAGTATGTGCAGCCCTTCCAAGACCCTGATAAGAAAGTAAAGGTGACAACCTTAGTCGATGGTGACCCGAAAGCTCCCTTTTCAATAGTTACTACACCAGGGTGTAGGGAAGGCCGCTACTACATTCCTTTGATTGCTCCATTTTACCCTTGATCCGTTCCTTATAATGCCGAGTGTTAAGCAAGGCGGCATCAAGTACCATGTTTTGAGTCTTTGGTATGACTCGACCTGGGATTGAACCCCGGTGTCAGGGACAATTGGAGAATACCCGACTCATTGAGCCAAATGATCGAAATATCTAAATTGCAAAATTTAGAACTGTATCTATATTCATTAGATCCAAATGTGCATTCTATTTATGTAAATCACACAAAAAATCCGTTTGTAGCTTTTAAAGATTCTTGTAATTTATGAAAAATTCCTACTAAAAAATATATCACTCATGCGTATATATATATATATATATATATATATATATATATATATATATATATATATATATATATATATATATACACATATTCGAGGGTCATTTAAAAAGTTATAAGCCTCACTCGGAAAGAAGAGCCTCAGCTGAAAGTTCTTAACTGAGATCTCCGAGATGAGCAAAATGGATCCCTAGAATGCAGACACCAGAGCAAAAACTGAAAAATTGCAATTTCGAGGACACTTCTGACTCTCCATCACTTTTCGGGTGAGGCTAAGAACTTTTTGAACAGACTATATATATATATATATATATATATATATCTTAAACTTTACATCATATTTATAATTCTGTTGGTGGGAAAAAAAAAACAAGATTGTGCAATTTGCAAGTTCTACAAACTGATATCTAGGTAAAAGAAAAATTCAGTAAAAAAAGAAAAGACGAAAAATGCATGTGCTACTTGAAAATAATCAAGTAGCCCGTATGTCTTGTCAAAAGAAAAATACACAGACAGAATTACCTAAAGTAAAATGTAATAAAGTGCCCTATACATAAGATAGAGTTAATTTTAGGAAAATAATTCCTGTATGGCCAAAAGCGAGTCTACCAAGGTTTCACCTAACGGCTCTTCAGGATCGCACTGGCCTGTGCAATTTTGAAGAGCTATTTGGTGAAACCTAGGTAGACTCGCTCTTTTCAATATATATACATATATATATATATATATATATATATATATATATATATATTATAAAATCGTGCTGCTAGCACAGATTTCCCTGACTCTCTCTCTCGCCATCCGTCCCTATCATCCATCGCTCCCGGCAGTTCTTCCAAACTACATCCCGTGTCTGTAAAGAGCCGTTGTTGATAAGTTCTTGTTGGTCGTCAAACATTGACACGTCCATGTGAAGAGGTCCATTGGAGATCTTCACTTATGAGTTCGTCCTTGCTTCTCCTGCCGTATCACGCGTGCTTAGTTCGTCTAATTTGGATGGTTTTAGAGATGGGAGGAAGGTGGCTGAACAACTGTCATTTCGTCGGATGTTACTTCCAGGTTTTTTTCAGAATAGCTCGTAGCCTTCTTGTCCATTTCCCGTCTTGCTTTTCCTCGATACACTTGTTTGTTTGTTATGTAATGACATATCAACCTTCTCGGGTTATTTATTTAATGCCAAATCCATCCTTTTAGAAGGACAGTATTAATACAATTTAACCCATAGATGGAAGGATCAGAGGCTCATATCTTTCCCAAATGAAAATGAACGTAATTGCGCGAGTGGTGTTCGAACTCGCGTTCTACTATTCCGCAGTCCAACGTTTTAACCTTTATACCACATGTACACTTCCCCTCTACACGTTTCTTCAGCGTTTATGTGGTACATCTATATGCTAGAATTGACACAAGAAAAACTTGCGTTTTATTTTATCGGATATATATATATATATATATATATATATATATATATATATATATATATATATATATTTGTTTAAAAAACAAGACATTTAGAAACAGTATTCCATTTCCTTAATAAATCTATTTCGCTTATTCAAGCTCCTCAGATGAAATTCCATCTGACAACTTTGAATAAACGAAATAGATCTATTATGGAGATGGAATATAATTCTAATTTTCTTGGGTTTTTTTTTAGATAAAAAATATACATTGCTCTGCTGGTATATTTTGTATTAAATAGGCGTGCATTGAGCATTCTTTCTTCGGATAATCACAATCCTTATTTATTTCATATATACACGAGTTAAAGTTACCATTTATTCCGATCAAAACGTGTATTATCGTAGGAAAATGATTATTTAAATTTCAAGAGACACTTATGAGATTTATCAACTGAGAGATTTTTGTTCTTTGTTCAGATTATTAATCCTAACTTCGGTATAACATGAGATAATTATTATCTATCTACATTTTGCAGATTCCTATAAACATAGTTCATAATGTTTTATTTGTCATTAAGACAATTTTTTTAGTTTTATTCTTTATGAAGTCTGAAAATTTAAATCATTTATATCTTGCAGCAACACGTATTTTTGTTGGGCATTGTTTAATGATAGAGACCTCCTCTAATGAAAGCAGTTATTTCCACGAAGAACATAAATTTCCTTTCAACATACCGAGTATAGTGGCTCTACATAAAATTATCTGGATGATAAAAAAACCAGTATAAGACTTTACACTCCTATAAATTATTTTGCGCGGTAAGCCACTTGTTCCACAACAAAGATGGCGGACGCTCACATATTCAGTCTCGGGAAACCATTGTCCAGGAGAACCACGTGACCTGCTTAAAACTACGTCTGCGCGTAAATTTTCATCCTGCAGTTGGAGCCGCTTCCAAGACACGTATTTTCTATAAATACGTCGTCTTCAAATACTCTTTCTCCTTTTACACAATTTCTTCGCAGCGGCAACACACTCCCGCCAGTGTGACTCAACAATCGTCAAATAGCAACAACATGGATAGGCCTCGCAGACATACATCGACTAAGAAACTTTTTCCTGTCTCAGGGAAATCGACTGTTTCCAACCATAAAAAGAAAGACATTTTAAATATGTAATCCTTTTGTAGTTTAGTTGTGTTAGACACACACACACACACACACACACACACACACACACACATACACACACGATTATTTTATTAATAGAATTAGCGATATTTTTTATGTATCAATGTTTGTTTCATTATAGTGTATAGATTTGTTTTGTTCGTCGCCTTGTTTTGAATATTCCTTTTGCCCGCGCTATTTCTTAACTTTACTCATCCATTCATTCATGTACTTTTATCCATATGCCTTTTACCATAAACCATAAACTACAAAGTGGAAAATTTATCCCCAACACCAGTACCTATTAACCCCGTGAAAGAAAAGATTGAAAGAAGACTTAAAAAAGCAATTTTAATTAAAAACAAGTTTGGAAATAAATAAATAAATAAAAAAAACTCAGACAAGAAAAGAAGAAAAGACCCTTGAACATGAGAATGTAAGATGATACATCTACAAGGGGAATCTCGTCGATTCACGGACACACGAGATGAAGCAGAATTTTTGACATTTATCTAACCTTAATATTTTTCCTTGAAAGCTGAGAGTTTCATTTTATCCAAACATCATGAGTGAAGTGGCTTCCTTGATTGGAAAGACGCTTATTGTGTTTTCAGTGAGAATTCTTTTTACATGTCTGTCAATAACAGATTTCATCAAGTTCCTACATAAACGGTTTAAAAGATTCTTATCGACTTTAAAAATAAAGAGAGTCAAGCATAACTGAAAAAATTTTAGTCGACATCAGCGGGAAATGGATATTTACTGACAAGGCAGATTTCAAAAACTAAGTCTGTGAACGGACTGGATTTTTTGCTCATAGAGTAATGTTGTTTTATACTCATTCAGGGTATATATATATATATATATATATATATATATATATATATATATGTGTGTGTATATATATATATGTATTTATAAAGTTGGCCAAGTAGTCGAGGGCGACCAAAAGGCTCCCTTTTTCATTAGCTACTACACCAAGGTGTAGGAGAGAACGCTACTCCTTTCGCTAGATTGCTCCACTTTACTCTTGATCCATACCTTCTAATGGTACTATTTACCAACCCCTCCGCTCGGGCAGGATATGACACAAGGTCAATTTTTAAGCGGAGTTTAACAGGTTTGAATTCAGAGTTTTCCTTCTCCTAGACTAGTTGCCTCACCAAGGCTGAAGAACCTAGTCTGTCCTACTATTTACCCATAGCTGGAGGGAGAATAAGGGGGTTCATACCTTTCCCAAGGGTATTTGCCCGAAAGTGAACGTAATAGCGCGACTGGAGTACGAACTCACGTACTACGATTCCGCAGTTCATCGCTTTAACCACGAGGACACCCCATACCTTCTAATGGTGAATGTTAAGCTAGGAGGCATCAAGTATCATTTTTTGAGTCTTTGGTATGACTCGACCAGGGATTGAACCTCGGTCTCCTTGGTCATTGGCAAACACTCTACCCATCAGGCCGATATATATATATGTATATATATATATATATATATATATATATATATTGCATTATTTTATGTATAGGTCTTTTATTCTACGATCACGGTTATGACCCATTTCCTCCCTTCTCTTTGTTCTTCTGTCGTCTTGTTTGTTGTCTACTGGGATGGTGAAAAACAACACGATCACATTTGCATGGGTACGTATTACTTTTATTTCGAGATTGTCTTTTCATACTCCAATCACCCGTTCGACTAAACGAGAATTTAGTGATAAGAGTTGAGATGGAGTATTTCAAACGTTCGAGTTGAGCATTTATCATAAACTGGCTAACTTATTCCTAACTTCTGGGATCATTTTGGAACAATAAAATGAGTCAGAATCTCAGATTGACTGCGAGTACAATAGCTTTCCATCATACTGATCTACAGGCTGTGTTTTTCCACCCATTCAACCACTCAGGACTTGATATGGATGTTACACTATTTGTCAATAATAGATATCATTGATCTATTTTGTAACTATATATTTTGGAACGAATTACCCAATCAAATAAAAATAGCGACGATGTAAAAAATTTAAAGATTGAATTGAATGATTTCAGAAGTAATGGAAAAAATTAAGTCGGCATTTTTGAGAACTATCACTTGAATTACTTGACTGATTTTGATGTGTACGTACGTGGTGCCTTCAATAAGTTTCCAGACTTTTTTTGTACAGGCATTTAAAATTGTCGCAGACTCTAGAAAATTCAGTATGTTATTGCTATACATCTTATGAGATGACTGACCAATTTTTATGATTTCAGGTTCAAATTAACAGCTACAGTAGCAATTGGAATACACCCTACTAAAGCCTGATTGTCATAGCTGGTGAATTTCAAAAATGCAATCTGGACGTGAGGACACTTTAGAAGAATGATATGCAATAAAATTGTTTTAAACTTGGAAAAAATGCCACAGAAACGTATGGAATGCTTCAGACTGCTTTTCGACTATCTTGCATGAATCGAGCATCAGTTTTTGAGTGGCATAAGCGATTCAAGAAAGGCAGGAAGTCTGTGAGGAATGATGAGAGGTGTGGGAGGAGTAAGGAAGTCTATACACCAGAGTTGATTGACCAAAGGGTTAGGGTTAGGGTTACTATGTTGAGGTTTTAAGGGAAATCAGGAAGAGATTCTACCGGAAGAGGCCAACACTCTTCAAATCGGGTCAGTGGCATTTCCACCAGGACAATACACTAGTCCATAGCTCCACCCTTGTCACAGACTATTTGACCAAGATGGACATCAAGAGAGTTCCAGACCTTGCTCCCTGTGACTTTTACTTATTCCCTAAGCTCAGAGTCTGTTGTTATGAGAGAATTGAGGAGATGAAAGAGGCTATGACGAAGGTCATTGACACGCTCACACAAGAGGACTTCCATGGGGCCTTCCAGAAGTTGTTGGAGCAGTAAAACAAGTGCATTGCAGCCGGAGGAGATTACTTCGAAGGGGACTAGAGTTTCATGTGTGTAGTGTCAAATAAAAGTGCCCATACGAAAAATTCTGGAAACTTATTTAATGATCCTCGTAAATATTCTATTAATATTGCGCATGCAGAGGGTGGTGTCCTCGTGGTGTAATGGTTAAAGCGATGGACTGCGGAATCGTCGTAAGCGAGTTCGTACTCCAGTCGCGCTATTACGTTCACTTTCGGGCAAATACCCTTGGGAAAGGTATGAACCCCCTTATCATCCCAGCTATGGGATGATAAGGGGGTTCATAAGGGGTTCATTGGGGGGTTCATCCCAGCTATGGGATGATAAGGGAGTTCATACCTTCATACATGATAAGGGGGTTCATACCACTACTGTTCTTCTAGGAGAATGGCTTTGGCATTAAATAACCTAACAAAGGTTGATAGGCCATTAAACAAAGAAACCAACCAACCTATTGCACATGCCCTGTGCATAGGACTTTTTTATAGGTAGATGTGAGAAGATAGTAAAAAAAGGGGAAATGCTCTCGGAAGCATAACAAACAATGATGATCAGTTTAGAATTTGTCAGTCACTCTTGGATTGTTTCTTAATCAGTCATGATGTTCATCTGAAATCGTTTCTTGTTTATGGAATTCGTAATTCTTTGCAAACGTTATCACCAAGCTTAATAATTGTCACACACACACACACATATATATATATATATATATATATATATATACTTGGGAAAGTCAAAAGTTTTGCAATATTTTGCCATGTGCTAGTTTGTGGCGTGTATTTAACGTGACGGAAGTAATTCAAACCATGATAGGTATCAGCTGTAGTTGGTAGTATTATGGTTGTAGGGGCACTGACACATTGTGCAATGCTCCCCATCCATGTGTAATTTAAAAGCTGCTCAGATGAACGTGCAACGTTGTCTAATTAAGGAACTCATGCTTTACGAGTTTGAAGTGGGCTATAACGCTGTGGAAGTAACGAAAAACATTTCCTGCGCGAGAGGGAAAGGTATAGTTGCTCACAGGACTGTAATCAGATCGTTGAAGAAATTTCGTTCGGGCTGCAAGAACCTCGACAATTAGGTAAGGTTAGGTAGGTAGGCCTAAAAGCGTGCATTTCGAAGCTGTGATCAAAACCATAGTGGCAAATCTTGCGGGTAGAGTTCGGAGAGTATCAGGCGAGCTTATCATCTCTTAGTCTAGGGTGGATCATCGCGACCAAGAAAAAAGCTGCCGAATTGTTCCTCGCGTAACCCAAATACTGCAAAACTTTTGACTTTCCCTTGTCTATATATATATATAAGTTGGTGACATTAGTCGAGGGTGACCCAAGGGCTCCCCTTTCAATTGCTACAACACCAAGGTGTAGGGGAGGGCACAAGCCCTTTCCTTGGATTGCTCCACTTTACTCTTGACCCTAACTTTATAATACTGAGTGTTAAGCAAGGCGGCATCAAGTACCATTTTTGAGTCTTTGGTATGACTCGACCTGGGATTGAACCTCTCGGACCACTGGCAAACACTCTACTCATTAGGCCAATTATAACATCATGTAATTGTCGATACTTATATAATAATTCATACATAATTATTTGGTCCCAAGTAAGAATTCTTATCTAATGATTATATTTTGTAGGCACACAATTCAATGTTTTGTAGTAGTATTTCAAGCAATTATAAGCTTTCAAAAGCGGTCCTTTGGACTAATGAGTAGAGTGTTTACCCATGGTCCGGTAGACCTGGGCTCAATTCCAGGTCGAGTCATACCAAAGACTCAAAACATGGTACTTGATGCCGCCTTGCTTAATACTCAACATTATAAGATAAGGATCAAGAGTAAAGTGGAGCAATCCAGGGAATGGAGTAGCACCCCCACACACAATATTGGGTAGTAGCTATTGAAAAGGGAGCCTTCGGGTCACACTCGACTACGGTCACCAACTTTACTTAACCGGGCATTGGCATAATGGTTACAGTGTTCACCAATGGCCTGGGAGACCGGGGTTCAATCCCAGGTCGAGTCATACCAAAAACTCAAAAAATGGTACTTGATGCCACCTTGCTTGGCACTCAGCATTATAAGGTAAGGATCAAGGGTAAAGTGGAGCAATTCAAGGAAAGGAGTAGCGCTCTCCTCTACACCTCAGTGTAGTAGTTATCGAAAAGGGAGCCTTCGGGTCACCCTCGACTACGATCGCCAACTTATAAGTAACTAATAAAGTCCTTTCTAAACAATTCCAATTATAAGAATTAAACAGCACAAACTTTACTCCCTTTTTGTGTTACTCAGTTTAATATCACTAAAGCGTTTTTAATTACTTTCTTTTACTTATTTCTCTGGCCCAGTCAGCTGGGGCTGTAGAATACACCGACTGCACCTCTGCAGAGGGGTAAGACCCTTTTTGATTTAGAAAGAGTAGCGTATATGCAAGTGAATTTCCATTAATCGAGGCAAAGCAAAACAAATGAAAACTCAGGTTATTCGTTTATATTGATGAAAGCCTGTGTAGATCGTATCTATTAGTGAGTTTATAACAGATTGATGGTTGACCAGTTCGCCACAAATTTCCTGGATTCTTTAGGTTTTTAATTCAATGTTTTTACTTTTTCTTGCCTTTTTTTTTTTGCCCTATGGCTGTAGAATATACCGACTGCACTTCAGCAGAGGGTTAAGACCTCCCAATGAATGTCCTGTTTATGAAACTAAACAATCTGATGGTGAGGTTCCAGTGATGCTGGAGCTTTGGGGAATGTGGAGTACCCCTTCATTGCCATTGCTCCCAGGTCCACTCTGGCCCGGAGTGGTAGCATCTGATAGGGCCCTATCTATGGGTTAAATAGAACTAACACCGTACTTATGCTAAACTGAATTATTTGAGTAAACTGAATAGCTTGAAATAGAAATGATTTTGACAATTAAACTGTACTTACATTTAAACTGCGTGCTTATGCTTAACTGAATTATTTGAAATGGAACTGTTTTTGACATTAAAACTGTATTTACACTTAACTGAATTGTTACATATAACTGCTTGAATAGTTTGAAATGGAAATGTTTTTGACAAACTGTGTACTTATGCTAAACTGAATTGTTTTAAATAGAACAGATTATTTACATAAAAATGGATTTGGCATTAAATAACCTACAATGGTTGATATGCCATAAAAACCAACCCAACCCAACCCTTACTTATTTCTCCCTCTCTCTCTCTCTTTCTCTATCTCCCTTCATTTCTTCTGTTACTTTCTATATTTTCCTGTCCTTTTTTTCTCTCTAATCTATTTCTTGCATTTCATTCCAGTGGATCAGACGATAAACGTCTGATTATTCTTATTATTTTAGTGAGTTTTCCCCACCAGTTCTAACTTGTAGTTTTTTCACTGAATTCTTAGTGACAGCGAATTTGCACATGTTTCCAGGTCTTTTCTAAGTATTTTAGAGGATTTAAACAGTGCTATGGTTACTATGGTCGCGAATCTTCCTCTAACCTTCTGCTTACCCAGTCTCTTTTCTAGGATTGTTGTAGCCCTCTCGGCTGGGGCTGTAAAATACGCTCACTGCATTTCTGCAGAGGGGTAAGACCCCCTCTCCCAACGAATGTCCTGCATATGACACTAAACAATCTGATTGAGAGGTTCCAGTAATGTTGGAGCTTTGGGGAATGCGGTGTACCCCTTCATATACTATAAAACCAAAACAGTTGTAGGTTTCTTCAGAGTATTCAAGCTGATCTTACCAATGCCGTGGTCCAGATGGTCTCGATTCTTTCCCTGTTCACAGCGCATTAACTGCTATTGGTATCACCGTCAACTTCATGTTGTACAATTTTTTTATTTCTCGAGCAAGGTCTAAGTTTTTCGCTTTCTTTTATTTTTACGCTGTGGTTCGCTGGAACGGCAAAATCCACCAGATGACAAGTTCTTTTTTTTTCCTTGTTAATTAACATTAAGTCAGGTCTTCTAGCCGAGATACTTCTTCTTCTTCTTCTTCTTCTTCTTCTTCTTCTTCTTCTTCTTCTTCTTCTTCTTATTATTATTATTATTATTATTATTATTATTTAAGAGTTTTTTTTACACCAGCGTTAGCTGCTGGTTTTCCACTGGAGTCTGAGTGACAGCAAGTGACCTCAAGCCGGCAGGGACTCTTCTTAGAATTCTGGCCCACTTAGTTGTGACTAGACTAATACTCTCTCTGTGCTAATTTACTGGATATTATTATTGTTACTTCTTTTCGAGTTTTTCACACCGGCGTTAGCAGGATGGTTGCTCACTGGTGTTTGAGTGACAGCAAGTCTCTTCAAGTCTCCAGGACCCTTCACTGTATTCTGGCTGTTCTTATTTCCAAGTCCTCCAGTCCTTGCACTAATTCTTTGGGGATTGTATCAAGAGCATCAATTACAATCGGTATAACCGTTACTTTCATGTTTCTTAGTTTTTTCAATTCCCTTCTTTTCGCTTTCTTTCAATTTTACTGTGTGGTCAGCCGGAACAGCAAAGTCCACAATTCGACAAACTCTCTTTTTTTTTGTTGATTATAATAAGGTCTCAACCGGGCCATTGGCCTAATAAGTAGAGTGTTCACCAATGGTCCGAGAGACCCGGGGATCAATCCCAGGTTGAGTCATACCAAAGACTTAAAAAATGGTACTTGGTGCCGCCTTGCTTAGCACTCAGCATTTTAAGGTGAGGATCAAGGGTAAAGTGGAGCAATCCAGGGAATGAAGTAGCACCCCCCTACACCTCAGTGTAGTAGCTATTGAAAAGGGAGTCTTCGGGTTACCCTCGACTAAAGTCGCCAACTTTACTTTTATTATAAGGTCTGGTCGTCTGGCCGAGATTAGGTGAACCGTCTGTATGTCAAAATCCCATATTAGTTTGTGTCTCATTCTCCAGGACAGATTCTGGGTTGTATTTATACCATTTGTTCGCGTGGTTTTATTATTATTATTATTATTATTATTATTATTATTATTATTATCGTTTCTGGACTTCTGATGGAGCTCAGTGGTGACTGATAAAAAGAAACGAAGCTCTAATTAGCATTTAATTATCATCTCATTTGGACATACACTTTTAATAATTTTAAAACAAAGAAAAATTAAACCACGACACGTCGTTTTTCCTGTGTTACCGAACTAATACACAGAGTGCAAACATTGAGATATTAACTGGTCAAGTCACTGGTATGCCACACCACTCAAGGGTAACAATTAAGTAATTAACAATTTCTTAACCTGGAATTATCTGACTTGGATATACTCTTTTTTTTTACTGTTTATATTTAACTAAAAATTACTGGGAAACTCGTGGCCCGATTGGACTGGAGATTGGTGTATTCTCCAAGTACGAACGTTCTGATTAAAAAAAAGAAGAAAGAAAACAAAACAATAAAGGAAAAAACAACAAGAAAAAAAAAAAGAAAGAAAAAAAGAAGCAAATAAATCGATAAGAACTTGCACTGCAATGAGCCTTTTATTTTCTTGTGAGACAAACAAGAATCGTGTCAATAAAATATTTTTCGGCAGTTAAAACAAGAGTGAGTCTTCAAGAGATAACCAGTTCTTAATTAGTTATTTATTAAACTTATATTAATTAAGCCAAAGAAGGAGGAAGCGAAGGAGGAGAAAGAGAGAGAGAGAGAGAGAGAGAGAGAGGAAAAGAGAAAGAGAGAGAGAGGGGGAAAGGAGAGAGAGAGTGAGAGAGAGAGGGGGAAAGGAGAGAGAGAGGAAAAGAGAAAGAGAGAGAGAGAGAGCGAAAGAAAGAAAGAGAGAAAAGGAGAAAAACAGAGAGAAAGAGAGAGAGAGAGAGAGAGAGAGAAAAGAGAGAAAGAGAAAGAGAAAGAAAGAGAGAGGAAAAAGAGAGAAAAACAAAGAGAGAGAGAGAAAGAGAAAAACAGAGAGAAAGAGAGAGGAAGAGAGAGAGAGAGAAAAGGAAAGAAAGAGAGAGATAAAGAGAGAGAGAGTAAAAGTGAAAAAGAGAGAAAAACAGAGAGAGAGAGAGAGAAGGAAATAGAGAGAAGAAGAAAGAGAGAAAAACAAAGAGAGAGAGAGAGAGAGAGAGAGAGAGAGAGAGATGTAAAAAGAAAAATTGACAAAGAAGAAGAAACAGAAAGTACGTAAGTAAAAAAAAAATTATTACGAAATTTTTCAAAAATCAAAACAATCATTTCTGCATCCATTTCTATTTTTAGTGTTTTTTTATAATAAAAAAATATTTTTAAAGGAACAATTGAATTGTAGACTCCTTGAAATAATAACTGGTTTCATTAGCATATTTTATATAGTTAGATCAATATATATATATTTGTGTGTGTGTGTGTGTGATAGAGAGAGAGAGAGAGAGAGAGAGAGAGAGAGAGAGAGAGAGAGTGTGTGTGTGTGTGTACTAGTGACATATGTATTTCTCTCTATCATATACAAGGATAACGAAAATTTTACTAATATAATTTTACCATATATATATATATATATATATATATATGCGTGTGTGCGTGTGTATGTGTGAGTAGGAACAAACAGATAATTAAAAAACCCTTTTTTTTCAATCAAGTGCTCAAATGTTGGTCAGCAGAGCAGGATAAAACCTGATTAATTGTTGTATAAATTAAAGATACAATTACCATATCTATCTATCTATTCATCTCACTAACACACATACACAAACACACACAATGCCCTGATGATGGTTTAATGTAAAAACCGGAACGTTGGACGTTGGTAAATAATTCAAGTACAAATAAAATCATCCTTTGAATATCACACACACGGACATTCTTCATAAGATTAAACTCAATTCTATCTATCTATCTATCTATCTATCTATCTATCTATCTCAGTCTTTTTATATATATATATATATCTATCTATCTATCTATCTATCTATCTATCTATCTATCTATCTATCTCAGTCTTTTCATATCTATCTATCTATCTATCTATCTATCTATCTATCTATCTATCTATCTCAGTCTTTTCATATCTATCTATCTATCTATATATCTATCTCAGTCTTTTCATATCTATCTATCTATCTATCTATCTATCTATCTATCTATCTATCTATCTATCTATCTATCTATCTATCTCAGTCTTTTCATATCCATCTATCTATCTATCTAGCACAAAACATCAACACCCTCATCATCAGTAAAATAATGGACCACTGTCACAACGGAAAACCAACGAGTGTACAAGTCGTTAAGTACACACACACACACACACACACACACACACACACACACACACACACACACACACACATATATATATATATATATATTCATTTTGGTTATATATATATGTATATCAACGACATTTTCTCACAGAATATATTAATAGTTCAAAAGCTGAATTTAAAAAGAACTTATTTGACTCATCAAATATTTATTTTGACCATAATCCTCTTTTTAGTGAATCCAATGCTTCTTCATTAGTCACCATTATAAAAATGACGGAGAAAGCCTAAAAGAAAAATACGCGATAATAGATAGCAAAGAAAAACGTATTTGAATAATTCTCGAAAGATAGATGTAAAAAAAATACAATTTTTCTTGCGGGAACCAGTTCAAGGGAGGCAACTGCAGTTGACTTAATGATGCCCCGAGTGAAGCACACAGAATTAAATCATCCTGAATATATTTGTTCGTTGTGTAGTAGCGATAATAGTTGAATAATTTTCATTCATAAACACGAAATGAAAGATAATTTTTACAAATTATCAATCAACGTCTTTTATGTGCTGAATGTTGTCAGATGCATTTTGTCTATCAAATACTATTACTGCTGTTGCTATTGGTGTGAAACATTTACACGACTGGGTCGGCAAGGTGATCAACTGGGAAATGTGCAGGAAATTTCAATTCGACCATACAAACAAATGATATATGCACAACGCAGCTCCTGTACTAGAAAATAACACGCATAAACTCCTATGGGACTTTAACATACAAACGGATCACCTAATCCCGGCCAGAAGACCAGACCTCATAATAATGAACAAAAAAAGAGAATTTGCAAAATTGTAGACTTTGCTGTCCCGGCGGACAACAGAATAAATCTGAAGGAAAGTGAAAAGAAGGATAAGTACCTCGATCTTGCTAGAGAATTGAAAAAGCTGTGGAACATGGAAGTAACGATTGTGCCAATTGTGATTGGTGCGTTAGGCACAATAACTAAAGGATTATTAAAAGGCCTGGAAGACTTGGAAGTTGGCGGATGGATAGAAACTATCCAAATGACCGCATTGCTGAGAACGGCCAGAATCCTGAGACGAGTCCTGGAGACTTGAGAAGACTTGCTGTCACTCAAACTTCAGTGAAAAACCATCAGCTAACACTGATGTGAAAAACTCTAAAGGAGTTAGATAATAATAATGAGAATAAACGTGGTATATGCACAACCCGGAATCCGTTCTGGAGAATAAGACTCTGGGATTTTGAGATACAAGCAGATTATCTAATCTCGGCCAGACGACCAGACCTGATGATAGTCGAAAAAAAAAAAAAAAAAAAAAAACAGAAAAAAAAAAAAGAAAAGAAAAAAAAAAGAGAACCAGTCGAATATTGAACTTTGCCGTTCCGGAAGACCATGAAATAAAATTAAAAGAAAGCGAAAAGAGAGATAAATATCTAGACCTCACTAGAAAAAAAAAAAAAAAAAAATTCAAAACAAAACAAAAACAAACAAAAACACCCCCCACCAAACGAAGAAACGCTGGAACAGAAGTGGGACGGTATTACCAATTGTAATTGGTGCACCTGGAACAATCGTCAAAGGATTGGTAAAGGGACTGGAACGTGAGGAAATAAAAGGACAATTGGGGACCACCCAGTAAGTAAGTAAAGTTAGCGACCATAGTCGAGGGTGACCCGAAGGCTCCCTTTTCGATAGCTACTACACCAAGGTGTAGGGGAGGGCGCTACTCCATTCCCCGGATTGCTCCACTTTACCCTTGAACCGTACCTTATAATGCTGAGTGTTAAGCAAGGTGGTATCAAGTTCCATTTTTAAAGTCTTTGGTATGACTCGACCTGGGATTGAACCTAGGTCTCCCGGGCCATTGGCGAACACTCTAACCGCTGGGCCAATGTCCCAGACTACAGCATTATTAAGATCGGCTAGAATACTGAGAAGAGTCCTGGAAACTTGAAGGAACTTACTGTCACTCAAACTCCAGCGAAAAACCATGAGCTAACGCTGATGTGAAAAAACCCCAAAGGAGTAAAATAATAATAATAATAATAATAATAATAATAATAATGTAATGAAAAGTGGGAAACGACATATGATGGACGGGATGGAACTATCAAATCTAGACAAAATTAGAACGCCCAGAGAAAAGGAAACCTACAAATACTTGGGGATATTGGAAGCTGACACCATCAAACAAAAGAGATGAAAGAAAAAATTAAGGAAGAGTATCTCAGAAGAACCAGAAAGCTACTCGAGACAAAACTATATGGCAGAAACCTTATCAAAGGAATAAATACCCGGGCTGTTTCTCTTGTAAGATATTCGGGACCAATCTTGAAGTGGACCAAAGAATAACTTAAACAAATGGACCCGAGAACAAAAAACCCCCAAAAAACAATAATAATAATAATGACCATGCATTAGACATTACATCCCAGAGATGATGTTGACAGAGTATATGTGTCAAGAAAAGAAATAGGAAGAGGACTTGTCAGTACTGAAGACAGTGTTGACACATTAAAAGTCAACTACATAGAGAAGCGTGGAGAAAAACTGATTACAGCTACCAGAAACAATACTGACAACCCAAGGATCAACAGAACGACAATAACTTGAAAACGAAAATGGGTAGGAAAACAACTCTATATACGTTTTAAGCGAGTAACAAACGGCATCTCACACGACAAAACATGGACGGGGCTAAGAAAGGGAAATTTTAAGAGAAAAACTGAATCTCTCCTAATAGCAGCACAAAACAACGCCATAAGAACCAATCATATCAAAGCGATAATAGATAAGACGCAACAAAACAGCAAATGTAGGTAATGTGGTGATAGAGACGAAACAATCAATTACTTAATAAGTGAACGTAGCAAATTAGCACAGAAAGAGTATAAGACTTGACATGCCTGGATGGGTAAGGTGATCCACTGGGAATTGTGCAAGAAATTGTAACTTGACCATACGGACAAATGGTATAAGCCCTACCCAACTTCATCCTAGAGAATGAGACACAAACTCCAATGAGATTTTGACATACAAACGGATCACCTAATCTCGGCTAGACGACCAGACCTAATAATAATCAACGACAAAAAAAGAAAAAAAAAAGGAAAAAAGAAAAGAAAAAGACCACAGAGTAAAATTGAAAGGAAGTGAAAAGAAGAATAAGTACCTCGATCTTTGCTAGGGAATTGAAAAAAACTGTGGAATAGGAAGGTGACGTTTATACCAATTGTAATTGGTGCTCTTGGTACAGTCACCAAAGGAGTCATAAAGAGATTGGAGGACTTGGAAATAAGAGGACAAATGAAGACCATTCAAACTACTTCCTTATTGAGATCGGCCAGAATACTGAGAAGAGTCCTGGAGACCTGGGGAGACTTGATGTCACTCAAACTCAAGTGTAAAACCATCAGCTAACGCTGATGTGAAAAACTCCCAAAGAGTAATAATAATAGTACTTGAACCTTGCTAGGAATTGAAAGAAACTGTAGAACATGAAAGTGGTAATTTACTAAGCTTTTTGCTTAGATGTGGCACAAGGCCATATGAAAGGGGCACCTAATGAGACTGTGGAACATGAAAGTGACAGTTGTAACAGTTGTAATTGGTGCTCTTGGTACAATCACCAAAGGATCGGTAAAAGGACTGGAGGACTTGGAAAATAAGAGGACGAGTGGAGACCATCAAAACTACTGCATTATTGAGATCGGCTAGAATACTGAGAAAAGTCCTGGTGACTTGAAGAGACTTAGGGAGATTTGCTGTCACTCAAACTCCAGTGGCTAACGTACTGGACTGCAAACTTGTAGTAAACGAGTTCGATCGCCAGTCACGCTATTACGTTTACTTTCGGATTATTATTCTTGAGGAATGCATGAACCCCCGCACCTCATCAGCAATAGGTTAAATAGTTCCATTACTGTTCTTCTACAAGGATTGTTTTGGTATTGAATAACCCATGAAAGTTGATGTCATTAAACAAATTAACCAAACCAAACCAAACCAAGATTACTTTGACTTGTATCACCGTCAACCTTATGGCCAACAGTATTTACAGTTCTCCAGCAAAGTCCATGTATTTGTCTCTCTTTTCGATATCGTTTACTCTCACTCTATTGCCCGCTGGAACGGCAAAATCTCCTTTCGTTAACAAGTTAAAAAAATACTTGGTATGATCTTCTGGCCGGAATTGGGTGATCTGTTTGTATCTCAAAATTCCATAGAATTTTATGGGTCTCATTTTCTTGGACAGATTCTAGTTTGTGCATATAACATTAGTAAATATGATTGAATCTTAATCTCTTGTATAATTCTCAGTAGAAAACCTTTCCCACTCAGTCATGTCTAGTCTTGTACTCCTTTTGAGCTAGTTTGCTGCACTTGCTTAATATATGATTAACCGTTTGATTTCAACAACACAACAACAACAACTACTACTACTACTACTACCTAATTTTCAGCTTAGGTTTCTGTTTCTTACAATCCTTCACCGGACATTTACCCAAGACCTAGCTTGTGGAAAAGTAACGATCATGCGTTTTCTATGTTCCATCGGCACTTTCAGGTATCAATATTTTAATCGCATTGATAGTGCTCTTCTGAGGAGATGAGGAGTTTCGCAAAGTGCATTTTTTCTGTATTTCATATAGTCTATAACTGCCAGGTATTTTGTTCATGTGGTTAACTGTCTGTTTCTAGATCATACCCTGTGCTCCCACGATTACTGGCACGGTGGTAGTTTCAAGGTGCCACATTTTTTCAATTTCCTGGTCTTTATTATTATTATTATTATTATTATTAATAATATTTCGCTATTTTGATAGTTTTTTTCCTCAAGCGTTAGGTGATGGTTTCTCACTGGAGTTTGCGAGACAGCAAGTCTCCTCAAGTTTCTAGGACTCTCCACAGTATTCTGACTGATCTTGATAATACAGTACTTTGGGTGGTCTCTACTTGTCTTATTATTTACAAGTCCTTCAGACCTTTTATCAATCTTTTGGTGACTGTACCGAGCGCACGAATTGCAATTGATATCACTGTCACCTTCATGGCCATAGTTTTTTGGTCCTCTAGCAAGGTCCAGGTACTTATCTTTCTTTTCGCTTTCTTTTGATTCTACCCAATAGTTAGCCGGAACGGTAAAGTTCACAATTTGACAGGTTTTTTTTTGTTGACTTTCACATGGTCTGGTCATCTGACCGAGATTAGGTGATCCGTTTGTATGTCAAAATCCCAGCGAAATTTCTGCGTCTTATTCTCCAGGACAGATTCTGGGTTATGCATAGACCCATTGTTCGTCTGACTAAATCTAAACTTCTTCCCTTTCCCCATCCAGCCGTGTCTTATACTTTTTATGCGTTACCTTATTGCATTCGCTTATTTTGTGATTCATCGTTTCATCTTTGTCATCACATAACCTACATCTGCTATTTTGTCTATTTTTGCTTTAACATAGTCCTAATGGCGTTGTTTTGTGCTGCTATCAGAAGGGATTCAGTTTATCTTTTTTAGGCTTCCCTTCCTCATCCATATTCAAGTTTTCTAGCGTGTTATTTCGCTTGTTCGTCGCTTGAAATTTCTATACAGTTGTTTTTCTTCCCATTTTTGTTTTCTGGTCATTTTTGTTCCGTTGATGTTTGTGATGTCTGCATTGTTTCTGGTCGCTGTAATCAATCTTTCTCGGCATTTTTAATGAAGTCATTGAGTCTTTGTATCAACGCATAGACACTATCTTCAATGTTGTCGTGTACTCCTCCTCCTTTTTTTCTTTGAATATCCAGTCTGTCTACGTCTTCTCTAGGATGTAAGGCCTTATGCATCATCCTAAATTTTCTAGTTGTTTGCTCCATTTGTTTAAGTTCCACCTTTGTCCTCTTCGAAAAGGGCCTCAAGTATCTAACAATGGGGATAGCCCAGGCTTTTATCCCTTTAATGAGATTATTATTATTGTTATTATTATTTCCATTGAAGTTTTTCACATCAACGTCTGCCTGATGGTCTTTCACTGGAGTTTGAGTGACAGCAAGTGTCCTGGATTCTTCTCAGTATTTCGGCCGTTCTCAATAATGTTGTTGTTTGGATGGTCTCCACTCGTCCTCCAACTTCCAAGTCCTCCAGTCCCTGTAATAATCCTTTAGTTACTGTACCAAAATCACCAATCACAATTGGTATCATTGTCAACTTCATGTTCCACGGTTTTTTCAGTTCTCTAGCAAGGACGAGGTATTTATCCTTCTTTTCATATTCTTTCAGTTTTATTCTGTGGTCAGGCGGAACAGCAAAGTCGACAATTTTGCTAGTCTCTTTAAGTCGCCAGGACTTTCCTCCGTATTCTGGTCTATCTTTATAATGCTATAGTCTGGATGATTTCTAATCGTCCTGTTATTTCCAAGTTCTTCAGTCCCTTTACCAATCCTTTGGTGACTGTACAGAGTGCACCAATTACAATTGGTATCACCGTCACTTTCATGTTCCATAGTTTTTTCTGTTCTCTCGTCCAGCACATGAACCACTACGCCACGGGGATTCCCCTTCATCACTGAGGTTTGGTTAGGTATGGTTTCTTTATTTAATGGCATATCAACGTTCTTGTGTTATTTAATGTCAAAATCATCCTTGTAGAAGAACAGTAATGGTGTTATTTAACCTATATCTGTGGGGATAAGAGAGTTCATGCCTTTCCCAAGGATTATTAGTAGGACGATGAACGTAATAGAGCGAATGGAGTTCGAACTTATTTACTACGATGTCGCAGTCTACCACGTTAGCCACAATGCTCTCCTCCTCAAAACATAAATTTTACTGAAAAAAAAAAAAAAAGAAAAGAAAAGGAAAGGTAATCCTAAAAATATTTCTTTAATCAGTCAAATGAAGGAAGAGTCTCCGAGAAGAAAAAAAAAAGCTGTTAACGTCCCAACTCGAAATACATTTACAAAATACACTATATAAACAGCGGGGAAAAATAGTCAATTTCTGATGAGCTGTATGCCGAATCCAAGACCACACATCATGATGTTTGGTATTTTCCTACATAAGAACTGGACAAAATTACTCCTCCGTAGCGTCCAAAGGTATCTTAAGTATTTTAGGTATACAACTAATGATGAACTATGACATTCACTCAGTCATTCTCCTCTGGATCAATGGATGTCAAACCCAAGGGTGCGCACGCACACACACACACACACACACACACACACGCACACAAACACACACACATATATTTATATATATCATAGGATATCTTAGATACATAGGCAAAGGCGCTTTGAGCCTGTCAGCTTCTCGTTTATGCGATCATCGGACTAAGTTTTATCCACACGGTAGGTATCCCTTTATATACTGTTGGGTGGAGCATATTGTTATATATTCAAGCTCTATGACTGATATTAAAACCACTATTTATTTATAAAAATACCTAACTTTATCATTGATTTTAATATATATATATATATATATATATATAATGCAACCTAGAATAACTGCTTGATGTGAAGAATGATAGTGATGGAAGGAGAGGGAGAGTTAGGAAAGCTCATGTATGTAAATGTATGTATGTGTGTATGTATGTGTGTGTCTGTGTGTATCATAATGTCGCACTGACGACATGAACCTCCCTAAATCTCCCTCTCCTTCTATCACAATCATTCTTCACTTCAGGTAGGTATTCTAGGTTGCATCTTGTGTCCATACAGAGCTGACATAAGTAAGTCCTTGTTGGTCAATCAACAATATATATATATATATGTAAACAATAGTAATTGTGATTCATAACCGTTTAAAATTTACTTCGCAGCTAATGGCTCCTCCTGGCTGAATGGTTAGAGGCTTTGGCTTGGCGTTTGAGTCAACCGGGTTTCGATCCCAGCTTCGGGAAGCTAATGTCTAGCCACTCTGATGAGTTCTGATAGAACGAAACAGATCTGACTGTGGATGACTATATATATACATACCAGTCAGCGTCCGAAGACAGTAGGTGTGGATTATTCGCGTATAGAATATATGAGGAATATCATATAAATCTATGTGAGTGCTCGATGTATGCATATTTTTACATATCTTTTTTTCATCCACATATAGACTGTAATCAGGGCAGACTGGGTTCTTCAACCTTGGTGAGGCAACTAGTCTAGGAGAAGGAAAACTCTGAATTTAAACCTGTTAAACTCCACTTAAAAATTGACCTTGTGTCATATCATGCCCGAGCGGAGGGGGTGGTAAATATATATAGACTAATCCACATTTGCTGTTTTTCAACCTCATGTTAAACATGTATAGTCATCTGAGGAAAGAGAGATAGAGAGAGAGAGAGAGAGAGAGAGAGAGAGAGAGAGAGAGAGAGTATAATGATATTCTCTAACGAAATAAATCTATAATGAAAATTTAACCAGGTTTGAGTTTCCGACTTATTGCACTATATATATATATATGTCTGTGTGTGTGTGCGTGTGTGGATTACTTTAAAATAAATACTATTACCGTAGGTTTAAAATCTATAAAGTATAATATCAGTTTAAAAACTAAAACAATAACGTTCATAGAAGCAAAGAAAATAGTTTGGTTTGGTTTGGTTTGGTATTATGGCATATCAACCATTGTTGGTTATTTAATGCGAAATCCGGTTTATACATATATATTAGATATATATGATTTGTAAATGTAAGTCAACAAAGTTAAATGGTTCCAAGATTTCCTATGTATCACTAACAATTCAATCAAACATCAGTCATTTTTTTTACTCACATGTAAATGATCAAACAGTTCTATTTCAAACAATTCAATTTAGCATTAGTCATTTGTTCGCATTCAGTTTAAATGTCGAATAGTTCTATTTTAACCATAAACAGGACCCTGTCAGGTGCTACCTCTCTGAGCCAGAGTGGACCAGGGAGCGATGACAATGTAAGAGTACTCTGCATTCCTCAAAGCCCTATTGGAGCTTCAACGTCAAATTGTTTAGTATCATATCCAGGACACTCTTTGCTGGATCTTGCCCCTCTGCAGAGATACAGTCTATGTATTCTACAACCCCAGCCGACTGGACCACATGACACTCGTTGCTGGGGTCTTACCCATCTGCAGGTATGCAGTCTGTGTATTCTATAACCTCAGCCGGCTGGGCTAGCAAATACGATAATGTGCAATACAAAAGAATATCATAGAGCCAAATTAGATCTAATATTATAGAAAAGAGAAATGAAAAAAATCATCTAAGTCATAACTAGATGAAAGAAAGAATACATTTTTATAATTTCTTGATCACCAATACATGTTGAGAGTTAAATGGGTTTCTTCTTCCATTTAATCATCATCATCATTTAGTCACACTGACAGCACGGATTTCCTCGACTCTCTCTCCCCATCATCCATCGCTCCCGGTTGGTCTTCCAAACTACATCAAGTGTAATGTAAATAAGTTCTTCCTGGTTTGGTTTCTTTGTTTAATGGCATATCAGCCTTTGTAGGTTATTTAATGCCAAAGCCATTCTTCTAGAAGAACAGTAGTAGTACTATTTAACCCATTGCTGGGAGGAAAAGGGGGTTCATACCTTTCCCAAGAGTATTCGTCTGAAAGTGAACGTAATAGCGCGACTGGAGTACGAACTCGCTTACTACGATTCCGTAGTCTATTGCTTTAACCATTACACCACGAAGACACCCAACTAAGTTCTTCCTGGTTGGACAACACTTTTACATCTATGTGTTGGGGTTCATAGATGAACGTCTCTTTTGAGTTCGTCCTTGCTTCTCCAAAAGTGTCCTGCATATGACTCTAATTCAATTTAATAATGTAATATATATATATATGTGTGTGTGTGAGTGTGTGTGGAGAGAGAGAGAGAGAGAGAGAGAGAGAGAGAGAGAGAGTAGAAGAAGAAGAAGAAGAAGAAGAAGAAGAAGACGTTTGGAATATCATCTCACTTTTAATCATGGCATCTTAACGTATGCTAGAAAAATACGATCTACCGGTGAAAGGTATTTAAAATGGCTGGACTACCGATATAAATATTCCATTGAAGTCGGATGCCAATGATTTCATGTTAATTCGACCTCTGCCTATCTGACTAAACTTGTCACTAGCAGAAAATGGAAATATCCCAAAAGAATCCAAGATCAGAAAGTATCGGCATCTTTATAGATCTGTGACGTAAGACCAACAAAACCTGGTTGTATCATGAGGTATTGCTGGAGCTCCTTTGGTTGGCGGTAATGATGTTTTGGCCACAAAGTCATGACTTGCTCCTGAGTCATCATCCGAGGAAGGCATTTTTAGTTGAAGAGTTAATGTCTTCGCGATAGCAGTTTTATGGATAGATTATACTCATTTTCATCATCATGCTAACAGCATGGATTTTCCTGAATCTCTCTCTCCATCCGTCCCTATAATCCATAGCTTCTGGTAGTTCATCGAAATTACATCGAATGTCTGCACAAAGCTGATGTAAGTAAATTCTTGCTGGTCGGCCAACACGGGTATGTCCATAGAATAGTGTCACTTTTGAGTTGGTTTTTGTTTCTCCAGCAAAGTCCCACACGTTTTGTTCGCCTTACTTAAAGGGGTTTTGAGTGGGGTGGGGGCTAGTGGCTGTATACCCGTTCTTTCATGGGGTGTTACTTCTAGGCTTTGATCAAGACAGCTCAAAGCATTCTTGTGTTGTTCCCATCAAGCTTTGTCTCGATTTTATGATATTACATGTACAGAATTATTATAAAATTCTTGTGAAATTTTTACATTTTTACAAAAAGTGTTCATTATATGATAAAATTGTCAAGAAAATAACTTTCAGAAGTATGATTCATTTTATTATTGTAAATAAAAATTTTATAATTTAATATTCATTGATTATTTCCTTTTTGTTGGTTAGGTTTTATGCCATTTGAACCCTGGTAGGTTAATGCCAAATTCTGTATATATATATATATATATATATATATATATATATATATATATATATAAAATAGATAAATAAATGAATAAATATATATATTATATATATATATATATGTATATATATATATATATATATATTTAATCCAGGGAAAATTAAATATATATGTATATCTAATATATATTTATTCATTATTGTTATATAATAGCTCTATCCTAGATATTGAGCACTCTCCATATTATATTGCAGTAGTTCGACACATACCCACAAAGTGATTTAGTGACAACCAACACCCTTATAATATGATATGTATATATATGTGTGTGTGTGTGTGATCTGTAAACGAGTAGCTTGTGGTTTGGTTTGGCTTGGTTTGGTTTCTTTATTTAATGGCATATCAACGTTTGTAGATTATTTAATACCAAAGCCATTCTCCTAGAAGAACAGTAGTGGAACTATCTAACCCATAGCAGGGAGGATAAGGGTATTTACCCGAAAGTGAACGTAATAGCGCGACTGGAGTACGAACTTGCTTACTACGATTCCGCAGTCCATCGCTTTAACCATTACACCACGAGGACACCCCCGTAGATTGTGGGAAACATTCTTGAACAAACCAGACCTCGTGTGTTTGCACACAAACGGTTTCCAGTATTGCTATCAGACACTAATTGTTCTATTGGCTCACAGTTAAAGGGTTTCACGTATGAACAGTTCTATTTGACCCATAGATTGGACCCTAAAAGATACCCGCACTTCATGTTAGAGTTTACCTACGAGTAATGGTAATGAAAGGGTACTCCACATTTCCTAAAGCTCCAGGGATCGAACTTCACCATCAAATTGTTTTGTGTGATATCCAGGATACTCACTGGGGGTAGTGGAGTCTTACTCTTCTGTAGAGATGTCGTAGGCGTATTCTACAGTCTCAGCCGACTGGGCTTTATTTTCTTTTGAGAATTGGTATTGTTCCATGACTTGAATAAAAGACAAAGTCTTTGTCCTTCTATGAAATTACTTTATTTCTAAATTTATGCAATAAAACCTGATAGGAGATGCAATGTTTTATGAAGATACTTCCATTTTGCAACTTTGCTCGACAAATTCTTACTGAAAACTGTTTTAACAAATCATTGGTTTGGCCGAATTGTTGCCCATCCCAATCAACAGATTTGAACTCATTGGATCTTATTTTATTGGACGATATCTGACCCCTACTATTTACGAAACAAACCCCTGATAGTTTTGTAACTCATGAGCCTGGATAATTAATGTAATTCAGGGTATCGTTAATATTTAAAGCAAAACGGATCCCATTACGGCGACTCTAATAATTGTAGACATGCTGTGAAGATTGATTATCAGGTTAATAAATTTATGTAAAAATAAAATATTTTTTCACTTTATGGTTTCTAACATATATGTATATATATATATCAACCAATATTCTAAATGAATCAGTGATAATTTGAAAAAACAAATTATGAATGGCCCAGTCTGCTGGGGCTGCAGAATATACTGTCTGCATCTCTGCAGAGGAGTAAGATTCGCTATACGAGTGTCCTGGATATGACATTAAACAATCTGATGGTGAGGCTTCAGTAATGCTGGAGCTTTTGATGCATGTAGAGTACCCCTTCATTGCCATCGCTTCCAAGTCCACTCTGGCCTTAGAGTGGTAGCATTTGATAGGATTCTATCTTTGGGTCAAATAGAACTAAACTGTGTAATTAAGCTAAACTGAACTGTTTTTACATTTAACTGTGAGTTTAAACTGTGTACTCATGCTAAACTAAATTGTTTGAAATAGAACTGTTTCGAAATTTAACAGTGTGTAAGCAAAAAAAACTATACTTATACTAAACTGAATTGTTTGAAACTTATCAAAATGAGCCAAAAAGGGTTGATACGCTGTAAAACAAAACAACCAACCAACCAAATTATGAAACCAATGTCAACGCTTTATGAATAAAATTTTTGAAGCAAAACACAAAATTGTGTGAGTGCGGCACTCTTTATACTTACCAGTCTTAGCCCTATGCGAATTTTCTTCTTTCTCAAAATGAAAGTTCATCTCAAGTGTAAGATTTGAGGTGGTGGGAGACACTAAAACAAACACACCGGCGCAGCTTCGCATTATTTCAAAAGAGGATTCTCAGAGGTGCTTCAACTAATGGAAACTCCCTGGAATAAATAACTAACTACCACGGAGACTATTGTGAAGAAAATTAACGTTTTGTTCATAGTTCATTTTTTCTTTGGTAGATATAGCCTTAGTACTGATACTTTTTTGAACATATCTCGCTTATTTATGCGAAGGTTTAAAAAATGTTTTTTAACATTTTAATTTCTAATTTTTTCTTTAAATTCAGTGTTGTCATTCTCTTAGACTGATCGCCATACAAGGCCTGAAAATACAGTTTAGCCTGCCATTTATCGATTACTTGGTATGAGAAGAGATGTACTCATGTCTTTCTCAAGCATGAAGTGAAACGCAGACCGAACTTAACTCCCATTTCATTATCCTTTGTGATAATCATTACGACATACGACTGAGCAAGTGTCTTTAGCATTAAATAATAATCAATAATTAATAATCAATAGAAAGCTATATTGGTGCAAGACGTTACAAATCGTTCAGATTTTAAATACTTGTTGTATCGTAATAAGGAAAAGATACACAGTGAAATAGAGTTAATTGTTTATTAACTCAAGTGGTACAGTCCGACGAGTGTCACGAGTCTTGCGCTGTTGATGTTACGTCCGAAGTTGGTCTTACTCCTGATAGACGTCCTACTAGAGTTGTTTCTTCAAGCTTCTGCTTCTGTCCCTTCGTGCATCAGAAACACGGCGTCTTTATACTTCTGCTATACCAAACGTCATGTGGTACGAGCCACTATACAACAATACTCAAACTTTAAAACAAAAACCCTAACCGATTATTTAGCTAAGTAAAATGATATTCACATTAATCTATCTAAACTAATATTCACATTAATCTAGCTAAACTAATATTCACATTAATCTAGTTAAAATAATATTCACATTTATCTAGTTAAAATAATATTCACATTTATCTAGTTAAAATAATATTCACATTAATCTAGCTAAAATAATATTCACATTTATCTAGTTAAAATAATATTCACATTTATCTAGCTAAAATAATATTCACATTTATCTAGCTAAAATAATATTCACATTTATCTAGCTAAAATAATATTCACATTTATCTAGCTAAACTAATATTCACATTTATCTAGCTAAAATAATATTCACATTAATCTAGCTAAACTAATATTCACATTTATCTAGCTAAAATAATATTCACATTTATCTAGCTAAACTAATATTCACATTTATCTAGTTAAAATAATATTCACATTAATCAAGCTAAAATAATATTCGCATTTATCTATCTAAAATAATATTCACATTAATCTAGCTAAAATAATATTCACATTTCATTAAACATTTCTGATTTGGCTTGTGGATAATTTTTCATGTTGTAGATGTAAGATGATTGTCTAACATACAATCTAGTATCTAACATTCGTTGAAGATGTAATCAAGATGTCTTTCAAAACAACAATTTTACACAAAAGTTCTAAAACTTTAAGGGTTACATAATAATCGTTAATTGATTACACTGGTCGACAAAAAATAAGTCTTGCAATATGAGACATTTGAACTTTTTTCTAACAAATTTTGCTGTGCTGATTAAAAAATAACATTAATTTTATCTCAACACGTCTGGATGTTGTCCGTCGGAATTTTTGAGATGTGGTTTGATGTGTATATTTTGGTTGTAATTTTTCGGGCTGTTGTGATAAGTTAAAACAAATATAATTTCCCAGATTGAATCATTTGTATACTCAGATAAACAAGGGACACCTGAGAAAGGCCGGGGGATACAGTGACCGAAACGTCGTGTTTTAACTTATCGCAGTAAAGATGAAGACAACAGTCCGATAACTCATAACCAAATACGTCTGGATGTTTTCTTTCTTTAGTTTAATGGCTTATCAACTATGGTAGGTTATTTAAGCCAAAGCCTTCCTTGTAGAATAACAGTTGTAGTACTATTTAACCCATAGCTGAGGGCGAAAAAAATTGATTTACACCTTTTTCAAGGGTTATTACTCTGAAAGTGAACGTAATAGCGTGATTGGAGATCGAACTCATTAAGTATGATGTGTCAGTCCAGCACATTAGCCACTACTGGGTGGAACGATAAAATTATCGCCCTAGAAAAGACGACTTGATTCCATTTCCGTTTAATGAAAACCAGTTTTCTTTTTTTTTGCAGACCATCTACTAGTTGGCCAGTTGTGTACAAATCCCAAGAGTGATAGGAGCCTTCTATCATGTCTGAAAGTGACACTGTTCAACGAGCGAGATTGGAGATATCAGTCCTGCACATTAGCCACTATTCCTCGAGAACTACTTTCAGAATGCTTTGCTTCAGAAAGCTGTTGAATAGTCGAGTTTGATTGTTAATCAAAGTCAGCCCTCGGTCGTTTAACTAGCTGAATTACAATATATATATATTTATATATTCACTTTTGCATTGTAGGTTAGCAGTCCGAACGGTGTTTTTTTCTTTTGGCCTACCAATTGCATGTCATTTGATTTCTTTCAATTGGTATGACAAGGTTGGCCTTTTCTTTTTTTTCCAATATATATTTTTTTCCCTTGACAGTGATTCGTTGTATATTTTCAGCTTCAAATCACTTGCCGGGTTTTTTTTTACCGTCAGGGCTATTATTTAATATATATATATGTATGTATGTATGCTATTCATGCCGCAGAAAATATGACTTTTTACCAAATCAGTTGAAATGTTTCTTTGTTGTTGCTGAAATAATAAAGCAAAAATTAAAAGATACATGTAAAGCTGTGAGTTTGCCTATTAATTAGACAAAGACTTTTTTTGCCAAAAAGCATACATGAAAATAAGAACGAAAAAAAAAAAACAACTAAAAAAAACAAAACGAACAAAAACAATAAACGAAAATAAAAAAAAGGCAAAAAAGCAAAAAAAGAAAGAAAACTCAAGTGGGCACTCTCATACATAAAGCATTCAATAAAAATAAAAATCTAAAAATTCAATAGTCCTTGGAATTTTATCAAAAAATTCAAATAAGTCTCTATTTCTCTGAAATATCGGAGATTGCGACATTGAAATCAGAGAAATACGTTGAAATTTGACACTAAGTTTCAGAAAATTCTTTTCAAAATCCCGAATTTTGATAAACCTCATATTAAATCATTTAAGTGATTTTTTTCCGTCGACAAGTTGAAGTTAAGTGTATGACATTGTCATAATCCGAGAAAAGTTACAGCAATACACTAATTCATTGCCACATTTCAAATATTAAACTACACATAAAAATAAAAAAATAAAACAATAAAACAAAAAATGTAAGAAACAAAACAAAACAAAACAAAGCAATCCCCACAAACTCTAAAAAAGCATTAAAACAAACAAACAAACAAACAAACAAACAAGCAAAAAAACAAGCAATAAACAAAAGAAAGAAGGAATAATTAAATCAAATATGAAACTGAAAATCTTGCATACCAAAAAATAGTCCTTTTGTTTCCTGGCCCAATCAGCTGGGCCTGCAGAATACACCAAATGTTTCGCTGCAGAGGGGTAAGCCCCCACCCAACGAGTATTCTGTTTTTGACACTAATCAATCTGATGATAAGGCTTCAGTAATGCTGGAGCTTTGGGGAAAGTGGAGTGCTCCTTCATTGCCATTGCTCCCAGGTCCACTCAGACCCGGAGTGGTTGCACCTGATAGAGTTCTATCAATGGGGCAAATAGAACTAAACAACGTACTTATGCTAAACTGAATTGTTTGAAATTAACTGTTTTGACATTTAACTGTTTGTAAACAGAAAAACTGTACTTATACTAAACGAATTGTTTGAAAAAGAACTTTATTTGTATAATAATGGATTTAGCTTTAAATAACCAACAAAGGTTGATATGCCATAAAACCAAACTAAACCAAAACAAATCCTCTTGTTTCCATAATGAAATTCAGGCAATGATATTCCATCTCATTTCATTGCATAATCTAGAAGGAGCAATGACATGTGCATTACCGAAACATTATTTTAATTCGGTATTTCCATCACTCATAAATAATACAAAATGGATAAAAATTATCACCATTTTTTAAATCAGTGCCTTAAACCACTTATAAACATTCATGAGGTAATGTTGTTGCTGGCTTACATTTGGGAAAGACACAGAAATAAGGTGGGTGGAGAACTCTTGTGGAGTAAAGGTTAAAATGCTGAACTGCGAAATCGCAGGCAGCGAATTCAAACTCAAGTCACGTTCACTACGGTCACTTTCAGAAAAGGCATGAACTCTCTCCCCTCACCAAGCTCTGGGTTAGATAGTACCACTACTGTTCTTTTACAAGGACGGATTTAGCATTAAATAACCTACGATGGTTGATATGCTATTAAATAAAGAAACATTAAATAGCATTACGACTGTTCTTCTACAGGAATGGATTTAGCATTAAATAACCTATAAAAGTGCTATTAAGCAAAAAACTAAACCAAATCATTGATACCAGACTTTCAACATAACTTCAGATTAAAGTAACAATATTTTTCTTAATATTTTCAGTTTTCTCCTTTGATGGAGACTTGTATTGCAATGTATACACAGATTGTTGCTGCTATTATATAATTCTTTGCTATTTTGATTTGAATTACCAGGAGCAGAAAATACGGGTTACACTTGTGCGCGACATACAGAAACAGTGGACAGCTATTTCGAGCTTATTTGGTCTCATCAGCCGCAATCCCTCCACTGGAGATCGAATCAGCGCCCACAGAATGCCGAGATGAAACTCTACCATAGAGCCATCAATCCACATCGCACACAAGTGACACCAAATCAACTAGTCATGGTAATTGCGCGGCCAATAAACATAAATGTGCCTTGCAAGTTACATCCGTACTCTTTACTGAGGACAGGGTCACCTCCAGGGTTACGTCTTCCCCGGCTGGTGGCCCCGGCTGAGAAGCAGAAGTAAGGCACTGAATATAGAATCACCACGTGAGTTAAGAAAATATGGTGTCAAATATAGCAGTCCTTTGTCTCCCTGTTTCTCTTTAAGACCTGCAACATTTCGAACCTTTCGTAAATAAACACGAAGTATATACGTGGTGCCTTCAATAAGTTTTCAGACTTTTTGTACAGGTATTTAAAACTGTTGTAGACTCTTGAAAATTCACTATGTTATTGCTATACATCTTATGAGATGACTGACTAATTTTTATGATTTCGGGTTCAAATGAACAGCTACTGCAGCAATTGGAATACACGCCTCAGCTGGTGAAGTTCAAAAATGCAATCTGAATGTGAGGACACGTTAGAAGAACGATATGCAATAAAATTCTGTTTTAAACTTAGAAAAAATACCGCCACAGAAACGTATGGAATGCTTCGGACTGCTTTTCGACCATCTTGTATGAACCGAGCATCAGTTTTTGAGTGACATAAGAGATTCAAGGAGGGAAGGGAGTCTGTGAGGGATGATGAGAGGTGTGGGAGGAGTAAGGAAGTCAATACACCAGAGTTGATTGGCCAAAGGGTTAGGGTTAGGGTTACTATGTTGAGGTTTTAAGGGAGTTCAGGAAGAGATTCCGTCGGAAGAGGCCAGTACTCTTCAAATCGGGTCAGTGGCATTTCCACCAGGACAATGCACCTGTGCACAACTCCATCCTTGTCACAGACTATTCAACCAAGATGGGCATCAAGACAGTTCCCTATGGTCCAGAACTTGCTCCCTGTGACTTTTGGTTATTCCCTAAGCTCAGAGACTGTCGTTATGAGAGAATTGAGGAGATGAAAGAGGCTGTGACGAAGGTCATTGACACGCTCACACAAGAGGACTTCCATGGGGTCTTGCAGAAATTGTTGGGACGGTACAACAAGTGCATTGCAGCCGGGGGAGATTCCTTCGAAGGGGACTAGAGTTTCATATGTGTTCTATCAATAAAAGTACCCTCCGAAACAAGCCTGGAAACATATTTAATGATCCTCGTATCTTTCATACAAGTATTGTCATTCTTTCATTTGGCTATGCAACAGGAATAATTGCAATGAAGGGAGACTCCACACTTCCCAGATCTCTAGAACTGGAAACTCAGCATCAGTGTTGTATCGTAGTAAGGAAGAGATAGACAGTGAAATAGAGTTAATTATTTATTAACTGAAGTGGTACAGTCCGACAAATATTATAAGTCTCGCACTGTGGGTGTTACGTCCGAAGTTAGTCTTAATACTGACCGAGATCTCTCAGTATTCCCGTGCTTAAGAAACACGACGTCTTTTATACCTCCGAGATACCGGAAGTCACGTGGTACGAGCTACTATACAACAATCAGATGTAGCTAAGTGTCATACACGGGACTCCCATTTTTTGTGCTAGGTGGGGTTTCACTTCTACAGGGGACACAGCCGGCATATTCTAAGTCTTGCCGACAAAAGTTGGGATCTAAAAGAATAACAAAGAATATCATCAAAGTGAATAATAATCACAAAATAATAATCACAAGATTTCATCTAGAAATTTAGAGTAGGACTGAATCCATATTTAATAAGATATCAGTATAACTTTATGGATAAATACAAATTATCCCAACCAAATTTTTTTTTTGTACTTTTAACAGTTAAGTTACCAGAACTTCTATCCAATGGGGCGCGCGACCAATATAGTGAGATCTTGGTCACAAATAGCCTGGCAATACCCATTTCTCTTCAGGTCTACAACTGGTTTTGCATTCAGAGTCTCCCAGACCAGTTGCCATGCAAAGTTAAAGAACACAGTCTGACCAACTATTTACTCATAGCTGGAGGCAGAATTGTTGGATTCTTACCTTTCTCAAGACTAATGGCGCTTGGTGAAATGAAAATAGTACCATTCAGTATTTGAACTCAGGTCACCGTATCTACTATTTCTTTCTTTGTGTAGTTATTCTTTATTTTGTTGTATAGTTATTCTTTCTTTCTTTCTTTCTTTCTTTCTTTCTTTCTTTGTATAGTTATTCTTTCTTTCTTTCTTTCTTTCTTCCTTTCTTTCTTTCTCAGAAAAAACGTAAATCTAACTAGACATTTATTCTTTATTTTTTATTTTAACGTGTTTGTTTAACAATGTTGGCGGGGTTTAGAATACAGTGACCCTATTCCCTGTTGAGGGGCTATATCCCATACCCCCCAAAAAAAACGGTGCCATTAAATTACATCTGGTGGCAAGTTTTCAGTTTTGTTACTCAGGGGAGTGTGGAGTACCCCTTCATTGTCTTTAATCACCGATTCACACTGACCGGGTGTGGTTGTACCTAGTAGGCTCCCATCTATGGGTCGAATAGATCTGTTTGAAAATTTGTAGTAATTGATAGGAATACAAGCAAGGAATACAAAAATGACTTTTATCAAGCAGAAATGATTACTAATTGGAATACTTGAAATCATACAATGCAGATTATTTGTATTAGTGAGGATTATTTTATATTAAAAAAATATAAATAATTTGTATTAAGAATTAATACTTGAAGTGACAATTATTTTCTAAAGATTATTATTAGTTACTTGAAACTATATAAATGTGTGCAAACAAACGACAATTATTAAATACAAATAATTACTTAAAACTATAAAAATAGTATTAGATGGAAATATTTGGACCTATGTAACTGGTTTCAAGTTATTCCTATTAGATAGAAATACTTGATAACCATATAACTATGTGCAAATCATTTGTATTGGATAGGAATACTTGATATATAACTGTGTGCAAATTATTTGTATTAGATAGGAACACTTGAAATCACATAACTATGAGCAAATTATTTGCATTGGTTAGGAATACTTGATATCATGTGTGCAAATTATTTGTATTTGATAGGAATACTTGATAGCATATAACTGTGTGCAAATTATTTGCATTTGATAGGAATACGATATCATGTGTGCAAATTATTTGTATTTGATAGGAATACTTGATATCATGTGTGCAAATTATTTGTATTTGATAGGAATACTTGATAACTTATAACTGTGTACAAATTATTTGTATTTGATAGGAATGCATGATATCATGTGTGCAAATTATTTGTATTTGATAGGAATACCTGATAGCATATAACTGTGTGCAAATTATTTGTATTTGATACGAATACTTGATAACATATAACTGTGTACAAATTATTTGTATTTGATAGAAATACTTAATATCATGTGTGCAAATTATTTGTATTTGATAGGAATACTTGATAGCATATAACTGTGTGCAAATTATTTGTATTGGATAGGAATACATGATATCATATAACTTTGTGCAAATTATTTGTATTGGATAGGAATACATGATATCATATAACTTTGTACAAATTATTTGTATTTGATAGAAATACTTGATATCATATAACTCTGTGCAATTTTTTTTTGTATTTGATGGGAATACTTGATATTATTTAACTGTGTGCAAATTAGTTGTATTACATAGGAATACTTGATATCTTATTACTGAGTGTAAGAAACTACACGAACAATGTGAATACAGATTTATGATCTATGCAAACTTTTACGCATAAAATAACCCTTGACGTGTTGACATGCCATTAAAATCAATCAATCAAACGAATAATAGAATGTGATCATAACTTGAATATTATGTTATAAAGTAAGAAAAACTACATGAAAAAAAATTATAATAATCGCTCTTTATCATAGAAGAAATTAAACCAGTTTGAGACTACAAATATCAAAACTATTGTAATTTACAGCGTGTCTCAAAATAGATGCAACCCATTAATAAGATTATGATTTATTACCGAGACAAGCGCAATGGCGATCATTTGGAACACGTCCTGTAAAAAATATATCTTTCAAGGCAGAGATATCAAATCAATGTTTTTTTTTTTGTAATTGTTATTATATCAGCTTCCAAGATATGCAATCTTTTTTTGAGTTTCTAGTCTCAGAAATAAATCATTATGATATCAATGTGTCGCATCTATTTTGAGACAATTTAGATTGATTTTGTCTCCAAATAAATTGTGACGCAAAATATTTTTTCTTCTCTAGTCCAAGGCATTGTGATCTAGGATTAATTGTTGTTATGGTATATTATTTTCAAATCTGAAACAAAAACAAAAAAAAAAAAGAACACTACATTATTATTAGTAGAGTTATTAGCATTCACATGAGTCCCATGTATATTGAGACTCCCTATATATAACTTCACGTATGTTTCCCATCTGTTCTGTTTCCTAATTGCCTGATTACTTAAGCAAGGCAGCAAAAATAATATCCGGAGTAATTAAAACTATATCCTATTTATACTTGGAATTAAGCGTTTTTTTTTCTAATAGATCTCTGAATCTGAATAAGTAAGCGCGCGCACACACACACACACACACACACACACACACACAGACACATATATATATATTGTAATTATTCGTTTATGATACGCACTTTCCCACCACCACATCCAGATTTTTAAGCTTAAAGCAAGGGGTGTATATAATTCACGCGAATTAGATATTACCTTTTATTTGGCCTCGTGGGTCGTCATATGCACAACGGCATGACCGAACGATGGCGTTTACCCGACCCACCCCTCCACGAGCAGGATGCGACTCAAAGTCAGTCTTTAAGCGGAGAACTGGTTTGAATTTAGAGTTTTCCCTTCTCCTAGGCAAGTTGCCATACCAAGGTAGGGGAGACCGGTCTGCCCTACTATTTATCCATAGTCGTGGGGAGAAGAGATGAATTCATGTCTTTCCCAAAGGTATTAGCACATTATGAAGCACAAACAACCTCGTTCAGGATTTGAACTCGTGTCACCGATTCCATTTTTTTTCTGTTGATAACCGTTACGCCATGAGCGTCTCCTTAACCGTGAGTGAGTTATATCCATGGTCTAAACTAACTAATGTGTTAAAAACACTTCTTTTTTATACTGTAACGGAAAAATAGCCACGGAAGTGCATATTTGTTTATTATTTATTTCATCTACTGTGAACCAGCCCACTGGCATAGTGGCAAGTGTGTTCCCAAATGGACTGGGCGACTGGGGTTCAATCCCAGGTCGAGTCATACCAAAGACGCAAAAAATGGTACTTGATGCTTCCTTGCTTAACACTCAGCATTATAAGGTATGGATTAAGAGTGAAGTGGAGCAATCTAGGGAAAAGAATAACGCCCTCCCCCATACATCAGTGTTGTAGCGATTGAAAAAGAAGATTTCGAGCCGCCCACAACTTTACTTATTGGGAACTAATCTTTGCTAAAAGTTTGTTATATTTTCGTGATAAATAAAGATATAACAATAAAGATGATAACAATAAAGATATAACAATAAAGATAATAACAATAAAGATATAACAATAAAGATAATAGTCCAAGTCTAAATGATAGATATAACAATAAAGATATAACAATAAAGATAATAGTCCAAGTACTCTAAATGATAGATATAACAATAAAGATATAACAATAAAGATAATAGTCCAAGTACTCTAAATGATAGATATAACAATAAAGATATAACAATAAAGATAATAGTCCAAGTACTCTAAATGATAGATATAGCAATAAAGATATAACAATAAAGATAATAGTCCAAGTACTCTAAATGATAGATATAACAATAAAGATATAACAATAAAGATAATAGTCCAAGTACTCTAAATGATAGATATAACAATAAAGATATAACAATAAAGATAATAGTCCAAGTACTCTAAATGATAGATATAGCAATAAAGATATAACAATAAAGATAATAGTCCAAGTACTCTAAATGATAGATATAACAATAAAGATATAACAATAAAGATATAACAATAAAGATAATAACAATAAAGATATAACAATAAAGATATAACAATAAAGATAATAGTCCAAGTCTAAATGATAGACGAGAGATTTGTTCCAGAATTTCGTAAATGAAAGTTTGAGATGAGTATTAGAAATGACTAACTACAGTAGATTTCTCACTGACTATCCACCCCAAAGGATGTTAATGATTCTTTTTGATTTAGAAAGAGTAGCGTATATGCAAGTGAATTTCCATTAATCGAGGCAAAGCAAAACAAATGAAAACTCAGGTTATTCGTTTATATTGATGAAAGCCTGTGTAGATCGTATCTATTAGTGAGTTTATAACAGATTGATGGTTGACCAGTTCGCCACAAATTTCCTGGATTCTTTAGGTTTTTAATTCAATGTTTTTCCTTTTTCTTGCCTTTTTTTTTGCCCTATGGCTGTAGAATATACCGACTGCACTTCAGCAGAGGGTTAAGACCTCCCAATGAATGTCCTGTTTATGAAACTAAACAATCTGATGGTGAGGTTCCAGTGATGCTGGAGCTTTGGGGAATGCGGAGTACTCCTTCATTGCCATCGCTCACAGGTCCACTCTGACCCGGAGTGGTAGCATCTGATAGGGTCCTATCTATTGGTTAAATGGAACTAAACGGTGTACTTAACTGAATTGCTTGAAATAAGGCTCTTTTAATATTTAAACTGCGCACTTGTGCTAAACTGAATTGTTTGTAATAAAACTGTTTGACTAAACTGAATAGCTTGAAATAGAAATGTTTTTGACTATTGAACTGTGTACTTATGCTAAACTAATTGTTTGAAAAAGAACTGTTTATTCGTATAAAAATGGATTTGGCATTAAATAACCAACAAGGGTTGATACGCCATAAAACATTAACAAACAAACAAATAAACAAGCAATAGAGCTTAATCTGTCCTGTTGGTTTTTTTTCAAAGCAGTCAGAAAAAAACAGATTCAGCCTTTTCGAAAGATATTTGAGCAAAGTAAAACAAAAACAGCGTATACAAACTGAAGTCTACTTGTCAACTCAGTTTAGGTGCGTTTAGCCTAACGGTTATCGTCGTAGGAAATGAATTCAGGGCTCGGGGTTCAAACCCTAGACGAAGCTGTTTGCATTTCACTTCGTGCTGAAGCCCTTGCGAAAGGAATGAATACATCACTTCTACCTCCAGTTATGGGTATATAGTAGAGCATATTGTTTTTTTTTAGCCTTGGTAAGGTAACTAGTCAAATAAAGGAAAACTTTGAATTCGAACCAGTTTTATTCCACTTAAAATTTGACCTTGTGTAAAATCCTGCGCATAGCGAAGGGTTTGGGTATACATATACTTGTCAACTCAGTTGAAAGGTAAGATGGGTATCAAATTAATAATAATAATAATAATAATAATAATAATAAAGAAATGGTATATGCACAACCCAGCACCTGTCCTAGAAAATGACACGCATAAACTCCTATGGGACTTTAACATCCAAACGGATCACCTAATCCCGGCCAGAAGACCAGACTTAATAATAATTAACAAAAAAAAAAAAAAAAAAAAAAAAAAGAAGAGAACTTGCAAAATAGTCGACTTTGCTGTCCCGGCTGACCACAGAATAAAACTGAAAGAATGTGAAAAGAAGGATAAGTACCTCAACCTTGCTAGGGAATTGAAAAAACTGTGGAACATGCCAGTGACAATTATACCAATTGTAATTGGTGCGTTTGGAACAGTAACTAAAGGATTACTAAAGGGACTGGAGGACTTGGAAGTTGGGGGACGGGTGGAGACCACCCAAACGACAGCATTATTGAGAACGGCCAGAATACTGAGAAGAGTCCTGGAGACTTGAGGAGACTTGCGGTCATTCAGACTCCAGTGAAAAACCATCGGCTAACGCTGATGTGAAAAGCTCTAATGAGTGAATTATAATAAAATGAAATGTAAAGTAATGAAAACCTGTTTAGATTTACGGGTATCTCATAGAGTAGCTAAAAAATGGATGACCAAAAAATGACAAAGCCTGATATTGCACACAACAGCAAAAGTATAATCACTGCATTAAAACGCTAATATAGGACGGGTAAAGCCACTCTAGTTATAAAAATAAACGCTCGACATTATGACAGGAAAATAGGCATCCGTTTCCCGCGCGCGGGAAAGTCAGCCCGAACGAACGGTACGTGCCAACGAGAACGTGATGCAAAAAGGTCGGATCATTTTTGGCGAGTGTCGGATGGCAAACTCAGTCATAAAAAAGAAAAAAAAAAAAGATCGACGGCAGGTGCTGACTTACTTCGCTCTCTTTCTCTTTGAATTGTTTTTTTAATTCTTTTTTTCTTCCGCCCTCGTCTAATGGGTTCTAAACGACTGACAGTGAGAAGTTGATGAAGGCAATCTTCAAAACGAAGCTTTGCCTCATAACTTTTTTTCATTTATTCATTGTTATTAAAACCCTTCAAGATTTTTTTTAAATGTTAGGTTTCTTGGTTATGTAATCAAACAGATTTATCATTTGTTATTTCTTTAAGCCAAACGTATTTGTTTGGCTATTTAAAAAAAATGGCGGAGTATGGCGGGAAAGTTTCGTACGGGAAAAATATGTAAAGGAAAGAGAGAGAGAGAGAGAGAGAGAGAGAGAGAGAGAGAGAGAGAGAGAGAGAGAGAGAGAGAGAGAAAATGCGATGAACACTGAATAATAAAATTGTTACTGCTACGCCTGTACCGAAGTAGTTATCATTTACTTGGCTTGGCTAAAGGCCAGATTAAAGAGCCCCAATGAAAATCGAACTCAGTTGTAATTGTCTACCATACGAGGTGCCCGTGGTGTAGTCGTTATCGTCGTAGGAAATGAACACGGCGACTCGAGTTCAAATCCTGGACGAGAATGATTGCATTTCACATAGCACTAATACCCTTGGGGAAGGTATGAATCCAATTATTCTCCCTCCAGCTATGGGTAAATAGTAGGATAGACTAGGTTCTTCAGCCTTGGTTAGGCAACTGGTCTAGGAGAAGGAAAACTCTGAATTCAAACCTGTTAAACTCCGCTTAAAAATTGACCTTGTGTCATATCCTGCCCGAGCGTGGGGGTTGGTAAATAGTACCATACGAGCTCACTAAGCTTTACTCCACGCGAGCTGAACATCAGTTTCGTAATAGCAACGACGCTCGGACGGCAAGAGCAAAAGAAAGAAAGACCAAAAGAAGAAGGGTGTAAAGTAGAATAAAAAAAAAAGATCAAAGAAAGTAAATTGAGAAGAGCCGAAAGAGAAAGAAATAAAAAAAACCCGAAATAAAGAACAAAAGAAGGAAAGAAAGAGAAGAAACTAAATGGGAGAACGAAAGAAAGAGCAAAAAAAAGAAAAAAAAAGAAAAAAAAAGAGGAAAGTAAGGGAAGCTATGAGAAGAAAAAGAAGAACGAAAGAAAGAATAAAAGAAAGGAAAGCAAAAGAAGTAACTAAAAGTAAAGGAAAGACAAAAATAAAAAAAAACAAAAGGAATGAAAGTAACAGAAGATTTAGAAAAAAGAAGGAAGAACGAAAGAAAAAAGATAAAAGGAAGGAAAGTAAGAGAAGAAGCTAAAGAGGAAAAGAAGAATGAAAGAAAGAACAAAAAGAAAGAAAAGAAGGGAAAAATAAAGAGGAAAGGAAGAGCGAAAGAAAGAACAGTTAGAAGAAACGAAATAGAAGCTAAAAAGGAATAGAAAATAAATTGAAAATAAAAGGAAGGAAAGTGAGAGAAGCTGAAGAAGAAAGAAAGAAAGAAAGAAAGAAAGAATAGTTGGAAGAAAAGTAAGAGAAGAAACTAAAGCGGGAAGGAAGGACGAAAGAAAGAATAAAAGAAAAGAAAGCAAAAGAAGAAACTACAGGGAAAGGAAGAGAAAAATAAAGAACAAAAGGAAGGAAAGAAGAGAAGCAAAAGAAAGAAAGAAAGAAAGAAAGAAAGCAAAAAAGAAAAAAAGGGAAGTGAGAGAAGAAGATAAAGAGGAAAGTAAGAGTGAAAGAAAGAACAAAAAGAAGAAGAATAATAGAAGCTAAAAAGGAAAAGAAGACCAAATTAAGAACAAAAGGTCGGAAAGTAGAGAAGCAAAAGAAAGAAAGAAAGAAAGAAAGAAAGTGATAGAAGAAGATAAAGAGGAAAGTAAGAGTGAAAGAAAGAACAAAAAAGAAGAAGCATAATAGAAGCAAAATATGAAGAACAAAACGTGCAAAAGAAGGAAAAAAAGAAAGAAAGGTTAGGAAAAGAACTTAAGGAGCATAGGAAAGTAAAATAAGGGGGAAAAAAAAAGAAAAGAAAAAGAAAGCAAGAAAGATGCAGGAATATAATATAAAGAAGGAGAGAACAAAGAAAGAAAGGGGAAAAGAAGGTAAGAAATATGTAGGAATATAAGGCAAAGAAGAAGCGATAAAAAAAGACAGAAAAAAAAGAAAGCAAGAAAGATGTAGGAATATGATGTAAAGAAGGAGAAACCAAAGAAAGAAAGAAAAAGAGAAAGCAAGAAAGATGTAGGGATATAATATAAAAAAGAAGAGAACAGCGATAGAAAGACAAAAAGGAATCAAGACGTAGGGATATCATATGAAGAAGGAGAGAACAAAGAAAGAAAGCAACAAAAAAAAAAAAAAAAAAAAGAGGCAAGAAAGATGTAGGGATATAATAGAAAATAAGAAAGATCAAAAAGGAAAGAAAATAAAAAGCAAAAATGATGTAAGGATATGATGTAAAAAAAAAAAGAAAAGAGGATCAAAGAAAGAAAGGGAAAAAGAAAGGAAGAAAGATATAGGGATAAGATGTAAAGAAGGAGGGATCAAAGAAAGAAAGAAAAATAAAAGGGAAGAAAGATGTAGGGATATAATATAAAGAAAGCGAGATCAGGGAAAGAAAGGGAAAACGAAAGTAAGAAAGATGTAGTGATATGATTTAAAGAAGGAGAGATTAAAAAAAGAAAGAAAACAGAAAAGAAGAAACATATAATCTCAAAAAGGAAAGAAAGAAAAAATGTAAGCAAGAAAGACGTAGGGATATAATATAAAAACAGAGAGATCAAAGAAAGAGAGAAAGAAGAAAACAAGAAAAATGTAGAGATATGATGCAAAGAAGGAGAGAACAAAGAAAGAAAGAAAAAAGGCAAGAAAGATGTTGTAATATGATATAAAAAAGGAGAGATCAAAGAAATAAAGGGAAAAAAGCAGGAAAGATGTGGGGGTATGATGTAAAGAATGAGAGATCAAAGAAAGAAAGGGAAAAAGAAAGATAGAAAGATGTGGGGGTATGATGTAAAGAAGGAGAATTCAAAGAAAGAAAGGGAAAAAGAAAGCAGGAAAGATGCTGGGATATAATGTACAGAAGGAGAGATCAAAGAAAGAAAGAAAATAAAAGAAGCAAGATATAGGGATATAAAGTAAAGAAGGAGAAATCGAAGAAAGAAAGAAAGAAAGAAAGAAAAAAGAAAGCAAGAAAAATTCAGGGATATGATTTAAAGAAGGAAAAACCAAAAAAAAAAAAAAAGCGGGAAAAACAAAAGAAGCAAGATGTAGGGATATAAAGTAAAGAAGGAGAGATCGAAGAAAGAAAGAAAGAAAGAAAGAAAGAAAAAAGAAAGCAAGAAAAATTCAGGGATAGGATTTAAAGAAGGAAAAACCAAAAAAAAAAAAGCGGGAAAAACAAAAGAAGGAAAATGTAGGGATATAATGTAAAGAGAGAGAGAGAGAGAGAGAGATCAAAGAAAGAAAGGGAAAAAGAAAGCAGAAAGATGTATTTAAAGAAGGAGGGAACAAAGAAAGAAAGTAAAAAAGAGAGTAAGAACGATGTTGGGATATGACGTAAAGAAGGAGAGATCAAATAAATAAAGAAAAAATATATTATAGATGTAGGAATATAATGTAAAGAAAGAAAGGGGAAAAAGAAAGCAAGATGCAAGGATATAATATAAAGAAGGAGAGATCAAAGAAAGAAAGAGAAAATAAAGCAAAACAGATGTAGGGATATAATATAAAGAAGGGGAGATCAAAGAAAGAAAGGAAAAATAAAGATATAATGACCTTGGGATATGATGTAAGGATGGAAAGAAAGAAAGAAAATCGGAAGAATTTCTTTTCTTTAGTTTCTAAAATGTACATGAATAGGAAAATAAGTAGATAGATACATAGACATGAAAGAATGATCGAGTAATGATATAAAGAGAAAAAAAGGGGAAGATCTTAAAGTGAACGGGAAGAAGAAGGAAAAAAGGTCCTAAAGTGGACAGAAGAACAAGAAAGAAAGAAAGAAAGAGAATATATATAAGTGGACAGTAGAACAAGGAAAAAGCAAAAGAAAGAAAGAAAGAAAGAAAGAGAATATATCAAAGTGGACAATAGAACAAGGAAAAAAGCAAAAGAAAGAAAGAAAGAAAGAAAGAAAGAAAGAAAGAAAGAAGAACGAGAGAAAGAAAGATCTTAAAGTGGATTGTTGAACAAGAGAAAAAGTGAAGAAAAGAAAAGAAAAGAAAGAAAAAGAAAAAAAAGAATTTTTTAAGTGAACAGGAAAAACAAGGAAAAAAAGAGAAGAAAAAAAAAGGAAAGAAAAAAAAAAGAGAGGAAACAAAAGGCTGTCATGAAAAGTGGAAGCAAAGAACTTTGAAAGAAAAAAAAGGCCAATTTTCCGTTGATAGTTGGATTATTTCCGGACATATATCGTAAATAATAAATGAAGGAAGGAAGGAAGGAAGGACAGAAAGGAAATCAGAGAGAAAAAAAAAAGTCCCTTGGATGTCAATTGATCTCTTGAATTTGACGATACTTGATTTTTATCCAAGAAGTTATTAATTTTGCATTGATCCCTCCCAGATTTTGAGTAAAACGGAAGACCAAATTAGGACACGAAAGTTCTATAATTTATAACATTACAGTTCAGGAAAGTCTCATTAAAAAAAGATCAGTAGGATTGAAAAATCAAATGATAGAAGCAAAATGCTTACCTTTTACTTGACACCGAAACGTGAGAACATTCAGTCAAAAAAAAAAAAATCTAGATTTTCATTACATTAAGATAGATTATTGATATAATACAAGTTATTTTTGTGTCAAGTCAGATGTTAGGAATTACTCCGAGCTTTTTCTATCTTGAGAGGATCTCAACAATTCAGTCTAGCATAAGTACACAGTTTCATTGTCAAAAACATTTCTATTTCAAGCTATTCAGTTTATTCAAACAGTTCTAATTCAGCCAATTCAGTTTAGTATAAGTACAAATTTTGTTTGCACACAGTTAAATGTCAAACAGTTCTACATTAAGCAATTCAATTTAAGGTAAGTACAGTTTCAATGTTAAAAACAGTTACATTTCTAACAATTCAGTTTAGCATAAGCACGCTGTTTAAATGTAAGTACCGTTTAATTGTCAAAAACATTTCTATTTCAAACTATTCAGTTTAGTCAAACAGTTATATTTCAAACAATTCAGATCAGCATAAGTATGCAGTTACTTCAAATTAACCCATAGATAGGACCCTTTCAGAGTGGACCTGGGAGCAATGGTAATGAAGGAGTGCTCCGCATTCCCCAAAGCTCCAGCATCACTGGAACCTCACCATCAGATTGTTTAGTGTCATATCCAGGACACTCATTGTTGGGGTCTTACCCCTCTGTAGACGTGCAGTCGGTGTATTCAATTTAGCCTGGGATATTTAAGTACGCAATTTTTAGCATGGATTATTTTGAAGCTCATTGTTCGGCCAGAGATATTTTAGCGCTGTGTTTAGCCTTGGACATTTTCGAACCCATAGTAGGACACTGGAAAATTTCAACCCCATTGTCTGGCCTGATATATTTTGAATCCCACTGTTTAACATGAAACATTTTGGTGCTCATGTTTGGACTTGGATATTTTGGAGTTTATTGTATGGTCTGGGACGTTTTACAGTCCATGTTCGGCCCATTGTTTGGCCAGAGACAATCCATTATTTGACCTGGGACATTTGAACACCCAGTATCTATTCTGGGAGATTTGGGGTTCAATTGTCTGTAACGGGACAATTTAACACCTCTTGTTTGACGTTAAGAGTTTTTCAGTAATAACATAAAACTTCCCCATAAACCCTAACCCTCATCCTAATATTCATATTAAAACCAGAAATAATTCATAAACACGATATATATTTAAATTATAGGGTTTACTAGGTTGTTGAGAACACACATTTAGCGAGTTGTTGATGGAAGACGATCTAACGTGATATGACTCGGCATCTGACACAAGAAATGAAAAGGGACTCTATGCTTGTTCTACTAGCGGCAAATGACTTCAACCTGAATAAGATGGCGAACAAAAGAAACGATACGAAGTAGCCATGGTGATGTAGATGAAGTGCTGTTATGTTTGATTTCAGGTTAATCCTTTTCGGAAAAGCATGAATCAATCTCCCCTCTCTCATCAGCTGTAAACAAATAATAGGGTAGATTGACCTCTTCAGTCTTACAGGTTGGCAAACCTATCTAGAAGAAGGAAAATACCAGAATTCAAAACCAGGAAATTCAAGGCAAACAACCAGCCATAGAAATCTGTCTGTTACTCGAATCAATTTTTTTTTTATTTCTTGAAGAAAATCTTTAATCAAAAATGAAATTGCATGAATGTATATGAGATCAATTTATTTTTAGACTGCAGAATATTCAAATTTCTAGTTTCAAAGTTTCAAAGCTGTAGAGTTTGGCAATAAATAATACCTAATGATAACTGCTTTGATTGCATAATGTTGGACCAGAAATAATAAAATTCTAGTATCTCTGATTTAGAAGAAAATTAACTTTTCATAGAAAAAAAGTTTAGGGGTGTACTTATTTATGGCAACACTGTACATCCATACGAATCATAAAATGAAATAAAAAAGAGCGAACAATTAAATCACTGAAATCCGGAAATAAGAAGTAACTTCCGGCAAGATATCGAACTCACTTTCCATTTTCCAAGTGGCTTTCTATTGGAACGTTTTACGACATTGGCTCCAAAAGTCACAATGCATTACAGGTTTTCTTATTCTTCTTTGTCTCTCACAACTGTCTTTGTTCTTATTTGAAACCTTATGAATTACTTTCACAGCTTTAGTAGTAGTAGTGGTGGTGGTGGTAAAGGTGGTGGTGGTGATGGTAATAGAATTGGTAGTAGTGGTAATAATAGTACTAGTAGTTGTGGTGGTAATAGCATTTTTATAGTAATGATAATGGTGGTAGTAGTGGTGGTGGTGGTAGAGGTGGTGGTGGTGATGGTAATAGAATTGGTAGTAGTGGTGGTAATAATAGTACAAGTGGTGGTAATAGTATTTTGATAGTAATGGTAAGGGTAGTAGTAGTAGTAGTGGTGGTGAGAGTAATAGAATTGGTTATAGTGGTGATTATTTTGTTGTAATTGTAGTAAAAGTAGGAGTAGTAGTAGTAGTAGTAGTAGCAGCAGCAGCATTATTTGAATGCACCCTGGTGCTGTGTGGCAGAATATTTCAAAGCATAAAATATTTCTTTAACTAAAGAGTAAAAGTCTAGTTATTCTAGAAAATAAACAAAAAATGAAAAAAGAATAAAACAAAAAATAAAAATAAAACAAAAATAAAAAAACCCTAAAAAAACAAAAAATGAAAGAATAAGACGAAAACAAAACAAAGCAAAATTAAAAAAAAACAAGGAAAATAAGCAAACAAATAACAAAAAAGTGTACATTGATTTATAAAATATATAAATTGATGTGCGCATGCGTGTTGATAACCTTCACTTTATTCGCTTTGCTCTTTAAAAATCACTTTAAAAATCTTTAAAAGGCGACATTTTCTTCGTTCTATTCACGAACTTCCCATTTTCCCTGTGTAAATCATTTTAAAATAAATATTAGTTCGTACATTTACACAAAGCAGAAGCCGACGAAAGGCATTCTAATGGAAAACCTGTTTTTATTCTGTACTTTTTAAAACTAATGTTTGCTTTTATTTAGTCTGATTGAATTTCATATCATTTTTATTTTCCTGTCGTTCAGTTGATATATATTTCTGACTTGTCTGTTTAAAATGAAAGAAAGACGAAATACAAAAAGAGAAAAAAATATTTTCTATTTTACAATAATAATAACACACCCCTCATTATCTATCTGGTCATTTCAGCTTTAAAAAATGGGAAAATTTGTTAATCATATGAAATTTTTGGATATGACAAGTCAATTTTTCTTAGAGATATGGAGAGTTGCTTCTTAGATAAAATCTAATAATCTTTTTATTATTCTTATTATTTTTATTTTTACGTCACAGGGACTTCCCCTGTCCTTGATATTTTTTACACCACAGGGACTTCACCTGTCCTTGATATTTGTTATGCATATTATTTCATAACAACTAAAAACAATTAATTGAATATGTGTTTTTAACAGTATCAAATAATTAAACAACTACCGAGATTTTTAATATATCCCCTCTTCTAACATTATGTATATATATATATATAGAGAGAGAGAGAGAGAGAGAAATAGTAGATTTTGGTGAAGTTCTGTTAATAAAGAACGAAATATTACCAGTAAACCTGTTGTAAGTGTTTGATTTATCCACTTATTTGTATTATATATATATATATATATATATATATATATATATATATATATTGTCATCCACAGACAGACTGTTTCGTTCTATCAGAACTCTTCAGTGTGGCTAGACCCGCAGGACGCTCGAAGCCGGGATCGAAACCCGTCTAACTTTACGATAGATTAAGGTTTCAGACCACACAGCTACAAGCGGACTACGTTGGCTAAGGGAATTTTTTTAAGGTATTTTATTTTTAGCAACAGCAGCAGCAGCCTTTGTTTACATTTTTTTAATACCCTATCGGCTACCAGAGTGCTCAATTCTTACGAAGAGCTTTGCATTACGCTAGGGGCGGCCGACAATTCCTTCGCCAGAGTGCTCAACCCCCATGGGGGAGCGTATATATTGTCATCCACAGACAGACTGTTTCGTTCTATCAGAACTCTTCAGTGTGGCTAGACCCGCAGGACGCTCGAAGCCGGGATCGAAACCCGTCTAACTTTACGATAGATTAAGGTTTCAGACCACACAGCTACAAGCGGACTACGTTGGCTAAGGGAATTTTTTAAAGATATTTTATTTTTAGCAACAGCAGCAGCAGCCTTTGTTTACATTTTTTTAATACCCTATCGGCTACCAGAGTGCTCAATTCTTACGAAGAGCTTTGCATTACGCTAGGGGCGGCACTGAATAAGTTTCCAGACATTTTTCGTATGGGCACTTTTATTGATAGTACACACATGAAACTCTAGTCCTCTTCGAAGTAATCTCCTCCGACTACAATGCACTTGTTGTACCGTTACAACTTCTGGAAGGCCCCATGGAAGTCCTCTTGTGTGAGCGTGTCAATGACCTTCATCACAGCCTCTTTCATCTCCTCAATTGTCTCATCACGACAGCCTCTCGTCTTTGGGAATAAGCAAAAGTCACTGGGAGCAGGGTCTGGACCATAGGGAGGCTAAGAAACTGTCTTGATTCACATCTTGCTCAAATAGTCTGTGACAAGGATGGAGTTGTTGACTGGTGCATTGTCCTGGTGGAAATGCCACTGACCCGATTTGAAGAGTGCTGGCTTCTTGCCAAGGAATCTCTTCCTGAACTCCCTTAAAACCTCAACATAGTATTCCTTGTTGACTGTCTGTCCAGTGGGAACCCAGTGCATGTATGAGCTCGTCCCTGCTTCTCCTAAGTGATGTACTCCTATGGACCCCCACATATGGCCGGGCAAAAGCAGGACGACCAGCTCGAACATACATTCAGCAGCGCTGTAAGGATTCGGGATGTAGCCTTGAAGACCTGCCAGAGGCGATAAACGATAGGGAGAAGTGGCGAGAGAGGGTCAGGGATATCCGTGCTAGCAGCACGACATGATGATGATGAATATAATTGCGGAGGGATTTTTTTATATTATTAATTTTCGTTTTATATATCTTGTCTTTCGGTTTAGTTTGGCTGAGAACCTTTCGCTTAGTGCATGGGTTAGTTGAGTGCAGATGTTCACGCGCGCGCTGGGCGGATGTGACAATCAGAGATGTCACAATAAAAACCTCAGATAGGAAATGAGATCCGGGGACGTGAATGACGTCATGCCCGGAAGCGCTGAGGATTTGGGGGATTTGGAAAAAAAGCAGTTAGTTGAGATTCAGACCTGGGCGAGGCCAGACAACTTTGCGCGTAACGGGCGCCGCGCGTTGATTAAGTGAGTTGAGAGTTGAGATTTGGACTTGGACGAAGCAAGTCGATTTTCGGAGCTTGCTGAGGCTAGACCAGTAGTTTGCGGCGGGGTGGGGTTCAGATAGAAAAGTCAGCATAGAAAAAAATTGTGTGTCTCTCTCTCTCTCTCCTCATGTTGAAAAACCTTAAACTCAAAAAGGTAATAAAAAGTTTCGTACCTGAACCAATTTCGTGTTTTCGGATTCCTATATGCGTATGAACATTTTATGAACATTATGTCTATTCCACATATTCGCATCATGGGTATGTTACAGTGCTACGAACGTCAATAGAGGGGGAAAATGGAACAGGCAGCAAGAGACATTGGTCTCTATGTGAACTCAGATAAAACAAAGTTCATGTGTTTTAAACTTTATTTAAAACATATGAAATCTGTTTACCATTTCCTCATAAATTGACAAACTTTGGAATTAATAGACCAGTTCACATACCTCAGCAGCAATATCTCATCGACTGAAAGCAATGTCAATATACGCATAGTTATGGCATGAACTGCTATCGACAGGTTGATGACCATATAGCAATCCGATCTTTCTGATAAAATAAAAAAAACGGGAATTCTTCCAGGCTGGAGCCGTGTCAGTACTATTGTATGGATATTTCACCCGGACTTTAACGAAGCTCTGGTTGCAAAAGCTTGATGAGAACTACATTAGGATACTAAGTACTGTTTTGAACAAATTATGGAAGTAGTGCACCATAAAACAGAAACTGTATGACCAGTTACCTCCTATCTCATAAACCGTTCAACATGAACTAGACATACCGAACACTATTGACAAGGCAGAGACGAACTCAAAAGCGACGTTCTCTTGCAGACTCCTACACTTGGACTCAATTGGCTGGCAAAAATTTACATTCATCAACTCTGTGTGGACACTGGATACCATCTGGAGGACTTACCATGAGTGATGGCCGATAGGAACGGATGAAGAGAAGCGAAAAAAATAAGAAAATTTTAACAGCCTATTACAGTGAGAAGCGTTTCTTATGAAGTTTCTAAAAAAAAAAAATTAAAATCTATTGCAAATACGTCACCCTTTAAAATGAAATTTCGAACACGAATTATATCACATACATCTGAAATAGAACGCAAATAACTGCAATAGAATGCTCATTTTTTGTTTCATATTAAAATGTGAATATAATTTTAATATGTATTCAACGTTGGGATAATATTCAATTATATATAAACTCAATCTCTGAATGTTTCGCTTTTCCACACACACACACACACACACACACACATATATATATATATATATATATATATATATATATATATATATATATGATTCCTTATATATATATATATATATATATATAAGGAATTATTATCCCATTAAACAAATAAATCAAACCAAACCGATGACAAAAATGATTACGAGGGACATTCAATTCATCAAATAAGAATAATCGGAAAAATTCGGAAAACTTCTTTAAATTTATTTTTGAAGAAATATTGATTTTTTTCTTTGTCCGCTTCGCGATCTGATCGATAATTTTTCAGCATAGGTTTCTTGCAACATGAAGTCAAGTTTACTTAGATGTCCTTGGGAGAGAGAGGCCAAAAATAGCACAGTCTTGCCAGCATTCCTCCTTTTTTTTTTGCGATGCCTCTGGTATCAAATACTGACCCTGTCTTTTAGTGCAATGGAAAGGCGCTGCTAGTGAAACTATTAATCCACTGCTTCTTATGACCAAAGTGGTTTACTCGTCAAAGGTAAATATAAGGTTTCCATGTATCAAAGTATATAGCAACAAATGAAGGTGGATCAATAAATCCGCAACCTGATGAGAAGTTAGCTGAATCTTGATGTGAACATTTTATCCTGTAATGTTTGATCTATAGGATTAATATTCACCCCTGACAATCAAGGAGATTATGTTGATAAACTAATATACGTTGTGGAAAATAAATGGTGTTTTTACAATTTAGCTACTCATTTGTATATTTCCTTGAATGTCATTGAAAGTAATCATTAGTTATACATAATGTCACAATGCAATCACCTACATTTCTTTCTTTCATGAAATACCCTATCCGGTGGCAAAAGCTGCTTGGTAGCGCCAGGAGTGGCAGTACCGCCTTGAGCTACCGAAACTGTGTTATCACCCTAGTTGGCGGCAGATGAGGATAGAGTATCGCACGTGCTTTCACACGTTGTATGATGAAAAAAAAAACTTTCTTTCTTTCTTTCTTTCTTTCTTTCTTTCTTTCTTTCAGTCTATCTATTAATCTGTCTGTTCTCCATTCTCTCTCTCTCTCTCACTCATTCTCTCTGACGATCTGTCAATGTCTGTTATTTAGTCTGTCATTCTGGAAATAAGTCTGTTACTGTCTCTCACCCGCTCTCTCTCTCTCTCTCTCTCTCTCTCTCTCTCTCTCTTTCATTCTCTGTATTTGTCTGTCTGTAACTGTCTCTCATTCTTTTCCTCTCTCTCACCACTCTCTCCGTTTGTCAGTCTCGCAGTCACAACTCCTCACCCATCCTTCTTTCATCCAGTCTGTCTGTCCTACACGATCTCTCTCCAATTCTGTCTGTCTGTCTATCTGCCTGTCTGTCTGTCACTCATAGTTGCTCATTCTCTGTTGCCCATTCTCTCTGTTTATTTGTAGCAATGATACATATATATATATATATATATATATAGTACCGAAGCAAAATATAGAATAATTTTTAAAACGTTTTTTAGTCTGATTCGTCCAATTTTTGAAGAAAATCTGATAAATCTAAATGTTCATGATTAACTCTATAATTCAAGCACTTTTTCATTAATATTCGGCCAAATATGAGAGAGAGAGAGAGAGAGAGAGAGAGAGAGAGAGAGAGAGAGAGAGAGAGAGAGAGCAAAAAAAAAAAAAGAAACGACAGAGAATCTATGATTTGATTAACGCCGAAACCAGGCCAAAGTTTTTTTGTCTAGGCAAAGAAAAATATTTTTCCTGGAAAATAAGTTTTTAAGGAAAAGGGGAAGTGAAGGATTGAACCAAAAACGAAAAGGGGGCTCTTTAACTGCCTTCGCCACGGTAATTAAGTAGGAACCCACAACGTTTAAAAGAAAGCACGCTAATGAATTGAAAGTCGACGAAAAAACTGTGAGGACAGCAATCATCATCATCATCATGTCGCGCTGGTAGCACGGATATCCCTGACCCTCTCTCGCCACTCCTCCCTATCGTTCATCGCCCTAGGCAGGTCTTCAGGACAACATAAGGACAGCAATAAAAACAAGATTTAAGCCCAGACCTTAACCCCCTTGATCATGCTGTAGGGGTGGGGTGCGTTTTAGACGACAAAACAAATGAAAAATACTGATGTATAGCCACATACATATACATATACAAATATAAGCGGAAACATAGTCAACAATAATGACGAACTTCAATGAACGAACGAACACACTTCTTTATAAAACTATATCTCTCTCACTTTATTCTCGAAAGGGTTGATGTTTCTTGTGTGTGAGAGGTGAGTTGGAGACGGGGACAGACTGCTACTTATTGACCCCAAGTTCTTCTGGCCATAGCAGCACTTCTTTCGCATTCTGGCTGGGCTGCTCAACCGCGGGTCACCGAGGGCCCAAGCCCTCCGTCTGGAGCTGGTTCTCACTCCGCTGGCATCCTCTCTCCAACTGACTCAAGCCGTCTGTGCCCTGGTTATATTTTTGTTTGACATCCACCTGCTTCCGCTTATTTACACAGGTGCGTCTCTTGATTGACGGCTCGGTAAAGATACCATCCAAATATTGGTTCGCTTAATTAAGACTGCTATTG
>OY757933.1:53586321-53596321 GCA_963585895.1 Sepioteuthis lessoniana | reverse complement strand
ATATCAAATTCATGATTTCTAAACACATTTTGTAGATAACATCTTTAAACGAGCCTGAGTTCATTTTTATCCACATAGTTTAATGGTTTCGCTTATTTTTATTTTCTACGAACAATTTTATTAACTATTAATCATTTGTTTGTTCACAGTATTTGTTTTCAAGCATTACGATGTATATCTAACAATTCATTTAAACATCAGTTATTTGTTTACACACAGTTAAATTATCCAACAGTTCTATTTCAAACAATTCAGTTTAGAATGAGTACGTAGTTTAAAATTCAAACAGTTCTATATGACCCATAGATAGGACCCTATCAAGTACTACCACTCCAAGCAAAAGTGGGCCTGGGAGCGATGGCAATAGAAAGGTACTCAGCTTTTTCCAAGGTTCTAGCATTACTGAAGCCTTGTTATTAGATTGTTTAATATCATATAGAGGATACTCATTGGGGGAGCCTTATCCCTATGCAGAGATGTAGTCGGTGTATTCTGCATCCCTAGTCGACTAGGAGCGATGGCAATAAAAAGGTTCTCCGCTTTCTCCAAGATTCTAACATTACTGAAGCCTTGTTATCAGATTGTTTAATGTCATATAGAGGATACTCATTGGGGGAGCCTTATCCCTATGCAGAGATGTAGTCGGTGTATTCTGCATCCCTAGTCGACTAGGAGCGATGGCAATAAAAAGGTTCTCCGCTTTCTCCAAGGTTCTAACATTACTGAAGCCTTGTTATCAGATTGTTATAGAGGATACTCATTGGGGGAGCCTTATCCCTACGCAGAGATGTAGTCGGTGTATTCAGCATCCCCATAATAAGCTGAGGATCCGATTAACTTTGGAGTTATCAACTCCAAATATCGAAGGCTGAAATGGAAAAAGAAAAAGAGCTTCGAATATTTTTAGTTACCAATCATACCGTTATCCAGAAAACAGAACATGCAACAATAAAAGCGAAGTAAAATGTAATGTTAGCATTACGATGTATATCTATCAATTCATAGTTTCAGTAGAATTATATATTAACACATGGTATATGTATTAAGTATTATATAGAGTGTTATATATTTTTATATAATTAATTGCAAAGGTAACAAGAACATGTATATGGAATAAAGTCACATATCCCTCTTTCTTGCTTAAATAGTTCATCTTGATTTTTTCTTTCGTTCCATAGAATTTACATGAGTTCTACTACTGTTATATGATTGTTGACTGAAGTTTCATGTGATGCGCAAATCATCAGACGTAAAAATGAGGAAAGCGTCCAATCTATCGTAATTATAGTGTGATGTAAAGTCACATGTTAGAATGAAAGTACACGGGATACACACACACACGCACACACACACACACACACACACATATATATAGTAAGTTGGTGACCTTACTTGAGGGTGACACGAAGGCTCCCTTCTCAATAGCTACTACACCGGGGAAGATGCGTCTCCATTCCCAGGATTGTTCTACTTTACCCTTGATCCTCACCTTATAGTGCTGAGTGCTAAGCAAGGCAGCATCAAGTACCATTTTTTGAGTCTTTGGTATGACTCGACATAGGATTGAACCATGGTCTCCCGAACTATTGGAGAACACTCGACTCATTAGACCATTGCCTGGTTATATATATATATATATATATATATATATATACCGGACATTGGTATGATGGTTAGTGTTCGCCAATGGCCCGGGAGACCTGGGTTCAATCCCAGGTCGAGTCATGCTAAAGACTCAAAAAATGGTACTTGATGCGTCCTTGCTTAACGCGCAATATTATAAGGTACGGATCAAGGGTAAAATGGAACAATCCAGGGAAAGGAGTAGCGCCCTCCACTACATCTCGGTGTAGTAGCTATGAAAAAGGGAGCCTTCGTGTCACCCGGACTACGGTTGTCAACTTATTTTATTTAATATATATATATATGTGTGTGTGTGTGTGTGTGTGTGGAGTGACCTGTATACAAACCGATAACAAAATGAAAACCATTCAAACTGCAAATACGAGGGAGTTCAAGTCTCATTGAGTACCTCATTAACAAGGTCTTGTGCCATATATGTTCTCTGACGAAAGCAACAAGCGGGAAACATACATGTATGTAAGAACGAAATAAGTAAATAAACCTAAAAAAATACAAATCTCTTCGTGGACCTACTCATTTCAAAATATTTCTTTCTATCTTTGAACTTCCAACAAAAAAAATTTAATAAATATATACGTATATATATATATATATATATATATATAAAATATTTGAATATATATATATATATATATATTTATATATATAATGTAGGTTTTCTGTCCTTGCAAACACGGGATATGTTGTAAGATTATGTTGTTAGAGTGTACGTAATTTAGGTGTTTATCATCTATTTACATCAAGTTGATCTCAAGCCTTTTGAAACTTAGTCGGCTGGGGTTGTAGAATACGTCGACTGCATCTCTGCCGAGGTACTAAACTGCTTCTGATGGTGAGACTTCAGTCATGGAAATTTGAGAAATGTAGATTACCCTTTTATTGCCATTGCTCCCAGGTCCACTCTGACCCGGAGTAGTAGTACCTGTTATGGTTTCATCTATGGGTAAAAAAGAACTGGCTAACCATTTAACCGTAAGCAAACAAATGACTGATATTGAATTGAATTGTTAGTATTACTTAGCAATATTTAAAAGCATTTAATTGTGTGCAATTAATGTTTGTAGTAATTGAAAGCAAAGAAATGATAAATGCTAAATATAACTATTAGTTTTATGTAAGAATACCTAAAACCATTTAATTGCGGGCAAACATATGAGCTTTGATTCGTTTAAAATTTGATACATACAAATAATTCGTTTACAAATACTATATATTTAATATACATAATGTATAAACAGGATTTGGCATTAAATAACCTACAAGGGTTGATTTGCCACGAAACCCAATCAACAAACAACCAACCAACCTGCCAAATATATTTTTGCCCATTTACTAGCTTTTGATTAATGGTGTAAATTATATTATATATTCAGCTTAAAAAATCAAATTATGAAAAATAACTGTTTCTATATATATATATATATATATACATATCCCATCGTTTTTCGGAATTTTTTATTCGATATTATCCTCGATTTAGCTCTGTTGAATGAGGATCGAAACCAGTTAGTTGACCTGTTATTTTTTCTTTTTAAAATTTTATTCTCATCATGAATAAAACCTTGGCTGTTTGCTGCTATCTGTAAGTTTTGTACCGCGAAAAATATCTATCTATCTATCTATCTATCTATCTATCTATACAATCAAGGAGAAGTTTGTGATCACCTTGATTTTTTCTCTACATTTAAAAAATGAATAAAGTTCCATGTCTTTCAAAAGATTTATTTTTTCTATGCTTACAAGCATTTATGCTATAATATAAGTCATAATGAATATAAAATAATTATAATCTTAATGAACGCAATCTTGTATTTTCTTTTAATCAAAGTATTCACCACGAGTATTTATTGCAGAGCAAATTCTTGGCCCCCTTTCGAGTGAATTGCAAAAGTATGTTTGAGGAAATGATTTCGAGACAGTGTGCTAATGTGTAAACGACTCTTGCTTATTCTGAGGCAGTTGACTTCAAACTTTACGATCAATTGCAAAATAGCCTTTATTAGGAAATTAGAAAAATATTTAAGATTGCTTTTCAACGTCTCTTCGGTAATGTATGTATGTGTGCGTTTGTGTGTGTGTGTGTGTGTGTGTGTGTGTGTGTGTGTGTGTTTAGTGTATTTGATATGTATATGTGTAGAACAAGGTAATCTAAGCAGAAGGTGAGATTTATTGAGAAACAAAACTGACACTATAGCGTTATGGCCGAATTTTCCTGATATGTAGGTTTTTCCCTATTTTTTTGGTATTATTTTTTAATCAACCATCGTTGATTTAACATCACTAATATCATCCCTCCCGGTCCTGATGATGGTTCATTAGAACCACAACGCTATTGTGTAGAGTTTGTTTCTCTATAAATCTCTCCTTCTCTTTGGAGTACCTCGTTATCAATTTTTTCTCTATATTGTCGTATTTTACTCCATTATTTACTTTCATATATATATATATATATATATATATATATATATATATATATATATATATATATATATATAAAATTCATAAATATGCGCGTGTTTTTAATCATAGTACGAGGAGTAAAGAGAGATAAGCATATTTTGTAAATCTATCAAATTTCATTAAAATGTATTGTTGATAAAAATCGAGATCTAAGGCCAATATACTCGATTTTCTGTTTATTAATATATCTATTTATTGATAGAGAATCATTGTACATCTCATATGATATAAAATTTTTAAAACACCCTGTATGTGAGTGTATATGTGTATAAACACACACACACACACACACACACACACACACACACACACACACACACACACACACACACACACACACACACACACACACACATATATGTATTATATCATAATTATTATAATATTATATTATAACAATGTTGGTTATCACTAAATCACTTTGTGGGTTTGTGTCGAACCAAATGCATATATGTATGTATGTACAGTCAATCCCTTAGATAAACTTTACAAAATAGACCTGGGGGAGGAAAGTAAATATTAATGGAGGTTAATGTTTTCTCATTTAAAAGTACAAACAACTTTACGCATTTTTAAAAAATTTGTTTCGACAAATAAAATGTTCAACATCAACAATAAAGTCGAGATAATAATGGCTATGACATATTGAATAAAGCTATTTATAGAAGAAGCAAAAGAAAATTTTTAAAGAAACATCAAACTATTCTTTGCAACCTTTTCTCGTAAATATTTCTTCATGACCTTTGGTTTACTGCCATTTATCATTTTTTTAGGATTATTTGAAAGCGTGGGTGGGAAGTACTTTGAAGGATGAAACAGGTTGGATGGGTAACATTTTCCCACAAAAGCACAAGTAAATTACAAACTATAAGAATAAACACAAATCAGGTTAGATATGAATTGGGGTAGAAACGAATAGGGTGGCACGAACAGGAATAGATACGAACAGAATAGGGGTAGATATGAATTGGGTGGCATAAACCGGGGTAGTCATAAACAGAGATAGATATGAATATGGGTTGATATGTATAGACCTTAACAAAGACAGTTATGAACTACGCCAATACCTAACAAAGAAAAATAAGAATACTATCGCAACTCTAACCAACTGCCCAATAAAAGATCCAAATATATGTCGAAAACCTTACAGTATTCATCGTTTAATTACGATGAATACTGTAAGTTTTTCGACATATATTTGGATCTCTTATTGGGCAGTTGGTTAGAGTTGTGATAGTATTCTTATTTTTCTTTAAATGCAATAATTTTTATATAGGAAGTACAATAAGACATCCTCCACATCAGAATTAAAGAACACTTCAACACAGGTGTATCCTCATTTCATTAACATTTAATTAAATGCAGGAATAATGATGATAATTTTTCCATTAAAATAGAAGCAATAGTACGTAATGTTGGTAATCTCAGAATTAAGGAGGCTTTATTAATAGCAAAGTTACACAGTAGGTTAGAATTAACAGTAGGTTAGAATTAAATACTGAATATATCATTAATCAACATGCACATTTTAAATACATATTTAAGTTAAAAAATAAAATCAAATTAAAATTAAATAAATCAAATAAGAATAAAATAAAATAAAATAAAATGAAATTGATAAGGACAACGGAAATCACGTTTATTCCGCATGGCGTTTAAATACCCCTCGTGACACCATATTTACAGCGTTCAAAAAAAAAAAAAAAATTTGAACCTCCAACATCGTGTTCATTTATGAATAAAAAAAAGTCTCTGACGATGAAGTTTTACGTTGAAATTAATTAGAATCAACTAATTATTATTTCGCATTGCTATAGCTCTCTAAATTAATTCAAAACAATAAAATGAAATAGTTTATGTAATGCTTCAAACAAATTAAAAATACTTATATATATAAAATGTATTAGATTTTCCTAGAAAGAGGAACTTTTATGTAGTTTGGTTTCTTTGTTTAATGACATATCAACGTTCTTGGGGTATTTAATGTCGAAGTCATCCTTCTAGAAGAACATTAGTAATGCTATTTAACCCATAACTGGGAGGATAAGTGGATTCATACATTTCCTGAGGATATTTGTCCGAAAGTGAACGTAATAGCGAAATTGGAGTTCAAACTCGCTTACTACGATTCCGCAGTCCAGCGCTTTAACCATATACCTCAAGGTGCATATCGTTGGTGTAGTTTGGTTGTAGACGTAGTTGGAGACGGTCGAAGGTGTGGAAGCATTGATTGTGGAGGCTGGATGATCGATGTCCCGATTTATGCATTCCTTGGTTAACCGGAGGTATGTCGATGTGGTCTCGAAATGCTGATGCTTGTCCGAGCAGAGTTGTCGGTAGTGGACAAGGATGCTATGGCATGATCTGGTCTGCAGCAACGAAAAATACTGGCCCTTCCTGCTTGGTGATGCAGTTGTCTGCTTCTTGGTTCTGCTGCAAGTATTACTGCGGGTTTTGCTGTAGTTTGACTGGCGTCGTCGTATCGCGGTATATGCAAGAGGTGTTGTGAAGAAACTAGAAGTGATCCTCAGAAGATTTTCTAAAATAGCTCTTAAAAAGGCTGGTTTGTGACTCTCTGAAAATAGCTCTGAAAAGGATCGTGTGAAAGCAGGCTGCTGTGATTGGTTGCTTCCGGCGTCGTCTGTTGGCTGGAATCAAGACGTCGGCTGCTGGGTTGACCTTGCAGCTGTACATCGTTGGCAGCTGCTGATAAAGCCTTCGTCAGAGAAGATGAATACATCTTCCTCGCCTTGCAGCTATCTAAGCAACCAAATGTGTTGTTGACTGCTGGGCTTATATAGAGGTAACAGGCTGCTTCTTTTATGGTTTAAGTGGAGGGAATTCTGTGTTACCAAAAGCGGGAACTCCAACTTTTGAATATAAGTAATAATTTCATTTTACTTACAAAAGGATATTACAAATGCTACTTGTTTTATTTTCGGTTTATGGGTAGTCTTCTGTATGTTCTACAGAATTAATTTTTAGGAAAAAAGCTTTCGTTTTGGTAACTGAAAATTCCACCGGAACGTAGGTATGACATTATTGTTAGCTGACATCATGGATGACTGCGTTTCTCTAAAATGGGGATTTTAGGTTTCAGTAACCAGAACACTACGATATATATATATATATATATATATATATATATATATATATATATATATATATTCGTCTTTTTTTAAAATCAGATAGAGCTAATATACTAGTGTTTAGAGCAGGATACAACCTGAAATTAAAAAAAAAAAAGATTTTCTCGCCTCATCATTTCAGTCCTATGATTAATAAGTTAAATGTGTTCCTAAAGAAGAAGAATACAGTCTTTCGATGAAACATACGGATATTTTATCTGAAGATGGCATCTTTATTTTATTCAATTTTTTATTTTTTGAATAATGCTGCGAACAATATTGAACAAGTCCTGGAGGCAACACCCGAGAAAGCAGCAGCTGTACGGCCACTTACCACTCATCGTGAAAACTATCCAAGTTAGACGAACTAGACATGCGGTAAACTGCTAGAGAAGCAAGGACGAACTCATAAGCGACATATTCCTGTGGACCCCATCACATGGCCGAGCAAAGGTGGGACGACCAGCTAGAAACTATATACAACAGCTCTGTGCCGATACAGGATGTAGCGTTGAAGACCGACCAGAAGCGATAGACGATAGAGACGGGTTGCGAGAGAGAGTCAGAGAGAACTGTGCTGGCGGGGCGATAAGACGATGATGATTGCATTGATGAGAAACTAAGTTACCAAACGCCGTTGATTCTGTTAACTTAGTTTTAGTTAAAAATATGGCAAACTATATATATATATATATATAATGAACAAAAGTAATAAGATAAATAAAAATATTTCTATTTTTAAGTTTTTTATTATTATCAGATAGTTTTGACCTCAGGTTATGGTAAAAATGTTTGTGAAGAAAACTTTTTTTGAAAGTTTGAACATTTTTTAAAGGAGTGAATACGCTAAGAAAAAAAGCGATATGAAATACACTGAAATGTACTTGTTAATATAAAAGTTTGCGTTTTAACCAGTATAGTTTTTAGATTGAACTTTGCCTCCCGCACCGGTCACTTCTGGGTGGAAGGTGCGGGAGGAACTTCCGGCCTGAACACCGGCTGGCGCGAATTCCGTCTTTTTCAAATCGACTGGCATGCGAGACTGACGTTTTTCTTTGTGGGTCACTAGCAAGGCAAAAAGAGGTAAGCACGTGAATTCTCTTGAATTGATTCGATTTAAATCATCCCTTTCGTGGTGTGTTTCCTCTTTTGGAACATTTACGAGTACATTTATTTTGTTTCAGTTTTCACGTTGGAGATTGTATGTTGGAGAATGTCTATACGTTGAAGAGTGTATAGTTGGAGAATGTGTATACTAGTTTTTTTTTACACTGAACATGTGCGCGAATAAAGATGTACAACTTCATCAGTACGAGACTCGTGTCTTTGATTTTTGACCCCAGTTGCTGCTGTAAAAGTACTTGTGACGTCGCCTATTCATCCGTTGAATAAAAAATATTTTCCCATCCAAATATCTAAGTTTGGTTTCGTTTGGTTTCTCTGTTTTAATGGCATATCAACCCTCGTGAGTAATCTACTGTCAAAGCCATCTTTGAAGAAGAACAGCAGTGATACTATTTAACTCAGCTGAGGGGTTCATACCTTTCACCAGAGTATTCGTCTGAAAGTGAACGGAATAGCCCGACTGAACCAAATGTCTTCAATTGATATTTTACGTAGATCTCTATGTAGTGAAGGCACCGGGTGAATGAATCTTTTAAATTACTTCTGGAACAAGCGCGTTTCAAATGAGTTGCCAATGACGGTATGGTTTATTAGACAAACTGATCATAATACCACAGGTGTCCTTTCAAACAGTTCCTCATTTACTTAACTTAGTTTAGTCGCAGTACATTTTACTAGAAATGGTCTGCAAGTCTAACCCTTTGACAAAACGAGGCATCCATGTCTTCAATTAATATTTTTTGTAGATCTCTATGTGGTGAAGGCACCGGGCGAATGAATTTTTTTTTATTACTTCTGGAATAAGCGCGTTTCAAATGAGTCACGAATGTCCGTCTGGTTTGTTAGACAAGCAGACCATAATACCACACAAGGTGTCCTTTCAAACAGTTTCTCATTTACTTGACTTAGTTTAGTCGCTGTACAGTTTACTAGAAATGGTCTGCAAGTCTAACCCTTTGACAAAGCGAAGCATCCATGACACATAAAAGTTGCAGATAATCGTCGTCTTGATGAACTGCAATGAAGACAAACCATTTTTTAAAAGCCGTTTTCACCTGTTTTTAACCGGCTCATTGGTCTAGTAGGTTGAGTGTTCGCCAATGGTCCGGGAGACCTGGGTTTAACCACAGGTCGCGTCATGCCAAAGACTCAATAAATGGTACTTGATACCTCCTTGCTTAACACTCTGCAATATGAGGTACGTATCAAGAGTAAAGTGGAACAATCCAGGGAAAAGAGTAGTGCCCTCCCCTGCACCTCGGTTTAGTAGCTATTGAAAAGGGAGCTTTCTGGTTGCCCTCGATTACGGTTACCAACAACTCACCTGTTTTTATCCAACGGAAACTTATTAAAACGATTCAAGGCACCATTTCACTATGGAATTCATGGACAAAAAAATAAATAAAAATAAAAATAAATAAAAATAAAATTTATACATAATTGCCTCTCTTCGAGCTTTTATGACAGCCTTAATTCTTTTTGACATGGAATTTACCAATATAACGTTATACTCTTCATGATAATTGTTCCAGCTTTCATAGACGGCAGTCAATAGATCTTATTTAGTAGATGAAACCTTCTCATGAACCAGTCAAAAAAAAAAAAAAAAAAAAAAAAAAATCGAATATAAATTTTCAATTGGA
>OY757933.1:53566321-53583821 GCA_963585895.1 Sepioteuthis lessoniana | reverse complement strand
TAGAGAGAGAGATCGAGAGAGAGAGAGAGAGAGAGAGAGAGAGAGAGAGAGAGAGAGAGAGAAATAACCAGAACTCATATCCCATGTAAGCAGGAAGACAAATCTTTACTAAGTCACCTGAAAACAAAGACTTATAAAATAAATAACAATGAATAAATAGATAAGTACGAATAAAATAATAAAATAAAATAGTCACAACATCAACAACAGCAACAACAACAACAATAATAATAATAATAATATTAATAATGACGGAATGTTTGACAATGTACAAAATATCCGACATTAAGTCATTAACTTAATCTTGGAAGCCACAAAATGTGTAAAGAGGAATTTACGACTGGAGGACAAATCCTAGCTGAAGTGAAAATCCCGCTAGATTATCCTTCTCATCATGCCCCACACAAGAGTATTATAAGGGGATACCAACAATGTGAAGACCTCTTTGTCCAGTGATCGTATCTGCAAGAAACTGGGAGTCGCTAAGCATCGTTAAGTTTGTGTTTAAGCTATTCTAACACATATGGACCCCCACATATGGCTGGGCAAAAGCAGGACGACCAGCACGAACATACATGCAGCAGCTATGTGAGGATACAGGGTGTGGCCCTGAAGACCTGCCGGAGGCGATGAACGATAGGGAGAAGTGGCGAGAGAGAGTCAGGGATATCCGTGCCTGCGGCACGACATGATGATGATATATATATATATATATATATACATATATATATATATATGTGGATGTCTATTTCCATTACCAACGGATCATATTAATTGTTGATGTGAGACCACTTCAAAAATGAGACTTTGGCTACTTGGGTCTTCTTGGTGCTTCAGGCATTTGGGTACCTTCAGGTTGCCTGACCGATCAATTCGTCTCTTGATCGAATCGGTCAAATTAGGCCGGAATTGTGTTGTAATCTGATCAGCGTTTCTTAGTTGGATTGGTGAATTTTCTTTTTCATCTGGAGGATTAACGTCTTTTTTCCTGTCGTGTTTTCTCTCGTGATTCAGCAGTTCAGTTCTAGTTTAAAAACCTGCAGTCACATGTCTAGAGACTGAGATATGTTAAAGGCCGCAGTCGGATTTCGCAGTATCTCCCGTTATAAACGGCCACCCCATTTCATTCTGAGTTTACCGATTGTCGAAACTTTCTGTAGTCTGACTGAATTGTTTCTACATAGATACTCCTGCCCCTTGACTTACGATTCGATTCTCTTCTGATTGGCAAGTCGTATCTCCAAACATTCTGAAGTCGGGCATATCTTATTTCCAATCTTTCATTTTTGAAACATGGTTATTTGTTTTCTATTTCATTTTAAAAATTTGTTTGTTACTTGTAACTTGTTCTTGACAAGAAACGGGAATGTTGTGAATCGCTGTAATACAACGTCGATTTTTGGAGGCGTGCTTAGCGAAATGGTTGTCATCGTAGAAAATGGAATCTGCGTCCCGAATTCAAATTTTTCTCTTTTGGGAAAGGCACGAATCCTTTGGTTCTCTCATCCAGCTATAGGTAAATACTACGGCAGACTGGGTTCTTCAGTTTTGGCAACACAAATAATCTGGGAGAAACAAAACACTGATTAAATAGTGGGTAAATAAATAAACAGTCAATTTTATTCAATGATTGAAGAACACGGTTTGGTTTCTTTATATCAACCTTTGTAGGGTATTAAATGCCAAAGCCACTCTCCTAGAAGAACAGTAGTGGTACTATTTAACCCATAGCTGTGACGATAAGGAGGTTCATATCTTTCCCAAGAGAATTTGTCCGAAAGTGATCGTAATAGCGCGACTTGAGTTCGAACTCGCTTACAACGATTTCGCAGTCCATCGCTTTAACCATTACACCACGAGGGTTCTCTCTGGCTCGGAGTGGTAGGATCCTATCTATGGGTTAAATAGAACTAAACTGTGTACATATGCTAAACTGAATTGCTTGAAATAGAACTGTTTTGACATCTAACTGTGTGTAAATAAAAACTATACTTATACTAAACTGAATTGTTTGACTAAACTGATTTGCTTGACATAGAAATGTTTTTGACAATTAAACTGTATACTTATGCTAAACTGTTTTGTTTGAAAAAGAACTGTTTATTTGTATAAAAATGGATTTGGCATTAAATAACCAACAAATGTTGATATGCCATAAAACACAAATAAACAAACAAACAACAACAATCAATCAATCAATTTACAGCATTTCTTAAATCTTTGATCATTTCACGAAACATGTGACTCAGATGATATAAAAAGGTTCTGTCTGTCTTTCTGCACTTGGAGCCACCGAGGTCCTCAATATGTCCCCACATCGCATAATTGTTTGCTATCTGCGACCCCATACATTTGTCGTCCAATTCCAAAAGTACCCCTAACTATTTATTATCACAGAAACTATAACATATATAGGCAGCATAATAAAACTGTTGCAGAGAGCAAGTTTTCAGCTACCAAATACTACTCAATAATCTGCACCAATGGAAGCGACCCACTTTTGCACCGCGGAAATGACGATGTTGTTGTCAGGGAAACTGCTGTCCGCATGGTCCATTTTTTATCGATCGGCTGGATTTGAGCAGCTGAGCTGGTCGAAGTGCATTACATTTCATGGGTTGACAATTTTGAGGGTTGTCACTGGCTCGGCTATCCCCATGTTGAAATGCATTATCCACCGCCTAACTGTGCTCACATTCACTGTTTAATCTTCGTAATCGTTCAATAAGCGTCACTGAATGTAAATTTCCTGCGCATAGGAATTCAAAGACATACTTCTTGTTTTCATGTTAGACTATAGCTGCTATCTATAACATGGATAATGGCGTATGATTTAACCGCTACTGTATTACCACCAACATCCATCTTTGATATTGTGGAACAATATAATAGAATAAGGGAAATTACTTTTGGAGCGACTCATTTTGGGTGCGGCATGTACATATATCTTTACCCAAAGGTTGATATGCCATTAAACAAAGAAACCAAACCAATAACCAGAAAGTTTTTTGCAAAGCTTTTGACAGCACAATTGAATAAATGAGAAAATCAAAATTCCCTACACACGAGTATGCAAAGGTTTATAATTACTTTATGTACAGTGTACGTGTGAGTAATTGTGGGCAGTAAAACTATCTTTTTTCCTCATTTACCATTCGAGGGGGGGCCTCGTGGTGTAATGGTTAAAGCGTTCGACTGCGAAATCGTTGTAAACGAGTTTGAACTCCAGTCGCGCTATTACGTTCACTATCGGGCAAATACCCTTCGGAAAGGTATGGACCTCCTTATCCTCCCAGCTATGGGTTAAATAATACCTCTACTGTTCTTCTAGGAGAATGGCTTTGGTATTAAATAACCTACAAAGGTTGATAAGCCATTAAACAAAGAAACCAAACCAAACCAGCTCCTCCGCATGAGCAGGATGCGACAAAAGGTAAATTTTAAGCGGAGTTTAGTAGGTTTTAATTCAGAATTTTCTTTCTCGTAGACCGGTTGCCACACGAAGGTTGAAGAGCCCAGTCTACCCTACTATTCCCATAGCTGGAGGGAGAATAATTGGATTCATACCTTTCCGAAGGGTATAAGTACTATGTGAAATGAAAATCGTCTTGTCCCGGATTTGAACGTGTGTCATCGTGTCCATTTTCAACCAATCTTTCTATACTCAAAGTTGTTATTGTACTCTCTGGATTACTTTAGATGAATCAAACGTTCAACACACACACACACACACACACACACATATATATATATATATATATATGTGTGTGTGTAAAATCATCAAGACATGCCGATTACACGGATTCCCTTGTCTCTCTCACGCCATCCGTCCCTACCTGTCATCGCTTTTGGCAACTCTTTTAAAAGCATCCGGTGTCCGCACAGACCTGAGGATTGTAGGTTTTTGCTGGTCAACTAACACTGGTGTGTCCATTTGTCAGAGTCCATCGTAGAATTCGTTCTTAATTTTTCCAACAGTGACCCGCATGTCTTACTCGTCTTATTTGGATGGTTTACGTGACGGGAGGTAAGTGGCCACACAGCTGCTGCTTTGTAGGGAGCTATTTCCACGATTTCTTCAAAAAAGCACGTAGCATTTTTATGTAGATCTTATTTAGTTTTTTCTCCAAGCGTTTTGTTCGTGCCTAAATAGTGCAACCCCACAGTAGTATTTACAAGGCTACAGCTTGAAAGAATTCCTGTAATATATATATATATATATATATATATTTCCCGCTTTCCAATACTTCTTAGCTGAATTGTGTAGGGATGTTTTGCGGGATTAAAAGAGCTCAACTTTAAATGTAAGAAGTTATATTCACGGCTGTTTAAATAAATGTGTTAAAGAAAAATTGATATCATTTCGTAATCTTATAACGTGACCGATTTTCGTTCAAATGATCTCAAATTTTAACAGCATTCTATGTTTAATGTTTAAACGCCTTTTCTCTTCCAGAAAGGGGTATTTCTATACCTAAAAAGAAAAAAACAAGCACACACACACACACACACACACACACACACAGGTATATATATATAACTTTTTCAATGGAGGTGCCCGTGGTGTCATGGTTATCGTCGCAGGATGGACACGGCGACTCGAGTTCAAATCCTGGACGAGACTGATTGCATTTCACATAGCACTAATACCCTTGGGAAAGGTATGAATCCAATTATTCTCCCTCCAGCTATGGGTAAATAGTAGGCTAGACTAGGTTCTTCAGCCTTGGTGAGGCAACTAGTCTAGGAGGAAGAAAACTCTGAATTCAAACCTGTTAAACTCCGCTTAAAAATTGACCTTGTGTCATATCCTGCCCGAGGGGAGGGGTTGGTAAATATGATAACTTTTTCAACGGCCCCATGTGTGTGTGTGTGTATATATATATATATATATATATATATATACACACATTGAAAAAGTTCTAAGCCTCAACAAGAAAAAAGATCATAGATGAAAAATCTTTGTAGTAGCAACATACTACTACTTCTAAAACTAGAAAAATCTAAATTACTTTATATATATATATATATATATATATATATATATATATATATATATATATATATATATATATGAATTCACGACTACCATTATATTATCTGTATGATATTACATAAAATACGGGATAAATAGAGCTAATGTTCATCTTCAAAATTGATGTTACGAACTGTTGTTGGAGTGTGTCTTACACAATAAAATTTAAGAACTCTTCATTGCAGTATATGCAAAATGAAACCTAAATTAATTATTTTTTTATTTTGGTGGGAGGGAACTAAAATCTTTCTTGGATTCCAAAATTTAGTCCATTCAGACATGAAGGTAGGGAATGATTCTTGGCTACGGGCCCGAATTTTAGAATAAGAATTTCAATCAACAAAATTGAAGTTTTGAAATGTTTTATCGTTTTTTAAGCCAGGACACACCCCATATATATATATATATATATATATATATATATATTTATATATATATATATCATCATCATCATCATCATGTCGTGCCACTAACTGAAAATTCTATGTATAAATGTTCAAACGCCTTTTGTTTTCCAGTTAGTTGCATTTCTCGCGCTGAAAAGAAAAAAAAAACCCAAAAAAAACAAACTGAAACGCGCGTGCACACACACGCACACACACATATATATACTAACATCTAACATACATATACGGTGGATGTTCAAAAAGTTCTAAGCCTTAAGAATGATGACCATTTTTGTTGTTGCAATATATTAGTACTTATAAAGCTATAAAAATCTGATTTGCTTTTCCAACTTATATATATATATATATATATATATATATATATATATTGATTAAAGTCCTTTTCTTTTCCCGTAAGTGGCATTTCTGTAGTTGAAAAGAAACACACACACACACACACACACACACACACACACACACACACACACACACACACACACACACACATTTATATACATATTCACGTGTTGTTCAAAAAGTTCTAAGCAAAATTCATTCGTATTTTCTGAAATATCATGCAGATAATCCGGTCATATATATATATATATATATATATATATATATATATATATATATATATATATATATATAGTATTATTCGGTCTTGTTAAACCGGAGTTGGGAGTAATTCCATCACGTCAAAAAACCCATTCAACAGTGAACATTTAAATTTTCCTGGTAAAGAGCTCAATGTAACTGACATTACAGAGCAATATTTTCTTTAAGAAAAAAACAAAACCGGTCACATTAGGATGATAAATTTATTTCCATCCTGTTATGTGTTTTGATATAAACCAAAAACACGAAAAAACATTTACAGGACTTCTGTCAGATCTTATAGATAAAATAAAAAATAATATATATATATATATATTCAAAGATTATTTGAAAAATTTTAAAAGTCACCCAGAAGGAAGAGCATAGATAAACATTATTGTAGCAAGGCAGTACAACTTCTTATAAAAGTAGAAAAAGTAATTCAGATTTTTTTCTACTTTCATAAGAAGTAATTGTGATTTGCCCACCACAAAAATGTTCAGCTAAGCTCTTTCTTCTGTGGGAGGCTTAGAAACTTTTCACATAACCCTCGTATATATACAGGGTGGAACGATAAAATTGTCGCCCTAGAAAAGACGACATGATTCCTTTCTGTTTAATGAAAACCGGTTTTCTTTTTTTGTTGCAGACCATCTACTAGTTGGCCAGTTGTATACAAATCCCAAGAGCGATAGGAGCCTTTGATCATGTCTGAAAGTGACGCAATGTTCAACGAGCGAGATCGGAGATGCACCGCTGTGCAACACATGCTCTCTACCGATCCAACTTATGACAACAGGACCATTGCCAGCACCCTCAAAATGAAAATCTGGATTGCCACGAATAACAGGGACGTGCCCAGGGTGATGAAAAAGTTTCCGGCAATGGTTATGGTCTTTGGTGTGGTTTCAAGTGAGGGCCACATCATGCCACCTCACATCTTCGAAGTCGGCTTAAAAGTCAACACCAAAGTGTACCTGGATGTGCTGTATGGTGATTCCCTGGTGCAATCAGGTGGCCAGTGGCTGACCTCGGGTGTGGCAGCAGGACTTGTCGCCGGCCCACAAGTCCAAAGAGACCCAGGCTTGGCTTCAGAAGGAGTGCTACGACTTTTTACCTTCTCTCACTGACCCCCATCCTCCCCCGACCTGAACCAGCTGGACTACTTCGTTTGGTCATACGTCGAGAACATCACCAACATGACCTCCCACAACGCCAAAGCCAGCCTGATCGCCGCCATCCGCCGACGCTTGTAGAAAAGGCATGCTCCCAGTTCCGGATCCGTATCAAGGCGGTGATTGATGCTGAAGGCGGCTACATTGAATAGATGTCAGCTCTACTACATAATCAAGTTACCTGAATTAATTTTTTCAATAAAAGTTTTAAAATAAAGTTGTAGTGTTGTTTTCTTTAGGGTGATACTTTTATCGTTCTAGCCACTCTCTCTCTCTCTATATATATACATAAGTTTAAGACTACCTTTATATTATATGCATGATGCTTCATAAAATACGGGATAAGTATAACTAATGTTCATCTTCAAATTCATGCTACGGATTTGTTGTATAGTGGCTCGTACCACGTGACTTCCGGTATCGCGGAAGTGTAAAAGACGCCATGTCTCTTAAGCAAGGAGAAGCAGAAGCAGAAAGAAAAGCAGAGAGATAGCTCTTAAAGACGTTGGTCAGTAGTAAGACCCACTTCGGACGTAACACCAACAGCGCGAGACTTATAATACAGTACCATTTGAGTTGATGAACAATTAACTTTATTTCACTGTGTATATATTCCCTACCACAATACAACAGGATTCTTGCTAGGCTGTGTCCAACACAGTAAAATCTAAAGGTCTTTCATCGTTGCATATGCATGACCTAACGTGAAAAATTAGTGCAAAAAATTGCAAGAACTGACCATGAGATGCGTACGTAGCAAACGAAGGCCTTTCGTTGCCAATATGTCTGACATTTCTAGGTGATGGATTTTGATTAACCATTTCTGCTTGGTTTCTTGTGGGGAGACTTTTGGGCTTTGAGCAAATACTTCTAATTCTGACCATCCCGGCATATAGCTCCATCGATGCTGTCCAGAATATCCACTGGATTGCTTAAACATGATACCTTCTGATTGGTAAGAAAAATGTGCCTGAAAAAATTCAAATTATTCTTAGATGTGTTTCCTCCTTCCTTCTCAATCTCTCTCACTTCTTCTCTAACACATTCATATCTATCTATATATATATATATATATAGAGAGAGAGAGAGAGAGAGAGGGAGGGAGAGAGAAGAAGCGAAAGTAAGAGTGATAGAAAGAGAGAAAAGCAGTCATAGATGGAGAAAGAGAAAGGAAAAATGTTCTAAATCAGCAGTTATATGTAGAAAAAGAGAACAAAAAAAAAAAAAAAAAAAGAGAAAGAAAGAGAAAAAGAGAGGGTTAGTCATACGCAGAGAGATATAAACATTGGTAGATGGAAATACATAAATATAAAAAAGATTTACATAGTTGGCAGTGAGAAAAGAGAAGTCATAAATAGAAAGAAAGAAAGAAAGAAGCAGTCATTCAGTGCGAATCAGTTGATGAGGGAAAGAAAAAAAGAATGAAACAGTAAAAGTGAGAGGGAGAAAATAAAGTAGTAAGATAGAGAAAGAAAGAAAGAGAAAAATGAATTAGTTACAGAGAGAGAGAGAGAGAGAGAGAGAGAGAGAGAGAGAGAGAGAGAGACAGAGACAGAGACAGAGAAAGACAGAGAGAGTGAGAGAAATGAGAGAGAGAGAGAGAGAGGGAGAGAGAGAAAAGAGAGTAAGAATGAAGTACTTAGCGAGAGAAAGAGAGAAACAATGAAACAGTTGTAGGGGGAAAGAGGGTCCATATTTACCAACCCCTCCGCTCGGGCAGGATATGACACAACGTCAATTTTTCAGCGGAGTTTAACAGGTTTGAAGTCAGAGTTTTCCTTCTCCTAGACTAGTTGCCTCACCAAGGCTGAAGAACCTAGTCTGCCCTACTATTTACTCATAGCTGGAGGGAGAATAATTGGATTCATACCTTTCCCAAGAGTATTAGTGCTATGTGAAATGCAATCAGTCTCGTACAGGATTTGAACTCGTGTCATCGTGTTCAATTCCTACGACGATAACCATTACACCAGGGGGAAAGAGGGAAATAATTAAACAGTAACAAAGGGCAGGAGAGAAAGAATGAGAAAGTGACAGAAGGGAAAAGAAAAAAGAGGAGAAAAAAGAAGCTGTCATAAATAGAAAGAGAGAAACTTGTTTGCAAAGACGAAAGCACAAGATGCAAAAAAGATGTCAATAGTCAGGCTTGAAACGTCATTTAATAAATAAGGAATTGGTAATAAGAGGTAATGATTTTAGTTGCATTTTTTCAAGGGAATCAATAGGATGAATCCTTTCATGTACCAGAAAACTGTCAGTATGGCCTTCCTTACTAACCATTGCGCTAGGAACTTTTTCTTGCCGGAGAATCAGTGTGTTTCTACTGTACTATAACCATGATACGGCTATGTGTGAAACGTACATAGACTGTTCCTAACATATATACACAGAACATAGGAATCCCGAAACACGAAAAACACTTACGACTTCTTAGTTCAGGTACGAAACTTTTTATTACCTTTGAGTTTAAAGGCTCTTTGACATAAGGGGAGAGATACACATTCTTTCTATTCTGGCTTTTCCATCTGCCCCTCATCTCGTGCGGCGCCCGTAGCGCGCAAATTCGTCTGGCCTCAGCGAGCCCCGAAAGTCGACCCTTCCCGTTCGGAGTCTAGTTCTCAACTCAACGACTTTTTCAAAATCCCCCAAATCCTCCACGCGCGCTTCTGGTGCATGACGTCATTCACATCCACTGGTCAACCTTTCTCTGGGATTTTTATTTTGACATCTGTGAACGACACATCCTCCCCGTGCGCGCGTCGACACCTGTGCTTAAGTTTGCACCTAACCCATGTGCTGAGCCGAAAGGTTCTCAGCCTAACTAAACCCAAAGGCAAGATATATAAAACGAAATCCCTCGGCCATTATATTACACTACTCCATGATTTGTCTTTTCGTTTAGGCTCGTTGTAGCAAACCCATGTTTAACCCATTTGTAATTTATTTTTTATTAAAACATGTTTCTACGTACACATCACACATTCTTCTGTAAATGTTACATGGTTTGCACTTCTCAGCCACCAAAAATTTGATGACAGACTTCTGTTCAAGCCTGGATCAGTCTGCTTGGATATTTGCCATTTTGAATTGTCTAAAAAAAATTATATGGTTTGCACTTCTCAGCCACCAAAAAGTAAATGTGAGGCCTCTTTTTTTATCATTCAGGTTTTACGGTTTATTGTTGCATTCACAACGTTTCGGCCAACATGACCTTCTTCACGTGTTTGTCGCACTCGGAACTTCGAGTACTTTATTTAATCTACTGGGGTCGCTTTCTCTGATTCCATTAACCCTAAGCGGATATAAGTAATAAGCATTATTGTATTGTTACTCGCTTGCAGTCAGGATTGAACCTGCAACTTCTAAATGATTGTTTCTTTAGAAGATTAGGGAACCAACACCCATAACCGTTACTCTGTGTTCTGCTGGACAATTCGGAGAGAATTTTTTTTTCTGTTCAAGCGTGAAGTACTCTGTTTTATTTGTCACTATTTTGAATTGTCTCAAAACACATATTTCTGCGTGATTAAAGTAAATTTTTGTAATAAACCAATTCAAATTAATGCAGGGTTTATATTTATGGGAAAAAATTCTGAAAAAAAAAATCGTTTTGATTTTTACGAAAATATTATTTATTTAATAACTCTCATATACAAGACTTTTTACTCATTTCTCACTTTGCCCAGTCAGCTGGGGCTGTAGAATACACCGACTGCACCTCTGCAGAGGGGTAAGACCCCCCCCTAACGAGTGTCCTGGATATGACACTAAACAATCTGATGGTGAGGTTCCAGCAGTGCTAGAGCTTTGGGGAATGCGGAGTACCCCTTCATTGCCATCACTCCCAGGTCCACTCTGGCCTGGAGTGGTAGCACCTGATAAGGCCCTATCTATGGGTTAAATAGAACTAACATCATACTTATGCTAAAATGAATTGAGTAAACAGAATAGCTTGAAATAGAAACGTTTTTGACAATTAAACCGTACTTACACTGAAACTGCGTGCTCATGCTTAACTGAATAATTTCAAATAGAACTGTTTTTCGACATTAAAACTGTATTTAAACTTATCTGAATTATTACATATAACTGCTTAAATAGTTTGAAATGGAAATGTTTTTGACTATCAAACTGTGTACTTATACTAAACTGAACTGTTTATTTAGAACAGATTATTTACATAAAAATGGATTTGGCGTTAAATAACCTACAAAGGTTGATATGCCATAAAACCCAACAAACCAACCAACCAATCATTTCTCACTGCAAGTCAATTGGTTCTGATGAGAAATACGAAAAAGAAAAAAAAAAGAAGAAAAAGAAAAAAAAAAAAAGGAAAAATCGACCCCGCCCCCGCAAAAAAAGTCAAACAAACTTCGTACGCGTAAACAAAAAAATAAGTAAATGACAGCAGATAAAAAGAAGGTGATAAAAACACACTTATTAAAATGGATCTAATTTCTGATTTTCTAATTCTTAAAATTTTTATCTCATTCCATCCTGGGTGCCAGACGCATAATTATCTATCTCTACTTGAGGTGGAAGTCACAGATTAATAAGTAGTTGTATCCACATGCGCATATATATATATATATATATATATATATATATATATATATATATATATATATATATATATATATATATATGTATGTATAAAAGAAAGAAAGAAAAAGAAGCAAACCACCTCTGGCCACTTCTGGGGCAATATCTTTCACTGGCTGTTCCTTTGGTAATTCGGAAAACAGTTCCTGTGGCGAATCGGTTCCAACCAAATTAAACATTTCCTTTCTATCTGCGACAGGGATCTAAACAAATTCCTCAAAGTGGCAATAATCCAATGAGAGAGAGAGAGAGAGAGAGAGAGAGAGAGAGAGAGAGAGAGAGAGAGACAGAAAGAGAGAGAGGAGGAAAGAATAGAGAGATGCGGAGCGACAGAGAAAGTGGCGAGAAAGAGAGAGAATAGAGAGGAAGAATTGAGAGAGAGAGAGAGAGAGAGAGAGAGAGAGAGAGAGAGAAAGAATAGAGAGAGGTTGAGCGATAGAATGAGTGGCGAGAAAAAGAAAGAGAGAGAGAGAGAGAGAGAGAGAGAGAGAGAGAGAGAGATGCACACAGAGTGAGCTAGGAGAATATAAAAGAGAGAGAAAAAATAGAATGAAAAACGAAGAGAGACCTTTTTTTTTAGCTATTTTACTTTTCCATTTTTTCAATCTTCCTATTTTTATTTGGTTCTTCTTCTTCTTCTTCTTCTTCTTGCAATTCTTTCTTATTCGTTTTCAGCCTTTTCTTCTTCTTCTTCTTGCAATTCTTTCTTATTCTTTTTCAGTCTTTTCTTCTTCTTCTTCTTCTTGCAATTCTTTCTTATTCTTTTTCAGCCTTTTCTTCTTCTTCTTCTTCTTCTTGCAATTCTTTCTTATTCTTTTTCAGTTCTTCTTCTTCTTCTTCTTGCAATTCTTTCTTATTCGTTTTCAGCCTTTTCTTCTTCTTCTTCTTGCAATTCTTTCTTATTCTTTTTCAGTCTTTTCTTCTTCTTCTTCTTCTTGCAATTCTTTCTTATTCTTTTTCAGCCTTTTCTTCTTCTTCTTCTTCTTCTTGCAATTCTTTCTTATTCTTTTTCAGCTTCTTCTTCTTCTTCTTCTTGTAATTCTTTCTTATTCTTTTTCAGCCTTCTTCTTCTTCTTCTTCTTCTTCTTCTTCTTCTTCTTCTTCTTCTTCTTCTTCTTCTTCTTCTTCTTCTTCTTCTTCTTCATTTGAATTGTCTTATTTTTCACTCCATCTTCTTCGTTCACAATTTATATATTTCTTTTTCTTTTAATTCTTTTGTGCCCTGGGCATGACACTAAACTGCATCCGATGGTGAGGCTCCAGTTCTGGGAACTCACGAAATTATAGAATCACTCCTTCATTTCCATTACTCTCAGGTCCACTCTGACTCCGAGTGGTAATCCATGTTAGGGTCCCATCCCTGAGTCAAAGAGATTTGTTTGAAAATGATTAATATTAGATAGGATTACGTGAAATCATATGGCTGTATACAGACAAATGATTATTTTTAAATACAATAATTAATGTTAGGTATGACACGTTAAAAATAATACAACTGTGTAAAAATTATTTATGTTAAGAATTATTACTTGAAGGTTTATTTGTTTGCTAAGGATTATTATTAGATACTCGAGACCATATTTGTGTAAATTATTTCACAGGAAACTTGAATTAAAGAAAATGCGATTGTATGAAAAGTATTTATTATCTACTAGTGCAATACAAAAAAGAAATGAATGCAAAAAACATTGAAAATATAAAGTTATAACAATCGAAAATTGACAAATAAACCAGATTTTGGCATTAAAGGTGTTGATATGACGTTAAATCAATAAACCTAAACCTTTTTTTTTCCTAATATTTCTCTTCGAACTTGAATAAACCTAACCGTTTTTTTTCTAATATTTCTCTTCGAACTTGAATAAACCTAACCCCTTTTTTTTCCAATATTTCTCTCCGAACTTGAATAAACCTAATCCCTTTTTTTTCTAATATTTCTCTTCGAACTTGAATAAACCTAAACCCTTTTTTTTTCTAATATTTCTCTTTGAACTTGAAATTTACTGTCAAAACAGATTTAGAAAATTAAGTCTACTTACCAATTGAATATTTTTTGCCAATAGAGTAATGTATTTTGGGTAGAAATTACCTAATCAAATCAAAAACTGGAATAGTGTAAAAATTTTTTAGATTAAATTGTATGATTTCAGAAAAAATGGTAAAAAAAACAAAACAAAAACAAAAACAAAAACAAAAGAAAAAACTGAATTTAAAAGGACATTTTTGGGAACTATCGGATAAATTACTTGATAGAATTTGGTCTGAATATTGATATTGTATTAATGTTGTGCATGTTCAAAACAAAGATTCTTTTCTCTTAAAGATTTTTAAAAAAGTTTGATGACAGATAAAAAACGGAGATGCCCATGCACAACCCAGCACCTGTCCTAGAAAATGACTCGCATAAACTCCTATGGGACTTTAATCTACAAACGGATCACCTAATCGCGGCCAGAAGACAACAAAAAAAGAGAATCTGCAAAATTGTCGACTTTGCTGTCCCGGCGGACCACAGAATAAATCTGAAGGAAAGTGAAAAGAAGGATAAGTACCTCTAACTTGCTAGAGAATTGAAAAAGCTGTGGAACATGAAAGTAACGATTGTGCCAATTGTGATTGGTACGTTAGGCACAATAACTAAATGATTATTAATAGGCCTGGAGGACTTGGAAGTTGGCGGACGGGTAGAGACCATCGAAACGACAGCATTGCTAAGAACAGCCAGAATCCTGAGACGAGTCCTGGAGGCTTGAGGAGACTCAAACTCCAGTGAAAAACCATCAGCTATCACTGATGTGAAAAACTCTAATAATAATAATACCCGGCGGACCACAGAGTAGAGTTGAAAGAATGCAAAAAGACGAATAAGTATCTCGACCTTGCTAGGGAATCGAAAACACTGTGGAACATGAAAGTGACGATTATACCAATTATGATTGGTGTTCTTGGTGCAAGGACTGAATGAATTAGAAATAACGGGACGGGTGGATACTGTTCAAACTACAGCTTTGTTGAGAACGGCCAGAATACTGAGGAGAGTCCTAGAAACTTGAGGAGACTTGTTGTCACTCAAAATCAAGTTGAAAACCATCAGCTAACAGTAAAAAAAACTCCCAAGGAATAAAATAATAACAATGAGAATTGTGCAAAAAATCGAAATTTGACCATACCACCAAAGTTATTGGACAAACCAGAATCTGTTCAAGAGAATGAGACGCATATAATTCTCTGTGATTTTGAGATAGAGACGGATCATCTAATCCCGGCTAGAAGACAAGACCTAATCTTAATTAAGATTAAGATAAATTAACAACAACAATAACTACAACAAAAAGAGAATTTTGCCGTCCCGATGAACCACCGAGTGAAAATAAAGGAAAACGAAAAGATCAACAAATACTTGGACCTTGCTAGAGAACAGAAAAAACTGTGGAACATGAAGATCACGGTAATACCGATTCTAGTTGGTACACTGGTCTCCCTATTCCCCAAAGCTACAGCATTATGGATCTTCACTATCAGACACTCGTTGGCGGGGGGGGTCTTACCCCTCTGCAGAGAAGCAGTCGGTGTATTCTACAGCCCCTGCCGATTGGGCAACATAGTAGAGAGATTGGGTATATACATATATGAGTAGTCCCTGCGTAGTTATAGTGCATATTACCATTGGGAAAGGTATGAGCTCCCTTATCCTTTCCCCAGCTATGGGTTAAATAGTACCCCTACTGCTCTTCTTAAAGGATAGCTTTGGCATCAAATAACTCACGCAGTTCGATATGCCATTTAACAAAGCCGACCTGAATATATACAATTCTTTTTTCTATTTTCAGATGTAAACATAGATATGAACAGATTGATGAAATGACAGAAGAGGTTAAATTCGTCGGAACTCAACTGTACTGGTAAACAATCGATTGTTTGCCAGACCATTGAACATTCAGAGAGCTAAAGAGTCAATGAATGAGATAGATGAAAACAAAATCAAGAAATAAAGGATTAGTAAATCGATTGATTTTAACGGTATGCCAACCCGTCAGGGACTATTTTATGCTAAGAGGTTATAGAATTGAGTTTATTGTACGTTTATATTTACATTTCTTGTACAATTATTTCTTTAGAATTATTGTACAAAGTTATATGATATCAAGAATTCTTTCTCAGTATAAATCATTGGTACACAGTTTATGATTTCAAGTATTCCAATCAACTACAAACAATATGATTTCAAGTAGTTATTTCTATTTGCTAATTGTTCAAATCCTGGACGAGACTGATTGCATTTCACATAGCACTAATACCCTTGGGAAAGGTATGAATCCAATTATTCTCCCTCCAGCTATGGGTAAATAGTAGGGCAGACTGAGTTCTTCAGCCTTGGTGGGGCAACTAGTCTAGGAGAAGGAAAACTCTGAATTCAAAACCTGTTAAACTCTGCTTAAAAATTGACCTTGTGTCATATCCTGCCCGAGCGGAGGGGTTGGTAGATATGGATAATTGTTATTTGTTTGTGGTAAATTATATGGTTTGATATGACGCTTATTTGATCATAAACCTGAAATAGGACCTCATTTTCTCTGTTTAATTTTTACTTAGATGTTTAGGCATTTATTGTGAAGTTGTTATTTAGTAACCGCAGCGTAGTTTGACACGAGGTTAGAAACACTGACATCCGTTGAGAATCGATATCCCTAACAATGGTCTACTCGTTGAGTTCACTAATCCTTACGTCATATAAGATACCCAAATCCTTTCTTTCTTTCTTTCTTATATATATATTTCTTTTTTTTTTTTAAATATCCAGTCAGTGTTCAAAGACAGTGGGTGTAGATTATTCTTTACATATAATATATGAGGAAAATCATATAAATCTATGAGAGTGCTCAATGTATGGCTATTGTTAGTTCCCTATTTATTCGCTGGGGTATAACAAAATTCACATTCAGAGCGTATATAGTACAATTTGATGGAGACTCTTGAGTCACCAAAAAATTGTACTATATATATATATATATATATATATATATATATATATATATATAAACACACACTTATATATATGTATGTGTGTGTGTATATAATGTAATTATATATTTTGCAATATCTAGTGGGTAGATTGTTCGCCAATGGTCCGGGAGACCTAGTTTCAATCCCAGGTCGCGTCATGTCAAAGACTTTAAAAATGGTACTTGATACCTCCTTGCTTAACATTCAGCAATATAAGGTACGTATCAAGGGTAAAGTGGACCAATCCAAGGAAAGGAGTAGCGCCCTCCCCTACATCTCGGTGTAGTAGCTATTGAAAAGGGAGCCTTCTGGTTGCCCTCGACTACGGTAGTATTACGAAAGACTGCTCAATTTCTGAGAAAGAGCATATGTTGATCTAGGTTTCAACAGCGTAGACACCGAGTCAGTCGTGCACACCAGACAAAGAGCTCTGACAGTGAGAAAGCGCCGTTTACAGTGTATCTACGCTACTGAAACCTAGTTCCATTTATCGATCTATCTATCTATCTATCTATCTAGTTCTGTGTGCATGAACATATATAAACCATGCGTTTCATAAAAGACACAACGCTATTGATAAGAACAGAATTTATGTAATAGTAAGATTTAAGGTTTAGGTTCAGGTTTAAGTTATTTGGTTTAACGGCATATCGACCCTTGACGGTTATTTAATGCTAAATCCTATTCACACACAAACA
>OY757933.1:53556321-53561321 GCA_963585895.1 Sepioteuthis lessoniana | reverse complement strand
GGGGGGTGGTGGTAAATACATATATTTGAAAGATATGATGTCTAGATTTCTGCCCAGACTCAGAGATTAGATATAAACGATTTGGTTTGGTTTTATGGCATATCAACTATTGTAAGTTATTGAATACCAAATCCTGTTTATATATATATATATATATATATATATATATATATGATTTGGTTTGGTTTGGTTTGGTTTGGTTTTATGGCATATCAACCATTCTAAGTTATTTAAAGCCAAATCCATTTCATAAATTAGATATATATGATTTGTTTTGGTTTGATTTGGTTTTCTAGCATATCAACCATTCCAAGTTATTTAATGCCAAATCCTGTTTATATATATATATATATATATATATATATATATATATATATATATATATATATATATATATATATATATTTGGTTTGGTTTTCATGGAATATCAACCATTGTAGGTTATTTAATGCCAATTCCTGTTTATATATATATCATATGTATGATTTATACGCGTATATATCAAATATATATGATTTGGTTAGGTTTGGTTTGGTTTTATGGCATATTAATCATTGTAAGTTATATAATGCCAAATCCTCTTTATACACGCACACACACACACACACACACACACATATATATATATATATATATCATCATCATCATCATCATGTCGTGCTGGAAGCACGGATATCCCTGACCCTCTCTGACCACTTTTCCCTATCGTTCATCGCCTCAGGCAGGTCTTCTGGACAACATCCTGTATCCTCACATAGTTACTGAATGTATGTTCGTGCTGGTCGTCCTGCTTTTGCACGGCCATGTGTGGGGGTCCATAAGAGTACATCACTTATGAGTTCGTCCCTACTTTTCCAGCAGTGTCCCGCATGTCTGGTTCGTCTAACTTGAATAGTTTTCGTGATAGGAGGCAGGTGGCCGCACAGTTGGTGTATTGTGGGGTGTTGCCGCCAGGACTTATTCAAGATTGCTCGCAGCATTCTTGAGTAATTGCCGTCTAGCTTCTTCTCCAGCCGTTTTGTTACAGTCCATGTACTGCATCCATATAGTAGTATCGATGCGACCGCTGCCTGGAAGAAACTACGTTTCATTTTATCGGTTAGGTCTGATTTCCATATAATCGATAGCTTATTGATAGCTGTCCATGCTTTCGTTAACCTCGTTTCGATGTCCTTTTCGGTTGATGCGACGCTGCTTCCTAGGTAAGTGAATTTGTCTACTAGTTTAAGAGGGGTTCCGTCTAGAGTGGAGATGTCCCCGGTTTGATTATAACACATATATTCCGTTTTGTGTGCATTGACATAGAGTCCTATACCTGCGGCTGCTCGTTCCAAACTATGCAGTAGTGTTTCGGCTTGGTTGGGTGTATTTGCCAGTATCGCTATGTCATCGGCGTAGTCGGCGTCGGTAATTGTTTTTGTTTTTGCGGGGTACCTTCTGCTTCTTTTCTTTGTCAGCTCGAAGCCGTTCTCTTTGATTTTGTCAATCGATGTTCTAAGTACGTAGTCTAGACAAATGATAAAGAGGTATGGAGCTAGCGTGTCCCCTTGTAGTACTCCTGCTACAATGTCGAAGTATTCTGTGTCTCCATCTGGTGATCGTACTTTTACTTTGGTGTTCCTATAGAGAATCGTTATTGCTGCTACGGTTTCTAAGGATATATATATATATATATTAAATGATAACGATTTTTTTTAGTTTGGTTTTATGGAATATCAACCATTGTAGGTTATATAATACCATGTCTTGTTTATACATGTATATATATTAAATATATATGATTTGTTTTGTTTTGGTCTGATAGCATATGAATCATTATAGGTTATTTAATGTCAAAACATTTTTATAAATATATATTAGATATATATGATTTGCGCAAAACTGAGAACACATTTTGTTGATAACGTTTTTAAACGAGCCTAAATTCATTTTTTTTGCACCCAGTTAAATTGTTACAAGTATTGTAATGCACCAATAACAATTCAAGTAAATATCAGTCATTTATTTACACACAGTTAAGTGATCACATAGTTCTGTTTCGAAAAATTCATTTTAGCATAAGTCAACAAAGTTAAATGTTTCCAAGTATTGCTAGGTATCACAAACAAGGAAACATCAGTCATCTGTTTACACACAGTTAAATGTAAAAACAATTCTATATTAAACAATTCAATTTAGCATACGTCATTTGTTTGCTCTCAGTTTAAATATCAAGCAGTTCGTTGTAACCCATAGATAGAACTCTATCAGGTGCAACCACTCAGGGCTAGAGTGGACCTGGGAGCGATGGCAGTAAAGATGTACCCCGCCTTCCCCAAAGCTCTAGCATTACAAGAGCCTGAACATCAAATTGTTTAGTATCATATCTAGGATATTCGTGGGGTCTTACCTCTGTGCTTAGAAGCAGTCAGTGTGTTTTACAGTTCCAACCTACTGGGCTCAAAAAATAAAGGAGTAAAAAATTAAATAAATATGAAACCAGGCTCGTTATTCTTTTTTAACGAAATGTTTTTAGCGAAATACTGGAATTTGCAAGTGTAGATCTTTCCTGATACACCAGACGTAGATCTGAGCAACATTTTTTCTTGTTTCTTAAACTGAAAATCAATTTAAGAGTAAGATTTGAGGACATGTAGAACTCAAATAAAAAAAAAAAAAAAAAAAAAAAAAATAGGACCACGCAGTTTCAAGCCGTATCAAAAGAGAAGTGTCGGTGGTGTTTCGATCAATGAAAGTCGCTAGAATATGGGTACAGAAAAGCAAAGTGACTATCTTGAAAAAAGTTTCATTAAAGCCTTGTCACTATATATATATATATATATATATATATATATATATATATGGAAAATCAACTGATTTCCATTCTGAAATATAGATCAGTCGGTTGGGGCTGTAGAATATAACGAATGCATCTTTTCAGAGGGCTAAGACTCTCCCAGCACATCAAGTGTCCTGGATGTGACATTAAACAAACTGATATTGAGGCTCCATTAATAGTGGAGCTTTGGGGAATGCAGAGTACGCCTTTATTGCCAATGCTCCCAGGTCCACAATGAACTGGAGTGGTAGCTCCTGATAGGGTCCAATCTAAGGGTCAAATAGAACCGTTTGACATCTAAACTAAGTGCCAAAAATGACTTATGCTATACTGAATTGCTTGAAATAGAACTGTTTGATCATTTAACTGCTTGTGAACAAATGACTGATGTTTAATTGAATTGCTAGTAATAGATAGCAATACTGGGAACCATTTAACTTGTTGACATACGTTAAATTGAATTTTTAGAAATAGAACTGTTTAATCTTTTAACTGTGTGTATCTAAAGATGTGTTTATAAATCATACATTCAATATTTATGTAAAAACAGGATTTGGTATTAAATAGCCAGCAATGGTTGATATGCCATAAAACTAAACCAAACCAAACTATAATGAATTAAGTGTTAATATCTTTGCAAAAGATCGGCTGAAAAATCTGTAAATTTTTTTACCTAGTCGGCTGGGGCTGTAGAATACACCGACTGCGCCTCTGCAGAGGAGTACCCCACCAACGAGTGTCCTGAAATGACACTAAACGATCTGATGGTGATATATATATATATATATATATATATATATATATATATATATATATATATATATTCTTTTTGTTGGTCCAACCAAAGAAAAATAAATATTTTGGAATGACTATGTCCGCAAATGAATTTGAATATCGTATTTTAGTTTTTTTTGTGGATTTATTGATTTTAATATATATATATATATATCGTTACACCGGTTTACTTACTTTCTAGCTCATATGTGTGTAAGAGAGAGAGAGAGAGAGAGAGAGAGAGAGAGTGTGTGTGTGTGTGTGTGTGTGTGTCTGTGTATTAATCCCAATCAGTTTCGGCTCTGAAAAATTGTTTCTTTCATAATTGCTCTTATTTCAAGATTAAAAGCCTTTATAAATACCGCAGGACTGACTTAAAATGTGAATGGAATATGAGCTTTGAAATTTAATAATTTAAATATTCGCTTTGCACGTATTTTAATATTTTTTCTTTCTCGAATATACTCTTAAGCAGGAAGATCCGTCTAAAATGTAATGAACTTTTAAATAATGGATTTTTTAACATTTTGTGAGGGTGATTATCTAACGTTTTTTGAGTGGTTTAGTTTGTTGCTGAGTCCATTCAGCAGAAGAATTTTCAGACGTAATAGCTATCTTTCCCTCCCTCTGTCTTTTTCCCTCTTCTTGCTCTCTTATTCTCTCTCTCTCTCTTTAACAAACACACACACACACACTCTCTCTCACTCTCTCTCTCTCTCTCTCTCTCTCTCTATATATATATATATATATATATTATAACAGTGTTGGTTGTCACTAAATCATTTTGTGAGTTTATGGCGAACCAAGAGCAATATAATATGGAGAGTGCTCAATATCTAGGATGGAGCTATTATATAATAATAATGAAAAAGTTTAAATGTAAAGTTAGCTACTGTTGTCGAGAGCGACCCGAACGCTTCCCTTTTCAATAGCTACTACACCGAGGTGTAGGGGGGGCGCTACCCCTTTCCCTGGATTGGTCCACTTTACCCTTGATACGTACCTCTAATTCTGAGTGTTATGCAAGGATGTATCAAGTACCATTTTTTAAAAGTCTTTGGTATGACTCGATTTGGGATTGAACCCCGGTCTTCTGGACCACTGGCGAACACTCTACCCACTGGGCCAATGAGCCAGTTTTATGCCATGGAATTTAGACTGTGATCCCTTGGTTTCATGGAGTTTTTTTTACAAAACAACAATCATCAGGTAGTTAACAAAATTTTTCATGAAACCCAGGGGTCACAATCTAAATTCCATGGCATTATATATATATATATATATATTATTTGCTATATTTCTAAATAAGAGCTCTTAGTTTGATGATCGAGTTATCGAGAAGCAGTCTTTCCGCAAACGCCGTTCTCTCTGTGTGTACTCTATTCTAACAACTCTCTCTCTTTCTTTC
>OY757933.1:53341321-53551321 GCA_963585895.1 Sepioteuthis lessoniana | reverse complement strand
ATAGCTTCAAGTAACATTTCCTAATTATTGCAGCCTTGTTAGAACAGTAATACAAAATATACAAATGAGAAAGTAACCAGTGATACTGTTTCGGTCCGACTGCCTGGGCTGTCTGCTTGAAAATTGCATTTTGCCTAAGAGCAGTACCTGCTGCTATTTATGACTGGGAGAATTCATGGATGCGTGGGCAAATTACCATAAGACTTATACAAATAGTATAGACTTATATGGCACAAAATATTCTTATCGAATCTCCAATTTTTTTAAACATATCTATTTGACCCATAGATTGGACTCCAAATAGAACGTAGAGTAGATCTAGGTGTAATGGCAATAAATGGGCACTCCACACTCCCCAGATCTCCATCAGATGCTGTATGGTATCATACCCTGGACACACACACCCTTTTGTGCGTGCGCGTATATATATATATATGTGTGTGTGTGTGTGTTTCGTTAAGTATTACTGGCAAGATTCTTTTTTATGGATTTTTTCTCGCCATTTTACAAGAGTTCTTTGATTTTGTTTAATTCGATATAGAAATTCTCTAAACTTTTCTTCGAAAACTCTTTTCACCATCATTAGTAATTTTCAAGGGTCTAGTTAACTAGTTACTGTTTCTTTAGAATATTGTAAAACATTTGTTTATATATCTAAAAGACTTTCTGTCTAAAGAACAAGGAATTAAAAAAAATATTTTATAGTCTTTCCGTAATCTTTGTTGTATAAGATTCTAAAATTTAGATCATATTCTTGATATAGAAAAATTCAAGCTTAAGTGAACTGTTAACGGTCATATAATAGTTTTGATTTAGGAATTTTCCACAATGTAGAAAGCAAAAACGGAAATCAAACAAAACAAAATGAAACAAAACCGAAAAACTAACTAATATATTGGTTAATATATACTTTTGAAAGGGAAAGTGAAAGTAACAGTCGACTCTTGGCTGAACATGACAAACTCCACCCACCAATCTGCATCTTCATAATTTTCCATCATTTATATACAGAAATCCCTACGTTTGCTACTGTCTTGGTCACTTAGACTTTGCAATAACTGTAGTTTGTAACTTAAACTTTTCGGAAGAGTCGTCGTCGTGGCGTAGTGGCTAACATTATAGGAAGAGAGTTCAAACTCCAGTTGCACTATTACGTTCACTTTTAGACTAATGCCCATGCAAAAAGTATGAATTCCCTTATCCTCCCAGCTATGGGTTCAATAATACCACTACTGTCCTTTTACAAGGATAGCTTTAGCTTTAAATAATCTACGAAGGTTTATATGCAATTAAACTAAATCAAACCAAACCAAAAATTAGTTGGTGAAGTACTTAGACTTTGCATAAAGAAAAGACTCACTTCGACGTTGAATAACCCGATAAGTGTTGACATGGCGTAAAACCAACCAACCAACCAACCAACCAACTAATCAACCAACGTTACTTTATAACAAGACAGTATTATAAAAAAATACAGAGTATTTACAAAAGAAATAGACAGTTTCAACAATTCATTAAACAAACTAAGATATTTTTGTTTACCCAGCCACTTCGGAGTTTAATAGGTTTGGATTCAGAGTTTGCCTTTTCCTAGACTGGTTACCTTACAAAGGTTACTAAGTTTATTTTATTTTTCTATTTAACCTGGCCCAGTCAGCTGGGGCTGTAGAATACACCGCCTCGATCTCCGCAGAGGGGTAAGACCCCGCTCCAACGAGTGTCCCGGATATGACATTAAACAATTGATGATGAGGCTCTCGTAATGTTGGAGTTTTTGGGAATGCGTAGTGCCAACTTCGTTGCCATCACTCCCAGGTTTACTCTAGCCCGGAGTGGTAGCATCTGATAGGGTCCTATCTATAAGTCAAATAGAACTGTTTGATATCTCTGCTGAGAGGTAAGACCTCGCCCCAACGAGTGTCCTAGATATTGCACTAAACAATTTGATGGTGAGGCTCCTATAATACCGGAGCTTTGGAGAATGTAGAGAAACCCTGTATTGCAATCGCTCCTTGGTTCACTCGCGTTCGGAGTGATTGCACCTGATAGGGTCCTATCTAGGGGTCAAATAGAACTGTTTGACATTTAAACTGTGAGCAAACAAATGACGTATGCTAAATTGAATTGTCAGAAATAGAATTAGACTTCGTAATAACCGCAGTTTGTAAGGAATAATTTTGTCTTGGTAACTTAGACATTGCATTAAGATATCAAACCATCATTAGGGCAATATATGTGATTTTGAGTATTTTGAATTAAGAAATAATGAATATAATTAAAAAAAGCTACTGCATCACATTAACATGGCAATGGTTTGATATAAAACAAAACAAAACAAGAAGTTTAACATAGGCAAATAATTCAACTATAAATAAAATCAACCTCTGAATACCTTTTCTTTTCATATATATATATATATATATATATATACTCCCCTACCCTCGTAGGGTTGAGTTCTCTAGCGAATGAAGTAATCGCATTGCCATTAGCGTTTACTGCAAGGCTCTTCATATATGAATTGAGCTCTCGGTAGCCGTTAAGCGGATGTATGTAAACAATAGTAATTGTGATTCATAACCGTTTAAAATTTACTTCGCTGCTGCTGGTTCCTCGTGGCTGATGGGCAGAGTCTTGGATTGGCGTTCGGGTTTCGATCCCAGCTAGTAAGCTCTGAAATTAAAGCCTCCAATTAATTTCCGTAGAAACCGCAACAAATGCGCAGGGTACACTATAGCTTTTAGATAGAACAAGTTTTTCGCTAGAAAACACAAGTTTTTAACATGGCCACTCTTATTGGTCCACAAGATTTGTTTTGGTTTCATGGCGTATCAACCATTGTAGCCGAACCCGCTTGAAACATATACATTAGATATATAAGATTTTTAAAGTTTAAGCCAACAAAGTTAAATAGTTCCAAGTATTGCTATGTATCACAAACAATTCAGTTAAACATCAGTCATTTGTTTACACACCGTTAAATGATCAAACAGTTCTATTTCTAACAATTCAATTTAGCATGCGTCATTTGTTTACACTCAGTTTAAATGTCAAACTGTTCTAATATGACCCACAGATAGTAGCCTATCAGTTGCTACCACTCCGAACGAGAGTGGACTTGGGACCGGTGGCAACGAAGGGTTACTTAACATTTATCAAAGGTCCAGTATCATAGGAGCCTCACCACCCGATTGTTTAGTGTCATATCTTGGACACTCGTTGGGGCGGGGTCTTACCCGTTTGCAGAGATGCAGTTAGTGTATTCTACAGCTCCATCCGACTATTTCATTATGCTTTTATTTGGTTGTTTTTATTAATATGATATAGTACTGGAAATGGATAGTTCTCGCCAAATAACTTTTATCATATTTTGCCTTTATACAAGTTGCAGTAAAACAGAAGTTTGACAAAATGGCTTCTGACATGAAAACAAAAAGTGTTCGAATTTTCTTCCGGAAAAAAATTATCCATTGACTTTCATCGATGTTTGTCTTCTGTATGCTGAAAGTTTCCAGAAAGAATAGTAGATGTGAGGACAGTTAGGTGTTCGGGTATGTGAATGACAAACTCCCTTTGATCAGCTTATCCATGTAAACAGGGCATATAAATTTTACTCCCCAATATTAGTCTTGTGGAAAAACGGCACCAACAGATGGCAATGTTTAGAAGCCAAAAATATTGCATCATAAGCAAGCCTCATTTAAGCATCCAGCTATTTTTTTTCGAGGACAAAAGTATTTCGCATATAAATCTCACAAACGTAAGAGAGACGGATTCTATGGGAATTTTGCTCCCTCTACACTTCCCAAAAAGTTAATAATATAGGACTTGATTGGTAAATTCCTTGTGATTGAGTGTGGGCAGGATTTTAACAGCTTAGACCAATCATCTTCGTTAACTTGATGGCATGTCCGAGCTTTTTAGTCGTGCACACAGATTAGCTCAACCTTGTCGGCTGGTGCTCTAGAATACACTGACCGAATCCCTGCAGATCCCCTCATCCAACGAGTGTCCGAAATATGACGCTAAGCAATCTGTAGGTAAAGGTTCAGTAATACTGGAGCTTTGGGGAATGTGGAGTAACTTTTCATTGCCATCGCTGTCAGGTCCACTCTCGTTCAGAGTGGTAGCAACTGATAGGCTCCTATCAGTGGGTCAAATATAACTGTTTGACATTTAAACTGAGGGTAAACAAATGACGCGTGCTGAACTGAATAGTTTGAAATAGAATTGTTTATCATCTGACTGCGTGTAAACAAATGACTGATGTTTAATTGAACTGTAAGTGATACATAGCAATACTTGGAACTATTTAACTTTGTTAACTTATGTTTATAAATCATATATATCTAATGTATATGTATAAAACAGATTTGGCATTAAATAACTTACAATTGTTGATATATCATAAAGCCAAACCAGTCCAGACCTAAACAGATTAGCCTGAATTTAATTCACAGATTGGACAGTCTACAGCTAATGTTTTCAGGATACCAAAGAGGTTGAAATAGTTTTAATATAAATTGTGAAAAAGGCGCATATATATATATATATATATATATATATATATAGTGTGTGTGTGTGTATGTGTGCAAGTGCCTTTTTTTGAAGTATCAACTGTCCTTTTTAAATTGTATGATTCCAGAGATACCATTGTGGAGCAGTGAGCAGACCGATTTTCACGAAGAAATGTTCTTTTATTAAAAGAGTGAAAAGTAGTAATTTGTTTTTTCCTCAAATTCTACACAAGAGGAAGGGGAAAATTCGTCTCTTACATCGATTTTGAACGAATAATTATCTAGTCGTCATTTTGAAATCACCAGAGAATTTTTTTCTCATAAAGGAAAATAAAATATTTTTGGAAGATCGGGAGATTTGAAAAAAAAAGTCAAAAAGATTTCTCATGTTTAAAATTACTGCATATAAAGTATAGTGGTCGTGTGTGTGTGCATGACACACACACACACACACACATATATATATATGAATAAATATATATACATATATATATATATATATATATATATATATATATATATATATATATTCTTGGACACACCCTCACACAATCACACATATGCAATCACACACACACACGCACACACACACACACACGCACACATTGATTGATAGGTTGATAGATATTCTAGCACGCACACACACACACACACACACATATATATATATCTATGAATAAATATATATATATATATATATATATATATATATATATATATATATATATATATATATATATATTCTAGCACACACCCTCACACAATCACACATACACAATCACGCACGCACGCACGCCCATCCACACACACATACACACTAACACTAATGTAGTCGTATTTTCCCTGCGAATATTGACTTTAAATATTCCATTGTGTTTATTTGTAACACGACTTGAGTAAACCAATGTACCTATCTTGTACATTCTTTCCCTGTGTGTAAGAAATGGGCTGGTGGGTAGTTGACTGAAATAGAGAAAGGCTGAGAGAGAGAGAGAGAGAGAGAGAGAGAGAGAGAGAGAGAGAGAGAGAGAGAGAGAGATGTTGAGGAAAATAAGCATTCAAAAAAGTAGGTTAGAACTTTTTTTTGAAAAACGTACTACCGTTGACAAAAAGGTCAATTTCAGAAAAAAAAGCAAACAAAAAAACTAGATAATATTTGATCTTTTTGATTTACTTTTAAACGGCATATCAAAACCCTATGGGTTATTTAATGCCGAAACTGGAATCATTTGCAAATACTCGTTTATAATCATAACTATATTCTATTTCATTATAAATTTGCCCTTTGTTATCCATAAACACACAGTTATATATTAAGTTTCTTATCTAATACAAATAATTTTCAAGTAGATCTATTTAAATCCCATGTGTGTGTGTGTGTGTGTGTATTTACCCAACCCCTCCTCGACGGTCAGAATGTGACAAAAGGCGTATGAGTGAGTGTGTGTGTGTATGTGATATATATATATATATATATATATATATATAGAATGTGTGTATGATTGATAGGTAGATAGAAAGAGAGAGTGTGTGTGATAGATAGATAGATAGATAGATAGATAGATAGATAGATAGATAGATAGAGAGAGAGTGTGTGCGTGTGCGTGTGTAATAGATTGATAGATAGATAGATAGAGAGAGAGACAGTGTGTGTGTGTGTGTGAGATAGATAGATAGATAGATAGATAGATAGAGAGAGAGAGAGTGTGTGTGTGTGTGCGTGTGTGATAGATTGATAGATAGATAGAGAGAGAGAGAGACAGTGTGTGTGTGTGTGTGTGAGATAGATAGATAGATAGAGAGAGAGAGAGAGAGAGCGTGTGTGTGTGTGTGTGTGTGTGTGCGTGTGTGATAGATTGATAGATAGATAGAGAGAGAGAGAGACAGTGTGTGTGTGTGTGAGATAGATTGATAGAGAGAGAGAGAGAGAGAGAGGGAGAGAGAGAGAGAGAGAGAGAGAGTGTGTGTGTGTGTGTGTGTGCGCGCACGCAAACGTACGTGTATGTAAAAGTTATTTCCTAAACTTAGCTCAGCTTTGGTATTCAAACAGAAATATAGAGCAACCCATACGCAAAGAAGTAATGGTCTGCTGGCCTAGCTCGCTAACCTTTATATTAAGCGAATCACTCCAGCTTAAATTTGGCACAAGGTCACTGTTTAGTAGGAACTGATCAGCAAGAATGGCTTGCACGCCATTATACTCCAATTCGGCATCTTTAACATCAATTCAATTATAAAATAATTTCTAATTGCTTTTAGGGGCCATTTTGCTTTTTTTAAAAATCTTTCTTAGTGATAGATTTTTTTCTTTTTCAAGCCGTTACATTGTGTTTTTAGTATTGATTACGTTTCTAATTCTGTCTACGTACTTCCGGTTTCGTGACGTTTTTTGATTTGAAAGAGTCAGCCGATATTTTTCTTTCCGTTTCTAAAAACAAAAACGCCATAGCTAAGCAGTTTTATGCAGACGTCCTAAATTCTCTTTCTCTGCTATTTATTTGTTTTCTCTCTTTGATCCAAACACATGATCCCCACCATTTTTGTACAAGTGGAAATGTTATAAAACGAAAGATCATTGTTCTAATATCTATATTTGAAAGATTTAAATTTGCATTTTTTTTGTTTAAATTACCACTTGAAAAAAAATTTCTAGGAGTTTGTTATTGCAAATTCGGATAATTCAACTACCAAATGATTCATTGTAGGAATCTGTTTTAGGGATCACAAAGACCACCAAAAGCCGAAAGCCGATTTTTGAGGCCAGCAGACCCCTGTAACTTTAACACACCATAAACTTACCACAGTATGTTGCTTGTCATTGAAATGCATATTTGACACAGCAAACGATCTATCTATCTATCTATCTATCTATCTATCTATCTGTCTGTTCGTATTTATTTCAGTCTATTCATATCAATCAATCAATTTCATTCTATTCATATCTATCAATCTATCTATCTATCTCTCCCAGTCTTTTCTTATCTATCTATCTATCTATCTATCTATTTCAGTCTTTTCATATCTATCTATCTATCTATCTTATTGATGGAACATTTTTTAAAAATTATAAGCAACGTACCTTAAAAAATTCATAAAATTGAATAGAAAGTTTAACATAAAAAAATTTGAGAAAATAATTTGTTGCCTGAATAATGACATTGATAATTTATGTGTATGAAGATTTTCTTAAAGAAAATTCCGGAATCTTTTACATCTATCTATCTATCTATCTATCTATTATGGGGACATATTCTATCATACCCCGAAGATGTACTCGTCCAACCTAAGCATATTCTCCAAGCTAACTCGCTCGGGGGAGACAACTTCTCGTTCCTTACGAGACATTTGACAGACGGACTGCAAGCCGAGCACGGCTAGTACTTCCTTTGCACCCGTTGTTTGAGTTGTTCTTCCACCGGTCTTATCTGAAGACCACAACACTATCTATTTGTAGGACTTGTACGGGTTGAGTAAATAATACCGAGTCTTAAAAGGTCAAATGCAAACGCTGACAATTGTTACAGATGGGAAATATGAAATTGTATTATCACAACGAAGGACATGATCTATCTATCTATCTATCTATCTATCTATCTATCTATCTATCAATCATATATGGGTAAAAATCTCAGCATTCTGTTTTGAAATACACATTCGATTGCCCAGTCGGCTGGGCCTGTAGAATTCACCGACTGCACTCCTTCCACCAATGAGTGTGCTGGATATGACACTAAACAATCTGATGGTGAGGTTCCAGTGATACTATAGCTTTGGGGAATGCGGAGCACCTCTTCGTTGCCATCACTCCCAGGTCCATTCTGGCCTGGAGTGATAGCACCTGATAGGGCCCTATGGGTTAAATAGAACTAAACTGTGTGCTTATGCTAAACTGAATTGTTTGATATAGAACTGTTAGACTAAACTGAATAGCTTGAAATAGAAATGTTTTTGACTATTAAACTGTGTATTTATATTTAAACTGCGTACGTATGCTAAGTTGAATTGTTTGAAATGAAACTGTTTTTGCATGCTAAACTGAATTGTTTGAAATGGAACTGTTTTTGACATTTAAACTGTACTTACGCTAAACTGAATTGCTTAATATAGAACTGTTTTGACATTTAACAAAATCTATATCTACACTAAACCGAATTGGTTGAATTAGGTCTGTTTGACTAAACTGAATAGCTTGAAATAGAAACGTTTTTGATTATTAAACTGTGTACTCATGCTAAACTGAATTATTTGAAATTGAACTGTCCATTTGTATAAAAAAATGGATTTGGCATTAAATAACCCACAACAGTTGATATGCCATAAAACCCAAATAACCAACCAACAATACACATTCGAAGACGGTTTTTCCGTTGGAAACTTTTGCATGCAAAACAAAACTATCTATCTATCTATCTATCTATCTATCTATCTATCTATCTCAATCACACCGACTTTCGTTGAAATATCTTGTTTTTATTTCTTTCCCTTTTTAATTGAATTTTACTATCCAAGTCAGTTATTACTTGTCTTTTCCCAAAGGTAACCACTGAGAACCTGTGCGCCAAAGAAAGTACCAGTCCATTACACGAGTCAATTAATTACAATATTAACTGGAATTTTGTATCCTCTCAGCGTCGATGTGCATTGTTTACATAGAATAGGGCAAATAGGGATGCGTCTATATACACGTCTACGTTGGTGATGGAGAAGGATGTGCTTCGACCATTTTTCTTGGAAAACAGAGAGAGAGAGAGAGAGAGAGAGAGAGAGAGAGAGAGAGAGAGAGAGAGACGTAATGATGTAAACTTTAAATAGGTTGTTATCTATCTATCCACCACACGCTTATATATTCACAGAGAGAGAGAGAGAGAGAAAGAGAGAGAGAGAGAGAGAGAGAGAGAGAGAGAGACTGTGTGTGCATGAGTGTGTGTGTGTGCGAGAGAGACTAAGAGTGATGGAGAGACAGTTAATTTAAGCTGATGGTATAAATCTAATATATATATATATATATATATATATATATATATATATATATAGCTAGCTAGCTAGATAGATAGATAGAGAGAGAGAGAGAGAGAAAGAGAGAGAGAGAGAGAATTAGACGTAAAGATTTATACTTTAGATTATCTATCTATCTATCTATCTACACACACACACACACACACATATATATATATATATAGAGAGAGAGAGAGAGACTGTGTGCGCGAGTGTGTGTGAGACAGAGACAGGGAGTGAGTAAGAGATAGAGAATTTAAGCAGATAGGATAAATCTAATATATGTACATAGAGAGAGAGAGAGAGAGAGAGAGAGAGAGAGAGAGAGATAGAGAGAGAGAGAGAGAGAGAGAGGTAAATATATAACCTTCAAGCAAAGGCATACAGCATTGTATTTGATCGAAGAAGCATATTACGAGCAACGGAAATCAATTGAACAAGAAAGAAGTCAGATAGATTGATGTTAACTAGGGAGAGGTTGATTGATTTGATCAGATAAAGATCGATAGGCAGAGAATGATGGAGATGAACAAATGAATTTCCGATAAAAAAAATCAAAAAAAGAATAAGCAAATATGACATTGACGCCATTTACACCGCACCTGTAAATGACACGAGAATTGTTCTGCTTAAAAGAAGAGAAAGAAATTAATTATTGATTAAGTTCTTTCTTGTAAATGCCAAGTTGAATTAATTGAAAATATGAAAGTACTAGTAGAACTCCTCGGCGTTGCCTGAAAAAACCAAAAAACAAAACAAAACAAAACAAAAAAAAAAAAAAACAAAACAAAAAAAAAAAACAAAATCAAAAAAATTCTGTCGATAAATAAACAAATAAATAAATCCATTTTTATACAACAATGCAAATTAATTATGTTTTTTTTTTATGAGCATTACTTAATATTTCAGAAATAAAATTTTTAGATTTGTTAAACTTTCAAAATAAAAAAAAGATCTGAAAAGATTGTTTACTTGTTTTTATCAGCTTCAGCTGTTACTTAAACGACCAAGGACTTTACCAGTTTCAGGGCAGAAAATAACATTATTTGAAATCTTTTAATTATAAAAACTATGAACGAAACCTCATCCTCACCAAGTTACACTAACAACACGGTGTTCCCTGAAACTCTCTCGCCATTCATTCCTATCATCTACTGCTTCTGATAGGTCCCATAAACGGCATCCAGTGTCCGCTTAAAGTTGATGTATGTAAGTTCCTGCTGGTCGACGTGTAGGAGTCCATATGAGAATGTTGCTTATTTACAATTTTCGACTCGTCTTAGTTGTAGTTGCTTTTCCTCGCATTTCACTCGGATCATCGTACTACGACGGTTAGGAAATGTATGATCTGATACAAGAATAACAAACCATCTCTCAGTGAGACTCAAACTCGCTCCCACTTTTTTGGTCCAGCAATGCCTGGTTCTACGTAACAGTTGCTTTACGAAGTAAGCTACAAGAGAATGATTAGCCTAGTCGGCTGGGGCTGTAGAATACGTACACCGACTACATCTCTGCAAAGGGGTAACACTTTCCCAACGAGTGTCCTGGATATTACATTAAACAATCTGATGGTGAGGCTCCAATCTCGGAGCTTTGGGTAACGTGGAGTACCCCTTCATTGCCATTGCTCCCTGTGTTATATAATTAAAGAATGATTTTTTATATTAATCATTTTTCGTTAATTATATTTTATCATTCAGTTTGGTAAGGCTTTGAGTCATTTGGTGCAGTTTGACGCTCGCGCGGAAAGGATATGACAATCACCATTTGTCATTATAAACTCCAGACAGGAAATGAGGCTGGAGTGTGGATGACGTCATGCCCAGAAGAGATGGTCCTAGGAATTTGAGGATTTTGAAAAGACGTCAGTTGAGATTCTGCCGCTGAGAGTTGCAGTTGGGTTTTCAACCGTTGTGGTATGCGGTTGAGTTTTTCGGATCTCGACCGGCAGAGATGAATTGAGATCTTAAACATCACAAGATGAGCCACGCGTTGGGGTGGGGTCAGCATAGTATGGTTAGCATAGACTTTTAAGAATTCTGTCTCTTTCCTCGTGTCGCCATGGACTGAAGCCAGGAATCAATAAACCTGTTCGTATCGGAAACAACAGAGTCCGCCTGTATTGTATATATATTACTGGTGTGACTGACATCACCAAATAGTATACAACATTTGGTCCACTGATTCGGACTGATAGCACTTTTCTATGGGTCAAATAGAACTGATTGACATAAACTGGAAAGTCGTAATTCATAAAAAGCGGTAAGTTTCAAAAAGTATAAAAATCCGAGTAAGATTTAGAAGATAGCATAAAATGAAATAATTACCTCATTCAGCAATTTATTTCAACACATCAGAAAAAACATTGCTATATACAAAGTCCGTAAATGTTCTGGGAAAATATTATTTTCCTTCCTTGGGGAGGAAAAACTCAGTCCTCAGTTCTACAGGCAGACGACTACATAAACAAAAGAGAGAAGAAAAAATTGTCTTTTCGTTTCGGGGAAAGAAAATTTGAATAACAATTTATTCTCCCGCTTCAAGACATTTTATTGCAAAGACTTTTTTGCCCGATCTGTAGTCTCGAAATAGACCCGTTATCTTTAAAATCTTTTTCCTGTTTTTCTTTGAAAAAAGATCTTCCCCATTTGACCGTTCATTGGTTTCCATTCAGTCCAAGGGGCACAAATCCTGTTGTCTTCTCAAATTCAATAATAGATTAGAAAACAAACAAATATCGTAAATTTCTTTTAATTATTGTTAATTCTCTTTACTTTCTTTTAAACCAGTTATGATATATATATATGTGTGTGTGTATGTGTGTGTGTGTGTGTGTGTTTACTATTAACACTACTGGTAAGTTAAAATAGTGGCAACAAATATGGCAGCAACCAATATAAGCGTTACTTGTAGCTTTATTGGCAGAGTAGATGTGGTCTAATGAGTAGAGTGTTCGCCTTATGGTCTGGAACCGGGATTCAATCCCAAGTCGAGTCATACCAAAGACTTCAAAAATGGTACTTGATACCTCATTTCTTAACACTCAGCATTATAATGTAAGGATCAAGGGTAAATTAGAGCAATCCAGGGAAAGAAGTTACACCTCCGTATAGTAGCTATTGAAAAGGGAGCCATTGGCTCACCCTGACTAAGGTCACCAACATTTTAGATGTTAGGTAGAACTAAGCTTCACAGAGATCAAAAGGAGATGCGAGTTTGAGTCGCACCGAGAGCTTGTTTATTTATTCTTGTTTCCGATGCACCCAGTTCCTCTCTGTCAAAGAAATGATGACTCGTGCGAGTTCTGATGAAAAGCAACTAATCTCAAAATGGTGAAGGATGATACGAGTCCAAATTATAAACTATAATAAAGGCCAGAGTTTCATCTACAATAATCAGAGAAAAATAGAACAATCGCTTATTTAAAAAAGTCACAAAAAACCTGATTGAAAATAAATGGCAAAAGACTGTGTTTATTTTAAAATCTACGAAAGTTCGGTGTGTCCTTAAGCAAAACCAAGTGTGAGAGAAAAAGAGAAAGGTTAAGAAAGAGAGGAAAGACGAAGAGAGAAGGATAGAAAGAGAAAGGGAAATATTGTGAGAAAAAAGAAAGAAAGAAAAAAGAAAGAAGGAGAAAAAAACTGAGAGGTTAAAAAGGTAGAGAAAAACAAAAACAAATACAATGGAAGTGAGAGGAGAAAACGAAGGAGAGTAGCGAGAAAGAGAAAAGCGAGCGAAGAAGAGAAGGACGAAGAGAGGAGATAGAGAGAGAGAGAGAGAGAGAGAGAGAGAAGGAAAGAGTGGGAGGAAAGAAATGTTGAAAAGATGGGAAAGACGAAAAGAGAAGAAGGGGAGAGAGAGAGAGAGAGAGAGAGAGAAAGAGAGAGCAAGAGAGAGAGAGAGAGAGAGCAAGAGAGAGAGAGAAATACCATGAGAAACAGAGATACGTTAAAAAGAGAAAAGACGAAGAAGAGAGAAGCAGAAAGAGAGAAAGAGAGAAAATAAAGAAGTTAAAAAAGAGGGTAAATACGAACAGGAGAGAGAGAGAGAGAGAGAGAGAGAGAGAGAGAAAGAGAGAGAGAGTGAGAGAGAGAGAGAGAGAGAGGTTAAAAAGAGAAGAAATAACAAGTCATTGAAGAGTGGAGAAATGAAACCCTGAAATATTTCTGAACGGAAATTTTTGAATTTGAGGAAAGCATACGTGCACCGGCGCAGACCCCACAGAAAGAATAGAAAGTTAATAACCGGAAAAGGAAGTATTGATTTTTGAATAGAGATATTAATCGATAAATAGATTGACAGATTAACAGACACGTGCATTGAAGGATGCATAAAGTCATGGGGAAAAAAAAAGAAGAAAGGAATGACTGTAATCGAAAGCGTGTTACTGTGAATTGTTTGAGAGATAAAGACCTATACAAGCAAACACGCAAGAAAGTAAAGAGAGGGGAAATCGAGAAAAGCAGAGGAAGAAAAGACAAGAGAAAGAAAGGAGATAAAAGGAAAGAAAAGGAAAGAAAAAGAGAGAGTGAAAGAAAAGCTGCCGTCATGGAAAAGTGAGAGAGAGGTAAACGATGAGACAGCGTAGGAAGGAAGGGAATAAGAGATGAAGCAGAGAGAGAGAGAGAGAGAGAGAGAGAGAGAGAGAGAGAGAGAGAGAGACAGAGAGAGACAGAGACAGAGACAGAGGAGGAGAGGATAGAGTGAAGAGTGAGAGAGAGGAGAGAAGAAAGAAAAAAGAGAGAGATAGAAAAGCTGCTGTCGGGGGAAAGTGAGAGAGGTTAACGATGACAGACAGCGTTGGAAAGACGAGCATAAGAGATTAACCAGAGAGAGAGAGAGAGAGAGAGAGAGAGAGAGAGAGAGAGAGAGAGAGAGGAGAAGAGAGGATAGAGTGAGGAGGGAGAGACTGGAGAGAAAGAAAGAAAAGAGAGAGAGAGAGAGAAAAAAATTTAAGTTGATATAAATATAAAATATATAAAGAGAGGGGAGAGAGAAAAGGAGAGAGAAAGAGAGAAGCATTAGAAAAGAGGAGATAGAGATAGAGATAAAGAGAGAGAGGATAGAGAGAGGATATTGAAAGAAAGGGAGAGAAGAGAAAAGAGGAGAGAGAGAAAGAGAGAGAAGAGGGATAAGAGAGAAAGCGTTACATATATATATATATATATATAAAGAGAGAGAGAGAGAGAGCGAGAGAGAGAGAGAGAGTGAGAGAGAGAGAGAGGGATTAAGGGGATATAAGGTGAAGAAATAGAGAGGATTAGAAGGTAGAGAAAGAGAATGAAAGAAAACATGTACAATAATTAAGACAGACTAAAAAAAGAAAAAAAAAAGAAGAAAAAAAACTTCCCTAACATTAAAGAGAAAACAAATCAATTGAAATCGTGAATTTAATTGAAAAGCAAAAATTGCAACAACCGCGGTTTGTGAATAGAATTCACTTTTTATCATCTCATAAAAAAGATATTGTTAATTAAATCTCATCTTTTAAGTTTTTCTTGATGAGCCATCATCCTCTTAAATTCCCAGCGGGCATTACAGACCCTGTTCCATTCCCAGAATGCCTTTTGTCAGTCGTCTGCAATCAAAACACAATAGAAGATGAGCCATATGATTTACTTCTGGGAAGTTAAACAGGGGTTTAACGAACGGGTATTTGCTTCCAAAACAATATATATATATATATATATATATATATATATGGTTAGATGTTCGCCAATGTCCCGGTCGATTCGGGTTCAATCCCAGGTCGAGTCATAACAAAGACTCAAAAAAAAAAAAATGGTACTTGATGCTACCTTGCTTAACACTCAGCTTTATAAGGTAAGGAACAAGGGTAAAGTGGAGCAATCCAGCGAATAGAGTAGCGCCCTCCCCTACACCTTAGTGTAGTAGCTATCGAAAAAGGAACCTTCGGGCCACCCTCGGCTACGGTCGCCAACTTTACTCTACTTATATATATATATATATGTGTGTGTGTGGGTGTGTGGGAATTAAAGAAGATAATTAGTAAATAAAAAAAAACTGCACAAGAAATGTTCAATGTTCTTATAGCAGGGAAGATCTAAAACCTAATATCTCAAAATTATGCCCTCTTAAAGTCAGTTACTTAAAGTTTCACGTAGATTGATAATCATCAGACGGAAATATATATATATTGACGAGACACTCATGGTTACCGTCGTTTTGAAAATGGCCACGAAAATCCGAGTTCAGATCCAGGAGAAGGCTGTCTGCTATTCACATAGAGCTAATACCTTTGGGAAAGGTAACAATCCAATTGATGCATATATCTAGCTATGGGTAAATAGTAGGACAAACTGGACTCTTTAACCAACTATTAAAGAATGGTTAGAGTATGGTTACCAGTCTTGAAGAGGGAAAACGCTGAAGTCAAATCTGGTAAATTTCGTTTTAAAATTGACTTTGCTACACATCCTACTCGTACGGAGGGGGTAGCTAAATATCTATTTATGGACGAATAAAAATAAGACAAACTGGAATAATTCTCTTCTATAATTACGATTTTTAAAATTATTTTTTATCAATTCATAATCAGTGGAACGTACAGATTGCCGAAAACACTGATGTCCAACAAAAGATGAAATAAAAAACATATGCAACAGATATGACTATCTTTAATATATATATTGTGTGTCCTTGTGACATTGTTACTCATGTGCGAAACTGTGACACCGTTCTTTTTTTTTTTTCAACAGTTTCCCATTCCTGAAACTGGCTCATTGTGTTATATTTTGACCTTCGACCCGGCCCAAAAATACTATTCCAAGGTGATACACCGGAAGGAAGTGACACATTCCAATGGCCAGTAATCGAAAGAGATCGCGTGGGCGGATTAAGGCTTATGATATGGGACAAGGTGAAGGTCCCATTGTGCCACTATAGCGATGCACCGGAAGAGAGTAACCTCTGAACTGCATGACAGTTATTTCCGCTTGATGACGATTAAACATTCGATTTCAAGGATCCAGTGGGCGATCGTGTGGGCGTTGAATTATTATATAATTGAGTTGAGTTGGGTGCCAAAGCAGTTGCCAGTAGAATTCCAGACACCTAGAGACCAGATGTGGTAGGGAAGGCCACACCCGACTGAGGGTGCCCTCGGAAAGCCCCGATGGAGTAGACCCCAACATCAGGAGAACAAGAGAGACACAACGTGACGGTCATAACAGTGGGGTCAAAATATGAAGTTTATGTTCGGTCTCCAGCATCCTCTCACTTGCAACCCTAAAACAACTCTTTCGAGCCCTTGCAATAAAGGGAGTGGTGAATATTTTTCTAAAGAAGTCTTCTTGCGTCGTTTCTTCCTGCGTCCTTTATTCGTGCGTCTGTCGTTTATCATGCGTCTGTTATCATTGCGTCGGTATGTATCCAGTATATATATGTATACAACAATTGGCCTATTGGGTAGACCTGGTTCAATCCCAGGTCGCGTCCTAGCAAAGACTTTTAAAATGGTACTTGATACCTCCTTGCTTAACACTCAGCAATATATGGTACTTATCAAGGGTAAAGTGGAGCAATCTAGGGAAAGGAGTAACACCCTTCCCTACACTTTGGTGTAGTAGCTATTGAAAATGGAGCTTTCTAGTAACCCTCGACTACGGTCGCCAACATCCCATTTCTATGAGTGGAGTTTTACCTGTTTCGTCTTTTATCTTGCATATATGCTTAGATGATGTGGTGTATATATATATATTGCATCATCAAGTCCTCCTGGTAGTACCGAGCCCGTTGACTCTCTCTCTCTCTCTCTCTCTCTCTCTCTCTCTCTCTCACCATCTACCTCTATTGTCCATCACTCCTGGTAGGTTCTCTCGACTGCACAGAGCTAATATTAGTAAGTCTTTACTAGTCTGCCAAGACTGGTTGGACTATGCCTAGGATTCCACAGAAGAACATTGCTCATGTATTAGTCCTTATTTCAATAGCAGCGCCCAGCATGTGTTTGTTCATTTTAATTGTTTGGTTTGCGAGATGGGTGGTAAGTGGCGATACAGCTGGTATTTTGTGGGGTGCTGCTTCTCGTATTGTTCAAATACCTTGAAGCGTTCTTGTGTTGTTCTAATTTAGCATTATATATATATGTATGCAAGTACGTGTGTGTGTGCGTGTGTGTGTGCGATTACTTAAAAGTGTTTTAATCAGTAAAATCTTTATAGTGCTCTATGTACAACAACGCAGAGCTCTATCACACTATTTTTTAACAATAAAATAGGTGCCCGTGGTGTAATGGTTATCGTCGCAGGAATTGGACACGCCGACACGAGTTCAAATCCTGGACGAGACTGATTGCATTTCACATAGCACTAATACCCTTGGGAAAGGTATGAATCCAATTATTCTCCCTCCAGCTACGGGTAAATAGTAGGGCAGACTAGGTTCTTCAGCCTTGGTGAGGCAACTAGTCTAGGAGAAGGAAAACTCTGAATTCAAACCTGTTAAACTCCGCTTAAAAAATAAAAAAAAGTTGACCTTGTGTCATATCCTGCCCGAGCGGAGGGGTTGGGTAAAAAAAAAATTCCAGCTATGGGTAAATAGTAGGGCAGACTAGGTTCTTCAGCCTTGGTTAGGTAACTAGTCTAGGAGAAGGAAAACTCTGAATTAAAACCTGTTAAACTCCGCTTAAAAATTGACCGTGTGTCATATCCTGCCCGAGCGGAGGGGTTAGTAAATAGGATAAAATAGAATAACAATAAAAACAGAACAACCCCCCCTCTCTCTCTCACACACACATACACACACATATATATTTATTTATATATATATATATATATATATATATATATATATATATATATTATGTTTGGATGTAAAAAGTAAAAAACAATACAAACTCGCTTATCAATTTGCCTTGATAGTGCGTTTAACATCAAAAGATGAGGCCACACATACGAAGTAAAACCTGAAAAATCCGAATTAAAACCGTCGATGAAAACGAATTAAAACAGGATTTCATACACAAACACTTTCTTCGTGTAACCGTCAGTTTCACTAGGTATTCTCAATCATCAGACACATAATGGGATTTCAAAAGTCGAATTCTCTTTCTATTCTTATATTGCAAGCGCCAATCCTTTCACTCCTCCAGCGATAAAATTGGAGGCGTGACAGTTGAAGTATGCGCTTGCAAAATGCATAAATACAATATCCTAAACAACCAACAATTTAAATATAAACATTGGTATAGAATAATCAAATAAGGTCGACGTATCGTAAAACAAACCAACCGATAAATCAACCAACCAACCAACCAACCAGCCAGTCAGCCAGCCAGCCAGCCATGAATTGGAATGTGTATATTTTCATCTATTAAAGGACACCATAAAAGAAATGGTAAAATCAATAAGATTCTTCTTGGAGAGTTTGAATGTGCGTGAAGAATCCCACGGCTCTCAGGCTGTAACTTATGGTGAATTTATTTGTTGAAGAGAATAAAAATGAAATCGTGTAAGATGAATGTATTCTGATTTGAATTAAAAGTGAAGAAAAAAATCTTCTGTAAGTTGAATAGACAAAGGAAAACAAGGAAATTACAAGATTCATAAAAAGACAAAAACATTTAATGATATAACTCGTGATTGGATGGCAATCAATAGAAGAAAACTATAATATTTCAATATTTACAATATCACCCATAAATAAGTACTTCCCTCACAAGTCTATGTAAACTCTGTAGCTAAAGATATAAATACAAGATGCGGAAGCAAAATTAGGAATATTTTAGTATAATAAGAAACGATTCTATTATAAAACAAGATTAATTTTCATTTAAAAAGATAAACAACTTTAAAACAATTAAATAATGATTAAATAAACATTAAATAATTAAACAAACAATTAAATAAACAATTAAATAATGATTAAATATTTAAATAAATTATATATATTTATTAAATAAACAATTAAATAAACAATTATATATTTATTAAATAAACAATTAAACAAACAATTAAATAATGATTAGATAAACAACTTTATTTCATTTAAAAATATAAACAACGAAATAAGAAGATAAACACAAAATAGTAAATTTATTTAAAATGGCCACCATTTTTTAAAAAATTGTTGTATCAACAGGCCTTCGAAACGATTTGCATGCCTTTAAAATAAAATCTTCAGATATTTTATTCCATTCCTCCGCCATAGCAGTCTTAAGCAAACCAATATTTGGATGGAAAGTTGGACTTGTTTTGTTTTCAAGGAGGTTAAGGTCTGGGCTTAGGTCTTGTTTAATTGCTGCCCTCACAGTTTTCTTGTGGACTTTCAATTCATTAACGTGGTTTCTTATGCACGTTGTGGTGTTCTTCTTAATCGCCGTTGCCAGAGCAGTAAAAAGGCCTTCTTTCGTTTTTTGTTCAACCCTCCACTACCCCTTTTCATTAAAAAGCTATTTTTCTGAAATTTATTTCCTTAGCTTTGTATACGGCAGTCAAAGAAACTTTGGCTTGGTCTCGACGTTAAGCAAATCATAGATGCATTGTCGTTTCTTTTCTTGCTCATTCATATTGGGCTGAATTTTGATTTAAAAAAATGCTTGAATACTAGAGCTAATCATGATAATTTAGATTTATCGCGTTTATTTTTCAAAAATTGGACAAGTAAGACTAAAAAAAAGAACCGCTTAAAAAATTATTCCATATTTTGCTTCCGCACCCTCTATGTAGCTGTCCTAAAATAACTATGTATTTACGCAATCTTTCTGCCTCGGGAAGGATACGACACAAGGTGTATTTTTTTAGCGGAGCACAACTGGTTTGAATTCAGATTTTTCCTTCTCCTAAATTATTCGCCTAACCAAAGCTAAAGAACCCAGTCTGCCTTACCATTTACTCATAGTCGGAACGATTGAAGGATTATGGTTTTGTTTAGCTTAGTTTTATGGCATATCAACCATTGTAGGTTACTTAGTGCCAAATCAAGTTTCAATACTTTTGGCGCTAGTTCTTATCCATTCTAAGGTCCAGAAAACATCTAACCTGAATATCTTGAGTGCTGATTGCGCGACATGGCGTAATTTGGTATGAATTAAAGAAGATATTACTGCACTCCTGGAGATGGAGATGGAGCTTTGGGGAATGCAGAGTACCCCTTCATTATCATCACTCCCAGGTCCACTTTGGCATTGAGTGGTAGCACCAGATAGGGTCCTATCTATAAGTCAAATAGAACTAAACGGTGTACTAAACTGCTAAGCTGAATTAATTGAAATAGAACTATTTTTATATTGAACTTATGAACTTATGCTAAACTGAATTGTTTGAAATAGAATTGTTTATATGTATAAAGATTGATTTGGCATTAAATAACCTACAATGGTTCATATGCCATAAAACCAAATAGAGCAAATAGAACTCATTAAGCCAGAGTCATCATCCGCATCATCATCACTATCGTCTTCTTCATTGTTATTCTCATCACCAAGATCATCCTCAACAGCATCACCACCAACAACATCATCTTCATCATTATCCTCACCACCATCATCAGCAACAGAAGAATCACCTCAGCCCTTCTCATCTCAACATCATCACCAACATCATCACCATAATCACCCAACCATCAACATCATTACGATCATTGTCATCCTCAGCATCATTATCCCCAGCATCGCCACCACAACAACAATTACAACAAAAACAACATCTTCATCAAAATCATCATCATCAGTAGCACCACTCACTCACCAAAACTATTACTACCACTACCACCACCACCACAACTATTTGCATCACTACCACTATCATCATTAGCAGCATTACCAGCCTCATCATTCTCAGCACCACGACCCCTATCAGCACAACCACCACCACCAACATTATCATCAGTGTCACCAGCACTATCATCATCATCATCAACATCATCTCATCAGTATAATTATAATTAGCAATTTTCTCTTTCCTTTTTTTTTTCGACTCCCATTACTTTTTTCTTGAATTTAATAAATGATAACTGTTACTGTTGATAATTCTAAAACTTCTTTTCTTGTTTACACTACTACTACTACTACTACTACTACTACTACTACTACTACTACTACAACGTATTTTGCCTCATGAACTAATGCATATTTCAATTAAAATAAGTCTTTTTTTTTGTGACAATCTCAAATGTCCATCACTTCAATTAATCAGATGACAGGCGAGAAGGAAAGAAACTTAAAGCGGACACGAATAAATAAATAAATAAATAAACGCGGGCACGCGCGCGCGTTTAAGAGAGAGAGAGAGAGAGAGAGAGAGAGAGAGAGAAACGTAATCCTCAAAATTGATGAAAATTCTATACAGACTATAAAATGGAAAACACTTCTTTTTTCTTGATGAGAATACATTGGCCAAATTCACAATAAATGGAGAAGAATTTCTCCGGCAAGAAAACGCGCGTTGGTCATGAAAGGAAATCCAAGATGGCGTCTGAATAATGAAAGTCATTTAATCAAGTAAAAGCAGACGATTGTATGTGTCTCATTTTTCGCCTTCAGTCGGTGAGAATGGGTGGGAAAGGTTTTTGTTAAACGTTGAATAGATTGAAAGAGGTTTCAAGTTTTTTTTTGTACAGACAGTATTATGTCAGATTTTGCTTAATCAACAAAATTAGACTGATGACAAATTTTACTCGTTCAGCAACACACAGATTTTACAAGTTCATGTATACAGCATTCAGTACTGATAAATAAGTACAAGTGACTATTTTTTAACATAAAAAGTTGAAATTCTCCAGAGCTAAACAGGAAGATTTTATTTTAATTCTAGAGGAACATTATACCATAAGTAAGTAAAGTTGGCGACCGTAGTCGAGGGTGACCCGGAGTCTCCCTTTACGATAGCTACTACACCAAGCTGTAGGGGAGGGTGCTAGTCCTTTCCCTGGATTGCTCCACTTTACCCTTGATCCGTACCTTATAATACTGAGTGTTAAGCAAGGAGGCATCAAGTACCATTTTTTAGTCTTTGGTATGACTCGACCTGGGCCATTGGGAATCACTCTAACCATCATGCCAATGTTCGGTATATTTGTACCGGACATTGTACCATAAAACAAGGATATTATTTGGGATAGTTTATTATTAAACTCTACAACACTGAAATTATGTAACCAAAAGTATAATTATGCAATCAGTGTAACTGAAAATTGAATAAAACTATATATAAAGATATTTGGTTTGGTTTCTTTGTTTAATGGCATATCAACCTTTGTGTGCCATTCAATGTTGAAATCATCCTTGCAGAACAACAGTAGTTGTACCGTATAACCCATTGGTAGGGGAGGGGAAAGTGGATTCCTTCCTTTCTCAAGAGTATTAGTCCGAAAGTGAAAGCAATAGCACGACTGAAGGTCGTGATTCGGTTTGGTTTTTTTCGTTTAATGGCATATCAACCTTTGTGGGTTATTTAGTACCAAAGCCTTCCTCGTAGAAAAACAGCTGGGATACTATATAACCCAAAGCTGAGGGACTGGGGTTCGAAAGCATACTTCGATGTCACAATCCAGCACGTTAGCTACTGCTCCACAGGGATTTCCGCCATAATATATATATATATATATATATATATATATATATATATATATATATATAAGGGATGTACATATTTTTGTACGTCTACATATTAATCTTTTCTAACATCCTCTGCAAAAGGGTATGACAAATGAATGTATTTGGTATATCATCATCATCATCATCATCAAGGTATGACAACAGCATGAATTATGATGACTCTTTCTCGACATCTGTCACTATCGGTGTTGGCTCTTGATGGTGAGGTTACAATTCAGAAACTATAGGGAGCGTGGAGTTTCCCTAAGTTGTAATTACTCTCGGGTCTACTTAAACCCAGGATGTTATTACAAACATTAAAACCGGAGGGATAGTCATAAAACGGTTAGAAAAAGTTAGATGTAAACATGAATAAAATCCTGCGTGCCGTGTTGAACAAATCCAGGAAGCAGCACCCGTCAAACATCATGTGCTCGACTACTTACTTCCCATTACACAAGCCATCCAAGAAAGATGAACAAGATATGCTGGATCCCGTCTAAAGGAATTGACAAAAGCGATAACCGATGGGGAAAGATGAGAAAGAATCAACATAATCCAATTCCTGCTGCCGCGCCGCCTTGATCATATATATATACATATATATATATATATATATGTATTATTCGGTCCAGTTAAACTGGAGTCGGGAATAATTCCGTCAGGACAAAAAATCATTCAACTATAAACATCTAAATTTTCCTGGTAAAGAGCTCAATGTAACTGACATCAGACCGTTTTTTTTTGTTTTTCTTAAAGAAATATATATATATATATATATATATATATATATATATATATATATATATATATATATCAGGTAAAACTTAACAGATAAGATCCATTATAAATTTATTTCAACAATCCTGTTTTTTAAAAAAGATTGCTTCTTCAGATGGAATACAAGCCTTGATGGAGTTACCACCGTTACCCTGAGGAGTACATTTTACATTAAGTTAGACACTCAGGTGTCAAGTGGGGTGTTAGAACCATGGTGCCACGTTTGGTGTTGTAACCATGATGCCATGTGGGATGTTTTAACGCCATGCGGAATAGACGTGACATCATGTTTACAACATTCAAAAGTTGAACCTCCAACATCGTGTTCTTTTATAATATATATATTGGGTATATGAGTTCACGTTTTTGTGGAAGAATGCCTCTATTTACATATCTATAGAGTGTAATATATATATATATATATATATATATATATATATATATATATTGTCGACATACCTCTGTTTGTGCTTAATTACAACGAACCACATTTGTTGGCGGAGGAGATAATGATGTTAGGGTTTTGGGTTAGGTTGGATAGTGCCTGTATATATCTTTTGGCGAATAATGAATCGTTTTGTTATTTATATATATATATATATATATATATGAATTACATTCTTTCCCGTCTCTCACTACATATATATAAATATATATGCGTGTGTCTGTATGTGTGGAGGTACGTGGTGCTTTCAATAAGTTTCCAGACTTTTTTTGTACAGGCATTTAAAATTGTTGTAGACTCTTGAAAATTCACTATGTTATTGCTATACATCTTATGAGATGACTGACCAATTTTTATGATTTCAGGGTCAAATGAACAGCTACAGCAGGAATTGGAATACACCCTACTAAAGCCTGATTGTCACAGCTGGTGAATTTCAAAAATGCAATCTGGACTTTAGAAGAACGATATGCAATATAATTCTGTTTTAAACTTGGAAAAATGCAATGCGATGAAAGCTGGATCTACTGCTATGACCCAGAGACTAAGAGACAGAGTTCCTAGTGGAAGCATGCTGGCTCTCCCAGACCCAAGAAGGCTACACAGAGCAAATCCATCCACAAACTTTTGATGATCCCTTTTTTGACAGCACTGGCATGATCTACATGCACTGGGTTCCCACTGGACAGACAGTCAACAAGGAATACTATGTTGAGGTTTTAAGGGAGTTCAGCAAGAGATTCCTTGGGAAGAGGCCAGCACTCTTCAAATCGGGTCAGTGGCATTTCCACCAGGACAATGCACCAGTCGACAACTCCATTGTTGTCACAGACTATTTGACCAGGGTAGGCATCAAGACAGTTTCTCACCCTCCCTATAGCCCAGTTTTGGTTATTCCTTAGGCTGTCGTTATGAGACAATTGAGGCTGTGACAAAGGTCATTGACACGCCCACACAAGAGGACATCCATGGGGCCTTCCAGAAGTTGCTGGAACGGTACAACAAGTGCATTGTAGCCGGGGGAGATTACTTCAAAGGGGGCTCGAGTTTCATGCGTGTACTTTCAATAAAAGTGCCCATACGAAAGAAGTCTGGAAACTTATTTAATGATCCTCGTATATGTGTTTGCGTTTTCGTGCAAGAGTGTCTCTATATACATATCTACAGAGTTTAATCTATCTATCTATCTATCTATCTATCTATCTAAAACGTATATATATATATATATATATATATATGTGTGTGTGTGTGTGTGTGTGTGTGTGTGTGTTTAATTTATATATATATATAGATAAATTGCACACACATACTCTCTCTCCCTCTCTCTCTCTCTCTCTATCTATTTATTTATATATTCATATATATATGTGTGTGTGTTACCCGAACAGTTTTCAGAAAATAGTGTTTGCCAAAGCAGAGCCGGTCTTGAAAAAAATTCTCCTTATTACAGAACTCAGATATTAATAAAGTGTTAAACAAAAAACTAAAATCTGTGTCAAAATGTCAACATTTAAATACATTTTTATTTGGTCACCTGACCCCAGTCTAATTTGTATAATTCATTAATGAATAGCAAAACAGTTCCCCTAAGTGAGAGAAATAAGAAAAGAAAAGAAAAGAGGAACGACAACTAAAAGCAAAAGAAGAGGATGAGAGAAAAGAAAAATATTTTTTGAATTTTTTTATTTCCCCCTATCTTACATCAGTTATTAAAAAAAAAGAAAAGAAAAAAAAATGACAAACAAATGAAAACATAAATGTCAATCTGTAATGGTTATTATATTTACCCAACCCCACCGCTCGGGCAGGATATGACACAAGGTCAATTTTTAAGCGGAGTTTAACAGGTTTGAATTCAGAATTTTCCTTCTCTTAGACTAGTTGCCAAACCAAGGCTGAAGTACCGAGTCTGCCCTACTAATCTCTAATGGTTATTGTCGTAAGGAAATGGAATCGGTGTCTTGAGTTCAAATCCTGGATGAGGCTGTTTGCATTTCACTTTCCTTTGCACTGATGCCCTTTAGAAAGGCTATAATACTCTCCCCCGACACCTATAGGTAAATTATTTAGCAGACTGGTTTCTTTAGGTTTCTAAAGGAACCAGACTAGCTGAAAACTGAATTCAAACCTGCTGTTTTTTGCTTAAAAATTAACCTTTTGTCACATCATCTTTGTTGTGGAGGAGTCGGTTAAATACAAACGTTGCTGTATTATATATACAGTAGCGGTCATAAATTAAAGAACGGAACAACAACAAATATTTAAATGATTTTTTACTTGACAAAATTTGCATGTACGTTTATGAAATTTTCACAAAATATACTTGGAACATACATGCATTTATTACATATAAAGTTTTCTAAATTTCCTTTTACAATAAATTAATAGTCAACTGAAAAAAACAAAAATATACATTTCACCCAGGTCAAGAGTTAAGAAACGCATCATAAATCCTTGTCGGATCAATATATAAAGTAAAGAAAAATTCAATATTTAGTGAATTTTCCTTTGCATTGGATTACCTCATTGCATCTTCGACCACATGAGCCAATTAACTTCCAACAGAAGGTGATAGTGATACTTTCCCATTCTTCTTTCAGAAAACCCCATAAATCATCAATATTTTGAGGATTTCTGTTCTGAGCTTTTTCTTCAATGATGAAAAAATCATCCCCCACACCATTACCCCCCCTCCAAATTTCACAGTTTTCTTAACTCATTGAGGAGATAAGCGTTCCCCATTTTTACTTCTTACAAACCTCTTGTCATCAGATCTAAACAAGTTGAATTTAGATTCATCATTAAAGTGAATCATATTCCATTGTTTCTCTGTCCACAGGATATGCTCTGTGGTGAAGTCAAGACGAACCTTATGATTTTTCTTTAAAATCAAAGATTTGTGACATGGAATCCGAACAATTAATTTTTCTTATTTAACCTACGAGAAAGAGTTTTTTTCTTGAGACTGACTTTCCTGTTTGCCAAAAAAAAAAAAAAAAAAAAAATGCCCGAGAAATAGACGCTGCTGTATTAAAACAGTTTTTTAAAGACATTTTAACAATCATTCGATCTTCCCGTTTGGTAGTCATAGGAGGCATGCCAGTTCTCGGTTTTGGCTCAAGTGTCTTGTCAGCCTTAAATCTTGTGATTACACGATAAACAACGCTTTTTAACCTTCGTACGATACCGGCAATTTCAGAATACGATTTGCCTTCTTCCTGATTTGCTTAAATGAGTTTTTTTCTTCTCGAGTTAAACAATTACGTGCTTTCGCCTCCATCTTGTTTAAAAATAGTTCCAACGATGTATGACAGATGACTATGAATCAAAATTAGCAATGAAGTTGTTTAAAAATTACCTAAATTACTATAATTCAACGGCGTTCCTTAACTTTTGACCATAGCAAAATGTATATTTTTGTTTTTATTAGTTCACTATTAATTTACTGTAAAAAAAAAATTAGAAAACTTTATATGTAATAAATACATTTATGTTCCAAGTATATTTTGGGAAAATTTCGTAAACGTACATGCAAATTTTTTCAAGTAAAAATAATTTAGATATTTGTTGTTTCGTTCTTTAATTTATGCTCGCTACTGTATATACATATACAGAAGCGAACATAAAGATCAGAACTATGATAAAAAAAAGTCTAAATATGAAATATCTTTTATTTTAAAGCTTCATAGAACATTTTATCAAGGAAAAATAAGGATGTAAAGGTAAGTTCTATAATTCCATTTAAAGCTTCATAGAACATTTTATCAAGGAAAAATAAGGATATAAAGGTAAGTTCTATAATTCCATTTAAAGCTTCATAGAACATTTTATCAAGGAAAAATAAGGATATAAAGGTAAGTTCTATAATTCCAAAATATGAAGCTCAATAAACTTATTTTGATAATATTATAAAGAATAACTATATTACATTCGAAAAAATAGATGATCAAAAACATCAGAACGATTAAAAAAATCATTTTATTATAATGGATACATCATATCTAATTGAAAATAAAGTTCATAATTCATTAGGACTTGATGTGTTATCCTTTACTTTCAATAACAGCTTGACATCTTTTGCTACACGAACGAATTAATGTCTTGCATTCATCAACGGATATTTTCTTCTATTCTCCTTTCAGATTAGTCTATAGTTCTTCGACGTTTCTTGGAGTTTTTCCTTAGCTTTTTCATTTAGTAACTTCCAAACGTTCTCAATAGGATCCATGTCTGGGTTTTGAACAGGCTACTCCATAACAGTACCATCCTCCTCAGAAAGAAATGTCTTAACAGACTTCACAGTGTGACACGAAGCGTTATCTTGCATAAATACAGCTGGTTGATTAATTGCAGTTTTCAAATTTGTAACAATATGTTTCTTTAATATCTCTTTGTATACAGTTGCGTTAATTTTACCGTGTAGCCTGACAAGAGGTCTTGTACCAGAAACAGAAATTATACCAAACACCATCACACTTCCTCCTTCAAACTTAACGCTACTTTTATGACGAGTTCAATGGCAAATTTCAATCGGGTTATTTTGTTCATTTTAGAAATGTAAAGCTTCGTAGAAGGTACTCGACTATTCAAATTTATTTCATTACGTCTTCAGGAAATAGTGTGCCTTGATATTTCAATACCAAGGTTAGCCTTTGCCCTTTTAGAGATAGCGTTTGTTGTCTCAAATCGATCCTTTTTTGATTCATTACCAGTCTATGTCTTCTCTTGCAGTAGTTTTCCTAGGTCTGCCAGGTGGTTTCTTGGTTTCACATGACCCAGTTTCCTCAAGTTTTCTTAAAATACTATGTATAATGTTTTTAGATTTCCCCACAGTCTTTAAAATTTCCCCAATCGAGAGTTTATCTTCATTACGTAACTTGACTATCAGTTTTCTAAGTTCCAATGATGTGACATTTTCGCCATGTTTACCATGGATGAGCTGATGTCATTTAGTAAAATATCATATTTTATATTCTTACTCTAAAAACTTTTTAATAATACAAAATAATTATTAAATTTTATGGATTTATCTAATCATTCTGATGTTTTTGATCATATATTTTCTTGAATGTTATATAATTATTCTTATAACTTTATCAAAATAAGTTTATTGAGCTTTATAATTTGGAATTAAATAATTTACCTTTATATCCTTATTTTTCCTTGAAAAAATGTTCGATGAATCTTTGAAATATAAAGTTATTTCGCATTTAAACTTTTTCTTAACATGGTTCTGAACTTTATGCTCGCTACTATATATATATATATATATATATGAGTTAGTAAGTAAGTTGGCTGACCGTAGTCAAGGGCGACCCAAAGGTTCCTTTTTTAATAGCTACAGGATCGAGGTGTCGGGTAATGTGCTACTCCTGTTCCACTTACTCTTGATCAGTACCTTATTATACTGAGTGTTAAGCAAGGAAGCATTAAGTACCGTTTTTGAGTCTTTGGTATGACTCGACCTAGGATTAAACCCGATCTCCCGGAGCTTTGGCGAACACTCTAACCATCGTGCCAATGGATCGGTTTATATCTATCTATCTATCTATCTATCTATCTATCTATCTATCTATCTATCTATATATGTAAATTCTTCTCAATTTGGATCGACCTTAGTTCATCATCAGGAGAAATTTTAAAAATACTTTTAAGGTATTTTTTAAGAATGATATGTCGCAATGGAAGTGCAGGTGTCTAAACGGTTATCGTCGTAGGAAATCAACTCAGCTACCCGAGTTCGAATCCTGAACGTGACTGCTTTCATTTCACATACCACAAGTAACCTTTGGGAAAAAGTATCAAACTATTCTCCTTCTAGCTATGGACAAGTAGTAATTTTGGTACGTGGACCAGTCAAAGAGGAGGAAAACTCTGAATTGAAAATATTCGTAGACTTAGAGAAGGATGAACATCGCCGGTTTTTTACTCCACTATACACGTTACATGAAATGATTCCTACGAAGCAACCTAGTTAGGGGAGGTTTTTCCTCGATAGCACAAAAGATATGACATTAAAGGAAGAAGTTACGTAGCGTATCATTAAATGGGATTTAAAAAAAAAACATTTGATCTGAAATTGTAACACAGACACTTCGAGCCATGACTGCATGACATTCAGGATCACACGTGGAAGGCAATCTCTTAAGTGTTGTTCGGGGTATTGTTTTAACATGTATATATTAACATAATGATTTTCCCGGCAAGTCGTGATAATTCTGCACACTGTTAATGATATATTTGAAATATATATGTGAAAATACATTCTTAAAAAGATTTTGAACAGCCCAGTTGGCTGGGGCTATGGAATATATCGACTGCATATCTGCAGAGGGGTAACCCCCCACAACAAGTGTCCTTAATATGACATTAAACAATCGGATAGCGAGGCAACCATAATACTGGAGCTTTGGGGAATACGGAGGTCCTCTTCATTGCCATCGCACCCAGGTCCACTCTGACCTGGAGTGGGAGAATCTGAAAGAGTCTTATCTATGTGTCAAATAGAAATTTTTGACATTAAACTGTGAAAAAACAAATGTCTTATGCTAAATTGGATTGTTAGAAATAGAACTGTTTGATCATTTGACTGTATGGAAACTAATGACTGATGTTTATCTGAATTGTTAGTGATGCATAGGAATTCTGGGAACTATTTAACTTTGTTGACTTAATCTTACGAACCATATTATATAATATATATGTATAAACCGGATTTGGCATTAAATAACCTACATAATATGCCATAAAACCAAACCAAAGATTTTCAAATCATGAAAATCATGTAAATAGTGACATAATTTTTAAACGTTTAAATTGTGTTTTGAATTAACAATGTTAAAGGAAGTCAAAACTAAATACTAAATTTGTACTTAATTCTATAAAAATTACTAAATGGAATATTAAACATTCCCTTTGTATGTAGTGTGAATTTGCTATGATATTCATAATATTAAATTTTGGTTGATTGATTTCAACGGCATGTCAATCCATCTGGGGTTATTTAATTCCTAGAGGTCAGGGAATCGTATTCACTGTTCTTTCATGTTTATATTTTTGTGTAGTTGTTTCTTAAGAGTTTTTATTTTGTTTCAACGATTTATCAAAATACTCTGAGATTGTATTCTAATAATTCCGAATATCTGTTGCATACTCATGAGTAGACATTAAGAGGTATTGGTTTCTTTGTCGACAAAACAGAGTTCATGTGTTTTAATCAAGATGGTGACATCTGCTCATTAAATGGCAAACCTCTGAAATATGTAGACCAGTTCATATACATCGGTAGCAATATCTTATGTACTAAAAGCGATGTTGACTTACGCATAGGTAAAGTATGGACAGCTATCGACTGGTTATCAACCATATGGAAATCTGATCCCTGATAAAATAAACCAATAATCTACCAAGCGGTAGCCGTTTTGGTACTACTATATAGAAGAAACACCCTATGAAGGTAATTGTCTCTATCTCGTAGACTATTCAAGTAAGACAAGCGGAACATCCTGGGTAGTGGCAGAGAAAAAGGACAAACTCATGAAGGATGTCTTCCTATTAACTCCAACACAACAATATTGGCCTACCAGCAAAAATTTACATTCATCAGCTCTGTGCAGAGACTGGGTACCGTCTAAAGGAATTGCCAAGAGCAATGGCTGATAGGGACGGATAGCCAAAAAGAATCAAATAATAATGAGATGATGATTTTGTGTAGTATTGATCATATTTCATTTATGATTTTTGGTATAAAAAATTATTTTTCTCCAGAAGGACTTAATGTATTTCATGTTGACATTTTTAAATTGGTCATTCATATTGTTTACGTTGAAAAAAAAAAGTTTAATCCTATTTACCAACCCCTCCGCTCGGGCAGGATATGACACAAGGTCAATTTTTAAGCAGAGTTTAACAGGTTTTAATTCAGAGTTTTCCTTCTCCTAGACTAGTTGCCTGACCAAGGCTGAAGAACCTAGTCTGTCCTACTATTTACCCATAGTTGGAGGGAGAATAATTGGATTGGATTAAACTGTGAAAAAACAAATGTCTGATGCTAAATTGGATTGTTTGAAATAGAACTGTTTGATCATTTGACTGTATGGAAACTAATGACTGATGTTTATCTGAATTGTTAGTGATGCATAGGAATTCTGGGAACTATTTAACTTTGTTGACTTAATCTTACGAACCATATAATATAATATATATGTATAAACCAGATTTGGCATTAAATAACCAACATAATATGCCATAAAACCAAACCAAAGATTTTCAAAAACGTTTAATGAGCGTTAAATTTCCACCTTCTTTGAGGAAATGCTTATCAGTGTAGGATGTTTGACTTACTATTCACTGTGGTTGTTTCTCTAATTTGAGTACAAAAGAGTACAACATTCTTTTGTTATATACTGAACAACAGTAGCAAATAACTATTCTAAATATGAATAATTGACAGTTATATAGTATCAAGTATTCCTATCTAATACATATAATTCTAAAACAGGATAGTTTTTTTGTTTAATGGTATATCAACCTTTGTGGGTTATTTAATGTCAAGACCATCCTTGTAGAAGAACAGTTGTGGTGCTATTAAACATGTAGCTAGGGGTTTATTTGTCTCTGCCTTCCACTAGAAAGGACTTGACACAAAGTCAATGACCAAAGATCGATTATAGAGAGGATTTAGAGAGAGAAGGTCGGGCACAAGTCGAGGCTCGAGCCCTGCTGGACTATGCTGGTCTTTGATGAGCCTAGCTGGACATGGACGAAAATTTGGGTCCAGGCACGTATGCCTGATTATAGCCTAAACTGAACCGCAAGGTCCAGTGCTATACAAAGTTGTCAATGATGCAGCTTGCCCACCCGAAGGTAGCCCAACCAAAATTGGGGGCCTTTCGGCCTCAAGTCTGCCTTTGTTGGACAGTATCTATTTGAGTCAAAGCCAACAGCAAATTATCGCCGTCGGGGGATCAGAGGGGCTTAAATTTTTCACAGGGATATTAGTCAAAAAGTGAACGATATAGTGTGACTTGAATTCGAATTCACTTGGTACGATGTTGCAGTCCAGCGCGTTAGCTACTATACCACTCCAACGATTTGTGTCTCTAATGTCGCTCTACAAGTACAATCACGCATGTTTAGTTTACCTAGCACTCTCCTTTACGCGGGTTAACTCCGTCATCTTATTCTAAATTAAACCTGCTGGTTGGTTGGTTTGTTTTTTTTATGGCATTTTAACCTTTGTATGTTATTTTACGCCAAATCCATTTTTATGAAAATAATCAGTTTTATTTCAAACAATTCAGTTTAGCAAGAGTACACAGTTTAATTGTCTAAAACATTTCTATTTCAAACTATTCACTTGATTCAAACACTTCTAATTCACCTAATTCAGTTTAGCGCAAGTACACATTTTGTTTACTCAGTAAAATGTCAAAACAGTTCTATATATAACAATTCAGTTTAGTGTAAGTACAGTTTCAATGTAAAAAACGGTTCAATTTCAAACAATTCAGTTTAGCATAAGCCCGCAGTTTAAATGTAAGTACGGTTTAATTGTCAAAAATATTTCTATTTCAAGCTATTCAGTTTAGTCAAACAGTTCAGTTTAGCATAAGTATGCCGTTAGTTCTATTTAACCCATAGATAGGACCCTTATCAGGTGCTACCACTCCAGGCCTGAGTGGACCTGGAAGCAATGGCAATGAAGGGGTACTCCGCATTCCCCAAAGCTCCAGCATTACTGGAACCTGACCATCAGATTGTTTAGTGTCATATCCAGGACACTCGTTGGGGAGTCTTACCCCTCTGCAATGGTGCAGTCGGTGTATTCTACAGCCCCAGCCAACTGGGCAATCAACCTGCTGGACTGATTAGTATCGGATTTTACTTATTTATTTATTTTCTTTTTGATGGGTGAAACTTTCCTCTACACCTCTGCTCAGTATTTTGGAGGCAGTAGATTACACCGACAGAAGAGGGTTAAGACTCTCCACCCACATCAAGTATCCAGGATATGACACAAAACAATCTGATGGTGATGCTCCATTAATGCTGGAGCTTTGGGGAATGCGGAGTACTCCTTCATTGCCATTGCTCCCAGGTCTACTCTGAAACAGAGTGGTAGAACTTGATAGGGTTCCCTCTATGAGTCAAATAGAACTACTTGATAAATATAGAGTACCAAAAAAATGACTTATACAAAATTGAATTATATTGAAATAGAACAGTTTGATCATTTAACTGATGATGAGTAAATGAGTGATGTTTAATTGAATTCTTAGGGATACATAAGAATACTTGAAACTACTTAACTTTGTTGACTAATGCGAAATTGAATTGCTTGAAAAAGAACTGTTTAATCATTTAACTGTGAGTAAATAAATGAGTTATTGTAAATTGAATTATCATGAGTAGAAAATCTGGCAAACACTTGCACACAACATACGGAACAACTGAACAGCTGTTTCGAACTTATGAGGTCTCATCAGCAGTGTATACCACGATCTCCCCTAATGGAGATCGAATTAGCGCCTACAGAATGCAGAGCCGAAACTCTACCACTGACCATCGGCCCACATCCCACACAAGCGGTTCCAAATTAGGTTGACATGACTGGTTCGATTTCCAGTGGAGGAGATCACGGTATACACTGTTGAAGAGACCTGATAAGGTCGAAATAGCTGTCCAGTTGTTCTGAATGTCTAGCGCAAGTATTTGCCGGATTTTCTGGTCATAGTAATTAAATTTACAATAAAAATCCTCAGCTTAAAAAAGAAAAGGTACATCTAAATGACTTATGCTTAATTGAATTGTTAGTAATTCTTAGCAATACTTGGAACCTTTTTACCTAGTTGACCTATGATAAATTGAATTGTTTGAAATAGAACTGTTTGTTCATTAAACTGTGTGTAAACAAGTGGTTGATGTTAATGATACATAGCAATACTTGGAACTATCTTACCTAGTTGATTTATATTTCATCATCATCATCATCATGTCATGTTGCTAGCACGGATTTCCCTGACTCATTCTCGCCAATCGTCTCTATCATCCATCGTTTCCGGCAGGTCTTCTAGACTACATCCTGTGTCCGTACATAACTGTTTTAGATAAGTTTTAGTTGGTGGTCTTGCACATCCGTGTGGAGGGGTTCATAGGAGAACGTCACTTTTGAGTTCATCCTTACTTCTCCAGCAGTGACCCGCGGGTCTTGTCTGTCTTATTTGGATGGTTTTAGAGATGGGAGGTAGGTGACCGTACAGCTGCTGTTTTGTGGGATGTTGCTTCCAGGATTTGTTCAATATAGCTCGTATCATTCTTGTGCAATTCTCATCAAACTTTTTCTCTATACGCTAAGTAGAGTTCATGTGGGTCATCCATATAGAATTGGCTCGACCGCTGCTTGGAAAAAATTGCGTTTTATTGGATTAGTTTGACTTCCACTTACTCGATAAGCTATCGATAGCTGTCTATGCCTTCGCTAGTCACATATTGATGTTGTTTTCAGTAGATAAGACGCTGCTTTCGAGATAGGTGAATTTGTCCACTAATTTTAGAGAGCCACCATTAATCTTTTTGATTAAAACTCCGTTTTGTCAGCATTGACATACAAGCCAATGCCACCCTCTGCCTGCTCCAGACTATGCAGCCGGGATTCGGCTTGGGTAGGTGTATTTGCCATAAGCGCTCGGGAAACTACTGCTCCTCATCTATATGAATGGCGTCTATTGATGAGATAACAATACAGCCATTGAAAGATTACCGTTTACAAATCATGTATTTCTAATATATATGAATTAACCGGATTTGGTATTAAATAACCTACAATGGTTGATATCCCATTAAACCAAACCAAACAAAGCCCAAAGCAATTTATTCCGTGTAACTGTCTCACGGTCCTGATCATAATTTTCAAACAGATCTATTTGACTCATACATGGGGCATGTTATGTTCTCAGGTCTTCCAAAGAAGGGACCTACGGAGAAATAGATTTTAGTCATCAATGGAGTAGCAGCAGAGAGGTCGCATATTTTGTATGTCGAATTTGCAGTATTTAACTGACCTCCCACCAAAGCCACACGATGCGACACATGATCAATTTATTGTGCGGAGCCGCGCTCGAATCGAAACTCATTCGCATCTTTCAACAAAGTATGCTTGCTTTTTTCGGCACTCTACATATTGGGTCACCTCATGCACCAAACTATTAACTCAACCCTGCAAAGCTGGTATTGCCGGGGAAAAAAGGACTCTAGGAACCAGATAGAAAAGTCAATACGACCCACCCTAGGCAAACCTGAATGGGGATATGGTAAATTTGTGGTATTTAAGTAGTGTTCGGCAATGGTCCGGGAGACTTGGGTTCAATCCCTGGTCGCGTCATACCAAAGACTTTGAAAATAGTACTTGATACTTACTTGCTTAACACTCAGCAATATAAGGTACGTATCAAGGGTAAAGTGGAACAATCCAAGGAAAGGAGTAGCTCTCTCTCATACACCTCAGTGTAGTAGCTATTGAAAGGGAGCCTTCAGGTCACCCTCGACTACGGTCGCCAACAACTAACAAGTAACCTCCCGCCAAACCACTATATAACACATGGTCATTTTTAAAGTGAGAAGTGATGCACAAATGAAGACCAAAAATGTTTTATCCCTTCAACATTTTCCATATTGGGTTGCCTCGGGCGCCAAATCATCAACTCGACTCTACAGAGCCTGTAAAGAAGGCTCGAGGTCAGTCCTTGTGAGAGTATGACGGATTTGCTCGTCGTCCGATGTAGCAACAACGCATATATGCTGTTTAGAAAAGACAATTTTTCACTAACAAGTATAATTGTCTCATATACAACAGAGCCCTAACAGTTACCTACCGATCTGGTCAAGGTGGACCTGGGAGTAATGACAATGAAGGGAAAGTCTATATTCCTCAGATCTCCAGAACTATAGCCTCAACATTAGATACAGTTTATAGTCTATTGTTTACCCAGAGCACATCTTTTTGTGAGGTGGGGGTTCTTACTTCTCTGCAGAGGATACAATCAGCATATTCTAAGCCTCGTCGACAGGGGGCGTTTTAAATTTTGAAAACCTAGTCTACACTACTTGGGAGTATTGAATAAGAATCAATTGATTAATAAAATTTGTAAACATGTTTGAGAGCTGTTTTGGATCTAAGAAAGGAGAAATAAGGAAACAAACAATGAAATAATAATTCGAGGGGAAAATTGTAAGAAAAACATAGAACAAAAACAAGGATGAAAAATTAAAAAAAAAAGTAAGTTGGGAAAACAGAGAGTGTCTAAACAAAAGAAATTTTAATATTTTTTTCCATATTCGTCCTTCCCACTTTGTTGGCACCAAAAAGCGTCAAATCGTTTCTGGTTTTCTGTTTTCCGTGAGAAAGCTTAGAATCGTACCGCTTGATAAAAAATAAGAAAAAAAAGGGAAAAAAGAAAAGAAGAAATTAACAAAAAAGGCCTCCAAATTCTGGAAGCAACAACCAAGCGTAGTTTGTCTTTATCTATTCAAAGAGACGAAAACAGATGTGTTCTTCGTGTTCATCTGACGTCCAGCTGCCTGTTTCGATTCTAATTTATGGTGTATCTTCGCACCCCACTTCGCCATTCCCCGAAATCTTGTATAGCTTTATATTTTTCCATAGCCTTTCACTTTTTTTTTTATTCCATCGTCATCGGATTTTGTGTTCGCCTCGTTTAACGTAATGCATTAGCGTGGTCGGATCTAACTGGCTTTCGTCTCCTTAGCTAACATCCTCCCTTCCATTGTTTCTTCCTTCGTTCCGATCTATCTATCTATCTATCTATCTATCTATCTATCTCATTCAGTTAACATGTATCTGTCTATTTTAGTATATAGAATATGTGTCATTTTGTACATTATCTATCAATCTATCTTTTTCAGTTAGTTGATTATGTGTCATTTTTAACACTATCTATTTATCTATCTATGTAGGACAGTTCGCACAGTATCTAAACTTGTACACTATCTGTCAATCGATCGGCTTGGTTTTTCCTATCTATCTATCTATCTATCTATCTATCTATCTATCTATCTATCTATCTATCTATCATTCAGTTAACATGTATCTGTCTATCTCTTTTAGTATATAGATTATGTGTCAAATTTTTACATTATCTATCTATCTATCTATCTATCTATCTATCATTCAGTTAACATGTATCTGTCTATCTCTTTTAGTATATAGATTATGTGTCAAATTTTTACATTATCTATCTATCTATCTATCTATCTATCTATCTATCTATCTATCATTCAGTTAACATGTATCTGTCTATCTCTTTTAGTATATAGATTATGTGTCATTTTGTACATTATCTATCTATCTATCTATCTATCTATCTATCTATCTATCTATCTATCTATCATTCAGTTAACATGTATCTGTCTATCTCTTTTAGTATATAGATTATGTGTCAAATTTTTACATTATCTATCTATCTATCTATCTATCTATCTATCTATCATTCAGTTAACATGTATCTGTCTATCTCTTTTAGTATATAGATTATGTGTCAAATTTTTACATTATCTATCTATCTATCTATCTATCTATCTATCATTCAGTTAACATGTATCTGTCTATCTCTTTTAGTATATAGATTATGTGTCATTTTGTACATTATCTATCTATCTATCTATCTATCTATCTATCTATCTATCTATCTAACACTATACTATTACATTTTTCCTTTTTTACAAATTTTTAATGTCAGTCAATATGTTAACTCACCCTTATATACATATACACATTCACTCATACGTAGACACCTATACAATGATATATTTTTCTACATATATATATTTCGGCCCTTTTTATGCTTTCCTACAAATACATGTATGTTAGTTAATATTTAGATTTTTGTGCGTACATGTGTATATTCGTGTATGACAATAACATATATATATCTGCATTGTTTCAGCACACCTCTGCTATTATGTATGAGCATGTGTCGAATATAAACAGGTTTGCAGACATTTTTTATGTCTGTATTCAAACCCAGACCATTCCAGACACACTACACGCATGCGCACAAACGTATTTGTATCAATATCTTTGATCTAATCATATCATCGTGTACACATGGCAGTAAAAAATAGATAAATAAATAAATAAATAAAGAATAAAATATAAAAGAAATCCTCAATTTTCGAATGAGGATAGGAAGCTTAATTTATTTTCTCCAAAAACACGCAGAAGCTCTCAAGGGAAGCAATTCTTCTAGAATATTTGAAATTACGTCACCTCGAGTTGGAACAAAGAATTTCCTCCACTAATAAACAAATAAAAAAATCCAGAGAAACAAAGAACCCCCTACCCCGAACAAAAAACGAAACAAAACAAAACAAAAACTAAATGACTTGGTTTTAGCGCTGAAATTTGACAGTCGCTGTCAATTAAAGTTTCTTTTTACTTTCTTTTGATGTATCAAATGTGCATTGATATAATTATTGTCAGAAGTTTTTGGTGACCGGTTTCGATAAAATTGAAGTATTGGAATTTGTTTGGAATTTGAAAATCAGTGATAAGTTTCCGGAATTTAGATTCATTGTGGTAAAAAGGAGATATTCATTAATTACATTTGCACATTATCTATCTATCTCAGCCTGTTTCTATCTATCTATCTATCTATCTATCTATCTATCTATCTATCTATCTATCTATCTATCTATCTCAGCTTGTTTCTAACTATCTATCAATCTCAGCCTGTCTCTATCTATCTATCTATCTATCTATCTATCTATCTATCTCAGCATGTTACTATCTATCTATCTATCTATCTATCTATCTATCTATCTATCTATCTCAGCCTGTTTCTATCTATCTATCTATCTATCTATCTATCTATCTATCTGTCTATCCCAGCCTGTTTCTAACTATCTATCAATCTCAGCCTGTTTCTATCTATCTATCTATCTATCTATCTATCTATCTATCTATCTATCTCAGCCTGTTTCTATCTATCTATCTATCTATCTATCTATCTATCTATCTATCTATCTATCTCAGCCTGTTTCTATCTATCTATCTATCTATCTATCTATCTATCTATCTCAGCCTGTTCATCATATTTACGCAACCCTTCCGCTCGAACAGGATATGACACAAGGTCAATTTTTAAGCTGAGTTTAACTAGTTTGAATTCAGAGTTTTCCTTCTCCTAGACGAGTTGCCTCACCAAGGCTGAAGAACCTAGTCTGCTCTACTATTTACCCGTAGCTGGAGGGAGAATAATTGGATTCATACCTTTCCCAAGGGTATTAGTGCTATGTGAAATGCTATTAGTCTCGTCCAGGATTTGAACTCGTGACGCCGTGTCCATTTCCTACGACGATAACCATTACACCACGGGCCGCCTGTTTATATGAAATGAAACCATGTAATTTCTTCCAAACTTTTAGTATTTGGTGGAGATACATGGAACCATATAAATGTAAAAATTATTTATATCAAGAATAGTTACTAAAAACTATTACTGTTTACAGATTATTATAATCATTTTACTTCTTGAAAGTTTTCCACACCAGCGTTAACTGATGGTCTTTCACTTGAGTGGATGTGACAGCAAATCTCCTCAGGTCTCCAGGACACTTCTCAGTATTCTGGCTGATTTCAGCAATGCTGTAGTTCGGTTTGTTTTTGTTTCTTTGTTTAACGGTATATCAACCTTTGAGAGTTATTTAATGCCAAAGCCATCCTTCTAGAAGAACAGTAATGGTACTATTTAACCTATAGCTGGGAGGATAAGGGGTTTCATACCTTTCTCAAGGGTATTTGTCCGACAGTGAACGTAATAGCGCGAATGGTGTTCGAACTCGCATACTACGATTCCGCAGTCCAGTACTTTAACCATTATACCATAGGGACACCCCCATACCTTTATTAGTTTACTGGCAAGGTCCAAGAACTTTTCTCTCTTTTTGCTTCCTTTGATTTTTTCTCTGTGGGCCGCCGGGACGTCAAAATCCACTGTATGGCAGATTCCCTTTTTTCCTTTATTAATTATCATTAGGTCTAGTCTTCTTCAACATAGTAACCCTAACCCTAACCCTTTGGCCAATCAACTCTGATGTGTTGACTTCCTTACACCTCCCACACCTCTCATCATCCCTCACAGACTCCCTGCCTTCCTTGAATCTCTTATGCCACTCAAAAACTGATGCTCGATTCATGCAAGATGCTCCAAAAGCAGTCTGGCGCATTTCTGTGGTATTTTTTCCAAGTTTAAAGCAGAATTTTCTGTCATATCGTTCTTCTAAAGTGTAAGATTGCATTTTTGAAATTCAGCAGCTGTGACAATGAGGCTTTAGTAGGGTGTATTCCAATTCCTGCTGTAGCTGTTCATTTGAACCTGAAATCATAAATATTGATCAGTTATCTCATAATATGTATAGCAATAACATACAGGATTTTCAAGAGTCTACGACAATTTTAAATGCCCATACGAAAATACTCAGGAATCTTATCGTATGCACCTCGTATGTTTTAACAGGATAAGGCATTAAATAACCAACAAGGGTTAATATACCGTACAACACAGCTTCACCAAAAATATTCTAAAGAGAATTCGCATTTCATTCGTCAGTCATTTATTTCTTGGAAAATATAGTTCCAATCTCAATATTTATTTCTTCGCAGACTGAATTCCTGTATAGCTTTATATATTTTTCTGGACTTTCCCTTTTTTTTATTCCGTTATCATGAGATTTTGTGTTCGCCTCGTTTAACGTAATGCATTGGCGTGCTAGGATCTAACTGGCTTTTGTCTCCTTAGCCAACATGCTTCCTTCCTTCTTTCCTATCTATCTATCTATCTATCTATCTATCTGTCGGTCTGTTTTTAGCCCCTCTCTCTCTTAAGCCCAGTCGGCTCGGGCTGTAGAATACACCGACTGCATCTCTGCAGAGGAGTAAAACCATACCTCCAACGAGTGTCCTGATATGACACTAAACAATCTAATGGTGAGCTTTGGGAAATACGGAGTACCACTTCATTGCCACCACTCCCAGGTCCACTTTGACCAAAAGTGGTAGCACCTGAATGGGTCCTATCAATGGGTCAAATAGCACTATTTGACATCTAGAATGTCTTCTTATACTAAATTGAATTGTCTGAAATAGAACTGTTTGATTATTCAACTGTGTATAAACAAATGACTGATGTTTAATTGAACTGTTAGTGATAAATTGCAATTCTTGGAACCATTTAACTGTGTGAAAATAAATGATTAATTTTGAAAAGAACTATAAGTGTTAGATACCAATAATTGAAACTATTTAACTGTGCAGAAACAATAGTAATACTAGTGCGCAAACAAATTAGTTGTAACTAATTTAAAAATGATATTACCGACACACGAATCACTTAAGTATCACGTGTCTCTATTTAATGTCTGCCAACAAATGACTGATGTTAAATTGTTTGTGAAATCACTTAATAGCGTGCAAAAAAATTAGGTCAGGTTTGTTTAAAGATGTTATCAACGAAATGTGTTTACAAATCATATATATTTAATAAATATGAATAATCAGTATTGGGCATTACATAACCTACAAGGGTTGATATGCCATAAACCCAACCCAACGCAACCAAACCCAACACCCCCCTCTCTCTCTCTCTCTATATATATATATATATATATATGAAAATAGGTCGGTCCACGAAGATATTTGCTTGTTTTTTTAATTTAATTTTTAATTTTTTTTTCTTCTTACATTCGTGTATGTTTCCATAAACCTATAACCAACTGAAAATCATTCAATCTGCAAACACGTGTGAGTTCAAGTATCATTGAGTACCCCATTAACATGACCTTGTGCCATATATGTTCTCTGACGAAAGCAACAAGCTGGAAACATACCCGCATGTAAGAACAAAATAAATAAATTAATTAATTAAAAAAATACAAATCTCTTCGTGGATCTACCTATTTTAAAATATTTTTATTCTCGCTTTGGACCTACGACCAATATATATATATATATATATATATATATATATATATATATATATATATAACTTTTCGTGTTGTGTTTTAGTCTCCCAACATTTTTTGCGCATTAATTCAATGAGGATATGAAATGTTTTATTCAAAGCTGGTCGTTAATTGATTACAATTTCATCGATGATTGTACATTCTATATATCATCAATTGTGTTCCTTTTTTTTTTATTTGAAACGCGATACGAGTCTATGTTCAGCCTGAGATTAGGCTGGGATTATAGAATACACCGACAGCATCTCTGCCGAGCGGTAAGACCCCTCCTCAATGAGTATCCTGGATAGGACACTAAACAATCTAATGGTGAGGCTCCAGTATTGCTTGAACTTTGAAGAATGCAGTGTGCTCCTTCCTTACTATCACTCACCGGTCAACTCTGACCCGGAGTGGCTTCTTTCTATGAGTCAAATAGAACTGATGGTAAAAAAAATCAACTCATCCTGGTTTAAAAATGTTTTTTTTTTAATAAAATGTGTTTACAAACCATATATATTTGATATATATATATTAACAGGATTTGGCATTAGATAACCAACAGTGGTTGATATGCCATAAAACCAAACCAAACTAAACTGACAAGTCTTTAAGTCTATCGTACGGTCATAAGTGTTCCGTGGTGTACTATAGCGTTAAAGTGTTGTTCATTATCAAATCTCTTTTATATTCTTTGTTTTAAGCTTCTGGAAATTTCACCGATGTTCTTTTTGGAGGAATTGTTCACAGGTTACTTCGGATGTAAAATCCGTTTTTCGTTTGATTTTGATTATATTGAGTTGAGTCATGAATAATTTCCGTTTTTTTAAAAACAAGTTGTAACATTTCAAACTCCCAATGTTTAAAACGCAACGGGAAATTATTTGATTAAATAGTGCCATTTATCGGTCAATTTTATTCTAGTTGTGAAAGAGAGCTTGCACGTTCCTAAAATAATCTCACACCTTTAAAATGGAGCGACTGAAAGAGCATATTCAACATGGAACGTTGTGGGATTTAAATAATTATAAAAACGCTGAAGAAGCAGCTACAAAAAATTAGTAGTGTTTATGGTCAATGTCTCATTACTGACCGCCATGTCCGAAACAAGTTTTCAAATTTTCATTTTTTCGATACGAGAGACGAACCCAGACCAGGACGCCCATTAAAACTCAATTAAGATGCTTTAAAAGAAACGAGAGAATGCAAACCACGCAAAAGTGCCCGAGAATTAGCACTTGAACTAAATACATCCCAATGCATAAACGGTATCTGATGTTGAGGCTACAGTCCTGGAACTTTGGAGAAGGTGTGGAGTACCCTTTCATTACCATTACTCCAAGGTTCACTCTGACCCAGAGTGGTAGAACCTGTTAAGGCCTCATCTATAAAAAGAACTGTTTAACCATTTAACTGTGTTTAAACAAATGACTGATATTAAATTGTGTTGGGTATCACCTACCTTTTCAACATAATGAGCTGTTCCATCTGCCATATATGGCAGTATCGGAGATCAGTCTGGGAAGAATAAGCCTACAATTCATTGTTGTGCTATTCTGTTTTTTGGATTGTTAAGTGACGAAAAGTAAGTGCCTTGTTTAAATTTATTGTTAAAAAATTATTGTTGACTTTGTTAAACTTGTTACACTTGTTGGATTTTTTGGAACGACTTGTTATTGCGTTTGTGCCCCTCCCCAAAACAATCGTTATTTTGTATTGTTTTTGAGGGGGGTCAACTTGAAAGACTTTTTTATACTGCATTTACTGTTTTTTCATCCGTCACCATATCCACATCCTTTTAAACCATACGATTTTATATCTCCCTAGTTGCCTAAAGCAACTATGGGAGAACCAATACCTACTACCCAGGAGGATATATTTATATCCCAAGAAAAACGGGAATGGCCGTCATTGCCTAGTACCTCCGCAGAAAATCCAACGCCGGCGAGTACAATTCCGCCGGCACAAAAAGTGCCGTCAATACCAGTCTCCTGGTCGACGCAGAAAAACAAAAAATTGCCACAAGATTATAAAAAGGACAGGGTTGAAAAGTATGCCCAATATTTTAAAGGGAACAGAATTCTACCAATACCTGAACTGGTAGAAGCAGTCCAGCCAAAAACCCTGTCCTTAATTGTCTCAGACATAAAGACCAGGAGACTGGCTGGACTGAAAAAAGACAAGTTCGAGGAAGTTTTAAAAGCAGCAGGAATCCCAGCTAGGTATTTCTGCAGGAGAAGTTTCGCGACCTGGGATATTCTGTTACCCTCACAAGAACTGGCCACCAAGTTGGCCAGCAATAATTGCATTAATACGAAGCAGTACAGATTGCAGCCCGAATACATGGGCAGAAGGCGGATCAAGGTCACCGTGTGCAACGTGCCAATACAACTAAGTGGTGACGTCCTGGCGGCGTTCCTCAGCGACTATGGGGACGTCGAGGAATTTACGACCATGAAGTCACCTAGCGGCACGGCACACGGTGACTACTCATTTACCATGTGCCTTAACAGGGGAGGGTTCCAGGCAATCCCCCACACAGTTGAGTATGAGGAGCAAGCCATGCTGGTGGTTGTGGAAGGCCGAAAACCGCAATGCTGGCACTGTAAACAAATAGGCCACTTTGCGAGGTCATGCCCACAAAAGGCCACCGGCGCAGCAGTAACAACAACAGCAACAACAACGACGTCAACAGCACCAACAACAGTAAAGGCTACAATAGCATCTAAAACCTCATTAATATCAGTATCAACAAACAGCACACCAGCGCCATCAACATCAGCAACAGCAAACAAGCTGGAAAGTAAAATAAATACTCCAGCAGAAGCTGGGAACGACCCCAATAGCAGAGATGAGGAGGGGTGGACCCAGGTAACGCGGGGCAAAAAGTCCCCACCTAAAGCCCCGAAATCACCCCCTGCCAAAACCACTGACAAAAAGGGCGAAAAAAGAAAACCTCTGGAAAATCAAAAACCAGAGGAAAAGAAAAAAGAAACCGACACAAAAACAGAGAAAAGAAAGAAAGAAAAGGTAAATAACAATGAACAACAACAACAACAACAACAACAACAGGAGGAAATGGATACCTCAATAAACTTGAAGAGAAGAAGGGATAGCGGAGATTCTACCACAGAGGGAGAGGGGGAGAAAAAACAATTGAAAAAGACGACACCGAAAAAACAACAACAGCGACCAGCCCAAATTATTCCTCCCCCACAACAAGCCAAAAATACCCCTGTAGACTCAACTAAACTCCCGCTATCCCCAACACCACCTACATTATCACCTGTTTCAACACCCAAAATACTCTCCCGGTCCCATTCAGCAACAAGAAACCCGACACCATCACCATCACCATCAACATCTGGCACTGGGCGACGCTCCAAGTCGGCCTCCAGAGAGGTCCAACAAGCTTTAAATTCATTTTATTTTTGTCAGGACATTCTGGAGTCGCCATCACTAGATCGCCAGATCAAATCTCTTCTGAAACCACTTAGAGACTTTAAAAAAATTGATCAAAAAGAAATAACAAATCCATATCTTTTTGAGGGTGCAGCCATGGTGACCACCTTTGTCCGTTCGGCTGGCGGCCGAACTAAGGAGCTCTGGCAATTTATTGAGGAAGCCAGTCGAGCGGACATGAGGCTGGCGGAAATGGGGCACGACTCATTGAATGAAATATCTGCAAAATGTACGGGCAGGGTCCCGATTTATGTTCATCCCACATTCTATAGGTCCCTAAAGTTGCGGTTTCCTTATGATGTCGGTGGAATTTCCAGGAGCGGCCGAGTTACTCCTGAACTTTGTACCGGTTCCCTGCGTCAGGCCGTCGGCATCCTCACCCCGAAGGATTTCCGGCCCATAGTCGACACTGAGTAAGGTAAGTGGGACTGATGACTCTAAACCTTGCCAGTTTGAATGTGAGGGGATTGAGGGATTCAAGCAAGTGTGCGCGCTTGCTTGGTGAACTCAGGAACCTCGGAGTAGATGTTGCTGCAGTGCAGGAGACTCACTTCACTTGCGGTGCCGACTGTCGGGTGCTGGAAAGCGATTTTAACGTTTTCTCAGCATACGGCAGCGGCACCAGCGCTGGGGTCTCTTTGCTAGTTGGACGCAGCCTTGATGCTGATGTTGACGTTGTTTTTGCAGGTGACGGGGGCCGGCTGGTTGTGGTCGATGTTGCCGTGAAAAGTTTCAAGTTCCGTCTGGTTGCGGTTTATGCGTCCAATATCGCTGCGGAGAGGGTTTCCTTTTTTCGTCGGTTGGCGCCGTTCCTGGACGATACGAAGCGGCTAGTCTTAATGGGTGATTGGAATGCGATCCTTGATCCCAAGATAGATAAGGTCGGACGGGGAGCTAGCAGATTGGGAAGGTGTGAAAGCAGCCTTGTCGGCTTCGTGACTCGTCACGGCCTCGTCGACAGGTTTCGTCTTGATCACCCAGGGCGGGAGATGTGGACGTGGCTAGATAGCTCGCCCTCTGCCAAAGTAGGCTCCTACTTGGACAGAGTGTTAGTGAGAAGAGCTGACATTGATTTTGTTAGTTGTCCCACGTTCCACTTGATAGCGTGGACTGACCATAAACTCATTAGAGTCAGTCTGCGGTTAGTTAATAGACCTAGTCTAGCCGGCTACTGGAAGTTCAATACCTCCTTATTGGAGATACGGGACTTCCGGGACCGGCTGGAATCCCTAATTCAGCGGGCGTTAGTGGGGGCGGTTACCGGGAATAGGTGGTGGGTTTCTCTTAAACATAGGATTAGAGATTTCGCCACCAAGTACGGTCGACAGCTCAATCTAGATAGGACCGCGGAGGCGAAATCTATAGATGATAGACTTTCCCGGGCGGTGGCTGGGGGGGACTCCCTAGGTGTAGAGCTAGCTAGGAGGGACCTTGAGCGTGAGAGTAGCGAGCGCTACAAGGGATCAGTAGTTAGATCTAGGCTAAAAAGAGTTCTCAACGAAGCTGTGAAATCGAACGCGACTGCGCGTGAAGAAGAAGTGCGAAGGTTCCCCGATCGGTACATCGCATCTGTCAAGACCCCGGACGGGTGTCTGCTGCGATCGGGTCGTGAGATACGTGACGCCTTTCGGGCGCACTTTCGGGATCGCTTTGCCCGCTGCACTGATCTCCCGCTCCGGGAGTTTCGTAGCTATCTCGCCGACTTCCCCCGCCTTGGGGCGGCTGAAGCGGCTAGCTGCGAGGGTGTGGTTACTGAATGCGAAGTCCGTGACGCGTTGAAGCAGGTCGGCCTGAACAAGTCGCCGGGACTAGATGGTTTGCCCTACGAAGTGTACTTGAGGATGTCGCACATGTTTGTGCCTATTCTGACGGATATGTTCAACCATTGGTTCGCCCAGGGAGCCATCCCTGGTAGCGTTACCAAAGGCGTGATCACATTGCTGAAGAAAGGTGGCAGGCATGTTTGGGAGGGTTTAGATGATTACAGGCCCATAACTCTGCTTAACACAGAGTTAAAGATTTTGGCCCGGGTCTTAGCGAATCGTTTACAGCTTGTCATTAGCGATCTGATCGGCCCCGAACAGACCTTTGCTGTGAAGGGAAGATCGATCCAGGACAACCTGCACTTGATTCGCGAGGTCCTAGAGGGGATAAAAGACGACACCGAATCCGCGCTGATCAGTTTAGATCAGTCCAAGGCCTTCGATAGGGTTGACCATCGGTTCTTGGCGTCTGTTTTGGAGACTGCCGGATTCAAACCGGAGTTCCGCAGATGGATTAGCATGATGTACCACAACCCTCAGGCAGTGGTGCAGGTGAACGGAAGGCGTTCGGGGGTGATCGCGATCGAGCGTTCGGTCCGGCAAGGCTGCCCTCTGTCTCCTCTTCTCTATGTCCTCGCGTTGGAGCCCCTCCTGCGCAGGCTTAGGGATGGGGGGACAAGTCCGGCACTGCGCGGTATCCCATTCGTTGGCCGCCTTGCGGCTAGGGTTTCCGCGTTCGCTGATGACGTCACAGTCTTTGTATCCCGCCGCCAGGATATAGAGGCTGTGAAAGAGGCGGTTGTCGAGTATGAGCGGATTGCAGGGGCCAAGGTCAATTTTGACAAAAGCGAAGGTTTGCGGCTTGGTGCTTGGAGGGGTAGCAATACTCTTCCAGGGCCCTTCCGCTGGAGTGACGGACCCATCCGCATCCTTGGGGTGTGGTTTGGGCCCGACCTCCAACTGGAGCGAAATTGGTCGGAAGTACACGCTAAGGTGAATGCTCAGGTGGGAATCTGGCTTTCAAGGAGGTTGTCCTTAAAGGGCAGGGCTGAGGCGTGCGCCGCGTACGTCTTCCCCTTGATCCTTTACCGATTGGCTGTACTTCCTCTGCCTAAGGCACATCGGTTGGCACTGCAACGATCCCTCTCCAGATTGCTCTGGGGAGGTGCAAGGCCGATGGTCCGTAGGCAGGTCTGTATCCAACGTACTCGCAACGGGGGTCTGGGTATGCCTGATCTGGAGAGCCACTGGCTTGCTGAAAGACTTGCATATCTGGGCCGTGTCTTGACGGGGGACTCAGTGTGGAGACGAAAGGCGAGTCGGACTTTTCCTCGCCTCAACTCAGACCCAAAGGCCGAAGGTCGACGTAGGCCTTTGGGCGAAGCACTGTTTGTCCGCGAGTGCCGAAAGGCCCTTCGTAACCTTCTTGGGTCCAGTGACCTTTCATGGCCTCGGAAGGAGCTGTATCGGGAATTAGTGGTGGGTTCCGCTTCTGATCCTCTCAGCGAGCGGCACGGCTGGACGGCGGAGGAGATCCGCTCTCACTGGAATTGGGCGCCAGGATCGAGCTTCTTGAACAACTCTGAGTTCTCGCTCACCTGGCGACTTGTTCGGAATGCGTTATCCCTTCGCGGCTTGAACTTCAAGGCGGGCCTGGCAGACATGCCTGATTGCCCTCGCTGCGGCAGTGGCTTGGAAGAAACGGCTGAGCACGCCTTCTACTACTGCGAGCGAGTTCGTCCGTTTTGGGATCACGTCGGGGAGTGGACGGCTCGCATCGAACCCAAACAGCTCGTGCTGCTCGACGTTGGTTACGTCGTAGACAACGTTCTTCCTCCGTTTCACGGTGAGAAGCGTGTGGTGTTTCTCGCGATCCTAGCTGTAGCCCGAATGGTGATTTGGACGACGCGAAACAAGGGATTGTATGACGATGCAAACTTTTCTCATCGTGATCTGGTTTTGTATTTTCGGCATCAGCTGAGGGTCAAAATCAGATGCGATAGAAAACGCTTGGATCGCATAACATTCAGCAAAAGGTGGGTGACTGCAGCGAGCCTGGTCGTACGAAAGGGGGCAATGTTGGAGTCATCCTTCCCTCCTCTGCCGGCCCATGGCGTCTATGGTACGGGTCCTTAGGGACCCCACCCTTGGTAAGTAGGATTTTGTTATTTTCCCCTGCAACCTAGTTAGCAGTACGTTGTGAGTCATTGTCCCTGTCACTTAGTTGTTAGCACTCAAGATCTTCCCCACCCCCATTATTTTTGTACCTCAACCTGTATCCCAGTCCGCCTTTTGAAGATCTTGAACATTCATATGTAAAAAATCATTTACCCGCTTCTAAAATCGACCCATGCCGAGCCCGACCCTTTTAATTCTTTTATCCCTGTAGAGTAGGATTCCCGCCCTACCTAGGGTAGGTCCGGCTTGTTTCCGGTATTTTCCACCCGGAAAACAGTCGGCCTCCAATTTTATAGACGGGGGGATGGGAGGGAAACCAAACGGGGGATTTTTTCCTTGTTTTCGTGTATATATGTTTTTCGGGGTTTTTTCTCCCATTCCCATCATATCCATTGTAAAAAATCATACATTGTAAATAAAATCATGCATCACTTTCGGGTTTTAAGTAGGACTTTTTCATAGAGCAAATGCGGTATTTTGGTGATTGCTGCGTGCATGGAGATGGACGAGTGATTATATATTGTATTGTTGAATGGGTCGGCGAATGTGGCTAGCTAGGTTCCCCATAGAAAATATAGTTAAAGCATGACCGCTCCCTTCCCCTCCCCCAAAACCACAAGGCCTCGTGCCTTCTTGTATTCATTACAAGGAATAAAAGAATAAGCCTACAATTCATTGTTGTGCTATTCTGTTTTTTGGATTGTTAAGTGACGAAAAGTAAGTGCCTTGTTTAAATTTATTGTTAAAAAATTATTGTTGACTTTGTTAAACTTGTTACACTTGTTGGATTTTTTGGAACGACTTGTTATTGCGTTTGTGCCCCTCCCCAAAACAATCGTTATTTTGTATTGTTTTTGAGGGGGGTCAACTTGAAAGACTTTTTTATACTGCATTTACTGTTTTTTCATCCGTCACCATATCCACATCCTTTTAAACCATACGATTTTATATCTCCCTAGTTGCCTAAAGCAACTATGGGAGAACCAATACCTACTACCCAGGAGGATATATTTATATCCCAAGAAAAACGGGAATGGCCGTCATTGCCTAGTACCTCCGCAGAAAATCCAACGCCGGCGAGTACAATTCCGCCGGCACAAAAAGTGCCGTCAATACCAGTCTCCTGGTCGACGCAGAAAAACAAAAAATTGCCACAAGATTATAAAAAGGACAGGGTTGAAAAGTATGCCCAATATTTTAAAGGGAACAGAATTCTACCAATACCTGAACTGGTAGAAGCAGTCCAGCCAAAAACCCTGTCCTTAATTGTCTCAGACATAAAGACCAGGAGACTGGCTGGACTGAAAAAAGACAAGTTCGAGGAAGTTTTAAAAGCAGCAGGAATCCCAGCTAGGTATTTCTGCAGGAGAAGTTTCGCGACCTGGGATATTCTGTTACCCTCACAAGAACTGGCCACCAAGTTGGCCAGCAATAATTGCATTAATACGAAGCAGTACAGATTGCAGCCCGAATACATGGGCAGAAGGCGGATCAAGGTCACCGTGTGCAACGTGCCAATACAACTAAGTGGTGACGTCCTGGCGGCGTTCCTCAGCGACTATGGGGACGTCGAGGAATTTACGACCATGAAGTCACCTAGCGGCACGGCACACGGTGACTACTCATTTACCATGTGCCTTAACAGGGGAGGGTTCCAGGCAATCCCCCACACAGTTGAGTATGAGGAGCAAGCCATGCTGGTGGTTGTGGAAGGCCGAAAACCGCAATGCTGGCACTGTAAACAAATAGGCCACTTTGCGAGGTCATGCCCACAAAAGGCCACCGGCGCAGCAGTAACAACAACAGCAACAACAACGACGTCAACAGCACCAACAACAGTAAAGGCTACAATAGCATCTAAAACCTCATTAATATCAGTATCAACAAACAGCACACCAGCGCCATCAACATCAGCAACAGCAAACAAGCTGGAAAGTAAAATAAATACTCCAGCAGAAGCTGGGAACGACCCCAATAGCAGAGATGAGGAGGGGTGGACCCAGGTAACGCGGGGCAAAAAGTCCCCACCTAAAGCCCCGAAATCACCCCCTGCCAAAACCACTGACAAAAAGGGCGAAAAAAGAAAACCTCTGGAAAATCAAAAACCAGAGGAAAAGAAAAAAGAAACCGACACAAAAACAGAGAAAAGAAAGAAAGAAAAGGTAAATAACAATGAACAACAACAACAACAACAACAACAACAGGAGGAAATGGATACCTCAATAAACTTGAAGAGAAGAAGGGATAGCGGAGATTCTACCACAGAGGGAGAGGGGGAGAAAAAACAATTGAAAAAGACGACACCGAAAAAACAACAACAGCGACCAGCCCAAATTATTCCTCCCCCACAACAAGCCAAAAATACCCCTGTAGACTCAACTAAACTCCCGCTATCCCCAACACCACCTACATTATCACCTGTTTCAACACCCAAAATACTCTCCCGGTCCCATTCAGCAACAAGAAACCCGACACCATCACCATCACCATCAACATCTGGCACTGGGCGACGCTCCAAGTCGGCCTCCAGAGAGGTCCAACAAGCTTTAAATTCATTTTATTTTTGTCAGGACATTCTGGAGTCGCCATCACTAGATCGCCAGATCAAATCTCTTCTGAAACCACTTAGAGACTTTAAAAAAATTGATCAAAAAGAAATAACAAATCCATATCTTTTTGAGGGTGCAGCCATGGTGACCACCTTTGTCCGTTCGGCTGGCGGCCGAACTAAGGAGCTCTGGCAATTTATTGAGGAAGCCAGTCGAGCGGACATGAGGCTGGCGGAAATGGGGCACGACTCATTGAATGAAATATCTGCAAAATGTACGGGCAGGGTCCCGATTTATGTTCATCCCACATTCTATAGGTCCCTAAAGTTGCGGTTTCCTTATGATGTCGGTGGAATTTCCAGGAGCGGCCGAGTTACTCCTGAACTTTGTACCGGTTCCCTGCGTCAGGCCGTCGGCATCCTCACCCCGAAGGATTTCCGGCCCATAGTCGACACTGAGTAAGGTAAGTGGGACTGATGACTCTAAACCTTGCCAGTTTGAATGTGAGGGGATTGAGGGATTCAAGCAAGTGTGCGCGCTTGCTTGGTGAACTCAGGAACCTCGGAGTAGATGTTGCTGCAGTGCAGGAGACTCACTTCACTTGCGGTGCCGACTGTCGGGTGCTGGAAAGCGATTTTAACGTTTTCTCAGCATACGGCAGCGGCACCAGCGCTGGGGTCTCTTTGCTAGTTGGACGCAGCCTTGATGCTGATGTTGACGTTGTTTTTGCAGGTGACGGGGGCCGGCTGGTTGTGGTCGATGTTGCCGTGAAAAGTTTCAAGTTCCGTCTGGTTGCGGTTTATGCGTCCAATATCGCTGCGGAGAGGGTTTCCTTTTTTCGTCGGTTGGCGCCGTTCCTGGACGATACGAAGCGGCTAGTCTTAATGGGTGATTGGAATGCGATCCTTGATCCCAAGATAGATAAGGTCGGACGGGGAGCTAGCAGATTGGGAAGGTGTGAAAGCAGCCTTGTCGGCTTCGTGACTCGTCACGGCCTCGTCGACAGGTTTCGTCTTGATCACCCAGGGCGGGAGATGTGGACGTGGCTAGATAGCTCGCCCTCTGCCAAAGTAGGCTCCTACTTGGACAGAGTGTTAGTGAGAAGAGCTGACATTGATTTTGTTAGTTGTCCCACGTTCCACTTGATAGCGTGGACTGACCATAAACTCATTAGAGTCAGTCTGCGGTTAGTTAATAGACCTAGTCTAGCCGGCTACTGGAAGTTCAATACCTCCTTATTGGAGATACGGGACTTCCGGGACCGGCTGGAATCCCTAATTCAGCGGGCGTTAGTGGGGGCGGTTACCGGGAATAGGTGGTGGGTTTCTCTTAAACATAGGATTAGAGATTTCGCCACCAAGTACGGTCGACAGCTCAATCTAGATAGGACCGCGGAGGCGAAATCTATAGATGATAGACTTTCCCGGGCGGTGGCTGGGGGGGACTCCCTAGGTGTAGAGCTGGCTAGGAGGGACCTTGAGCGTGAGAGTAGCGAGCGCTACAAGGGATCAGTAGTTAGATCTAGGCTAAAAAGAGTTCTCAACGAAGCTGTGAAATCGAACGCGACTGCGCGTGAAGAAGAAGTGCGAAGGTTCCCCGATCGGTACATCGCATCTGTCAAGACCCCGGACGGGTGTCTGCTGCGATCGGGTCGTGAGATACGTGACGCCTTTCGGGCGCACTTTCGGGATCGCTTTGCCCGCTGCACTGATCTCCCGCTCCGGGAGTTTCGTAGCTATCTCGCCGACTTCCCCCGCCTTGGGGCGGCTAAAGCGGCTAGCTGCGAGGGTGTGGTTACTGAATGCGAAGTCCGTGACGCGTTGAAGCAGGTCGGCCTGAACAAGTCGCCGGGACTAGATGGTTTGCCCTACGAAGTGTACTTGAGGATGTCGCACATGTTTGTGCCTATTCTGACGGATATGTTCAACCATTGGTTCGCCCAGGGAGCCATCCCTGGTAGCGTTACCAAAGGCGTGATCACATTGCTGAAGAAAGGTGGCAGGCATGTTTGGGAGGGTTTAGATGATTACAGGCCCATAACTCTGCTTAACACAGAGTTAAAGATTTTGGCCCGGGTCTTAGCGAATCGTTTACAGCTTGTCATTAGCGATCTGATCGGCCCCGAACAGACCTTTGCTGTGAAGGGAAGATCGATCCAGGACAACCTGCACTTGATTCGCGAGGTCCTAGAGGGGATAAAAGACGACACCGAATCCGCGCTGATCAGTTTAGATCAGTCCAAGGCCTTCGATAGGGTTGACCATCGGTTCTTGGCGTCTGTTTTGGAGACTGCCGGATTCAAACCGGAGTTCCGCAGATGGATTAGCATGATGTACCACAACCCTCAGGCAGTGGTGCAGGTGAACGGAAGGCGTTCGGGGGTGATCGCGATCGAGCGTTCGGTCCGGCAAGGCTGCCCTCTGTCTCCTCTTCTCTATGTCCTCGCGTTGGAGCCCCTCCTGCGCAGGCTTAGAGATGGGGGGACAAGTCCGGCACTGCGCGGTATCCCATTCGTTGGCCGCCTTGCGGCTAGGGTTTCCGCGTTCGCTGATGACGTCACAGTCTTTGTATCCCGCCGCCAGGATATAGAGGCTGTGAAAGAGGCGGTTGTCGAGTATGAGCGGATTGCAGGGGCCAAGGTCAATTTTGACAAAAGCGAAGGTTTGCGGCTTGGTGCTTGGAGGGGTAGCAATACTCTTCCAGGGCCCTTCCGCTGGAGTGACGGACCCATCCGCATCCTTGGGGTGTGGTTTGGGCCCGACCTCCAACTGGAGCGAAATTGGTCGGAAGTACACGCTAAGGTGAATGCTCAGGTGGGAATCTGGCTTTCAAGGAGGTTGTCCTTAAAGGGCAGGGCTGAGGCGTGCGCCGCGTACGTCTTCCCCTTGATCCTTTACCGATTGGCTGTACTTCCTCTGCCTAAGGCACATCGGTTGGCACTGCAACGATCCCTCTCCAGATTGCTCTGGGGAGGTGCAAGGCCGATGGTCCGTAGGCAGGTCTGTATCCAACGTACTCGCAACGGGGGTCTGGGTATGCCTGATCTGGAGAGCCACTGGCTTGCTGAAAGACTTGCATATCTGGGCCGTGTCTTGACGGGGGACTCAGTGTGGAGACGAAAGGCGAGTCGGACTTTTCCTCGCCTCAACTCAGACCCAAAGGCCGAAGGTCGACGTAGGCCTTTGGGCGAAGCACTGTTTGTCCGCGAGTGCCGAAAGGCCCTTCGTAACCTTCTTGGGTCCAGTGACCTTTCATGGCCTCGGAAGGAGCTGTATCGGGAATTAGTGGTGGGTTCCGCTTCTGATCCTCTCAGCGAGCGGCACGGCTGGACGGCGGAGGAGATCCGCTCTCACTGGAATTGGGCGCCAGGATCGAGCTTCTTGAACAACTCTGAGTTCTCGCTCACCTGGCGACTTGTTCGGAATGCGTTATCCCTTCGCGGCTTGAACTTCAAGGCGGGCCTGGCAGACATGCCTGATTGCCCTCGCTGCGGCAGTGGCTTGGAAGAAACGGCTGAGCACGCCTTCTACTACTGCGAGCGAGTTCGTCCGTTTTGGGATCACGTCGGGGAGTGGACGGCTCGCATCGAACCCAAACAGCTCGTGCTGCTCGACGTTGGTTACGTCGTAGACAACGTTCTTCCTCCGTTTCACGGTGAGAAGCGTGTGGTGTTTCTCGCGATCCTAGCTGTAGCCCGAATGGTGATTTGGACGACGCGAAACAAGGGATTGTATGAAGATGCAAACTTTTCTCATCGCGATCTGGTTTTGTATTTTCGGCATCAGCTGAGGGTCAAAATCAGATGCGATAGAAAACGCTTGGATCGCATAACATTCAGCAAAAGGTGGGTGACTGCAGCGAGCCTGGTCGTACGAAAGGGGGCAATGTTGGAGTCATCCTTCCCTCCTCTGCCGGCCCATGGCGTCTATGGTACGGGTCCTTAGGGACCCCACCCTTGGTAAGTAGGATTTTGTTATTTTCCCCTGCAACCTAGTTAGCAGTACGTTGTGAGTCATTGTCCCTGTCACTTAGTTGTTAGCACTCAAGATCTTCCCCACCCCCATTATTTTTGTACCTCAACCTGTATCCCAGTCCGCCTTTTGAAGATCTTGAATATTCATATGTAAAAAATCATTTACCCGCTTCTAAAATCGACCCATGCCGAGCCCGACCCTTTTAATTCTTTTATCCCTGTAGAGTAGGATTCCCGCCCTACCTAGGGTAGGTCCGGCTTGTTTCCGGTATTTTCGACCCGGAAAACAGTCGGCCTCCAATTTTATAGACGGGGGGATGGGAGGGAAACCAAACGGGGGATTTTTTCCTTGTTTTCGTGTATATATGTTTTTCGGGGTTTTTTCTCCCATTCCCATCATATCCATTGTAAAAAATCATACATTGTAAATAAAATCATGCATCACTTTCGGGTTTTAAGTAGGACTTTTTCATAGAGCAAATGCGGTATTTTGGTGGTTGCTGCGTGCATGGAGATGGACGAGTGATTATATATTGTATTGTTGAATGGGTCGGCGAATGTGGCTAGCTAGGTTCCCCATAGAAAATATAGTTAAAGCATGACCGCTCCCTTCCCCTCCCCCAAAACCACAAGGCCTCGTGCCTTCTTGTATTTACTACAAGGAATAAAAGAATAAGCCTACAATTCATTGTTGTGCTATTCTGTTTTTTGGATTGTTAAGTGACGAAAAGTAAGTGCCTTGTTTAAATTTATTGTTAAAAAATTATTGTTGACTTTGTTAAACTTGTTACACTTGTTGGATTTTTTGGAACGACTTGTTATTGCGTTTGTGCCCCTCCCCAAAACAATCGTTATTTTGTATTGTTTTTGAGGGGGGTCAACTTGAAAGACTTTTTTATACTGCATTTACTGTTTTTTCATCCGTCACCATATCCACATCCTTTTAAACCATACGATTTTATATCTCCCTAGTTGCCTAAAGCAACTATGGGAGAACCAATACCTACTACCCAGGAGGATATATTTATATCCCAAGAAAAACGGGAATGGCCGTCATTGCCTAGTACCTCCGCAGAAAATCCAACGCCGGCGAGTACAATTCCGCCGGCACAAAAAGTGCCGTCAATACCAGTCTCCTGGTCGACGCAGAAAAACAAAAAATTGCCACAAGATTATAAAAAGGACAGGGTTGAAAAGTATGCCCAATATTTTAAAGGGAACAGAATTCTACCAATACCTGAACTGGTAGAAGCAGTCCAGCCAAAAACCCTGTCCTTAATTGTCTCAGACATAAAGACCAGGAGACTGGCTGGACTGAAAAAAGACAAGTTCGAGGAAGTTTTAAAAGCAGCAGGAATCCCAGCTAGGTATTTCTGCAGGAGAAGTTTCGCGACCTGGGATATTCTGTTACCCTCACAAGAACTGGCCACCAAGTTGGCCAGCAATAATTGCATTAATACGAAGCAGTACAGATTGCAGCCCGAATACATGGGCAGAAGGCGGATCAAGGTCACCGTGTGCAACGTGCCAATACAACTAAGTGGTGACGTCCTGGCGGCGTTCCTCAGCGACTATGGGGACGTCGAGGAATTTACGACCATGAAGTCACCTAGCGGCACGGCACACGGTGACTACTCATTTACCATGTGCCTTAACAGGGGAGGGTTCCAGGCAATCCCCCACACAGTTGAGTATGAGGAGCAAGCCATGCTGGTGGTTGTGGAAGGCCGAAAACCGCAATGCTGGCACTGTAAACAAATAGGCCACTTTGCGAGGTCATGCCCACAAAAGGCCACCGGCGCAGCAGTAACAACAACAGCAACAACAACGACGTCAACAGCACCAACAACAGTAAAGGCTACAATAGCATCTAAAACCTCATTAATATCAGTATCAACAAACAGCACACCAGCGCCATCAACATCAGCAACAGCAAACAAGCTGGAAAGTAAAATAAATACTCCAGCAGAAGCTGGGAACGACCCCAATAGCAGAGATGAGGAGGGGTGGACCCAGGTAACGCGGGGCAAAAAGTCCCCACCTAAAGCCCCGAAATCACCCCCTGCCAAAACCACTGACAAAAAGGGCGAAAAAAGAAAACCTCTGGAAAATCAAAAACCAGAGGAAAAGAAAAAAGAAACCGACACAAAAACAGAGAAAAGAAAGAAAGAAAAGGTAAATAACAATGAACAACAACAACAACAACAACAACAACAGGAGGAAATGGATACCTCAATAAACTTGAAGAGAAGAAGGGATAGCGGAGATTCTACCACAGAGGGAGAGGGGGAGAAAAAACAATTGAAAAAGACGACACCGAAAAAACAACAACAGCGACCAGCCCAAATTATTCCTCCCCCACAACAAGCCAAAAATACCCCTGTAGACTCAACTAAACTCCCGCTATCCCCAACACCACCTACATTATCACCTGTTTCAACACCCAAAATACTCTCCCGGTCCCATTCAGCAACAAGAAACCCGACACCATCACCATCACCATCAACATCTGGCACTGGGCGACGCTCCAAGTCGGCCTCCAGAGAGGTCCAACAAGCTTTAAATTCATTTTATTTTTGTCAGGACATTCTGGAGTCGCCATCACTAGATCGCCAGATCAAATCTCTTCTGAAACCACTTAGAGACTTTAAAAAAATTGATCAAAAAGAAATAACAAATCCATATCTTTTTGAGGGTGCAGCCATGGTGACCACCTTTGTCCGTTCGGCTGGCGGCCGAACTAAGGAGCTCTGGCAATTTATTGAGGAAGCCAGTCGAGCGGACATGAGGCTGGCGGAAATGGGGCACGACTCATTGAATGAAATATCTGCAAAATGTACGGGCAGGGTCCCGATTTATGTTCATCCCACATTCTATAGGTCCCTAAAGTTGCGGTTTCCTTATGATGTCGGTGGAATTTCCAGGAGCGGCCGAGTTACTCCTGAACTTTGTACCGGTTCCCTGCGTCAGGCCGTCGGCATCCTCACCCCGAAGGATTTCCGGCCCATAGTCGACACTGAGTAAGGTAAGTGGGACTGATGACTCTAAACCTTGCCAGTTTGAATGTGAGGGGATTGAGGGATTCAAGCAAGTGTGCGCGCTTGCTTGGTGAACTCAGGAACCTCGGAGTAGATGTTGCTGCAGTGCAGGAGACTCACTTCACTTGCGGTGCCGACTGTCGGGTGCTGGAAAGCGATTTTAACGTTTTCTCAGCATACGGCAGCGGCACCAGCGCTGGGGTCTCTTTGCTAGTTGGACGCAGCCTTGATGCTGATGTTGACGTTGTTTTTGCAGGTGACGGGGGCCGGCTGGTTGTGGTCGATGTTGCCGTGAAAAGTTTCAAGTTCCGTCTGGTTGCGGTTTATGCGTCCAATATCGCTGCGGAGAGGGTTTCCTTTTTTCGTCGGTTGGCGCCGTTCCTGGACGATACGAAGCGGCTAGTCTTAATGGGTGATTGGAATGCGATCCTTGATCCCAAGATAGATAAGGTCGGACGGGGAGCTAGCAGATTGGGAAGGTGTGAAAGCAGCCTTGTCGGCTTCGTGACTCGTCACGGCCTCGTCGACAGGTTTCGTCTTGATCACCCAGGGCGGGAGATGTGGACGTGGCTAGATAGCTCGCCCTCTGCCAAAGTAGGCTCCTACTTGGACAGAGTGTTAGTGAGAAGAGCTGACATTGATTTTGTTAGTTGTCCCACGTTCCACTTGATAGCGTGGACTGACCATAAACTCATTAGAGTCAGTCTGCGGTTAGTTAATAGACCTAGTCTAGCCGGCTACTGGAAGTTCAATACCTCCTTATTGGAGATACGGGACTTCCGGGACCGGCTGGAATCCCTAATTCAGCGGGCGTTAGTGGGGGCGGTTACCGGGAATAGGTGGTGGGTTTCTCTTAAACATAGGATTAGAGATTTCGCCACCAAGTACGGTCGACAGCTCAATCTAGATAGGACCGCGGAGGCGAAATCTATAGATGATAGACTTTCCCGGGCGGTGGCTGGGGGGGACTCCCTAGGTGTAGAGCTAGCTAGGAGGGACCTTGAGCGTGAGAGTAGCGAGCGCTACAAGGGATCAGTAGTTAGATCTAGGCTAAAAAGAGTTCTCAACGAAGCTGTGAAATCGAACGCGACTGCGCGTGAAGAAGAAGTGCGAAGGTTCCCCGATCGGTACATCGCATCTGTCAAGACCCCGGACGGGTGTCTGCTGCGATCGGGTCGTGAGATACGTGACGCCTTTCGGGCGCACTTTCGGGATCGCTTTGCCCGCTGCACTGATCTCCCGCTCCGGGAGTTTCGTAGCTATCTCGCCGACTTCCCCCGCCTTGGGGCGGCTGAAGCGGCTAGCTGCGAGGGTGTGGTTACTGAATGCGAAGTCCGTGACGCGTTGAAGCAGGTCGGCCTGAACAAGTCGCCGGGACTAGATGGTTTGCCCTACGAAGTGTACTTGAGGATGTCGCACATGTTTGTGCCTATTCTGACGGATATGTTCAACCATTGGTTCGCCCAGGGAGCCATCCCTGGTAGCGTTACCAAAGGCGTGATCACATTGCTGAAGAAAGGTGGCAGGCATGTTTGGGAGGGTTTAGATGATTACAGGCCCATAACTCTGCTTAACACAGAGTTAAAGATTTTGGCCCGGGTCTTAGCGAATCGTTTACAGCTTGTCATTAGCGATCTGATCGGCCCCGAACAGACCTTTGCTGTGAAGGGAAGATCGATCCAGGACAACCTGCACTTGATTCGCGAGGTCCTAGAGGGGATAAAAGACGACACCGAATCCGCGCTGATCAGTTTAGATCAGTCCAAGGCCTTCGATAGGGTTGACCATCGGTTCTTGGCGTCTGTTTTGGAGACTGCCGGATTCAAACCGGAGTTCCGCAGATGGATTAGCATGATGTACCACAACCCTCAGGCAGTGGTGCAGGTGAACGGAAGGCGTTCGGGGGTGATCGCGATCGAGCGTTCGGTCCGGCAAGGCTGCCCTCTGTCTCCTCTTCTCTATGTCCTCGCGTTGGAGCCCCTCCTGCGCAGGCTTAGGGATGGGGGGACAAGTCCGGCACTGCGCGGTATCCCATTCGTTGGCCGCCTTGCGGCTAGGGTTTCCGCGTTCGCTGATGACGTCACAGTCTTTGTATCCCGCCGCCAGGATATAGAGGCTGTGAAAGAGGCGGTTGTCGAGTATGAGCGGATTGCAGGGGCCAAGGTCAATTTTGACAAAAGCGAAGGTTTGCGGCTTGGTGCTTGGAGGGGTAGCAATACTCTTCCAGGGCCCTTCCGCTGGAGTGACGGACCCATCCGCATCCTTGGGGTGTGGTTTGGGCCCGACCTCCAACTGGAGCGAAATTGGTCGGAAGTACACGCTAAGGTGAATGCTCAGGTGGGAATCTGGCTTTCAAGGAGGTTGTCCTTAAAGGGCAGGGCTGAGGCGTGCGCCGCGTACGTCTTCCCCTTGATCCTTTACCGATTGGCTGTACTTCCTCTGCCTAAGGCACATCGGTTGGCACTGCAACGATCCCTCTCCAGATTGCTCTGGGGAGGTGCAAGGCCGATGGTCCGTAGGCAGGTCTGTATCCAACGTACTCGCAACGGGGGTCTGGGTATGCCTGATCTGGAGAGCCACTGGCTTGCTGAAAGACTTGCATATCTGGGCCGTGTCTTGACGGGGGACTCAGTGTGGAGACGAAAGGCGAGTCGGACTTTTCCTCGCCTCAACTCAGACCCAAAGGCCGAAGGTCGACGTAGGCCTTTGGGCGAAGCACTGTTTGTCCGCGAGTGCCGAAAGGCCCTTCGTAACCTTCTTGGGTCCAGTGACCTTTCATGGCCTCGGAAGGAGCTGTATCGGGAATTAGTGGTGGGTTCCGCTTCTGATCCTCTCAGCGAGCGGCACGGCTGGACGGCGGAGGAGATCCGCTCTCACTGGAATTGGGCGCCAGGATCGAGCTTCTTGAACAACTCTGAGTTCTCGCTCACCTGGCGACTTGTTCGGAATGCGTTATCCCTTCGCGGCTTGAACTTCAAGGCGGGCCTGGCAGACATGCCTGATTGCCCTCGCTGCGGCAGTGGCTTGGAAGAAACGGCTGAGCACGCCTTCTACTACTGCGAGCGAGTTCGTCCGTTTTGGGATCACGTCGGGGAGTGGACGGCTCGCATCGAACCCAAACAGCTCGTGCTGCTCGACGTTGGTTACGTCGTAGACAACGTTCTTCCTCCGTTTCACGGTGAGAAGCGTGTGGTGTTTCTCGCGATCCTAGCTGTAGCCCGAATGGTGATTTGGACGACGCGAAACAAGGGATTGTATGACGATGCAAACTTTTCTCATCGTGATCTGGTTTTGTATTTTCGGCATCAGCTGTGGGTCAAAATCAGATGCGATAGAAAACGCTTGGATCGCATAACATTCAGCAAAAGGTGGGTGACTGCAGCGAGCCTGGTCGTACGAAAGGGGGCAATGTTGGAGTCATCCTTCCCTCCTCTGCCGGCCCATGGCGTCTATGGTACGGGTCCTTAGGGACCCCACCCTTGGTAAGTAGGATTTTGTTATTTTCCCCTGCAACCTAGTTAGCAGTACGTTGTGAGTCATTGTCCCTGTCACTTAGTTGTTAGCACTCAAGATCTTCCCCACCCCCATTATTTTTGTACCTCAACCTGTATCCCAGTCCGCCTTTTGAAGATCTTGAACATTCATATGTAAAAAATCATTTACCCGCTTCTAAAATCGACCCATGCCGAGCCCGACCCTTTTAATTCTTTTATCCCTGTAGAGTAGGATTCCCGCCCTACCTAGGGTAGGTCCGGCTTGTTTCCGGTATTTTCGACCCGGAAAACAGTCGGCCTCCAATTTTATAGACGGGGGGATGGGAGGGAAACCAAACGGGGGATTTTTTCCTTGTTTTCGTGTATATATGTTTTTCGGGGTTTTTTCTCCCATTCCCATCATATCCATTGTAAAAAATCATACATTGTAAATAAAATCATGCATCACTTTCGGGTTTTAAGTAGGACTTTTTCATAGAGCAAATGCGGTATTTTGGTGGTTGCTGCGTGCATGGAGATGGACGAGTGATTATATATTGTATTGTTGAATGGGTCGGCGAATGTGGCTAGCTAGGTTCCCCATAGAAAATATAGTTAAAGCATGACCGCTCCCTTCCCCTCCCCCAAAACCACAAGGCCTCGTGCCTTCTTGTATTTACTACAAGGAATAAAAGAATAAGCCTACAATTCATTGTTGTGCTATTCTGTTTTTTGGATTGTTAAGTGACGAAAAGTAAGTGCCTTGTTTAAATTTATTGTTAAAAAATTATTGTTGACTTTGTTAAACTTGTTACACTTGTTGGATTTTTTGGAACGACTTGTTATTGCGTTTGTGCCCCTCCCCAAAACAATCGTTATTTTGTATTGTTTTTGAGGGGGGTCAACTTGAAAGACTTTTTTATACTGCATTTACTGTTTTTTCATCCGTCACCATATCCACATCCTTTTAAACCATACGATTTTATATCTCCCTAGTTGCCTAAAGCAACTATGGGAGAACCAATACCTACTACCCAGGAGGATATATTTATATCCCAAGAAAAACGGGAATGGCCGTCATTGCCTAGTACCTCCGCAGAAAATCCAACGCCGGCGAGTACAATTCCGCCGGCACAAAAAGTGCCGTCAATACCAGTCTCCTGGTCGACGCAGAAAAACAAAAAATTGCCACAAGATTATAAAAAGGACAGGGTTGAAAAGTATGCCCAATATTTTAAAGGGAACAGAATTCTACCAATACCTGAACTGGTAGAAGCAGTCCAGCCAAAAACCCTGTCCTTAATTGTCTCAGACATAAAGACCAGGAGACTGGCTGGACTGAAAAAAGACAAGTTCGAGGAAGTTTTAAAAGCAGCAGGAATCCCAGCTAGGTATTTCTGCAGGAGAAGTTTCGCGACCTGGGATATTCTGTTACCCTCACAAGAACTGGCCACCAAGTTGGCCAGCAATAATTGCATTAATACGAAGCAGTACAGATTGCAGCCCGAATACATGGGCAGAAGGCGGATCAAGGTCACCGTGTGCAACGTGCCAATACAACTAAGTGGTGACGTCCTGGCGGCGTTCCTCAGCGACTATGGGGACGTCGAGGAATTTACGACCATGAAGTCACCTAGCGGCACGGCACACGGTGACTACTCATTTACCATGTGCCTTAACAGGGGAGGGTTCCAGGCAATCCCCCACACAGTTGAGTATGAGGAGCAAGCCATGCTGGTGGTTGTGGAAGGCCGAAAACCGCAATGCTGGCACTGTAAACAAATAGGCCACTTTGCGAGGTCATGCCCACAAAAGGCCACCGGCGCAGCAGTAACAACAACAGCAACAACAACGACGTCAACAGCACCAACAACAGTAAAGGCTACAATAGCATCTAAAACCTCATTAATATCAGTATCAACAAACAGCACACCAGCGCCATCAACATCAGCAACAGCAAACAAGCTGGAAAGTAAAATAAATACTCCAGCAGAAGCTGGGAACGACCCCAATAGCAGAGATGAGGAGGGGTGGACCCAGGTAACGCGGGGCAAAAAGTCCCCACCTAAAGCCCCGAAATCACCCCCTGCCAAAACCACTGACAAAAAGGGCGAAAAAAGAAAACCTCTGGAAAATCAAAAACCAGAGGAAAAGAAAAAAGAAACCGACACAAAAACAGAGAAAAGAAAGAAAGAAAAGGTAAATAACAATGAACAACAACAACAACAACAACAACAACAGGAGGAAATGGATACCTCAATAAACTTGAAGAGAAGAAGGGATAGCGGAGATTCTACCACAGAGGGAGAGGGGGAGAAAAAACAATTGAAAAAGACGACACCGAAAAAACAACAACAGCGACCAGCCCAAATTATTCCTCCCCCACAACAAGCCAAAAATACCCCTGTAGACTCAACTAAACTCCCGCTATCCCCAACACCACCTACATTATCACCTGTTTCAACACCCAAAATACTCTCCCGGTCCCATTCAGCAACAAGAAACCCGACACCATCACCATCACCATCAACATCTGGCACTGGGCGACGCTCCAAGTCGGCCTCCAGAGAGGTCCAACAAGCTTTAAATTCATTTTATTTTTGTCAGGACATTCTGGAGTCGCCATCACTAGATCGCCAGATCAAATCTCTTCTGAAACCACTTAGAGACTTTAAAAAAATTGATCAAAAAGAAATAACAAATCCATATCTTTTTGAGGGTGCAGCCATGGTGACCACCTTTGTCCGTTCGGCTGGCGGCCGAACTAAGGAGCTCTGGCAATTTATTGAGGAAGCCAGTCGAGCGGACATGAGGCTGGCGGAAATGGGGCACGACTCATTGAATGAAATATCTGCAAAATGTACGGGCAGGGTCCCGATTTATGTTCATCCCACATTCTATAGGTCCCTAAAGTTGCGGTTTCCTTATGATGTCGGTGGAATTTCCAGGAGCGGCCGAGTTACTCCTGAACTTTGTACCGGTTCCCTGCGTCAGGCCGTCGGCATCCTCACCCCGAAGGATTTCCGGCCCATAGTCGACACTGAGTAAGGTAAGTGGGACTGATGACTCTAAACCTTGCCAGTTTGAATGTGAGGGGATTGAGGGATTCAAGCAAGTGTGCGCGCTTGCTTGGTGAACTCAGGAACCTCGGAGTAGATGTTGCTGCAGTGCAGGAGACTCACTTCACTTGCGGTGCCGACTGTCGGGTGCTGGAAAGCGATTTTAACGTTTTCTCAGCATACGGCAGCGGCACCAGCGCTGGGGTCTCTTTGCTAGTTGGACGCAGCCTTGATGCTGATGTTGACGTTGTTTTTGCAGGTGACGGGGGCCGGCTGGTTGTGGTCGATGTTGCCGTGAAAAGTTTCAAGTTCCGTCTGGTTGCGGTTTATGCGTCCAATATCGCTGCGGAGAGGGTTTCCTTTTTTCGTCGGTTGGCGCCGTTCCTGGACGATACGAAGCGGCTAGTCTTAATGGGTGATTGGAATGCGATCCTTGATCCCAAGATAGATAAGGTCGGACGGGGAGCTAGCAGATTGGGAAGGTGTGAAAGCAGCCTTGTCGGCTTCGTGACTCGTCACGGCCTCGTCGACAGGTTTCGTCTTGATCACCCAGGGCGGGAGATGTGGACGTGGCTAGATAGCTCGCCCTCTGCCAAAGTAGGCTCCTACTTGGACAGAGTGTTAGTGAGAAGAGCTGACATTGATTTTGTTAGTTGTCCCACGTTCCACTTGATAGCGTGGACTGACCATAAACTCATTAGAGTCAGTCTGCGGTTAGTTAATAGACCTAGTCTAGCCGGCTACTGGAAGTTCAATACCTCCTTATTGGAGATACGGGACTTCCGGGACCGGCTGGAATCCCTAATTCAGCGGGCGTTAGTGGGGGCGGTTACCGGGAATAGGTGGTGGGTTTCTCTTAAACATAGGATTAGAGATTTCGCCACCAAGTACGGTCGACAGCTCAATCTAGATAGGACCGCGGAGGCGAAATCTATAGATGATAGACTTTCCCGGGCGGTGGCTGGGGGGGACTCCCTAGGTGTAGAGCTAGCTAGGAGGGACCTTGAGCGTGAGAGTAGCGAGCGCTACAAGGGATCAGTAGTTAGATCTAGGCTAAAAAGAGTTCTCAACGAAGCTGTGAAATCGAACGCGACTGCGCGTGAAGAAGAAGTGCGAAGGTTCCCCGATCGGTACATCGCATCTGTCAAGACCCCGGACGGGTGTCTGCTGCGATCGGGTCGTGAGATACGTGACGCCTTTCGGGCGCACTTTCGGGATCGCTTTGCCCGCTGCACTGATCTCCCGCTCCGGGAGTTTCGTAGCTATCTCGCCGACTTCCCCCGCCTTGGGGCGGCTGAAGCGGCTAGCTGCGAGGGTGTGGTTACTGAATGCGAAGTCCGTGACGCGTTGAAGCAGGTCGGCCTGAACAAGTCGCCGGGACTAGATGGTTTGCCCTACGAAGTGTACTTGAGGATGTCGCACATGTTTGTGCCTATTCTGACGGATATGTTCAACCATTGGTTCGCCCAGGGAGCCATCCCTGGTAGCGTTACCAAAGGCGTGATCACATTGCTGAAGAAAGGTGGCAGGCATGTTTGGGAGGGTTTAGATGATTACAGGCCCATAACTCTGCTTAACACAGAGTTAAAGATTTTGGCCCGGGTCTTAGCGAATCGTTTACAGCTTGTCATTAGCGATCTGATCGGCCCCGAACAGACCTTTGCTGTGAAGGGAAGATCGATCCAGGACAACCTGCACTTGATTCGCGAGGTCCTAGAGGGGATAAAAGACGACACCGAATCCGCGCTGATCAGTTTAGATCAGTCCAAGGCCTTCGATAGGGTTGACCATCGGTTCTTGGCGTCTGTTTTGGAGACTGCCGGATTCAAACCGGAGTTCCGCAGATGGATTAGCATGATGTACCACAACCCTCAGGCAGTAGTGCAGGTGAACGGAAGGCGTTCGGGGGTGATCGCGATCGAGCGTTCGGTCCGGCAAGGCTGCCCTCTGTCTCCTCTTCTCTATGTCCTCGCGTTGGAGCCCCTCCTGCGCAGGCTTAGGGATGGGGGGACAAGTCCGGCACTGCGCGGTATCCCATTCGTTGGCCGCCTTGCGGCTAGGGTTTCCGCGTTCGCTGATGACGTCACAGTCTTTGTATCCCGCCGCCAGGATATAGAGGCTGTGAAAGAGGCGGTTGTCGAGTATGAGCGGATTGCAGGGGCCAAGGTCAATTTTGACAAAAGCGAAGGTTTGCGGCTTGGTGCTTGGAGGGGTAGCAATACTCTTCCAGGGCCCTTCCGCTGGAGTGACGGACCCATCCGCATCCTTGGGGTGTGGTTTGGGCCCGACCTCCAACTGGAGCGAAATTGGTCGGAAGTACACGCTAAGGTGAATGCTCAGGTGGGAATCTGGCTTTCAAGGAGGTTGTCCTTAAAGGGCAGGGCTGAGGCGTGCGCCGCGTACGTCTTCCCCTTGATCCTTTACCGATTGGCTGTACTTCCTCTGCCTAAGGCACATCGGTTGGCACTGCAACGATCCCTCTCCAGATTGCTCTGGGGAGGTGCAAGGCCGATGGTCCGTAGGCAGGTCTGTATCCAACGTACTCGCAACGGGGGTCTGGGTATGCCTGATCTGGAGAGCCACTGGCTTGCTGAAAGACTTGCATATCTGGGCCGTGTCTTGACGGGGGACTCAGTGTGGAGACGAAAGGCGAGTCGGACTTTTCCTCGCCTCAACTCAGACCCAAAGGCCGAAGGTCGACGTAGGCCTTTGGGCGAAGCACTGTTTGTCCGCGAGTGCCGAAAGGCCCTTCGTAACCTTCTTGGGTCCAGTGACCTTTCATGGCCTCGGAAGGAGCTGTATCGGGAATTAGTGGTGGGTTCCGCTTCTGATCCTCTCAGCGAGCGGCACGGCTGGACGGCGGAGGAGATCCGCTCTCACTGGAATTGGGCGCCAGGATCGAGCTTCTTGAACAACTCTGAGTTCTCGCTCACCTGGCGACTTGTTCGGAATGCGTTATCCCTTCGCGGCTTGAACTTCAAGGCGGGCCTGGCAGACATGCCTGATTGCCCTCGCTGCGGCAGTGGCTTGGAAGAAACGGCTGAGCACGCCTTCTACTACTGCGAGCGAGTTCGTCCGTTTTGGGATCACGTCGGGGAGTGGACGGCTCGCATCGAACCCAAACAGCTCGTGCTGCTCGACGTTGGTTACGTCGTAGACAACGTTCTTCCTCCGTTTCACGGTGAGAAGCGTGTGGTGTTTCTCGCGATCCTAGCTGTAGCCCGAATGGTGATTTGGACGACGCGAAACAAGGGATTGTATGAAGATGCAAACTTTTCTCATCGTGATCTGGTTTTGTATTTTCGGCATCAGCTGAGGGTCAAAATCAGATGCGATAGAAAACGCTTGGATCGCATAACATTCAGCAAAAGGTGGGTGACTGCAGCGAGCCTGGTCGTACGAAAGGGGGCAATGTTGGAGTCATCCTTCCCTCCTCTGCCGGCCCATGGCGTCTATGGTACGGGTCCTTAGGGACCCCACCCTTGGTAAGTAGGATTTTGTTATTTTCCCCTGCAACCTAGTTAGCAGTACGTTGTGAGTCATTGTCCCTGTCACTTAGTTGTTAGCACTCAAGATCTTCCCCACCCCCATTATTTTTGTACCTCAACCTGTATCCCAGTCCGCCTTTTGAAGATCTTGAACATTCATATGTAAAAAATCATTTACCCGCTTCTAAAATCGACCCATGCCGAGCCCGACCCTTTTAATTCTTTTATCCCTGTAGAGTAGGATTCCCGCCCTACCTAGGGTAGGTCCGGCTTGTTTCCGGTATTTTCGACCCGGAAAACAGTCGGCCTCCAATTTTATAGACGGGGGGATGGGAGGGAAACCAAACGGGGGATTTTTTCCTTGTTTTCGTGTATATATGTTTTTCGGGGTTTTTTCTCCCATTCCCATCATATCCATTGTAAAAAATCATACATTGTAAATAAAATCATGCATCACTTTCGGGTTTTAAGTAGGACTTTTTCATAGAGCAAATGCGGTATTTTGGTGGTTGCTGCGTGCATGGAGATGGACGAGTGATTATATATTGTATTGTTGAATGGGTCGGCGAATGTGGCTAGCTAGGTTCCCCATAGAAAATATAGTTAAAGCATGACCGCTCCCTTCCCCTCCCCCAAAACCACAAGGCCTCGTGCCTTCTTGTATTTACTACAAGGAATAAAAGAATAAGCCTACAATTCATTGTTGTGCTATTCTGTTTTTTGGATTGTTAAGTGACGAAAAGTAAGTGCCTTGTTTAAACTTATTGTTAAAAAATTATTGTTGACTTTGTTAAACTTGTTACACTTGTTGGATTTTTTGGAACGACTTGTTATTGCGTTTGTGCCCCTCCCCAAAACAATCGTTATTTTGTATTGTTTTTGAGGGGGGTCAACTTGAAAGACTTTTTTATACTGCATTTACTGTTTTTTCATCCGTCACCATATCCACATCCTTTTAAACCATACGATTTTATATCTCCCTAGTTGCCTAAAGCAACTATGGGAGAACCAATACCTACTACCCAGGAGGATATATTTATATCCCAAGAAAAACGGGAATGGCCGTCATTGCCTAGTACCTCCGCAGAAAATCCAACGCCGGCGAGTACAATTCCGCCGGCACAAAAAGTGCCGTCAATACCAGTCTCCTGGTCGACGCAGAAAAACAAAAAATTGCCACAAGATTATAAAAAGGACAGGGTTGAAAAGTATGCCCAATATTTTAAAGGGAACAGAATTCTACCAATACCTGAACTGGTAGAAGCAGTCCAGCCAAAAACCCTGTCCTTAATTGTCTCAGACATAAAGACCAGGAGACTGGCTGGACTGAAAAAAGACAAGTTCGAGGAAGTTTTAAAAGCAGCAGGAATCCCAGCTAGGTATTTCTGCAGGAGAAGTTTCGCGACCTGGGATATTCTGTTACCCTCACAAGAACTGGCCACCAAGTTGGCCAGCAATAATTGCATTAATACGAAGCAGTACAGATTGCAGCCCGAATACATGGGCAGAAGGCGGATCAAGGTCACCGTGTGCAACGTGCCAATACAACTAAGTGGTGACGTCCTGGCGGCGTTCCTCAGCGACTATGGGGACGTCGAGGAATTTACGACCATGAAGTCACCTAGCGGCACGGCACACGGTGACTACTCATTTACCATGTGCCTTAACAGGGGAGGGTTCCAGGCAATCCCCCACACAGTTGAGTATGAGGAGCAAGCCATGCTGGTGGTTGTGGAAGGCCGAAAACCGCAATGCTGGCACTGTAAACAAATAGGCCACTTTGCGAGGTCATGCCCACAAAAGGCCACCGGCGCAGCAGTAACAACAACAGCAACAACAACGACGTCAACAGCACCAACAACAGTAAAGGCTACAATAGCATCTAAAACCTCATTAATATCAGTATCAACAAACAGCACACCAGCGCCATCAACATCAGCAACAGCAAACAAGCTGGAAAGTAAAATAAATACTCCAGCAGAAGCTGGGAACGACCCCAATAGCAGAGATGAGGAGGGGTGGACCCAGGTAACGCGGGGCAAAAAGTCCCCACCTAAAGCCCCGAAATCACCCCCTGCCAAAACCACTGACAAAAAGGGCGAAAAAAGAAAACCTCTGGAAAATCAAAAACCAGAGGAAAAGAAAAAAGAAACCGACACAAAAACAGAGAAAAGAAAGAAAGAAAAGGTAAATAACAATGAACAACAACAACAACAACAACAACAACAGGAGGAAATGGATACCTCAATAAACTTGAAGAGAAGAAGGGATAGCGGAGATTCTACCACAGAGGGAGAGGGGGAGAAAAAACAATTGAAAAAGACGACACCGAAAAAACAACAACAGCGACCAGCCCAAATTATTCCTCCCCCACAACAAGCCAAAAATACCCCTGTAGACTCAACTAAACTCCCGCTATCCCCAACACCACCTACATTATCACCTGTTTCAACACCCAAAATACTCTCCCGGTCCCATTCAGCAACAAGAAACCCGACACCATCACCATCACCATCAACATCTGGCACTGGGCGACGCTCCAAGTCGGCCTCCAGAGAGGTCCAACAAGCTTTAAATTCATTTTATTTTTGTCAGGACATTCTGGAGTCGCCATCACTAGATCGCCAGATCAAATCTCTTCTGAAACCACTTAGAGACTTTAAAAAAATTGATCAAAAAGAAATAACAAATCCATATCTTTTTGAGGGTGCAGCCATGGTGACCACCTTTGTCCGTTCGGCTGGCGGCCGAACTAAGGAGCTCTGGCAATTTATTGAGGAAGCCAGTCGAGCGGACATGAGGCTGGCGGAAATGGGGCACGACTCATTGAATGAAATATCTGCAAAATGTACGGGCAGGGTCCCGATTTATGTTCATCCCACATTCTATAGGTCCCTAAAGTTGCGGTTTCCTTATGATGTCGGTGGAATTTCCAGGAGCGGCCGAGTTACTCCTGAACTTTGTACCGGTTCCCTGCGTCAGGCCGTCGGCATCCTCACCCCGAAGGATTTCCGGCCCATAGTCGACACTGAGTAAGGTAAGTGGGACTGATGACTCTAAACCTTGCCAGTTTGAATGTGAGGGGATTGAGGGATTCAAGCAAGTGTGCGCGCTTGCTTGGTGAACTCAGGAACCTCGGAGTAGATGTTGCTGCAGTGCAGGAGACTCACTTCACTTGCGGTGCCGACTGTCGGGTGCTGGAAAGCGATTTTAACGTTTTCTCAGCATACGGCAGCGGCACCAGCGCTGGGGTCTCTTTGCTAGTTGGACGCAGCCTTGATGCTGATGTTGACGTTGTTTTTGCAGGTGACGGGGGCCGGCTGGTTGTGGTCGATGTTGCCGTGAAAAGTTTCAAGTTCCGTCTGGTTGCGGTTTATGCGTCCAATATCGCTGCGGAGAGGGTTTCCTTTTTTCGTCGGTTGGCGCCGTTCCTGGACGATACGAAGCGGCTAGTCTTAATGGGTGATTGGAATGCGATCCTTGATCCCAAGATAGATAAGGTCGGACGGGGAGCTAGCAGATTGGGAAGGTGTGAAAGCAGCCTTGTCGGCTTCGTGACTCGTCACGGCCTCGTCGACAGGTTTCGTCTTGATCACCCAGGGCGGGAGATGTGGACGTGGCTAGATAGCTCGCCCTCTGCCAAAGTAGGCTCCTACTTGGACAGAGTGTTAGTGAGAAGAGCTGACATTGATTTTGTTAGTTGTCCCACGTTCCACTTGATAGCGTGGACTGACCATAAACTCATTAGAGTCAGTCTGCGGTTAGTTAATAGACCTAGTCTAGCCGGCTACTGGAAGTTCAATACCTCCTTATTGGAGATACGGGACTTCCGGGACCGGCTGGAATCCCTAATTCAGCGGGCGTTAGTGGGGGCGGTTACCGGGAATAGGTGGTGGGTTTCTCTTAAACATAGGATTAGAGATTTCGCCACCAAGTACGGTCGACAGCTCAATCTAGATAGGACCGCGGAGGCGAAATCTATAGAAGATAGACTTTCCCGGGCGGTGGCTGGGGGGGACTCCCTAGGTGTAGAGCTAGCTAGGAGGGACCTTGAGCGTGAGAGTAGCGAGCGCTACAAGGGATCAGTAGTTAGATCTAGGCTAAAAAGAGTTCTCAACGAAGCTGTGAAATCGAACGCGACTGCGCGTGAAGAAGAAGTGCGAAGGTTCCCCGATCGGTACATCGCATCTGTCAAGACCCCGGACGGGTGTCTGCTGCGATCGGGTCGTGAGATACGTGACGCCTTTCGGGCGCACTTTCGGGATCGCTTTGCCCGCTGCACTGATCTCCCGCTCCGGGAGTTTCGTAGCTATCTCGCCGACTTCCCCCGCCTTGGGGCGGCTGAAGCGGCTAGCTGCGAGGGTGTGGTTACTGAATGCGAAGTCCGTGACGCGTTGAAGCAGGTCGGCCTGAACAAGTCGCCGGGACTAGATGGTTTGCCCTACGAAGTGTACTTGAGGATGTCGCACATGTTTGTGCCTATTCTGACGGATATGTTCAACCATTGGTTCGCCCAGGGAGCCATCCCTGGTAGCGTTACCAAAGGCGTGATCACATTGCTGAAGAAAGGTGGCAGGCATGTTTGGGAGGGTTTAGATGATTACAGGCCCATAACTCTGCTTAACACAGAGTTAAAGATTTTGGCCCGGGTCTTAGCGAATCGTTTACAGCTTGTCATTAGCGATCTGATCGGCCCCGAACAGACCTTTGCTGTGAAGGGAAGATCGATCCAGGACAACCTGCACTTGATTCGCGAGGTCCTAGAGGGGATAAAAGACGACACCGAATCCGCGCTGATCAGTTTAGATCAGTCCAAGGCCTTCGATAGGGTTGACCATCGGTTCTTGGCGTCTGTTTTGGAGACTGCCGGATTCAAACCGGAGTTCCGCAGATGGATTAGCATGATGTACCACAACCCTCAGGCAGTGGTGCAGGTGAACGGAAGGCGTTCGGGGGTGATCGCGATCGAGCGTTCGGTCCGGCAAGGCTGCCCTCTGTCTCCTCTTCTCTATGTCCTCGCGTTGGAGCCCCTCCTGCGCAGGCTTAGGGATGGGGGGACAAGTCCGGCACTGCGCGGTATCCCATTCGTTGGCCGCCTTGCGGCTAGGGTTTCCGCGTTCGCTGATGACGTCACAGTCTTTGTATCCCGCCGCCAGGATATAGAGGCTGTGAAAGAGGCGGTTGTCGAGTATGAGCGGATTGCAGGGGCCAAGGTCAATTTTGACAAAAGCGAAGGTTTGCGGCTTGGTGCTTGGAGGGGTAGCAATACTCTTCCAGGGCCCTTCCGCTGGAGTGACGGACCCATCCGCATCCTTGGGGTGTGGTTTGGGCCCGACCTCCAACTGGAGCGAAATTGGTCGGAAGTACACGCTAAGGTGAATGCTCAGGTGGGAATCTGGCTTTCAAGGAGGTTGTCCTTAAAGGGCAGGGCTGAGGCGTGCGCCGCGTACGTCTTCCCCTTGATCCTTTACCGATTGGCTGTACTTCCTCTGCCTAAGGCACATCGGTTGGCACTGCAACGATCCCTCTCCAGATTGCTCTGGGGAGGTGCAAGGCCGATGGTCCGTAGGCAGGTCTGTATCCAACGTACTCGCAACGGGGGTCTGGGTATGCCTGATCTGGAGAGCCACTGGCTTGCTGAAAGACTTGCATATCTGGGCCGTGTCTTGACGGGGGACTCAGTGTGGAGACGAAAGGCGAGTCGGACTTTTCCTCGCCTCAACTCAGACCCAAAGGCCGAAGGTCGACGTAGGCCTTTGGGCGAAGCACTGTTTGTCCGCGAGTGCCGAAAGGCCCTTCGTAACCTTCTTGGGTCCAGTGACCTTTCATGGCCTCGGAAGGAGCTGTATCGGGAATTAGTGGTGGGTTCCGCTTCTGATCCTCTCAGCGAGCGGCACGGCTGGACGGCGGAGGAGATCCGCTCTCACTGGAATTGGGCGCCAGGATCGAGCTTCTTGAACAACTCTGAGTTCTCGCTCACCTGGCGACTTGTTCGGAATGCGTTATCCCTTCGCGGCTTGAACTTCAAGGCGGGCCTGGCAGACATGCCTGATTGCCCTCGCTGCGGCAGTGGCTTGGAAGAAACGGCTGAGCACGCCTTCTACTACTGCGAGCGAGTTCGTCCGTTTTGGGATCACGTCGGGGAGTGGACGGCTCGCATCGAACCCAAACAGCTCGTGCTGCTCGACGTTGGTTACGTCGTAGACAACGTTCTTCCTCCGTTTCACGGTGAGAAGCGTGTGGTGTTTCTCGCGATCCTAGCTGTAGCCCGAATGGTGATTTGGACGACGCGAAACAAGGGATTGTATGAAGATGCAAACTTTTCTCATCGTGATCTGGTTTTGTATTTTCGGCATCAGCTGAGGGTCAAAATCAGATGCGATAGAAAACGCTTGGATCGCATAACATTCAGCAAAAGGTGGGTGACTGCAGCGAGCCTGGTCGTACGAAAGGGGGCAATGTTGGAGTCATCCTTCCCTCCTCTGCCGGCCCATGGCGTCTATGGTACGGGTCCTTAGGGACCCCACCCTTGGTAAGTAGGATTTTGTTATTTTCCCCTGCAACCTAGTTAGCAGTACGTTGTGAGTCATTGTCCCTGTCACTTAGTTGTTAGCACTCAAGATCTTCCCCACCCCCATTATTTTTGTACCTCAACCTGTATCCCAGTCCGCCTTTTGAAGATCTTGAACATTCATATGTAAAAAATCATTTACCCGTTTCTAAAATCGACCCATGCCGAGCCCGACCCTTTTAATTCTTTTATCCCTGTAGAGTAGGATTCCCGCCCTACCTTGGGTAGGTCCGGCTTGTTTCCGGTATTTTCCACCCGGAAAACAGTCGGCCTCCAATTTTATAGACGGGGGGATGGGAGGGAAACCAAACGGGGGATTTTTTCCTTGTTTTCGTGTATATATGATTTTCGGGGTTTTTTCTCCCATTCCCATCATATCCATTGTAAAAAATCATACATTGTAAATAAAATCATGCATCACTTTCGGGTTTTAAGTAGGACTTTTTCATAGAGCAAATGCGGTATTTTGGTGATTGCTGCGTGCATGGAGATGGACGAGTGATTATATATTGTATTGTTGAATGGGTCGGCGAATGTGGCTAGCTAGGTTCCCCATAGAAAATATAGTTAAAGCATGACCGCTCCCTTCCCCTCCCCCAAAACCACAAGGCCTCGTGCCTTCTTGTATTCATTACAAGGAATAAAAGAATAAGCCTACAATTCATTGTTGTGCTATTCTGTTTTTTGGATTGTTAAGTGACGAAAAGTAAGTGCCTTGTTTAAATTTATTGTTAAAAAATTATTGTTGACTTTGTTAAACTTGTTACACTTGTTGGATTTTTTGGAACGACTTGTTATTGCGTTTGTGCCCCTCCCCAAAACAATCGTTATTTTGTATTGTTTTTGAGGGGGGTCAACTTGAAAGACTTTTTTATACTGCATTTACTGTTTTTTCATCCGTCACCATATCCACATCCTTTTAAACCATACGATTTTATATCTCCCTAGTTGCCTAAAGCAACTATGGGAGAACCAATACCTACTACCCAGGAGGATATATTTATATCCCAAGAAAAACGGGAATGGCCGTCATTGCCTAGTACCTCCGCAGAAAATCCAACGCCGGCGAGTACAATTCCGCCGGCACAAAAAGTGCCGTCAATACCAGTCTCCTGGTCGACGCAGAAAAACAAAAAATTGCCACAAGATTATAAAAAGGACAGGGTTGAAAAGTATGCCCAATATTTTAAAGGGAACAGAATTCTACCAATACCTGAACTGGTAGAAGCAGTCCAGCCAAAAACCCTGTCCTTAATTGTCTCAGACATAAAGACCAGGAGACTGGCTGGACTGAAAAAAGACAAGTTCGAGGAAGTTTTAAAAGCAGCAGGAATCCCAGCTAGGTATTTCTGCAGGAGAAGTTTCGCGACCTGGGATATTCTGTTACCCTCACAAGAACTGGCCACCAAGTTGGCCAGCAATAATTGCATTAATACGAAGCAGTACAGATTGCAGCCCGAATACATGGGCAGAAGGCGGATCAAGGTCACCGTGTGCAACGTGCCAATACAACTAAGTGGTGACGTCCTGGCGGCGTTCCTCAGCGACTATGGGGACGTCGAGGAATTTACGACCATGAAGTCACCTAGCGGCACGGCACACGGTGACTACTCATTTACCATGTGCCTTAACAGGGGAGGGTTCCAGGCAATCCCCCACACAGTTGAGTATGAGGAGCAAGCCATGCTGGTGGTTGTGGAAGGCCGAAAACCGCAATGCTGGCACTGTAAACAAATAGGCCACTTTGCGAGGTCATGCCCACAAAAGGCCACCGGCGCAGCAGTAACAACAACAGCAACAACAACGACGTCAACAGCACCAACAACAGTAAAGGCTACAATAGCATCTAAAACCTCATTAATATCAGTATCAACAAACAGCACACCAGCGCCATCAACATCAGCAACAGCAAACAAGCTGGAAAGTAAAATAAATACTCCAGCAGAAGCTGGGAACGACCCCAATAGCAGAGATGAGGAGGGGTGGACCCAGGTAACGCGGGGCAAAAAGTCCCCACCTAAAGCCCCGAAATCACCCCCTGCCAAAACCACTGACAAAAAGGGCGAAAAAAGAAAACCTCTGGAAAATCAAAAACCAGAGGAAAAGAAAAAAGAAACCGACACAAAAACAGAGAAAAGAAAGAAAGAAAAGGTAAATAACAATGAACAACAACAACAACAACAACAACAACAGGAGGAAATGGATACCTCAATAAACTTGAAGAGAAGAAGGGATAGCGGAGATTCTACCACAGAGGGAGAGGGGGAGAAAAAACAATTGAAAAAGACGACACCGAAAAAACAACAACAGCGACCAGCCCAAATTATTCCTCCCCCACAACAAGCCAAAAATACCCCTGTAGACTCAACTAAACTCCCGCTATCCCCAACACCACCTACATTATCACCTGTTTCAACACCCAAAATACTCTCCCGGTCCCATTCAGCAACAAGAAACCCGACACCATCACCATCACCATCAACATCTGGCACTGGGCGACGCTCCAAGTCGGCCTCCAGAGAGGTCCAACAAGCTTTAAATTCATTTTATTTTTGTCAGGACATTCTGGAGTCGCCATCACTAGATCGCCAGATCAAATCTCTTCTGAAACCACTTAGAGACTTTAAAAAAATTGATCAAAAAGAAATAACAAATCCATATCTTTTTGAGGGTGCAGCCATGGTGACCACCTTTGTCCGTTCGGCTGGCGGCCGAACTAAGGAGCTCTGGCAATTTATTGAGGAAGCCAGTCGAGCGGACATGAGGCTGGCGGAAATGGGGCACGACTCATTGAATGAAATATCTGCAAAATGTACGGGCAGGGTCCCGATTTATGTTCATCCCACATTCTATAGGTCCCTAAAGTTGCGGTTTCCTTATGATGTCGGTGGAATTTCCAGGAGCGGCCGAGTTACTCCTGAACTTTGTACCGGTTCCCTGCGTCAGGCCGTCGGCATCCTCACCCCGAAGGATTTCCGGCCCATAGTCGACACTGAGTAAGGTAAGTGGGACTGATGACTCTAAACCTTGCCAGTTTGAATGTGAGGGGATTGAGGGATTCAAGCAAGTGTGCGCGCTTGCTTGGTGAACTCAGGAACCTCGGAGTAGATGTTGCTGCAGTGCAGGAGACTCACTTCACTTGCGGTGCCGACTGTCGGGTGCTGGAAAGCGATTTTAACGTTTTCTCAGCATACGGCAGCGGCACCAGCGCTGGGGTCTCTTTGCTAGTTGGACGCAGCCTTGATGCTGATGTTGACGTTGTTTTTGCAGGTGACGGGGGCCGGCTGGTTGTGGTCGATGTTGCCGTGAAAAGTTTCAAGTTCCGTCTGGTTGCGGTTTATGCGTCCAATATCGCTGCGGAGAGGGTTTCCTTTTTTCGTCGGTTGGCGCCGTTCCTGGACGATACGAAGCGGCTAGTCTTAATGGGTGATTGGAATGCGATCCTTGATCCCAAGATAGATAAGGTCGGACGGGGAGCTAGCAGATTGGGAAGGTGTGAAAGCAGCCTTGTCGGCTTCGTGACTCGTCACGGCCTCGTCGACAGGTTTCGTCTTGATCACCCAGGGCGGGAGATGTGGACGTGGCTAGATAGCTCGCCCTCTGCCAAAGTAGGCTCCTACTTGGACAGAGTGTTAGTGAGAAGAGCTGACATTGATTTTGTTAGTTGTCCCACGTTCCACTTGATAGCGTGGACTGACCATAAACTCATTAGAGTCAGTCTGCGGTTAGTTAATAGACCTAGTCTAGCCGGCTACTGGAAGTTCAATACCTCCTTATTGGAGATACGGGACTTCCGGGACCGGCTGGAATCCCTAATTCAGCGGGCGTTAGTGGGGGCGGTTACCGGGAATAGGTGGTGGGTTTCTCTTAAACATAGGATTAGAGATTTCGCCACCAAGTACGGTCGACAGCTCAATCTAGATAGGACCGCGGAGGCGAAATCTATAGATGATAGACTTTCCCGGGCGGTGGCTGGGGGGGACTCCCTAGGTGTAGAGCTAGCTAGGAGGGACCTTGAGCGTGAGAGTAGCGAGCGCTACAAGGGATCAGTAGTTAGATCTAGGCTAAAAAGAGTTCTCAACGAAGCTGTGAAATCGAACGCGACTGCGCGTGAAGAAGAAGTGCGAAGGTTCCCCGATCGGTACATCGCATCTGTCAAGACCCCGGACGGGTGTCTGCTGCGATCGGGTCGTGAGATACGTGACGCCTTTCGGGCGCACTTTCGGGATCGCTTTGCCCGCTGCACTGATCTCCCGCTCCGGGAGTTTCGTAGCTATCTCGCCGACTTCCCCCGCCTTGGGGCGGCTGAAGCGGCTAGCTGCGAGGGTGTGGTTACTGAATGCGAAGTCCGTGACGCGTTGAAGCAGGTCGGCCTGAACAAGTCGCCGGGACTAGATGGTTTGCCCTACGAAGTGTACTTGAGGATGTCGCACATGTTTGTGCCTATTCTGACGGATATGTTCAACCATTGGTTCGCCCAGGGAGCCATCCCTGGTAGCGTTACCAAAGGCGTGATCACATTGCTGAAGAAAGGTGGCAGGCATGTTTGGGAGGGTTTAGATGATTACAGGCCCATAACTCTGCTTAACACAGAGTTAAAGATTTTGGCCCGGGTCTTAGCGAATCGTTTACAGCTTGTCATTAGCGATCTGATCGGCCCCGAACAGACCTTTGCTGTGAAGGGAAGATCGATCCAGGACAACCTGCACTTGATTCGCGAGGTCCTAGAGGGGATAAAAGACGACACCGAATCCGCGCTGATCAGTTTAGATCAGTCCAAGGCCTTCGATAGGGTTGACCATCGGTTCTTGGCGTCTGTTTTGGAGACTGCCGGATTCAAACCGGAGTTCCGCAGATGGATTAGCATGATGTACCACAACCCTCAGGCAGTGGTGCAGGTGAACGGAAGGCGTTCGGGGGTGATCGCGATCGAGCGTTCGGTCCGGCAAGGCTGCCCTCTGTCTCCTCTTCTCTATGTCCTCGCGTTGGAGCCCCTCCTGCGCAGGCTTAGGGATGGGGGGACAAGTCCGGCACTGCGCGGTATCCCATTCGTTGGCCGCCTTGCGGCTAGGGTTTCCGCGTTCGCTGATGACGTCACAGTCTTTGTATCCCGCCGCCAGGATATAGAGGCTGTGAAAGAGGCGGTTGTCGAGTATGAGCGGATTGCAGGGGCCAAGGTCAATTTTGACAAAAGCGAAGGTTTGCGGCTTGGTGCTTGGAGGGGTAGCAATACTCTTCCAGGGCCCTTCCGCTGGAGTGACGGACCCATCCGCATCCTTGGGGTGTGGTTTGGGCCCGACCTCCAACTGGAGCGAAATTGGTCGGAAGTACACGCTAAGGTGAATGCTCAGGTGGGAATCTGGCTTTCAAGGAGGTTGTCCTTAAAGGGCAGGGCTGAGGCGTGCGCCGCGTACGTCTTCCCCTTGATCCTTTACCGATTGGCTGTACTTCCTCTGCCTAAGGCACATCGGTTGGCACTGCAACGATCCCTCTCCAGATTGCTCTGGGGAGGTGCAAGGCCGATGGTCCGTAGGCAGGTCTGTATCCAACGTACTCGCAACGGGGGTCTGGGTATGCCTGATCTGGAGAGCCACTGGCTTGCTGAAAGACTTGCATATCTGGGCCGTGTCTTGACGGGGGACTCAGTGTGGAGACGAAAGGCGAGTCGGACTTTTCCTCGCCTCAACTCAGACCCAAAGGCCGAAGGTCGACGTAGGCCTTTGGGCGAAGCACTGTTTGTCCGCGAGTGCCGAAAGGCCCTTCGTAACCTTCTTGGGTCCAGTGACCTTTCATGGCCTCGGAAGGAGCTGTATCGGGAATTAGTGGTGGGTTCCGCTTCTGATCCTCTCAGCGAGCGGCACGGCTGGACGGCGGAGGAGATCCGCTCTCACTGGAATTGGGCGCCAGGATCGAGCTTCTTGAACAACTCTGAGTTCTCGCTCACCTGGCGACTTGTTCGGAATGCGTTATCCCTTCGCGGCTTGAACTTCAAGGCGGGCCTGGCAGACATGCCTGATTGCCCTCGCTGCGGCAGTGGCTTGGAAGAAACGGCTGAGCACGCCTTCTACTACTGCGAGCGAGTTCGTCCGTTTTGGGATCACGTCGGGGAGTGGACGGCTCGCATCGAACCCAAACAGCTCGTGCTGCTCGACGTTGGTTACGTCGTAGACAACGTTCTTCCTCCGTTTCACGGTGAGAAGCGTGTGGTGTTTCTCGCGATCCTAGCTGTAGCCCGAATGGTGATTTGGACGACGCGAAACAAGGGATTGTATGACGATGCAAACTTTTCTCATCGTGATCTGGTTTTGTATTTTCGGCATCAGCTGAGGGTCAAAATCAGATGCGATAGAAAACGCTTGGATCGCATAACATTCAGCAAAAGGTGGGTGACTGCAGCGAGCCTGGTCGTACGAAAGGGGGCAATGTTGGAGTCATCCTTCCCTCCTCTGCCGGCCCATGGCGTCTATGGTACGGGTCCTTAGGGACCCCACCCTTGGTAAGTAGGATTTTGTTATTTTCCCCTGCAACCTAGTTAGCAGTACGTTGTGAGTCATTGTCCCTGTCACTTAGTTGTTAGCACTCAAGATCTTCCCCACCCCCATTATTTTTGTACCTCAACCTGTATCCCAGTCCGCCTTTTGAAGATCTTGAACATTCATATGTAAAAAATCATTTACCCGCTTCTAAAATCGACCCATGCCGAGCCCGACCCTTTTAATTCTTTTATCCCTGTAGAGTAGGATTCCCGCCCTACCTAGGGTAGGTCCGGCTTGTTTCCGGTATTTTCGACCCGGAAAACAGTCGGCCTCCAATTTTATAGACGGGGGGATGGGAGGGAAACCAAACGGGGGATTTTTTCCTTGTTTTCGTGTATATATGTTTTTCGGGGTTTTTTCTCCCATTCCCATCATATCCATTGTAAAAAATCATACATTGTAAATAAAATCATGCATCACTTTCGGGTTTTAAGTAGGACTTTTTCATAGAGCAAATGCGGTATTTTGGTGATTGCTGCGTGCATGGAGATGGACGAGTGATTATATATTGTATTGTTGAATGGGTCGGCGAATGTGGCTAGCTAGGTTCCCCATAGAAAATATAGTTAAAGCATGACCGCTCCCTTCCCCTCCCCCAAAACCACAAGGCCTCGTGCCTTCTTGTATTCATTACAAGGAATAAAAGAATAAGCCTACAATTCATTGTTGTGCTATTCTGTTTTTTGGATTGTTAAGTGACGAAAAGTAAGTGCCTTGTTTAAATTTATTGTTAAAAAATTATTGTTGACTTTGTTAAACTTGTTACACTTGTTGGATTTTTTGGAACGACTTGTTATTGCGTTTGTGCCCCTCCCCAAAACAATCGTTATTTTGTATTGTTTTTGAGGGGGGTCAACTTGAAAGACTTTTTTATACTGCATTTACTGTTTTTTCATCCGTCACCATATCCACATCCTTTTAAACCATACGATTTTATATCTCCCTAGTTGCCTAAAGCAACTATGGGAGAACCAATACCTACTACCCAGGAGGATATATTTATATCCCAAGAAAAACGGGAATGGCCGTCATTGCCTAGTACCTCCGCAGAAAATCCAACGCCGGCGAGTACAATTCCGCCGGCACAAAAAGTGCCGTCAATACCAGTCTCCTGGTCGACGCAGAAAAACAAAAAATTGCCACAAGATTATAAAAAGGACAGGGTTGAAAAGTATGCCCAATATTTTAAAGGGAACAGAATTCTACCAATACCTGAACTGGTAGAAGCAGTCCAGCCAAAAACCCTGTCCTTAATTGTCTCAGACATAAAGACCAGGAGACTGGCTGGACTGAAAAAAGACAAGTTCGAGGAAGTTTTAAAAGCAGCAGGAATCCCAGCTAGGTATTTCTGCAGGAGAAGTTTCGCGACCTGGGATATTCTGTTACCCTCACAAGAACTGGCCACCAAGTTGGCCAGCAATAATTGCATTAATACGAAGCAGTACAGATTGCAGCCCGAATACATGGGCAGAAGGCGGATCAAGGTCACCGTGTGCAACGTGCCAATACAACTAAGTGGTGACGTCCTGGCGGCGTTCCTCAGCGACTATGGGGACGTCGAGGAATTTACGACCATGAAGTCACCTAGCGGCACGGCACACGGTGACTACTCATTTACCATGTGCCTTAACAGGGGAGGGTTCCAGGCAATCCCCCACACAGTTGAGTATGAGGAGCAAGCCATGCTGGTGGTTGTGGAAGGCCGAAAACCGCAATGCTGGCACTGTAAACAAATAGGCCACTTTGCGAGGTCATGCCCACAAAAGGCCACCGGCGCAGCAGTAACAACAACAGCAACAACAACGACGTCAACAGCACCAACAACAGTAAAGGCTACAATAGCATCTAAAACCTCATTAATATCAGTATCAACAAACAGCACACCAGCGCCATCAACATCAGCAACAGCAAACAAGCTGGAAAGTAAAATAAATACTCCAGCAGAAGCTGGGAACGACCCCAATAGCAGAGATGAGGAGGGGTGGACCCAGGTAACGCGGGGCAAAAAGTCCCCACCTAAAGCCCCGAAATCACCCCCTGCCAAAACCACTGACAAAAAGGGCGAAAAAAGAAAACCTCTGGAAAATCAAAAACCAGAGGAAAAGAAAAAAGAAACCGACACAAAAACAGAGAAAAGAAAGAAAGAAAAGGTAAATAACAATGAACAACAACAACAACAACAACAACAACAGGAGGAAATGGATACCTCAATAAACTTGAAGAGAAGAAGGGATAGCGGAGATTCTACCACAGAGGGAGAGGGGGAGAAAAAACAATTGAAAAAGACGACACCGAAAAAACAACAACAGCGACCAGCCCAAATTATTCCTCCCCCACAACAAGCCAAAAATACCCCTGTAGACTCAACTAAACTCCCGCTATCCCCAACACCACCTACATTATCACCTGTTTCAACACCCAAAATACTCTCCCGGTCCCATTCAGCAACAAGAAACCCGACACCATCACCATCACCATCAACATCTGGCACTGGGCGACGCTCCAAGTCGGCCTCCAGAGAGGTCCAACAAGCTTTAAATTCATTTTATTTTTGTCAGGACATTCTGGAGTCGCCATCACTAGATCGCCAGATCAAATCTCTTCTGAAACCACTTAGAGACTTTAAAAAAATTGATCAAAAAGAAATAACAAATCCATATCTTTTTGAGGGTGCAGCCATGGTGACCACCTTTGTCCGTTCGGCTGGCGGCCGAACTAAGGAGCTCTGGCAATTTATTGAGGAAGCCAGTCGAGCGGACATGAGGCTGGCGGAAATGGGGCACGACTCATTGAATGAAATATCTGCAAAATGTACGGGCAGGGTCCCGATTTATGTTCATCCCACATTCTATAGGTCCCTAAAGTTGCGGTTTCCTTATGATGTCGGTGGAATTTCCAGGAGCGGCCGAGTTACTCCTGAACTTTGTACCGGTTCCCTGCGTCAGGCCGTCGGCATCCTCACCCCGAAGGATTTCCGGCCCATAGTCGACACTGAGTAAGGTAAGTGGGACTGATGACTCTAAACCTTGCCAGTTTGAATGTGAGGGGATTGAGGGATTCAAGCAAGTGTGCGCGCTTGCTTGGTGAACTCAGGAACCTCGGAGTAGATGTTGCTGCAGTGCAGGAGACTCACTTCACTTGCGGTGCCGACTGTCGGGTGCTGGAAAGCGATTTTAACGTTTTCTCAGCATACGGCAGCGGCACCAGCGCTGGGGTCTCTTTGCTAGTTGGACGCAGCCTTGATGCTGATGTTGACGTTGTTTTTGCAGGTGACGGGGGCCGGCTGGTTGTGGTCGATGTTGCCGTGAAAAGTTTCAAGTTCCGTCTGGTTGCGGTTTATGCGTCCAATATCGCTGCGGAGAGGGTTTCCTTTTTTCGTCGGTTGGCGCCGTTCCTGGACGATACGAAGCGGCTAGTCTTAATGGGTGATTGGAATGCGATCCTTGATCCCAAGATAGATAAGGTCGGACGGGGAGCTAGCAGATTGGGAAGGTGTGAAAGCAGCCTTGTCGGCTTCGTGACTCGTCACGGCCTCGTCGACAGGTTTCGTCTTGATCACCCAGGGCGGGAGATGTGGACGTGGCTAGATAGCTCGCCCTCTGCCAAAGTAGGCTCCTACTTGGACAGAGTGTTAGTGAGAAGAGCTGACATTGATTTTGTTAGTTGTCCCACGTTCCACTTGATAGCGTGGACTGACCATAAACTCATTAGAGTCAGTCTGCGGTTAGTTAATAGACCTAGTCTAGCCGGCTACTGGAAGTTCAATACCTCCTTATTGGAGATACGGGACTTCCGGGACCGGCTGGAATCCCTAATTCAGCGGGCGTTAGTGGGGGCGGTTACCGGGAATAGGTGGTGGGTTTCTCTTAAACATAGGATTAGAGATTTCGCCACCAAGTACGGTCGACAGCTCAATCTAGATAGGACCGCGGAGGCGAAATCTATAGATGATAGACTTTCCCGGGCGGTGGCTGGGGGGGACTCCCTAGGTGTAGAGCTGGCTAGGAGGGACCTTGAGCGTGAGAGTAGCGAGCGCTACAAGGGATCAGTAGTTAGATCTAGGCTAAAAAGAGTTCTCAACGAAGCTGTGAAATCGAACGCGACTGCGCGTGAAGAAGAAGTGCGAAGGTTCCCCGATCGGTACATCGCATCTGTCAAGACCCCGGACGGGTGTCTGCTGCGATCGGGTCGTGAGATACGTGACGCCTTTCGGGCGCACTTTCGGGATCGCTTTGCCCGCTGCACTGATCTCCCGCTCCGGGAGTTTCGTAGCTATCTCGCCGACTTCCCCCGCCTTGGGGCGGCTAAAGCGGCTAGCTGCGAGGGTGTGGTTACTGAATGCGAAGTCCGTGACGCGTTGAAGCAGGTCGGCCTGAACAAGTCGCCGGGACTAGATGGTTTGCCCTACGAAGTGTACTTGAGGATGTCGCACATGTTTGTGCCTATTCTGACGGATATGTTCAACCATTGGTTCGCCCAGGGAGCCATCCCTGGTAGCGTTACCAAAGGCGTGATCACATTGCTGAAGAAAGGTGGCAGGCATGTTTGGGAGGGTTTAGATGATTACAGGCCCATAACTCTGCTTAACACAGAGTTAAAGATTTTGGCCCGGGTCTTAGCGAATCGTTTACAGCTTGTCATTAGCGATCTGATCGGCCCCGAACAGACCTTTGCTGTGAAGGGAAGATCGATCCAGGACAACCTGCACTTGATTCGCGAGGTCCTAGAGGGGATAAAAGACGACACCGAATCCGCGCTGATCAGTTTAGATCAGTCCAAGGCCTTCGATAGGGTTGACCATCGGTTCTTGGCGTCTGTTTTGGAGACTGCCGGATTCAAACCGGAGTTCCGCAGATGGATTAGCATGATGTACCACAACCCTCAGGCAGTGGTGCAGGTGAACGGAAGGCGTTCGGGGGTGATCGCGATCGAGCGTTCGGTCCGGCAAGGCTGCCCTCTGTCTCCTCTTCTCTATGTCCTCGCGTTGGAGCCCCTCCTGCGCAGGCTTAGAGATGGGGGGACAAGTCCGGCACTGCGCGGTATCCCATTCGTTGGCCGCCTTGCGGCTAGGGTTTCCGCGTTCGCTGATGACGTCACAGTCTTTGTATCCCGCCGCCAGGATATAGAGGCTGTGAAAGAGGCGGTTGTCGAGTATGAGCGGATTGCAGGGGCCAAGGTCAATTTTGACAAAAGCGAAGGTTTGCGGCTTGGTGCTTGGAGGGGTAGCAATACTCTTCCAGGGCCCTTCCGCTGGAGTGACGGACCCATCCGCATCCTTGGGGTGTGGTTTGGGCCCGACCTCCAACTGGAGCGAAATTGGTCGGAAGTACACGCTAAGGTGAATGCTCAGGTGGGAATCTGGCTTTCAAGGAGGTTGTCCTTAAAGGGCAGGGCTGAGGCGTGCGCCGCGTACGTCTTCCCCTTGATCCTTTACCGATTGGCTGTACTTCCTCTGCCTAAGGCACATCGGTTGGCACTGCAACGATCCCTCTCCAGATTGCTCTGGGGAGGTGCAAGGCCGATGGTCCGTAGGCAGGTCTGTATCCAACGTACTCGCAACGGGGGTCTGGGTATGCCTGATCTGGAGAGCCACTGGCTTGCTGAAAGACTTGCATATCTGGGCCGTGTCTTGACGGGGGACTCAGTGTGGAGACGAAAGGCGAGTCGGACTTTTCCTCGCCTCAACTCAGACCCAAAGGCCGAAGGTCGACGTAGGCCTTTGGGCGAAGCACTGTTTGTCCGCGAGTGCCGAAAGGCCCTTCGTAACCTTCTTGGGTCCAGTGACCTTTCATGGCCTCGGAAGGAGCTGTATCGGGAATTAGTGGTGGGTTCCGCTTCTGATCCTCTCAGCGAGCGGCACGGCTGGACGGCGGAGGAGATCCGCTCTCACTGGAATTGGGCGCCAGGATCGAGCTTCTTGAACAACTCTGAGTTCTCGCTCACCTGGCGACTTGTTCGGAATGCGTTATCCCTTCGCGGCTTGAACTTCAAGGCGGGCCTGGCAGACATGCCTGATTGCCCTCGCTGCGGCAGTGGCTTGGAAGAAACGGCTGAGCACGCCTTCTACTACTGCGAGCGAGTTCGTCCGTTTTGGGATCACGTCGGGGAGTGGACGGCTCGCATCGAACCCAAACAGCTCGTGCTGCTCGACGTTGGTTACGTCGTAGACAACGTTCTTCCTCCGTTTCACGGTGAGAAGCGTGTGGTGTTTCTCGCGATCCTAGCTGTAGCCCGAATGGTGATTTGGACGACGCGAAACAAGGGATTGTATGAAGATGCAAACTTTTCTCATCGCGATCTGGTTTTGTATTTTCGGCATCAGCTGAGGGTCAAAATCAGATGCGATAGAAAACGCTTGGATCGCATAACATTCAGCAAAAGGTGGGTGACTGCAGCGAGCCTGGTCGTACGAAAGGGGGCAATGTTGGAGTCATCCTTCCCTCCTCTGCCGGCCCATGGCGTCTATGGTACGGGTCCTTAGGGACCCCACCCTTGGTAAGTAGGATTTTGTTATTTTCCCCTGCAACCTAGTTAGCAGTACGTTGTGAGTCATTGTCCCTGTCACTTAGTTGTTAGCACTCAAGATCTTCCCCACCCCCATTATTTTTGTACCTCAACCTGTATCCCAGTCCGCCTTTTGAAGATCTTGAATATTCATATGTAAAAAATCATTTACCCGCTTCTAAAATCGACCCATGCCGAGCCCGACCCTTTTAATTCTTTTATCCCTGTAGAGTAGGATTCCCGCCCTACCTAGGGTAGGTCCGGCTTGTTTCCGGTATTTTCGACCCGGAAAACAGTCGGCCTCCAATTTTATAGACGGGGGGATGGGAGGGAAACCAAACGGGGGATTTTTTCCTTGTTTTCGTGTATATATGTTTTTCGGGGTTTTTTCTCCCATTCCCATCATATCCATTGTAAAAAATCATACATTGTAAATAAAATCATGCATCACTTTCGGGTTTTAAGTAGGACTTTTTCATAGAGCAAATGCGGTATTTTGGTGGTTGCTGCGTGCATGGAGATGGACGAGTGATTATATATTGTATTGTTGAATGGGTCGGCGAATGTGGCTAGCTAGGTTCCCCATAGAAAATATAGTTAAAGCATGACCGCTCCCTTCCCCTCCCCCAAAACCACAAGGCCTCGTGCCTTCTTGTATTTACTACAAGGAATAAAAGAATAAGCCTACAATTCATTGTTGTGCTATTCTGTTTTTTGGATTGTTAAGTGACGAAAAGTAAGTGCCTTGTTTAAATTTATTGTTAAAAAATTATTGTTGACTTTGTTAAACTTGTTACACTTGTTGGATTTTTTGGAACGACTTGTTATTGCGTTTGTGCCCCTCCCCAAAACAATCGTTATTTTGTATTGTTTTTGAGGGGGGTCAACTTGAAAGACTTTTTTATACTGCATTTACTGTTTTTTCATCCGTCACCATATCCACATCCTTTTAAACCATACGATTTTATATCTCCCTAGTTGCCTAAAGCAACTATGGGAGAACCAATACCTACTACCCAGGAGGATATATTTATATCCCAAGAAAAACGGGAATGGCCGTCATTGCCTAGTACCTCCGCAGAAAATCCAACGCCGGCGAGTACAATTCCGCCGGCACAAAAAGTGCCGTCAATACCAGTCTCCTGGTCGACGCAGAAAAACAAAAAATTGCCACAAGATTATAAAAAGGACAGGGTTGAAAAGTATGCCCAATATTTTAAAGGGAACAGAATTCTACCAATACCTGAACTGGTAGAAGCAGTCCAGCCAAAAACCCTGTCCTTAATTGTCTCAGACATAAAGACCAGGAGACTGGCTGGACTGAAAAAAGACAAGTTCGAGGAAGTTTTAAAAGCAGCAGGAATCCCAGCTAGGTATTTCTGCAGGAGAAGTTTCGCGACCTGGGATATTCTGTTACCCTCACAAGAACTGGCCACCAAGTTGGCCAGCAATAATTGCATTAATACGAAGCAGTACAGATTGCAGCCCGAATACATGGGCAGAAGGCGGATCAAGGTCACCGTGTGCAACGTGCCAATACAACTAAGTGGTGACGTCCTGGCGGCGTTCCTCAGCGACTATGGGGACGTCGAGGAATTTACGACCATGAAGTCACCTAGCGGCACGGCACACGGTGACTACTCATTTACCATGTGCCTTAACAGGGGAGGGTTCCAGGCAATCCCCCACACAGTTGAGTATGAGGAGCAAGCCATGCTGGTGGTTGTGGAAGGCCGAAAACCGCAATGCTGGCACTGTAAACAAATAGGCCACTTTGCGAGGTCATGCCCACAAAAGGCCACCGGCGCAGCAGTAACAACAACAGCAACAACAACGACGTCAACAGCACCAACAACAGTAAAGGCTACAATAGCATCTAAAACCTCATTAATATCAGTATCAACAAACAGCACACCAGCGCCATCAACATCAGCAACAGCAAACAAGCTGGAAAGTAAAATAAATACTCCAGCAGAAGCTGGGAACGACCCCAATAGCAGAGATGAGGAGGGGTGGACCCAGGTAACGCGGGGCAAAAAGTCCCCACCTAAAGCCCCGAAATCACCCCCTGCCAAAACCACTGACAAAAAGGGCGAAAAAAGAAAACCTCTGGAAAATCAAAAACCAGAGGAAAAGAAAAAAGAAACCGACACAAAAACAGAGAAAAGAAAGAAAGAAAAGGTAAATAACAATGAACAACAACAACAACAACAACAACAGGAGGAAATGGATACCTCAATAAACTTGAAGAGAAGAAGGGATAGCGGAGATTCTACCACAGAGGGAGAGGGGGAGAAAAAACAATTGAAAAAGACGACACCGAAAAAACAACAACAGCGACCAGCCCAAATTATTCCTCCCCCACAACAAGCCAAAAATACCCCTGTAGACTCAACTAAACTCCCGCTATCCCCAACACCACCTACATTATCACCTGTTTCAACACCCAAAATACTCTCCCGGTCCCATTCAGCAACAAGAAACCCGACACCATCACCATCACCATCAACATCTGGCACTGGGCGACGCTCCAAGTCGGCCTCCAGAGAGGTCCAACAAGCTTTAAATTCATTTTATTTTTGTCAGGACATTCTGGAGTCGCCATCACTAGATCGCCAGATCAAATCTCTTCTGAAACCACTTAGAGACTTTAAAAAAATTGATCAAAAAGAAATAACAAATCCATATCTTTTTGAGGGTGCAGCCATGGTGACCACCTTTGTCCGTTCGGCTGGCGGCCGAACTAAGGAGCTCTGGCAATTTATTGAGGAAGCCAGTCGAGCGGACATGAGGCTGGCGGAAATGGGGCACGACTCATTGAATGAAATATCTGCAAAATGTACGGGCAGGGTCCCGATTTATGTTCATCCCACATTCTATAGGTCCCTAAAGTTGCGGTTTCCTTATGATGTCGGTGGAATTTCCAGGAGCGGCCGAGTTACTCCTGAACTTTGTACCGGTTCCCTGCGTCAGGCCGTCGGCATCCTCACCCCGAAGGATTTCCGGCCCATAGTCGACACTGAGTAAGGTAAGTGGGACTGATGACTCTAAACCTTGCCAGTTTGAATGTGAGGGGATTGAGGGATTCAAGCAAGTGTGCGCGCTTGCTTGGTGAACTCAGGAACCTCGGAGTAGATGTTGCTGCAGTGCAGGAGACTCACTTCACTTGCGGTGCCGACTGTCGGGTGCTGGAAAGCGATTTTAACGTTTTCTCAGCATACGGCAGCGGCACCAGCGCTGGGGTCTCTTTGCTAGTTGGACGCAGCCTTGATGCTGATGTTGACGTTGTTTTTGCAGGTGACGGGGGCCGGCTGGTTGTGGTCGATGTTGCCGTGAAAAGTTTCAAGTTCCGTCTGGTTGCGGTTTATGCGTCCAATATCGCTGCGGAGAGGGTTTCCTTTTTTCGTCGGTTGGCGCCGTTCCTGGACGATACGAAGCGGCTAGTCTTAATGGGTGATTGGAATGCGATCCTTGATCCCAAGATAGATAAGGTCGGACGGGGAGCTAGCAGATTGGGAAGGTGTGAAAGCAGCCTTGTCGGCTTCGTGACTCGTCACGGCCTCGTCGACAGGTTTCGTCTTGATCACCCAGGGCGGGAGATGTGGACGTGGCTAGATAGCTCGCCCTCTGCCAAAGTAGGCTCCTACTTGGACAGAGTGTTAGTGAGAAGAGCTGACATTGATTTTGTTAGTTGTCCCACGTTCCACTTGATAGCGTGGACTGACCATAAACTCATTAGAGTCAGTCTGCGGTTAGTTAATAGACCTAGTCTAGCCGGCTACTGGAAGTTCAATACCTCCTTATTGGAGATACGGGACTTCCGGGACCGGCTGGAATCCCTAATTCAGCGGGCGTTAGTGGGGGCGGTTACCGGGAATAGGTGGTGGGTTTTTCTTAAACATAGGATTAGAGATTTCGCCACCAAGTACCGTCGACAGCTCAATCTAGATAGGACCGCGGAGGCGAAATCTATAGATGATAGACTTTCCCGGGCGGTGGCTGGGGGGGACTCCCTAGGTGTAGAGCTAGCTAGGAGGGACCTTGAGCGTGAGAGTAGCGAGCGCTACAAGGGATCAGTAGTTAGATCTAGGCTAAAAAGAGTTCTCAACGAAGCTGTGAAATCGAACGCGACTGCGCGTGAAGAAGAAGTGCGAAGGTTCCCCGATCGGTACATCGCATCTGTCAAGACCCCGGACGGGTGTCTGCTGCGATCGGGTCGTGAGATACGTGACGCCTTTCGGGCGCACTTTCGGGATCGCTTTGCCCGCTGCACTGATCTCCCGCTCCGGGAGTTTCGTAGCTATCTCGCCGACTTCCCCCGCCTTGGGGCGGCTGAAGCGGCTAGCTGCGAGGGTGTGGTTACTGAATGCGAAGTCCGTGACGCGTTGAAGCAGGTCGGCCTGAACAAGTCGCCGGGACTAGATGGTTTGCCCTACGAAGTGTACTTGAGGATGTCGCACATGTTTGTGCCTATTCTGACGGATATGTTCAACCATTGGTTCGCCCAGGGAGCCATCCCTGGTAGCGTTACCAAAGGCGTGATCACATTGCTGAAGAAAGGTGGCAGGCATGTTTGGGAGGGTTTAGATGATTACAGGCCCATAACTCTGCTTAACACAGAGTTAAAGATTTTGGCCCGGGTCTTAGCGAATCGTTTACAGCTTGTCATTAGCGATCTGATCGGCCCCGAACAGACCTTTGCTGTGAAGGGAAGATCGATCCAGGACAACCTGCACTTGATTCGCGAGGTCCTAGAGGGGATAAAAGACGACACCGAATCCGCGCTGATCAGTTTAGATCAGTCCAAGGCCTTCGATAGGGTTGACCATCGGTTCTTGGCGTCTGTTTTGGAGACTGCCGGATTCAAACCGGAGTTCCGCAGATGGATTAGCATGATGTACCACAACCCTCAGGCAGTGGTGCAGGTGAACGGAAGGCGTTCGGGGGTGATCGCGATCGAGCGTTCGGTCCGGCAAGGCTGCCCTCTGTCTCCTCTTCTCTATGTCCTCGCGTTGGAGCCCCTCCTGCGCAGGCTTAGGGATGGGGGGACAAGTCCGGCACTGCGCGGTATCCCATTCGTTGGCCGCCTTGCGGCTAGGGTTTCCGCGTTCGCTGATGACGTCACAGTCTTTGTATCCCGCCGCCAGGATATAGAGGCTGTGAAAGAGGCGGTTGTCGAGTATGAGCGGATTGCAGGGGCCAAGGTCAATTTTGACAAAAGCGAAGGTTTGCGGCTTGGTGCTTGGAGGGGTAGCAATACTCTTCCAGGGCCCTTCCGCTGGAGTGACGGACCCATCCGCATCCTTGGGGTGTGGTTTGGGCCCGACCTCCAACTGGAGCGAAATTGGTCGGAAGTACACGCTAAGGTGAATGCTCAGGTGGGAATCTGGCTTTCAAGGAGGTTGTCCTTAAAGGGCAGGGCTGAGGCGTGCGCCGCGTACGTCTTCCCCTTGATCCTTTACCGATTGGCTGTACTTCCTCTGCCTAAGGCACATCGGTTGGCACTGCAACGATCCCTCTCCAGATTGCTCTGGGGAGGTGCAAGGCCGATGGTCCGTAGGCAGGTCTGTATCCAACGTACTCGCAACGGGGGTCTGGGTATGCCTGATCTGGAGAGCCACTGGCTTGCTGAAAGACTTGCATATCTGGGCCGTGTCTTGACGGGGGACTCAGTGTGGAGACGAAAGGCGAGTCGGACTTTTCCTCGCCTCAACTCAGACCCAAAGGCCGAAGGTCGACGTAGGCCTTTGGGCGAAGCACTGTTTGTCCGCGAGTGCCGAAAGGCCCTTCGTAACCTTCTTGGGTCCAGTGACCTTTCATGGCCTCGGAAGGAGCTGTATCGGGAATTAGTGGTGGGTTCCGCTTCTGATCCTCTCAGCGAGCGGCACGGCTGGACGGCGGAGGAGATCCGCTCTCACTGGAATTGGGCGCCAGGATCGAGCTTCTTGAACAACTCTGAGTTCTCGCTCACCTGGCGACTTGTTCGGAATGCGTTATCCCTTCGCGGCTTGAACTTCAAGGCGGGCCTGGCAGACATGCCTGATTGCCCTCGCTGCGGCAGTGGCTTGGAAGAAACGGCTGAGCACGCCTTCTACTACTGCGAGCGAGTTCGTCCGTTTTGGGATCACGTCGGGGAGTGGACGGCTCGCATCGAACCCAAACAGCTCGTGCTGCTCGACGTTGGTTACGTCGTAGACAACGTTCTTCCTCCGTTTCACGGTGAGAAGCGTGTGGTGTTTCTCGCGATCCTAGCTGTAGCCCGAATGGTGATTTGGACGACGCGAAACAAGGGATTGTATGACGATGCAAACTTTTCTCATCGTGATCTGGTTTTGTATTTTCGGCATCAGCTGAGGGTCAAAATCAGATGCGATAGAAAACGCTTGGATCGCATAACATTCAGCAAAAGGTGGGTGACTGCAGCGAGCCTGGTCGTACGAAAGGGGGCAATGTTGGAGTCATCCTTCCCTCCTCTGCCGGCCCATGGCGTCTATGGTACGGGTCCTTAGGGACCCCACCCTTGGTAAGTAGGATTTTGTTATTTTCCCCTGCAACCTAGTTAGCAGTACGTTGTGAGTCATTGTCCCTGTCACTTAGTTGTTAGCACTCAAGATCTTCCCCACCCCCATTATTTTTGTACCTCAACCTGTATCCCAGTCCGCCTTTTGAAGATCTTGAACATTCATATGTAAAAAATCATTTACCCGCTTCTAAAATCGACCCATGCCGAGCCCGACCCTTTTAATTCTTTTATCCCTGTAGAGTAGGATTCCCGCCCTACCTAGGGTAGGTCCGGCTTGTTTCCGGTATTTTCCACCCGGAAAACAGTCGGCCTCCAATTTTATAGACGGGGGGATGGGAGGGAAACCAAACGGGGGATTTTTTCCTTGTTTTCGTGTATATATGTTTTTCGGGGTTTTTTCTCCCATTCCCATCATATCCATTGTAAAAAATCATACATTGTAAATAAAATCATGCATCACTTTCGGGTTTTAAGTAGGACTTTTTCATAGAGCAAATGCGGTATTTTGGTGGTTGCTGCGTGCATGGAGATGGACGAGTGATTATATATTGTATTGTTGAATGGGTCGGCGAATGTGGCTAGCTAGGTTCCCCATAGAAAATATAGTTAAAGCATGACCGCTCCCTTCCCCTCCCCCAAAACCACAAGGCCTCGTGCCTTCTTGTATTTACTACAAGGAATAAAAGAATAAGCCAACAATTCAGTTTTGGATTACGTTTATTTTCTCTACTATCGAAAAGTAAGTTACTGTTGAAAATTGTTATTTGTTATCTGTAAATTTTATATTATTGTTATTGCTTTGTGACCCCCCTCAAACAATTGTTACTGTTGTTTGTTTGGGAGGAGGGTCAAACCTCGACTCGAATTGTTGTTTTAACTCTTTTTTAAAAAAAAACCACCACCATTTTTCATACCGGATTTTTCATTGTTTTTCATCGTTCTTGATCTCAACCACATCATTCGGATTCATCTCCTCCTAGCTGTGTTTCACAGCCATGGAGGAGGCTAACTCACCCGAGGACATATTTATAACGAGACCCTCCCCAATGCCGGAAGAAGCACCTTTTGACTTGTCGTCATCTGCAAGTACTATTCCACCGGCCCAGAAACCAAAAGAAACAACAGTCTCTTGGTCGTCACACTGTGTGAACCAAAAAACCCCCAGTGACTACGCAAGAGACAGGGCAGAAAAATATGCCAACTATTTTAAGGAAGGCGAAATACTTCCTATACCGGAACTTGTGAAAGAAGTTGAACCAAAGACCCTGTCCTTCGTAGTCACTGATCTTAAGACCAAGAGACTAGCAGGACTTAAAAAAGAGACTTTCGAAGACTTACTAAAAAGCGCAAACATCCCAGGGAAGTATTTCTGCCGCAGGAGCTTCGCAACCTGGGATGTTTTACTCCCTTCAGAGGAAGTAGCCAAGAAACTGGCCGGTGGTAACATTACAACACGCTTCTTCCGGCTTCAACCTGAATATCGAGGCAAGCGAAGAATAAAGGTCACCGTATGTAATGTCTCAATGCAATTGAGTGGGGACGTTCTCGCCGCCTACTTAAGCATATATGGCGGCGTTGAACAAGTTTCCCAAATAACATCAACACGAGGAACTGCATACGGTGATTATGTCTTCATCATGTGCCTCGATAGGGGAGGGTTTAACAACGTACCTCATAAAATAAAATACCGAGATCAAACGATGACGGTGGTCGTTGAGGGCAGGAAACCCTTATGTTGGGCGTGTAACAAAATCGGACATTTTTCTAAAAACTGCCCTCAAAAAACAACGACCACCGCAACAACGACTACTACCACTACTACTGCTTCAGAGATCATAACAACCAAGACACCCACCAAAAACATCGAAAATCATCAAGAAAACCCCAACAAAAAAGACGAGGAGGGGTGGACTCAAGTGACAAGAAAAAAAAGGGGGAAAAAAAACTCCCATAAAAAAGTCAATAGCACCTACAGAAAACAAAACTAACCAAACAAATACCACAAAAGACTCAACAACTGTAATCATCGCTACTCCTACTGATACTACTACTAAAACACAATCATCAACATCGACCACTGCAACTGAACAATCATCAACACCAATAGAACCCATGGACATGAGCATTAACTTAAAAAGAAGAAGGAATAGCGAAGACTCGCCAACAAAAGAGGGGGAAAAAAGAAATCCAAAAAAAACAACACAACAACAAACACCCTCCCTACCTCAACCTAAGGGGGAGGGGAAAAAGAAAATATCAAAGTCACCAGCCACAAATGAGCGACCAGCTCAAATAATTCCTCCCCTCCCACAAATACAAAAAATCACTCCAATAAACCCAATCGAAATCCCACTACCCCCCTCACTTTCTCCAATCACAACCCCGAAAATTTTCACACGATCACAGTCAGTGACACGACTCTCACCTGATCCACAAACAGCATCAACATCATCATCAGGTCAAAAACCAAGAGCACGCTCGGCTTCAACAGAAGCCCGCCATGCAATGACAGCTTTTATCTTCTGCGAAGACATTTTAGAAAACCCAAATCATGACCACATTTTAAAAACCTCATTAAAGCCATTGCGCTCAATTAAAAAAATAAACAACAAAGACATCACTAACCCCTACATATTCAAGGACGCTCCAATGTTGACCACATTCGTCCGTACGGCTGGCAATCGGACTAAAGAACTATGGAACTTTATTGACGAAGCCAGCCGGGCGGACGTAATGTTGGCCGACACAAAAAATGCAATGCTAAAAAAAATGCTTCCTTTTTGTTCGGGCAGGGTCCCGATTTTAGTTCACCCATCATTTTATAGGTCCCTAAAGCTGAGGTACCCTATGGATGTCGGGGGAATTACCAGGGACGACCGAGTTAGCACTGAGCTCGGCACCGGTTCCCTGCGTCAGGCCGTCGGCATCCTCACCCCGAAGGATTTCCGGCCCATAGTCGACACTGAGTAAGGTAAGTGGGACTGATGACTCTAAACCTTGCCAGTTTGAATGTGAGGGGATTGAGGGATTCAAGCAAGTGTGCGCGCTTGCTTGGTGAACTCAGGAACCTCGGAGTAGATGTTGCTGCAGTGCAGGAGACTCACTTCACTTGCGGTGCCGACTGTCGGGTGCTGGAAAGCGATTTTAACGTTTTCTCAGCATACGGCAGCGGCACCAGCGCTGGGGTCTCTTTGCTAGTTGGACGCAGCCTTGATGCTGATGTTGACGTTGTTTTTGCAGGTGACGGGGGCCGGCTGGTTGTGGTCGATGTTGCCGTGAAAAGTTTCAAGTTCCGTCTGGTTGCGGTTTATGCGTCCAATATCGCTGCGGAGAGGGTTTCCTTTTTTCGTCGGTTGGCGCCGTTCCTGGACGATACGAAGCGGCTAGTCTTAATGGGTGATTGGAATGCGATCCTTGATCCCAAGATAGATAAGGTCGGACGGGGAGCTAGCAGATTGGGAAGGTGTGAAAGCAGCCTTGTCGGCTTCGTGACTCGTCACGGTCTCGTCGACAGGTTTCGTCTTGATCACCCAGGGCGGGAGATGTGGACGTGGCTAGATAGCTCGCCCTCTGCCAAAGTAGGCTCCTACTTGGACAGAGTGTTAGTGAGAAGAGCTGACATTGATTTTGTTAGTTGTCCCACGTTCCACTTGATAGCGTGGACTGACCATAAACTCATTAGAGTCAGTCTGCGGTTAGTTAATAGACCTAGTCTAGCCGGCTACTGGAAGTTCAATACCTCCTTATTGGAGATACGGGACTTCCGGGACCGGCTGGAATCCCTAATTCAGCGGGCGTTAGTGGGGGCGGTTACCGGGAATAGGTGGTGGGTTTCTCTTAAACATAGGATTAGAGATTTCGCCACCAAGTACGGTCGACAGCTCAATCTAGATAGGACCGCGGAGGCGAAATCTATAGATGATAGACTTTCCCGGGCGGTGGCTGGGGGGGACTCCCTAGGTGTAGAGCTAGCTAGGAGGGACCTTGAGCGTGAGAGTAGCGAGCGCTACAAGGGATCAGTAGTTAGATCTAGGCTAAAAAGAGTTCTCAACGAAGCTGTGAAATCGAACGCGACTGCGCGTGAAGAAGAAGTGCGAAGGTTCCCCGATCGGTACATCGCATCTGTCAAGACCCCGGACGGGTGTCTGCTGCGATCGGGTCGTGAGATACGTGACGCCTTTCGGGCGCACTTTCGGGATCGCTTTGCCCGCTGCACTGATCTCCCGCTCCGGGAGTTTCGTAGCTATCTCGCCGACTTCCCCCGCCTTGGGGCGGCTGAAGCGGCTAGCTGCGAGGGTGTGGTTACTGAATGCGAAGTCCGTGACGCGTTGAAGCAGGTCGGCCTGAACAAGTCGCCGGGACTAGATGGTTTGCCCTACGAAGTGTACTTGAGGATGTCGCACATGTTTGTGCCTATTCTGACGGATATGTTCAACCATTGGTTCGCCCAGGGAGCCATCCCTGGTAGCGTTACCAAAGGCGTGATCACATTGCTGAAGAAAGGTGGCAGGCATGTTTGGGAGGGTTTAGATGATTACAGGCCCATAACTCTGCTTAACACAGAGTTAAAGATTTTGGCCCGGGTCTTAGCGAATCGTTTACAGCTTGTCATTAGCGATCTGATCGGCCCCGAACAGACCTTTGCTGTGAAGGGAAGATCGATCCAGGACAACCTGCACTTGATTCGCGAGGTCCTAGAGGGGATAAAAGACGACACCGAATCCGCGCTGATCAGTTTAGATCAGTCCAAGGCCTTCGATAGGGTTGACCATCGGTTCTTGGCGTCTGTTTTGGAGACTGCCGGATTCAAACCGGAGTTCCGCAGATGGATTAGCATGATGTACCACAACCCTCAGGCAGTGGTGCAGGTGAACGGAAGGCGTTCGGGGGTGATCGCGATCGAGCGTTCGGTCCGGCAAGGCTGCCCTCTGTCTCCTCTTCTCTATGTCCTCGCGTTGGAGCCCCTCCTGCGCAGGCTTAGGGATGGGGGGACAAGTCCGGCACTGCGCGGTATCCCATTCGTTGGCCGCCTTGCGGCTAGGGTTTCCGCGTTCGCTGATGACGTCACAGTCTTTGTATCCCGCCGCCAGGATATAGAGGCTGTGAAAGAGGCGGTTGTCGAGTATGAGCGGATTGCAGGGGCCAAGGTCAATTTTGACAAAAGCGAAGGTTTGCGGCTTGGTGCTTGGAGGGGTAGCAATACTCTTCCAGGGCCCTTCCGCTGGAGTGGCGGACCCATCCGCATCCTTGGGGTGTGGTTTGGGCCCGACCTCCAACTGGAGCGAAATTGGTCGGAAGTACACGCTAAGGTGAATGCTCAGGTGGGAATCTGGCTTTCAAGGAGGTTGTCCTTAAAGGGCAGGGCTGAGGCGTGCGCCGCGTACGTCTTCCCCTTGATCCTTTACCGATTGGCTGTACTTCCTCTGCCTAAGGCACATCGGTTGGCACTGCAACGATCCCTCTCCAGATTGCTCTGGGGAGGTGCAAGGCCGATGGTCCGTAGGCAGGTCTGTATCCAACGTACTCGCAACGGGGGTCTGGGTATGCCTGATCTGGAGAGCCACTGGCTTGCTGAAAGACTTGCATATCTGGGCCGTGTCTTGACGGGGGACTCAGTGTGGAGACGAAAGGCGAGTCGGACTTTTCCTCGCCTCAACTCAGACCCAAAGGCCGAAGGTCGACGTAGGCCTTTGGGCGAAGCACTGTTTGTCCGCGAGTGCCGAAAGGCCCTTCGTAACCTTCTTGGGTCCAGTGACCTTTCATGGCCTCGGAAGGAGCTGTATCGGGAATTAGTGGTGGGTTCCGCTTCTGATCCTCTCAGCGAGCGGCACGGCTGGACGGCGGAGGAGATCCGCTCTCACTGGAATTGGGCGCCAGGATCGAGCTTCTTGAACAACTCTGAGTTCTCGCTCACCTGGCGACTTGTTCGGAATGCGTTATCCCTTCGCGGCTTGAACTTCAAGGCGGGCCTGGCAGACATGCCTGATTGCCCTCGCTGCGGCAGTGGCTTGGAAGAAACGGCTGAGCACGCCTTCTACTACTGCGAGCGAGTTCGTCCGTTTTGGGATCACGTCGGGGAGTGGACGGCTCGCATCGAACCCAAACAGCTCGTGCTGCTCGACGTTGGTTACGTCGTAGACAACGTTCTTCCTCCGTTTCACGGTGAGAAGCGTGTGGTGTTTCTCGCGATCCTAGCTGTAGCCCGAATGGTGATTTGGACGACGCGAAACAAGGGATTGTATGAAGATGCAAACTTTTCTCATCGTGATCTGGTTTTGTATTTTCGGCATCAGCTGAGGGTCAAAATCAGATGCGATAGAAAACGCTTGGATCGCATAACATTCAGCAAAAGGTGGGTGACTGCAGCGAGCCTGGTCGTACGAAAGGGGGCAATGTTGGAGTCATCCTTCCCTCCTCTGCCGGCCCATGGCGTCTATGGTACGGGTCCTTAGGGACCCCACCCTTGGTAAGTAGGATTTTGTTATTTTCCCCTGCAACCTAGTTAGCAGTACGTTGTGAGTCATTGTCCCTGTCACTTAGTTGTTAGCACTCAAGATCTTCCCCACCCCCATTATTTTTGTACCTCAACCTGTATCCCAGTCCGCCTTTTGAAGATCTTGAACATTCATATGTAAAAAATCATTTACCCGCTTCTAAAATCGACCCATGCCGAGCCCGACCCTTTTAATTCTTTTATCCCTGCAGAGTAGGATTCCCGCCCTACCTAGGGTAGGTCCGGCTTGTTTCCGGTATTTTCTAACCGGAAAACAGTCGGCCTCCAATTTTATAGACGGGGGGATGGGAGGGAAACCAAACGGGGGATTTTTTCCTTGTTTTCGTGTATATATGTTTTTTCGGGGTTTTTTCTCCCATTCCCATCATATCCATTGTAAAAAATCATACATTGTAAATAAAATCATGCATCACTTTCGGGTTTTAAGTAGGACTTTTTCATAGAGCAAATGCGGTATTTTGGTGGTTGCTGCGTGCATGGAGATGGACGAGTGATTATATATTGTATTGTTGAATGGGTCGGCGAATGTGGCTAGCTAGGTTCCCCATAGAAAATATAGTTAAAGCATGACCGCTCCCTTCCCCTCCCCCAAAACCACAAGGCCTCGTGCCTTCTTGTATTTACTACAAGGAATAAAAGAATAAGCCAACAATTCAGTTTTGGATTACGTTTATTTTCTCTACTATCGAAAAGTAAGTTACTGTTGAAAATTGTTATTTGTTATCTGTAAATTTTATATTATTGTTATTGCTTTGTGACCCCCCTCAAACAATTGTTACTGTTGTTTGTTTGGGAGGAGGGTCAAACCTCGACTCGAATTGTTGTTTTAACTCTTTTTTAAAAAAAAACCACCACCATTTTTCATACCGGATTTTTCATTGTTTTTCATCGTTCTTGATCTCAACCACATCATTCGGATTCATCTCCTCCTAGCTGTGTTTCACAGCCATGGAGGAGGCTAACTCACCCGAGGACATATTTATAACGAGACCCTCCCCAATGCCGGAAGAAGCACCTTTTGACTTGTCGTCATCTGCAAGTACTATTCCACCGGCCCAGAAACCAAAAGAAACAACAGTCTCTTGGTCGTCACACTGTGTGAACCAAAAAACCCCCAGTGACTACGCAAGAGACAGGGCAGAAAAATATGCCAACTATTTTAAGGAAGGCGAAATACTTCCTATACCGGAACTTGTGAAAGAAGTTGAACCAAAGACCCTGTCCTTCGTAGTCACTGATCTTAAGACCAAGAGACTAGCAGGACTTAAAAAAGAGACTTTCGAAGACTTACTAAAAAGCGCAAACATCCCAGGGAAGTATTTCTGCCGCAGGAGCTTCGCAACCTGGGATGTTTTACTCCCTTCAGAGGAAGTAGCCAAGAAACTGGCCGGTGGTAACATTACAACACGCTTCTTCCGGCTTCAACCTGAATATCGAGGCAAGCGAAGAATAAAGGTCACCGTATGTAATGTCTCAATGCAATTGAGTGGGGACGTTCTCGCCGCCTACTTAAGCATATATGGCGGCGTTGAACAAGTTTCCCAAATAACATCAACACGAGGAACTGCATACGGTGATTATGTCTTCATCATGTGCCTCGATAGGGGAGGGTTTAACAACGTACCTCATAAAATAAAATACCGAGATCAAACGATGACGGTGGTCGTTGAGGGCAGGAAACCCTTATGTTGGGCGTGTAACAAAATCGGACATTTTTCTAAAAACTGCCCTCAAAAAACAACGACCACCGCAACAACGACTACTACCACTACTACTGCTTCAGAGATCATAACAACCAAGACACCCACCAAAAACATCGAAAATCATCAAGAAAACCCCAACAAAAAAGACGAGGAGGGGTGGACTCAAGTGACAAGAAAAAAAAGGGGGAAAAAAAACTCCCATAAAAAAGTCAATAGCACCTACAGAAAACAAAACTAACCAAACAAATACCACAAAAGACTCAACAACTGTAATCATCGCTACTCCTACTGATACTACTACTAAAACACAATCATCAACATCGACCACTGCAACTGAACAATCATCAACACCAATAGAACCCATGGACATGAGCATTAACTTAAAAAGAAGAAGGAATAGCGAAGACTCGCCAACAAAAGAGGGGGAAAAAAGAAATCCAAAAAAAACAACACAACAACAAACACCCTCCCTACCTCAACCTAAGGGGGAGGGGAAAAAGAAAATATCAAAGTCACCAGCCACAAATGAGCGACCAGCTCAAATAATTCCTCCCCTCCCACAAATACAAAAAATCACTCCAATAAACCCAATCGAAATCCCACTACCCCCCTCACTTTCTCCAATCACAACCCCGAAAATTTTCACACGATCACAGTCAGTGACACGACTCTCACCTGATCCACAAAAAGCATCAACATCATCATCAGGTCAAAAACCAAGAGCACGCTCGGCTTCAACAGAAGCCCGCCATGCAATGACAGCTTTTATCTTCTGCGAAGACATTTTAGAAAACCCAAATCATGACCACATTTTAAAAACCTCATTAAAGCCATTGCGCTCAATTAAAAAAATAAACAACAAAGACATCACTAACCCCTACATATTCAAGGACGCTCCAATGTTGACCACATTCGTCCGTACGGCTGGCAATCGGACTAAAGAACTATGGAACTTTATTGACGAAGCCAGCCGGGCGGACGTAATGTTGGCCGACACAAAAAATGCAATGCTAAAAAAAATGCTTCCTTTTTGTTCGGGCAGGGTCCCGATTTTAGTTCACCCATCATTTTATAGGTCCCTAAAGCTGAGGTACCCTATGGATGTCGGGGGAATTACCAGGGACGACCGAGTTAGCACTGAGCTCGGCACAGGTTCCCTGCGTCAGGCCGTCGGCATCCTCACCCCGAAGGATTTCCGGCCCATAGTCGACACTGAGTAAGGTAAGTGGGACTGATGACTCTAAACCTTGCCAGTTTGAATGTGAGGGGATTGAGGGATTCAAGCAAGTGTGCGCGCTTGCTTGGTGAACTCAGGAACCTCGGAGTAGATGTTGCTGCAGTGCAGGAGACTCACTTCACTTGCGGTGCCGACTGTCGGGTGCTGGAAAGCGATTTTAACGTTTTCTCAGCATACGGCAGCGGCACCAGCGCTGGGGTCTCTTTGCTAGTTGGACGCAGCCTTGATGCTGATGTTGACGTTGTTTTTGCAGGTGACGGGGGCCGGCTGGTTGTGGTCGATGTTGCCGTGAAAAGTTTCAAGTTCCGTCTGGTTGCGGTTTATGCGTCCAATATCGCTGCGGAGAGGGTTTCCTTTTTTCGTCGGTTGGCGCCGTTCCTGGACGATACGAAGCGGCTAGTCTTAATGGGTGATTGGAATGCGATCCTTGATCCCAAGATAGATAAGGTCGGACGGGGAGCTAGCAGATTGGGAAGGTGTGAAAGCAGCCTTGTCGGCTTCGTGACTCGTCACGGCCTCGTCGACAGGTTTCGTCTTGATCACCCAGGGCGGGAGATGTGGACGTGGCTAGATAGCTCGCCCTCTGCCAAAGTAGGCTCCTACTTGGACAGAGTGTTAGTGAGAAGAGCTGACATTGATTTTGTTAGTTGTCCCACGTTCCACTTGATAGCGTGGACTGACCATAAACTCATTAGAGTCAGTCTGCGGTTAGTTAATAGACCTAGTCTAGCCGGCTACTGGAAGTTCAATACCTCCTTATTGGAGATACGGGACTTCCGGGACCGGCTGGAATCCCTAATTCAGCGGGCGTTAGTGGGGGCGGTTACCGGGAATAGGTGGTGGGTTTCTCTTAAACATAGGATTAGAGATTTCGCCACCAAGTACGGTCGACAGCTCAATCTAGATAGGACCGCGGAGGCGAAATCTATAGATGATAGACTTTCCCGGGCGGTGGCTGGGGGGGACTCCCTAGGTGTAGAGCGAGCTAGGAGGGACCTTGAGCGTGAGAGTAGCGAGCGCTACAAGGGATCAGTAGTTAGATCTAGGCTAAAAAGAGTTCTCAACGAAGCTGTGAAATCGAACGCGACTGCGCGTGAAGAAGAAGTGCGAAGGTTCCCCGATCGGTACATCGCATCTGTCAAGACCCCGGACGGGTGTCTGCTGCGATCGGGTCGTGAGATACGTGACGCCTTTCGGGCGCACTTTCGGGATCGCTTTGCCCGCTGCACTGATCTCCCGCTCCGGGAGTTTCGTAGCTATCTCGCCGACTTCCCCCGCCTTGGGGCGGCTGAAGCGGCTAGCTGCGAGGGTGTGGTTACTGAATGCGAAGTCCGTGACGCGTTGAAGCAGGTCGGCCTGAACAAGTCGCCGGGACTAGATGGTTTGCCCTACGAAGTGTACTTGAGGATGTCGCACATGTTTGTGCCTATTCTGACGGATATGTTCAACCATTGGTTCGCCCAGGGAGCCATCCCTGGTAGCGTTACCAAAGGCGTGATCACATTGCTGAAGAAAGGTGGCAGGCATGTTTGGGAGGGTTTAGATGATTACAGGCCCATAACTCTGCTTAACACAGAGTTAAAGATTTTGGCCCGGGTCTTAGCGAATCGTTTACAGCTTGTCATTAGCGATCTGATCGGCCCCGAACAGACCTTTGCTGTGAAGGGAAGATCGATCCAGGACAACCTGCACTTGATTCGCGAGGTCCTAGAGGGGATAAAAGACGACACCGAATCCGCGCTGATCAGTTTAGATCAGTCCAAGGCCTTCGATAGGGTTGACCATCGGTTCTTGGCGTCTGTTTTGGAGACTGCCGGATTCAAACCGGAGTTCCGCAGATGGATTAGCATGATGTACCACAACCCTCAGGCAGTGGTGCAGGTGAACGGAAGGCGTTCGGGGGTGATCGCGATCGAGCGTTCGGTCCGGCAAGGCTGCCCTCTGTCTCCTCTTCTCTATGTCCTCGCGTTGGAGCCCCTCCTGCGCAGGCTTAGGGATGAGGGGACAAGTCCGGCACTGCGCGGTATCCCATTCGTTGGCCGCCTTGCGGCTAGGGTTTCCGCGTTCGCTGATGACGTCACAGTCTTTGTATCCCGCCGCCAGGATATAGAGGCTGTGAAAGAGGCGGTTGTCGAGTATGAGCGGATTGCAGGGGCCAAGGTCAATTTTGACAAAAGCGAAGGTTTGCGGCTTGGTGCTTGGAGGGGTAGCAATACTCTTCCAGGGCCCTTCCGCTGGAGTGACGGACCCATCCGCATCCTTGGGGTGTGGTTTGGGCCCGACCTCCAACTGGAGCGAAATTGGTCGGAAGTACACGCTAAGGTGAATGCTCAGGTGGGAATCTGGCTTTCAAGGAGGTTGTCCTTAAAGGGCAGGGCTGAGGCGTGCGCCGCGTACGTCTTCCCCTTGATCCTTTACCGATTGGCTGTACTTCCTCTGCCTAAGGCACATCGGTTGGCACTGCAACGATCCCTCTCCAGATTGCTCTGGGGAGGTGCAAGGCCGATGGTCCGTAGGCAGGTCTGTATCCAACGTACTCGCAACGGGGGTCTGGGTATGCCTGATCTGGAGAGCCACTGGCTTGCTGAAAGACTTGCATATCTGGGCCGTGTCTTGACGGGGGACTCAGTGTGGAGACGAAAGGCGAGTCGGACTTTTCCTCGCCTCAACTCAGACCCAAAGGCCGAAGGTCGACGTAGGCCTTTGGGCGAAGCACTGTTTGTCCGCGAGTGCCGAAAGGCTCTTCGTAACCTTCTTGGGTCCAGTGACCTTTCATGGCCTCGGAAGGAGCTGTATCGGGAATTAGTGGTGGGTTCCGCTTCTGATCCTCTCAGCGAGCGGCACGGCTGGACGGCGGAGGAGATCCGCTCTCACTGGAATTGGGCGCCAGGATCGAGCTTCTTGAACAACTCTGAGTTCTCGCTCACCTGGCGACTTGTTCGGAATGCGTTATCCCTTCGCGGCTTGAACTTCAAGGCGGGCCTGGCAGACATGCCTGATTGCCCTCGCTGCGGCAGTGGCTTGGAAGAAACGGCTGAGCACGCCTTCTACTACTGCGAGCGAGTTCGTCCGTTTTGGGATCACGTCGGGGAGTGGACGGCTCGCATCGAACCCAAACAGCTCGTGCTGCTCGACGTTGGTTACGTCGTAGACAACGTTCTTCCTCCGTTTCACGGTGAGAAGCGTGTGGTGTTTCTCGCGATCCTAGCTGTAGCCCGAATGGTGATTTGGACGACGCGAAACAAGGGATTGTATGACGATGCAAGCTTTTCTCATCGTGATCTGGTTTTGTATTTTCGGCATCAGCTGAGGGTCAAAATCAGATGCGATAGAAAACGCTTGGATCGCATAACATTCAGCAAAAGGTGGGTGACTGCAGCGAGCCTGGTCGTACGAAAGGGGGCAATGTTGGAGTCATCCTTCCCTCCTCTGCCGGCCCATGGCGTCTATGGTACGGGTCCTTAGGGACCCCACCCTTGGTAAGTAGGATTTTGTTATTTTCCCCTGCAACCTAGTTAGCAGTACGTTGTGAGTCATTGTCCCTGTCACTTAGTTGTTAGCACTCAAGATCTTCCCCACCCCCATTATTTTTGTACCTCAATCTGTATCCCAGTCCGCCTTTTGAAGATCTTGAACATTCATATGTAAAAAATCATTTACCCGCTTCTAAAATCGACCCATGCCGAGCCCGACCCTTTTAATTCTTTTATCCCTGTAGAGTAGGATTCCCGCCCTACCTAGGGTAGGTCCGGCTTGTTTCCGGTATTTTCGACCCGGAAAACAGTCGGCCTCCAATTTTATAGACGGGGGGATGGGAGGGAAACCAAACTGGGGGATTTTTTCCTTGTTTTCGTGTATATATGTTTTTCGGGGTTTTTTCTCCCATTCCCATCATATCCATTGTAAAAAATCATACATTGTAAATAAAATCATGCATCACTTTCGGGTTTTAAGTAGGACTTTTTCATAGAGCAAATGCGGTATTTTGGTGGTTGCTGCGTGCATGGAGATGGACGAGTGATTATATATTGTATTGTTGAATGGGTCGGCGAATGTGGCTAGCTAGGTTCCCCATAGAAAATATAGTTAAAGCATGACCGCTCCCTTCCCCTCCCCCAAAACCACAAGGCCTCGTGCCTTCTTGTATTTACTACAAGGAATAAAAGAATAAGCCTACAATTCATTGTTGTGCTATTCTGTTTTTTGGATTGTTAAGTGACGAAAAGTAAGTGCCTTGTTTAAATTTATTGTTAAAAAATTATTGTTGACTTTGTTAAACTTGTTACACTTGTTGGATTTTTTGGAACGACTTGTTATTGCGTTTGTGCCCCTCCCCAAAACAATCGTTATTTTGTATTGTTTTTGAGGGGGGTCAACTTGAAAGACTTTTTTATACTGCATTTACTGTTTTTTCATCCGTCACCATATCCACATCCTTTTAAACCATACGATTTTATATCTCCCTAGTTGCCTAAAGCAACTATGGGAGAACCAATACCTACTACCCAGGAGGATATATTTATATCCCAAGAAAAACGGGAATGGCCGTCATTGCCTAGTACCTCCGCAGAAAATCCAACGCCGGCGAGTACAATTCCGCCGGCACAAAAAGTGCCGTCAATACCAGTCTCCTGGTCGACGCAGAAAAACAAAAAATTGCCACAAGATTATAAAAAGGACAGGGTTGAAAAGTATGCCCAATATTTTAAAGGGAACAGAATTCTACCAATACCTGAACTGGTAGAAGCAGTCCAGCCAAAAACCCTGTCCTTAATTGTCTCAGACATAAAGACCAGGAGACTGGCTGGACTGAAAAAAGACAAGTTCGAGGAAGTTTTAAAAGCAGCAGGAATCCCAGCTAGGTATTTCTGCAGGAGAAGTTTCGCGACCTGGGATATTCTGTTACCCTCACAAGAACTGGCCACCAAGTTGGCCAGCAATAATTGCATTAATACGAAGCAGTACAGATTGCAGCCCGAATACATGGGCAGAAGGCGGATCAAGGTCACCGTGTGCAACGTGCCAATACAACTAAGTGGTGACGTCCTGGCGGCGTTCCTCAGCGACTATGGGGACGTCGAGGAATTTACGACCATGAAGTCACCTAGCGGCACGGCACACGGTGACTACTCATTTACCATGTGCCTTAACAGGGGAGGGTTCCAGGCAATCCCCCACACAGTTGAGTATGAGGAGCAAGCCATGCTGGTGGTTGTGGAAGGCCGAAAACCGCAATGCTGGCACTGTAAACAAATAGGCCACTTTGCGAGGTCATGCCCACAAAAGGCCACCGGCGCAGCAGTAACAACAACAGCAACAACAACGACGTCAACAGCACCAACAACAGTAAAGGCTACAATAGCATCTAAAACCTCATTAATATCAGTATCAACAAACAGCACACCAGCGCCATCAACATCAGCAACAGCAAACAAGCTGGAAAGTAAAATAAATACTCCAGCAGAAGCTGGGAACGACCCCAATAGCAGAGATGAGGAGGGGTGGACCCAGGTAACGCGGGGCAAAAAGTCCCCACCTAAAGCCCCGAAATCACCCCCTGCCAAAACCACTGACAAAAAGGGCGAAAAAAGAAAACCTCTGGAAAATCAAAAACCAGAGGAAAAGAAAAAAGAAACCGACACAAAAACAGAGAAAAGAAAGAAAGAAAAGGTAAATAACAATGAACAACAACAACAACAACAACAACAACAACAGGAGGAAATGGATACCTCAATAAACTTGAAGAGAAGAAGGGATAGCGGAGATTCTACCACAGAGGGAGAGGGGGAGAAAAAACAATTGAAAAAGACGACACCGAAAAAACAACAACAGCGACCAGCCCAAATTATTCCTCCCCCACAACAAGCCAAAAATACCCCTGTAGACTCAACTAAACTCCCGCTATCCCCAACACCACCTACATTATCACCTGTTTCAACACCCAAAATACTCTCCCGGTCCCATTCAGCAACAAGAAACCCGACACCATCACCATCAACATCTGGCACTGGGCGACGCTCCAAGTCGGCCTCCAGAGAGGTCCAACAAGCTTTAAATTCATTTTATTTTTGTCAGGACATTCTGGAGTCGCCATCACTAGATCGCCAGATCAAATCTCTTCTGAAACCACTTAGAGACTTTAAAAAAATTGATCAAAAAGAAATAACAAATCCATATCTTTTTGAGGGTGCAGCCATGGTGACCACCTTTGTCCGTTCGGCTGGCGGCCGAACTAAGGAGCTCTGGCAATTTATTGAGGAAGCCAGTCGAGCGGACATGAGGCTGGCGGAAATGGGGCACGACTCATTAAATGAAATAGCTGCAAAATGTACGGGCAGGGTCCCGATTTATGTTCATCCCACATTCTATAGGTCCCTAAAGTTGCGGTTTCCTTATGATGTCGGTGGAATTTCCAGGAGCGGCCGAGTTACTCCTGAACTTTGTACCGGTTCCCTGCGTCAGGCCGTCGGCATCCTCACCCCGAAGGATTTCCGGCCCATAGTCGACACTGAGTAAGGTAAGTGGGACTGATGACTCTAAACCTTGCCAGTTTGAATGTGAGGGGATTGAGGGATTCAAGCAAGTGTGCGCGCTTGCTTGGTGAACTCAGGAACCTCGGAGTAGATGTTGCTGCAGTGCAGGAGACTCACTTCACTTGCGGTGCCGACTGTCGGGTGCTGGAAAGCGATTTTAACGTTTTCTCAGCATACGGCAGCGGCACCAGCGCTGGGGTCTCTTTGCTAGTTGGACGCAGCCTTGATGCTGATGTTAACGTTGTTTTTGCAGGTGACGGGGGCCGGCTGGTTGTGGTCGATGTTGCCGTGAAAAGTTTCAAGTTCCGTCTGGTTGCGGTTTATGCGTCCAATATCGCTGCGGAGAGGGTTTCCTTTTTTCGTCGGTTGGCGCCGTTCCTGGACGATACGAAGCGGCTAGTCTTAATGGGTGATTGGAATGCGATCCTTGATCCCAAGATAGATAAGGTCGGACGGGGAGCTAGCAGATTGGGAAGGTGTGAAAGCAGCCTTGTCGGCTTCGTGACTCGTCACGGCCTCGTCGACAGGTTTCGTCTTGATCACCCAGGGCGGGAGATGTGGACGTGGCTAGATAGCTCGCCCTCTGCCAAAGTAGGCTCCTACTTGGACAGAGTGTTAGTGAGAAGAGCTGACATTGATTTTGTTAGTTGTCCCACGTTCCACTTGATAGCGTGGACTGACCATAAACTCATTAGAGTCAGTCTGCGGTTAGTTAATAGACCTAGTCTAGCCGGCTACTGGAAGTTCAATACCTCCTTATTGGAGATACGGGACTTCCGGGACCGGCTGGAATCCCTAATTCAGCGGGCGTTAGTGGGGGCGGTTACCGGGAATAGGTGGTGGGTTTCTCTTAAACATAGGATTAGAGATTTCGCCACCAAGTACGGTCGACAGCTCAATCTAGATAGGACCGCGGAGGCGAAATCTATAGATGATAGACTTTCCCGGGCGATGGCTGGGGGGGACTCCCTAGGTGTAGAGCTAGCTAGGAGGGACCTTGAGCGTGAGAGTAGCGAGCGCTACAAGGGATCAGTAGTTAGATCTAGGCTAAAAAGAGTTCTCAACGAAGCTGTGAAATCGAACGCGACTGCGCGTGAAGAAGAAGTGCGAAGGTTCCCCGATCGGTACATCGCATCTGTCAAGACCCCGGACGGGTGTCTGCTGCGATCGGGTCGTGAGATACGTGACGCCTTTCGGGCGCACTTTCGGGATCGCTTTGCCCGCTGCACTGATCTCCCGCTCCGGGAGTTTCGTAGCTATCTCGCCGACTTCCCCCGCCTTGGGGCGGCTGAAGCAGCTAGCTGCGAGGGTGTGGTTACTGAATGCGAAGTCCGTGACGCGTTGAAGCAGGTCGGCCTGAACAAGTCGCCGGGACTAGATGGTTTGCCCTACGAAGTGTACTTGAGGATGTCGCACATGTTTGTGCCTATTCTGACGGATATGTTCAACCATTGGTTCGCCCAGGGAGCCATCCCTGGTAGCGTTACCAAAGGCGTGATCACATTGCTGAAGAAAGGTGGCAGGCATGTTTGGGAGGGTTTAGATGATTACAGGCCCATAACTCTGCTTAACACAGAGTTAAAGATTTTGGCCCGGGTCTTAGCGAATCGTTTACAGCTTGTCATTAGCGATCTGATCGGCCCCGAACAGACCTTTGCTGTGAAGGGAAGATCGATCCAGGACAACCTGCACTTGATTCGCGAGGTCCTAGAGGGGATAAAAGACGACACCGAATCCGCGCTGATCAGTTTAGATCAGTCCAAGGCCTTCGATAGGGTTGACCATCGGTTCTTGGCGTCTGTTTTGGAGACTGCCGGATTCAAACCGGAGTTCCGCAGATGGATTAGCATGATGTACCACAACCCTCAGGCAGTGGTGCAGGTGAACGGAAGGCGTTCGGGGGTGATCGCGATCGAGCGTTCGGTCCGGCAAGGCTGCCCTCTGTCTCCTCTTCTCTATGTCCTCGCGTTGGAGCCCCTCCTGCGCAGGCTTAGGGATGGGGGGACAAGTCCGGCACTGCGCGGTATCCCATTCGTTGGCCGCCTTGCGGCTAGGGTTTCCGCGTTCGCTGATGACGTCACAGTCTTTGTATCCCGCCGCCAGGATATAGAGGCTGTGAAAGAGGCGGTTGTCGAGTATGAGCGGATTGCAGGGGCCAAGGTCAATTTTGACAAAAGCGAAGGTTTGCGGCTTGGTGCTTGGAGGGGTAGCAATACTCTTCCAGGGCCCTTCCGCTGGAGTGACGGACCCATCCGCATCCTTGGGGTGTGGTTTGGGCCCGACCTCCAACTGGAGCGAAATTGGTCGGAAGTACACGCTAAGGTGAATGCTCAGGTGGGAATCTGGCTTTCAAGGAGGTTGTCCTTAAAGGGCAGGGCTGAGGCGTGCGCCGCGTACGTCTTCCCCTTGATCCTTTACCGATTGGCTGTACTTCCTCTGCCTAAGGCACATCGGTTGGCACTGCAACGATCCCTCTCCAGATTGCTCTGGGGAGGTGCAAGGCCGATGGTCCGTAGGCAGGTCTGTATCCAACGTACTCGCAACGGGGGTCTGGGTATGCCTGATCTGGAGAGCCACTGGCTTGCTGAAAGACTTGCATATCTGGGCCGTGTCTTGACGGGGGACTCAGTGTGGAGACGAAAGGCGAGTCGGACTTTTCCTCGCCTCAACTCAGACCCAAAGGCCGAAGGTCGACGTAGGCCTTTGGGCGAAGCACTGTTTGTCCGCGAGTGCCGAAAGGCCCTTCGTAACCTTCTTGGGTCCAGTGACCTTTCATGGCCTCGGAAGGAGCTGTATCGGGAATTAGTGGTGGGTTCCGCTTCTGATCCTCTCAGCGAGCGGCACGGCTGGACGGCGGAGGAGATCCGCTCTCACTGGAATTGGGCGCCAGGATCGAGCTTCTTGAACAACTCTGAGTTCTCGCTCACCTGGCGACTTGTTCGGAATGCGTTATCCCTTCGCGGCTTGAAATTCAAGGCGGGCCTGGCAGACATGCCTGATTGCCCTCGCTGCGGCAGTGGCTTGGAAGAAACGGCTGAGCACGCCTTCTACTACTGCGAGCGAGTTCGTCCGTTTTGGGATCACGTCGGGGAGTGGACGGCTCGCATCGAACCCAAACAGCTCGTGCTGCTCGACGTTGGTTACGTCGTAGACAACGTTCTTCCTCCGTTTCACGGTGAGAAGCGTGTGGTGTTTCTCGCGATCCTAGCTGTAGCCCGAATGGTGATTTGGACGACGCGAAACAAGGGATTGTATGAAGATGCAAACTTTTCTCATCGTGATCTGGTTTTGTATTTTCGGCATCAGCTGAGGGTCAAAATCAGATGCGATAGAAAACGCTTGGATCGCATAACATTCAGCAAAAGGTGGGTGACTGCAGCGAGCCTGGTCGTACGAAAGGGGGCAATGTTGGAGTCATCCTTCCCTCCTCTGCCGGCCCATGGCGTCTATGGTACGGGTCCTTAGGGACCCCACCCTTGGTAAGTAGGATTTTGTTATTTTCCCCTGCAACCTAGTTAGCAGTACGTTGTGAGTCATTGTCCCTGTCACTTAGTTGTTAGCACTCAAGATCTTCCCCACCCCCATTATTTTTGTACCTCAACCTGTATCCCAGTCCGCCTTTTGAAGATCTTGAACATTCATATGTAAAAAATCATTTACCCGCTTCTAAAATCGACCCATGCCGAGCCCGACCCTTTTAATTCTTTTATCCCTGTAGAGTAGGATTCCCGCCCTACCTAGGGTAGGTCCGGCTTGTTTCCGGTATTTTCCACCCGGAAAACAGTCGGCCTCCAATTTTATAGACGGGGGGATGGGAGGGAAACCAAACGGGGGATTTTTTCCTTGCTTTCGTGTATATATGTTTTTCGGGGTTTTTTCTCCCATTCCCATCATATCCATTGTAAAAAATCATACATTGTAAATAAAATCATGCATCACTTTCGGGTTTTAAGTAGGACTTTTTCATAGAGCAAATGCGGTATTTTGGTGATTGCTGCGTGCATGGAGATGGACGAGTGATTATATATTGTATTGTTGAATGGGTCGGCGAATGTGGCTAGCTAGGTTCCCCATAGAAAATATAGTTAAAGCATGACCGCTCCCTTCCCCTCCCCCAAAACCACAAGGCCTCGTGCCTTCTTGTATTCATTACAAGGAATAAAAGAATAAGCCTACAATTCATTGTTGTGCTATTCTGTTTTTTGGATTGTTAAGTGACGAAAAGTAAGTGCCTTGTTTAAATTTATTGTTAAAAAATTATTGTTGACTTTGTTAAACTTGTTACACTTGTTGGATTTTTTGGAACGACTTGTTATTGCGTTTGTGCCCCTCCCCAAAACAATCGTTATTTTGTATTGTTTTTGAGGGGGGTCAACTTGAAAGACTTTTTTATACTGCATTTACTGTTTTTTCATCCGTCACCATATCCACATCCTTTTAAACCATACGATTTTATATCTCCCTAGTTGCCTAAAGCAACTATGGGAGAACCAATACCTACTACCCAGGAGGATATATTTATATCCCAAGAAAAACGGGAATGGCCGTCATTGCCTAGTACCTCCGCAGAAAATCCAACGCCGGCGAGTACAATTCCGCCGGCACAAAAAGTGCCGTCAATACCAGTCTCCTGGTCGACGCAGAAAAACAAAAAATTGCCACAAGATTATAAAAAGGACAGGGTTGAAAAGTATGCCCAATATTTTAAAGGGAACAGAATTCTACCAATACCTGAACTGGTAGAAGCAGTCCAGCCAAAAACCCTGTCCTTAATTGTCTCAGACATAAAGACCAGGAGACTGGCTGGACTGAAAAAAGACAAGTTCGAGGAAGTTTTAAAAGCAGCAGGAATCCCAGCTAGGTATTTCTGCAGGAGAAGTTTCGCGACCTGGGATATTCTGTTACCCTCACAAGAACTGGCCACCAAGTTGGCCAGCAATAATTGCATTAATACGAAGCAGTACAGATTGCAGCCCGAATACATGGGCAGAAGGCGGATCAAGGTCACCGTGTGCAACGTGCCAATACAACTAAGTGGTGACGTCCTGGCGGCGTTCCTCAGCGACTATGGGGACGTCGAGGAATTTACGACCATGAAGTCACCTAGCGGCACGGCACACGGTGACTACTCATTTACCATGTGCCTTAACAGGGGAGGGTTCCAGGCAATCCCCCACACAGTTGAGTATGAGGAGCAAGCCATGCTGGTGGTTGTGGAAGGCCGAAAACCGCAATGCTGGCACTGTAAACAAATAGGCCACTTTGCGAGGTCATGCCCACAAAAGGCCACCGGCGCAGCAGTAACAACAACAGCAACAACAACGACGTCAACAGCACCAACAACAGTAAAGGCTACAATAGCATCTAAAACCTCATTAATATCAGTATCAACAAACAGCACACCAGCGCCATCAACATCAGCAACAGCAAACAAGCTGGAAAGTAAAATAAATACTCCAGCAGAAGCTGGGAACGACCCCAATAGCAGAGATGAGGAGGGGTGGACCCAGGTAACGCGGGGCAAAAAGTCCCCACCTAAAGCCCCGAAATCACCCCCTGCCAAAACCACTGACAAAAAGGGCGAAAAAAGAAAACCTCTGGAAAATCAAAAACCAGAGGAAAAGAAAAAAGAAACCGACACAAAAACAGAGAAAAGAAAGAAAGAAAAGGTAAATAACAATGAACAACAACAACAACAACAACAACAACAGGAGGAAATGGATACCTCAATAAACTTGAAGAGAAGAAGGGATAGCGGAGATTCTACCACAGAGGGAGAGGGGGAGAAAAAACAATTGAAAAAGACGACACCGAAAAAACAACAACAGCGACCAGCCCAAATTATTCCTCCCCCACAACAAGCCAAAAATACCCCTGTAGACTCAACTAAACTCCCGCTATCCCCAACACCACCTACATTATCACCTGTTTCAACACCCAAAATACTCTCCCGGTCCCATTCAGCAACAAGAAACCCGACACCATCACCATCACCATCAACATCTGGCACTGGGCGACGCTCCAAGTCGGCCTCCAGAGAGGTCCAACAAGCTTTAAATTCATTTTATTTTTGTCAGGACATTCTGGAGTCGCCATCACTAGATCGCCAGATCAAATCTCTTCTGAAACCACTTAGAGACTTTAAAAAAATTGATCAAAAAGAAATAACAAATCCATATCTTTTTGAGGGTGCAGCCATGGTGACCACCTTTGTCCGTTCGGCTGGCGGCCGAACTAAGGAGCTCTGGCAATTTATTGAGGAAGCCAGTCGAGCGGACATGAGGCTGGCGGAAATGGGGCACGACTCATTGAATGAAATATCTGCAAAATGTACGGGCAGGGTCCCGATTTATGTTCATCCCACATTCTATAGGTCCCTAAAGTTGCGGTTTCCTTATGATGTCGGTGGAATTTCCAGGAGCGGCCGAGTTACTCCTGAACTTTGTACCGGTTCCCTGCGTCAGGCCGTCGGCATCCTCACCCCGAAGGATTTCCGGCCCATAGTCGACACTGAGTAAGGTAAGTGGGACTGATGACTCTAAACCTTGCCAGTTTGAATGTGAGGGGATTGAGGGATTCAAGCAAGTGTGCGCGCTTGCTTGGTGAACTCAGGAACCTCGGAGTAGATGTTGCTGCAGTGCAGGAGACTCACTTCACTTGCGGTGCCGACTGTCGGGTGCTGGAAAGCGATTTTAACGTTTTCTCAGCATACGGCAGCGGCACCAGCGCTGGGGTCTCTTTGCTAGTTGGACGCAGCCTTGATGCTGATGTTGACGTTGTTTTTGCAGGTGACGGGGGCCGGCTGGTTGTGGTCGATGTTGCCGTGAAAAGTTTCAAGTTCCGTCTGGTTGCGGTTTATGCGTCCAATATCGCTGCGGAGAGGGTTTCCTTTTTTCGTCGGTTGGCGCCGTTCCTGGACGATACGAAGCGGCTAGTCTTAATGGGTGATTGGAATGCGATCCTTGATCCCAAGATAGATAAGGTCGGACGGGGAGCTAGCAGATTGGGAAGGTGTGAAAGCAGCCTTGTCGGCTTCGTGACTCGTCACGGTCTCGTCGACAGGTTTCGTCTTGATCACCCAGGGCGGGAGATGTGGACGTGGCTAGATAGCTCGCCCTCTGCCAAAGTAGGCTCCTACTTGGACAGAGTGTTAGTGAGAAGAGCTGACATTGATTTTGTTAGTTGTCCCACGTTCCACTTGATAGCGTGGACTGACCATAAACTCATTAGAGTCAGTCTGCGGTTAGTTAATAGACCTAGTCTAGCCGGCTACTGGAAGTTCAATACCTCCTTATTGGAGATACGGGACTTCCGGGACCGGCTGGAATCCCTAATTCAGCGGGCGTTAGTGGGGGCGGTTACCGGGAATAGGTGGTGGGTTTCTCTTAAACATAGGATTAGAGATTTCGCCACCAAGTACGGTCGACAGCTCAATCTAGATAGGACCGCGGAGGCGAAATCTATAGATGATAGACTTTCCCGGGCGGTGGCAGGGGGGGACTCCCTAGGTGTAGAGCTAGCTAGGAGGGACCTTGAGCGTGAGAGTAGCGAGCGCTACAAGGGATCAGTAGTTAGATCTAGGCTAAAAAGAGTTCTCAACGAAGCTGTGAAATCGAACGCGACTGCGCGTGAAGAAGAAGTGCGAAGGTTCCCCGATCGGTACATCGCATCTGTCAAGACCCCGGACGGGTGTCTGCTGCGATCGGGTCGTGAGATACGTGACGCCTTTCGGGCGCACTTTCGGGATCGCTTTGCCCGCTGCACTGATCTCCCGCTCCGGGAGTTTCGTAGCTATCTCGCCGACTTCCCCCGCCTTGGGGCGGCTGAAGCGGCTAGCTGCGAGGGTGTGGTTACTGAATGCGAAGTCCGTGACGCGTTGAAGCAGGTCGGCCTGAACAAGTCGCCGGGACTAGATGGTTTGCCCTACGAAGTGTACTTGAGGATGTCGCACATGTTTGTGCCTATTCTGACGGATATGTTCAACCATTGGTTCGCCCAGGGAGCCATCCCTGGTAGCGTTACCAAAGGCGTGATCACATTGCTGAAGAAAGGTGGCAGGCATGTTTGGGAGGGTTTAGATGATTACAGGCCCATAACTCTGCTTAACACAGAGTTAAAGATTTTGGCCCGGGTCTTAGCGAATCGTTTACAGCTTGTCATTAGCGATCTGATCGGCCCCGAACAGACCTTTGCTGTGAAGGGAAGATCGATCCAGGACAACCTGCACTTGATTCGCGAGGTCCTAGAGGGGATAAAAGACGACACCGAATCCGCGCTGATCAGTTTAGATCAGTCCAAGGCCTTCGATAGGGTTGACCATCGGTTCTTGGCGTCTGTTTTGGAGACTGCCGGATTCAAACCGGAGTTCCGCAGATGGATTAGCATGATGTACCACAACCCTCAGGCAGTGGTGCAGGTGAACGGAAGGCGTTCGGGGGTGATCGCGATCGAGCGTTCGGTCCGGCAAGGCTGCCCTCTGTCTCCTCTTCTCTATGTCCTCGCGTTGGAGCCCCTCCTGCGCAGGCTTAGGGATGGGGGGACAAGTCCGGCACTGCGCGGTATCCCATTCGTTGGCCGCCTTGCGGCTAGGGTTTCCGCGTTCGCTGATGACGTCACAGTCTTTGTATCCCGCCGCCAGGATATAGAGGCTGTGAAAGAGGCGGTTGTCGAGTATGAGCGGATTGCAGGGGCCAAGGTCAATTTTGACAAAAGCGAAGGTTTGCGGCTTGGTGCTTGGAGGGGTAGCAATACTCTTCCAGGGCCCTTCCGCTGGAGTGACGGACCCATCCGCATCCTTGGGGTGTGGTTTGGGCCCGACCTCCAACTGGAGCGAAATTGGTCGGAAGTACACGCTAAGGTGAATGCTCAGGTGGGAATCTGGCTTTCAAGGAGGTTGTCCTTAAAGGGCAGGGCTGAGGCGTGCGCCGCGTACGTCTTCCCCTTGATCCTTTACCGATTGGCTGTACTTCCTCTGCCTAAGGCACATCGGTTGGCACTGCAACGATCCCTCTCCAGATTGCTCTGGGGAGGTGCAAGGCCGATGGTCCGTAGGCAGGTCTGTATCCAACGTACTCGCAACGGGGGTCTGGGTATGCCTGATCTGGAGAGCCACTGGCTTGCTGAAAGACTTGCATATCTGGGCCGTGTCTTGACGGGGGACTCAGTGTGGAGACGAAAGGCGAGTCGGACTTTTCCTCGCCTCAACTCAGACCCAAAGGCCGAAGGTCGACGTAGGCCTTTGGGCGAAGCACTGTTTGTCCGCGAGTGCCGAAAGGCCCTTCGTAACCTTCTTGGGTCCAGTGACCTTTCATGGCCTCGGAAGGAGCTGTATCGGGAATTAGTGGTGGGTTCCGCTTCTGATCCTCTCAGCGAGCGGCACGGCTGGACGGCGGAGGAGATCCGCTCTCACTGGAATTGGGCGCCAGGATCGAGCTTCTTGAACAACTCTGAGTTCTCACTCACCTGGCGACTTGTTCGGAATGCGTTATCCCTTCGCGGCTTGAACTTCAAGGCGGGCCTGGCAGACATGCCTGATTGCCCTCGCTGCGGCAGTGGCTTGGAAGAAACGGCTGAGCACGCCTTCTACTACTGCGAGTTCGTTCGTCCGTTTTGGGATCACGTCGGGGAGTGGACGGCTCGCATCGAACCCAAACAGCTCGTGCTGCTCGACGTTGGTTACGTCGTAGACAACGTTCTTCCTCCGTTTCACGGTGAGAAGCGTGTGGTGTTTCTCGCGATCCTAGCTGTAGCCCGAATGGTGATTTGGACGACGCGAAACAAGGGATTGTATGAAGATGCAAACTTTTCTCATCGTGATCTGGTTTTGTATTTTCGGCATCAGCTGAGGGTCAAAATCAGATGCGATAGAAAACGCTTGGATCGCATAACATTCAGCAAAAGGTGGGTGACTGCAGCGAGCCTGGTCGTACGAAAGGGGGCAATGTTGGAGTCATCCTTCCCTCCTCTGCCGGCCCATGGCGTCTATGGTACGGGTCCTTAGGGACCCCACCCTTGGTAAGTAGGATTTTGTTATTTTCCCCTGCAACCTAGTTAGCAGTACGTTATGAGTCATTGTCCCTGTCACTTAGTTGTTAGCACTCAAGATCTTCCCCACCCCCATTATTTTTGTACCTCAACCTGTATCCCAGTCCGCCTTTTGAAGATCTTGAACATTCATATGTAAAAAATCATTTACCCGCTTCTAAAATCGACCCATGCCGAGCCCGACCCTTTTAATTCTTTTATCCCTGTAGAGTAGGATTCCCGCCCTACCTAGGGTAGGTCCGGCTTGTTTCCGGTATTTTCGACCCGGAAAACAGTCGGCCTCCAATTTTATAGACGGGGGGATGGGAGGGAAACCAAACGGGGGATTTTTTCCTTGCTTTCGTGTATATATGTTTTTCGGGGTTTTTTCTCCCATTCCCATCATATCCATTGTAAAAAATCATACATTGTAAATAAAATCATGCATCACTTTCGGGTTTTAAGTAGGACTTTTTCATAGAGCAAATGCGGTATTTTGGTGATTGCTGCGTGCATGGAGATGGACGAGTGATTATATATTGTATTGTTGAATGGGTCGGCGAATGTGGCTAGCTAGGTTCCCCATAGAAAATATAGTTAAAGCATGACCGCTCCCTTCCCCTCCCCCAAAACCACAAGGCCTCGTGCCTTCTTGTATTCATTACAAGGAATAAAAGAATAAGCCTACAATTCATTGTTGTGCTATTCTGTTTTTTGGATTGTTAAGTGACGAAAAGTAAGTGCCTTGTTTAAATTTATTGTTAAAAAATTATTGTTGACTTTGTTAAACTTGTTACACTTGTTGGATTTTTTGGAACGACTTGTTATTGCGTTTGTGCCCCTCCCCAAAACAATCGTTATTTTGTATTGTTTTTGAGGGGGGTCAACTTGAAAGACTTTTTTATACTGCATTTACTGTTTTTTCATCCGTCACCATATCCACATCCTTTTAAACCATACGATTTTATATCTCCCTAGTTGCCTAAAGCAACTATGGGAGAACCAATACCTACTACCCAGGAGGATATATTTATATCCCAAGAAAAACGGGAATGGCCGTCATTGCCTAGTACCTCCGCAGAAAATCCAACGCCGGCGAGTACAATTCCGCCGGCACAAAAAGTGCCGTCAATACCAGTCTCCTGGTCGACGCAGAAAAACAAAAAATTGCCACAAGATTATAAAAAGGACAGGGTTGAAAAGTATGCCCAATATTTTAAAGGGAACAGAATTCTACCAATACCTGAACTGGTAGAAGCAGTCCAGCCAAAAACCCTGTCCTTAATTGTCTCAGACATAAAGACCAGGAGACTGGCTGGACTGAAAAAAGACAAGTTCGAGGAAGTTTTAAAAGCAGCAGGAATCCCAGCTAGGTATTTCTGCAGGAGAAGTTTCGCGACCTGGGATATTCTGTTACCCTCACAAGAACTGGCCACCAAGTTGGCCAGCAATAATTGCATTAATACGAAGCAGTACAGATTGCAGCCCGAATACATGGGCAGAAGGCGGATCAAGGTCACCGTGTGCAACGTGCCAATACAACTAAGTGGTGACGTCCTGGCGGCGTTCCTCAGCGACTATGGGGACGTCGAGGAATTTACGACCATGAAGTCACCTAGCGGCACGGCACACGGTGACTACTCATTTACCATGTGCCTTAACAGGGGAGGGTTCCAGGCAATCCCCCACACAGTTGAGTATGAGGAGCAAGCCATGCTGGTGGTTGTGGAAGGCCGAAAACCGCAATGCTGGCACTGTAAACAAATAGGCCACTTTGCGAGGTCATGCCCACAAAAGGCCACCGGCGCAGCAGTAACAACAACAGCAACAACAACGACGTCAACAGCACCAACAACAGTAAAGGCTACAATAGCATCTAAAACCTCATTAATATCAGTACCAACAAACAGCACACCAGCGCCATCAACATCAGCAACAGCAAACAAGCTGGAAAGTAAAATAAATACTCCAGCAGAAGCTGGGAACGACCCCAATAGCAGAGATGAGGAGGGGTGGACCCAGGTAACGCGGGGCAAAAAGTCCCCACCTAAAGCCCCGAAATCACCCCCTGCCAAAACCACTGACAAAAAGGGCGAAAAAAGAAAACCTCTGGAAAATCAAAAACCAGAGGAAAAGAAAAAAGAAACCGACACAAAAACAGAGAAAAGAAAGAAAGAAAAGGTAAATAACAATGAACAACAACAACAACAACAACAACAACAACAACAACAGGAGGAAATGGATACCTCAATAAACTTGAAGAGAAGAAGGGATAGCGGAGATTCTACCACAGAGGGAGAGGGGGAGAAAAAACAATTGAAAAAGACGACACCGAAAAAACAACAACAGCGACCAGCCCAAATTATTCCTCCCCCACAACAAGCCAAAAATACCCCTGTAGACTCAACTAAACTCCCGCTATCCCCAACACCACCTACATTATCACCTGTTTCAACACCCAAAATACTCTCCCGGTCCCATTCAGCAACAAGAAACCCGACACCATCACCATCACCATCAACATCTGGCACTGGGCGACGCTCCAAGTCGGCCTCCAGAGAGGTCCAACAAGCTTTAAATTCATTTTATTTTTGTCAGGACATTCTGGAGTCGCCATCACTAGATCGCCAGATCAAATCTCTTCTGAAACCACTTAGAGACTTTAAAAAAATTGATCAAAAAGAAATAACAAATCCATATCTTTTTGAGGGTGCAGCCATGGTGACCACCTTTGTCCGTTCGGCTGGCGGCCGAACTAAGGAGCTCTGGCAATTTATTGAGGAAGCCAGTCGAGCGGACATGAGGCTGGCGGAAATGGGGCACGACTCATTGAATGAAATATCTGCAAAATGTACGGGCAGGGTCCCGATTTATGTTCATCCCACATTCTATAGGTCCCTAAAGTTGCGGTTTCCTTATGATGTCGGTGGAATTTCCAGGAGCGGCCGAGTTACTCCTGAACTTTGTACCGGTTCCCTGCGTCAGGCCGTCGGCATCCTCACCCCGAAGGATTTCCGGCCCATAGTCGACACTGAGTAAGGTAAGTGGGACTGATGACTCTAAACCTTGCCAGTTTGAATGTGAGGGGATTGAGGGATTCAAGCAAGTGTGCGCGCTTGCTTGGTGAACTCAGGAACCTCGGAGTAGATGTTGCTGCAGTGCAGGAGACTCACTTCACTTGCGGTGCCGACTGTCGGGTGCTGGAAAGCGATTTTAACGTTTTCTCAGCATACGGCAGCGGCACCAGCGCTGGGGTCTCTTTGCTAGTTGGACGCAGCCTTGATGCTGATGTTGACGTTGTTTTTGCAGGTGACGGGGGCCGGCTGGTTGTGGTCGATGTTGCCGTGAAAAGTTTCAAGTTCCGTCTGGTTGCGGTTTATGCGTCCAATATCGCTGCGGAGAGGGTTTCCTTTTTTCGTCGGTTGGCGCCGTTCCTGGACGATACGAAGCGGCTAGTCTTAATGGGTGATTGGAATGCGATCCTTGATCCCAAGATAGATAAGGTCGGACGGGGAGCTAGCAGATTGGGAAGGTGTGAAAGCAGCCTTGTCGGCTTCGTGACTCGTCACGGTCTCGTCGACAGGTTTCGTCTTGATCACCCAGGGCGGGAGATGTGGACGTGGCTAGATAGCTCGCCCTCTGCCAAAGTAGGCTCCTACTTGGACAGAGTGTTAGTGAGAAGAGCTGACATTGATTTTGTTAGTTGTCCCACGTTCCACTTGATAGCGTGGACTGACCATAAACTCATTAGAGTCAGTCTGCGGTTAGTTAATAGACCTAGTCTAGCCGGCTACTGGAAGTTCAATACCTCCTTATTGGAGATACGGGACTTCCGGGACCGGCTGGAATCCCTAATTCAGCGGGCGTTAGTGGGGGCGGTTACCGGGAATAGGTGGTGGGTTTCTCTTAAACATAGGATTAGAGATTTCGCCACCAAGTACGGTCGACAGCTCAATCTAGATAGGACCGCGGAGGCGAAATCTATAGATGATAGACTTTCCCGGGCGGTGGCTGGGGGGGACTCCCTAGGTGTAGAGCTAGCTAGGAGGGACCTTGAGCGTGAGAGTAGCGAGCGCTACAAGGGATCAGTAGTTAGATCTAGGCTAAAAAGAGTTCTCAACGAAGCTGTGAAATCGAACGCGACTGCGCGTGAAGAAGAAGTGCGAAGGTTCCCCGATCGGTACATCGCATCTGTCAAGACCCCGGACGGGTGTCTGCTGCGATCGGGTCGTGAGATACGTGACGCCTTTCGGGCGCACTTTCGGGATCGCTTTGCCCGCTGCACTGATCTCCCGCTCCGGGAGTTTCGTAGCTATCTCGCCGACTTCCCCCGCCTTGGGGCGGCTGAAGCGGCTAGCTGCGAGGGTGTGGTTACTGAATGCGAAGTCCGTGACGCGTTGAAGCAGGTCGGCCTGAACAAGTCGCCGGGACTAGATGGTTTGCCCTACGAAGTGTACTTGAGGATGTCGCACATGTTTGTGCCTATTCTGACGGATATGTTCAACCATTGGTTCGCCCAGGGAGCCATCCCTGGTAGCGTTACCAAAGGCGTGATCACATTGCTGAAGAAAGGTGGCAGGCATGTTTGGGAGGGTTTAGATGATTACAGGCCCATAACTCTGCTTAACACAGAGTTAAAGATTTTGGCCCGGGTCTTAGCGAATCGTTTACAGCTTGTCATTAGCGATCTGATCGGCCCCGAACAGACCTTTGCTGTGAAGGGAAGATCGATCCAGGACAACCTGCACTTGATTCGCGAGGTCCTAGAGGGGATAAAAGACGACACCGAATCCGCGCTGATCAGTTTAGATCAGTCCAAGGCCTTCGATAGGGTTGACCATCGGTTCTTGGCGTCTGTTTTGGAGACTGCCGGATTCAAACCGGAGTTCCGCAGATGGATTAGCATGATGTACCACAACCCTCAGGCAGTGGTGCAGGTGAACGGAAGGCGTTCGGGGGTGATCGCGATCGAGCGTTCGGTCCGGCAAGGCTGCCCTCTGTCTCCTCTTCTCTATGTCCTCGCGTTGGAGCCCCTCCTGCGCAGGCTTAGGGATGGGGGGACAAGTCCGGCACTGCGCGGTATCCCATTCGTTGGCCGCCTTGCGGCTAGGGTTTCCGCGTTCGCTGATGACGTCACAGTCTTTGTATCCCGCCGCCAGGATATAGAGGCTGTGAAAGAGGCGGTTGTCGAGTATGAGCGGATTGCAGGGGCCAAGGTCAATTTTGACAAAAGCGAAGGTTTGCGGCTTGGTGCTTGGAGGGGTAGCAATACTCTTCCAGGGCCCTTCCGCTGGAGTGACGGACCCATCCGCATCCTTGGGGTGTGGTTTGGGCCCGACCTCCAACTGGAGCGAAATTGGTCGGAAGTACACGCTAAGGTGAATGCTCAGGTGGGAATCTGGCTTTCAAGGAGGTTGTCCTTAAAGGGCAGGGCTGAGGCGTGCGCCGCGTACGTCTTCCCCTTGATCCTTTACCGATTGGCTGTACTTCCTCTGCCTAAGGCACATCGGTTGGCACTGCAACGATCCCTCTCCAGATTGCTCTGGGGAGGTGCAAGGCCGATGGTCCGTAGGCAGGTCTGTATCCAACGTACTCGCAACGGGGGTCTGGGTATGCCTGATCTGGAGAGCCACTGGCTTGCTGAAAGACTTGCATATCTGGGCCGTGTCTTGACGGGGGACTCAGTGTGGAGACGAAAGGCGAGTCGGACTTTTCCTCGCCTCAACTCAGACCCAAAGGCCGAAGGTCGACGTAGGCCTTTGGGCGAAGCACTGTTTGTCCGCGAGTGCCGAAAGGCCCTTCGTAACCTTCTTGGGTCCAGTGACCTTTCATGGCCTCGGAAGGAGCTGTATCGGGAATTAGTGGTGGGTTCCGCTTCTGATCCTCTCAGCGAGCGGCACGGCTGGACGGCGGAGGAGATCCGCTCTCACTGGAATTGGGCGCCAGGATCGAGCTTCTTGAACAACTCTGAGTTCTCGCTCACCTGGCGACTTGTTCGGAATGCGTTATCCCTTCGCGGCTTGAACTTCAAGGCGGGCCTGGCAGACATGCCTGATTGCCCTCGCTGCGGCAGTGGCTTGGAAGAAACGGCTGAGCACGCCTTCTACTACTGCGAGCGAGTTCGTCCGTTTTGGGATCACGTCGGGGAGTGGACGGCTCGCATCGAACCCAAACAGCTCGTGCTGCTCGACGTTGGTTACGTCGTAGACAACGTTCTTCCTCCGTTTCACGGTGAGAAGCGTGTGGTGTTTCTCGCGATCCTAGCTGTAGCCCGAATGGTGATTTGGACGACGCGAAACAAGGGATTGTATGAAGATGCAAACTTTTCTCATCGTGATCTGGTTTTGTATTTTCGGCATCAGCTGAGGGTCAAAATCAGATGCGATAGAAAACGCTTGGATCGCATAACATTCAGCAAAAGGTGGGTGACTGCAGCGAGCCTGGTCGTACGAAAGGGGGCAATGTTGGAGTCATCCTTCCCTCCTCTGCCGGCCCATGGCGTCTATGGTACGGGTCCTTAGGGACCCCACCCTTGGTAAGTAGGATTTTGTTATTTTCCCCTGCAACCTAGTTAGCAGTACGTTGTGAGTCATTGTCCCTGTCACTTAGTTGTTAGCACTCAAGATCTTCCCCACCCCCATTATTTTTGTACCTCAACCTGTATCCCAGTCCGCCTTTTGAAGATCTTGAACATTCATATGTAAAAAATCATTTACCCGCTTCTAAAATCGACCCATGCCGAGCCCGACCCTTTTAATTCTTTTATCCCTGTAGAGTAGGATTCCCGCCCTACCTAGGGTAGGTCCGGCTTGTTTCCGGTATTTTCTAACCGGAAAACAGTCGGCCTCCAATTTTATAGACGGGGGGATGGGAGGGAAACCAAACGGGGGATTTTTTCCTTGTTTTCGTGTATATATGTTTTTCGGGGTTTTTTCTCCCATTCCCATCATATCCATTGTAAAAAATCATACATTGTAAATAAAATCATGCATCACTTTCGGGTTTTAAGTAGGACTTTTTCATAGAGCAAATGCGGTATTTTGGTGGTTGCTGCGTGCATGGAGATGGACGAGTGATTATATATTGTATTGTTGAATGGGTCGGCGAATGTGGCTAGCTAGGTTCCCCATAGAAAATATAGTTAAAGCATGACCGCTCCCTTCCCCTCCCCCAAAACCACAAGGCCTCGTGCCTTCTTGTATTTACTACAAGGAATAAAAGAATAAGCCTACAATTCATTGTTGTGCTATTCTGTTTTTTGGATTGTTAAGTGACGAAAAGTAAGTGCCTTGTTTAAATTTATTGTTAAAAAATTATTGTTGACTTTGTTAAACTTGTTACACTTGTTGGATTTTTTGGAACGACTTGTTATTGCGTTTGTGCCCCTCCCCAAAACAATCGTTATTTTGTATTGTTTTTGAGGGGGGTCAACTTGAAAGACTTTTTTATACTGCATTTACTGTTTTTTCATCCGTCACCATATCCACATCCTTTTAAACCATACGATTTTATATCTCCCTAGTTGCCTAAAGCAACTATGGGAGAACCAATACCTACTACCCAGGAGGATATATTTATATCCCAAGAAAAACGGGAATGGCCGTCATTGCCTAGTACCTCCGCAGAAAATCCAACGCCGGCGAGTACAATTCCGCCGGCACAAAAAGTGCCGTCAATACCAGTCTCCTGGTCGACGCAGAAAAACAAAAAATTGCCACAAGATTATAAAAAGGACAGGGTTGAAAAGTATGCCCAATATTTTAAAGGGAACAGAATTCTACCAATACCTGAACTGGTAGAAGCAGTCCAGCCAAAAACCCTGTCCTTAATTGTCTCAGACATAAAGACCAGGAGACTGGCTGGACTGAAAAAAGACAAGTTCGAGGAAGTTTTAAAAGCAGCAGGAATCCCAGCTAGGTATTTCTGCAGGAGAAGTTTCGCGACCTGGGATATTCTGTTACCCTCACAAGAACTGGCCACCAAGTTGGCCAGCAATAATTGCATTAATACGAAGCAGTACAGATTGCAGCCCGAATACATGGGCAGAAGGCGGATCAAGGTCACCGTGTGCAACGTGCCAATACAACTAAGTGGTGACGTCCTGGCGGCGTTCCTCAGCGACTATGGGGACGTCGAGGAATTTACGACCATGAAGTCACCTAGCGGCACGGCACACGGTGACTACTCATTTACCATGTGCCTTAACAGGGGAGGGTTCCAGGCAATCCCCCACACAGTTGAGTATGAGGAGCAAGCCATGCTGGTGGTTGTGGAAGGCCGAAAACCGCAATGCTGGCACTGTAAACAAATAGGCCACTTTGCGAGGTCATGCCCACAAAAGGCCACCGGCGCAGCAGTAACAACAACAGCAACAACAACGACGTCAACAGCACCAACAACAGTAAAGGCTACAATAGCATCTAAAACCTCATTAATATCAGTACCAACAAACAGCACACCAGCGCCATCAACATCAGCAACAGCAAACAAGCTGGAAAGTAAAATAAATACTCCAGCAGAAGCTGGGAACGACCCCAATAGCAGAGATGAGGAGGGGTGGACCCAGGTAACGCGGGGCAAAAAGTCCCCACCTAAAGCCCCGAAATCACCCCCTGCCAAAACCACTGACAAAAAGGGCGAAAAAAGAAAACCTCTGGAAAATCAAAAACCAGAGGAAAAGAAAAAAGAAACCGACACAAAAACAGAGAAAAGAAAGAAAGAAAAGGTAAATAACAATGAACAACAACAACAACAACAACAACAACAACAACAACAACAACAGGAGGAAATGGATACCTCAATAAACTTGAAGAGAAGAAGGGATAGCGGAGATTCTACCACAGAGGGAGAGGGGGAGAAAAAACAATTGAAAAAGACGACACCGAAAAAACAACAACAGCGACCAGCCCAAATTATTCCTCCCCCACAACAAGCCAAAAATACCCCTGTAGACTCAACTAAACTCCCGCTATCCCCAACACCACCTACATTATCACCTGTTTCAACACCCAAAATACTCTCCCGGTCCCATTCAGCAACAAGAAACCCGACACCATCACCATCACCATCAACATCTGGCACTGGGCGACGCTCCAAGTCGGCCTCCAGAGAGGTCCAACAAGCTTTAAATTCATTTTATTTTTGTCAGGACATTCTGGAGTCGCCATCACTAGATCGCCAGATCAAATCTCTTCTGAAACCACTTAGAGACTTTAAAAAAATTGATCAAAAAGAAATAACAAATCCATATCTTTTTGAGGGTGCAGCCATGGTGACCACCTTTGTCCGTTCGGCTGGCGGCCGAACTAAGGAGCTCTGGCAATTTATTGAGGAAGCCAGTCGAGCGGACATGAGGCTGGCGGAAATGGGGCACGACTCATTGAATGAAATATCTGCAAAATGTACGGGCAGGGTCCCGATTTATGTTCATCCCACATTCTATAGGTCCCTAAAGTTGCGGTTTCCTTATGATGTCGGTGGAATTTCCAGGAGCGGCCGAGTTACTCCTGAACTTTGTACCGGTTCCCTGCGTCAGGCCGTCGGCATCCTCACCCCGAAGGATTTCCGGCCCATAGTCGACACTGAGTAAGGTAAGTGGGACTGATGACTCTAAACCTTGCCAGTTTGAATGTGAGGGGATTGAGGGATTCAAGCAAGTGTGCGCGCTTGCTTGGTGAACTCAGGAACCTCGGAGTAGATGTTGCTGCAGTGCAGGAGACTCACTTCACTTGCGGTGCCGACTGTCGGGTGCTGGAAAGCGATTTTAACGTTTTCTCAGCATACGGCAGCGGCACCAGCGCTGGGGTCTCTTTGCTAGTTGGACGCAGCCTTGATGCTGATGTTGACGTTGTTTTTGCAGGTGACGGGGGCCGGCTGGTTGTGGTCGATGTTGCCGTGAAAAGTTTCAAGTTCCGTCTGGTTGCGGTTTATGCGTCCAATATCGCTGCGGAGAGGGTTTCCTTTTTTCGTCGGTTGGCGCCGTTCCTGGACGATACGAAGCGGCTAGTCTTAATGGGTGATTGGAATGCGATCCTTGATCCCAAGATAGATAAGGTCGGACGGGGAGCTAGCAGATTGGGAAGGTGTGAAAGCAGCCTTGTCGGCTTCGTGACTCGTCACGGCCTCGTCGACAGGTTTCGTCTTGATCACCCAGGGCGGGAGATGTGGACGTGGCTAGATAGCTCGCCCTCTGCCAAAGTAGGCTCCTACTTGGACAGAGTGTTAGTGAGAAGAGCTGACATTGATTTTGTTAGTTGTCCCACGTTCCACTTGATAGCGTGGACTGACCATAAACTCATTAGAGTCAGTCTGCGGTTAGTTAATAGACCTAGTCTAGCCGGCTACTGGAAGTTCAATACCTCCTTATTGGAGATACGGGACTTCCGGGACCGGCTGGAATCCCTAATTCAGCGGGCGTTAGTGGGGGCGGTTACCGGGAATAGGTGGTGGGTTTCTCTTAAACATAGGATTAGAGATTTCGCCACCAAGTACGGTCGACAGCTCAATCTAGATAGGACCGCGGAGGCGAAATCTATAGATGATAGACTTTCCCGGGCGGTGGCTGGGGGGGACTCCCTAGGTGTAGAGCTAGCTAGGAGGGACCTTGAGCGTGAGAGTAGCGAGCGCTACAAGGGATCAGTAGTTAGATCTAGGCTAAAAAGAGTTCTCAACGAAGCTGTGAAATCGAACGCGACTGCGCGTGAAGAAGAAGTGCGAAGGTTCCCCGATCGGTACATCGCATCTGTCAAGACCCCGGACGGGTGTCTGCTGCGATCGGGTCGTGAGATACGTGACGCCTTTCGGGCGCACTTTCGGGATCGCTTTGCCCGCTGCACTGATCTCCCGCTCCGGGAGTTTCGTAGCTATCTCGCCGACTTCCCCCGCCTTGGGGCGGCTGAAGCGGCTAGCTGCGAGGGTGTGGTTACTGAATGCGAAGTCCGTGACGCGTTGAAGCAGGTCGGCCTGAACAAGTCGCCGGGACTAGATGGTTTGCCCTACGAAGTGTACTTGAGGATGTCGCACATGTTTGTGCCTATTCTGACGGATATGTTCAACCATTGGTTCGCCCAGGGAGCCATCCCTGGTAGCGTTACCAAAGGCGTGATCACATTGCTGAAGAAAGGTGGCAGGCATGTTTGGGAGGGTTTAGATGATTACAGGCCCATAACTCTGCTTAACACAGAGTTAAAGATTTTGGCCCGGGTCTTAGCGAATCGTTTACAGCTTGTCATTAGCGATCTGATCGGCCCCGAACAGACCTTTGCTGTGAAGGGAAGATCGATCCAGGACAACCTGCACTTGATTCGCGAGGTCCTAGAGGGGATAAAAGACGACACCGAATCCGCGCTGATCAGTTTAGATCAGTCCAAGGCCTTCGATAGGGTTGACCATCGGTTCTTGGCGTCTGTTTTGGAGACTGCCGGATTCAAACCGGAGTTCCGCAGATGGATTAGCATGATGTACCACAACCCTCAGGCAGTGGTGCAGGTGAACGGAAGGCGTTCGGGGGTGATCGCGATCGAGCGTTCGGTCCGGCAAGGCTGCCCTCTGTCTCCTCTTCTCTATGTCCTCGCGTTGGAGCCCCTCCTGCGCAGGCTTAGGGATGGGGGGACAAGTCCGGCACTGCGCGGTATCCCATTCGTTGGCCGCCTTGCGGCTAGGGTTTCCGCGTTCGCTGATGACGTCACAGTCTTTGTATCCCGCCGCCAGGATATAGAGGCTGTGAAAGAGGCGGTTGTCGAGTATGAGCGGATTGCAGGGGCCAAGGTCAATTTTGACAAAAGCGAAGGTTTGCGGCTTGGTGCTTGGAGGGGTAGCAATACTCTTCCAGGGCCCTTCCGCTGGAGTGACGGACCCATCCGCATCCTTGGGGTGTGGTTTGGGCCCGACCTCCAACTGGAGCGAAATTGGTCGGAAGTACACGCTAAGGTGAATGCTCAGGTGGGAATCTGGCTTTCAAGGAGGTTGTCCTTAAAGGGCAGGGCTGAGGCGTGCGCCGCGTACGTCTTCCCCTTGATCCTTTACCGATTGGCTGTACTTCCTCTGCCTAAGGCACATCGGTTGGCACTGCAACGATCCCTCTCCAGATTGCTCTGGGGAGGTGCAAGGCCGATGGTCCGTAGGCAGGTCTGTATCCAACGTACTCGCAACGGGGGTCTGGGTATGCCTGATCTGGAGAGCCACTGGCTTGCTGAAAGACTTGCATATCTGGGCCGTGTCTTGACGGGGGACTCAGTGTGGAGACGAAAGGCGAGTCGGACTTTTCCTCGCCTCAACTCAGACCCAAAGGCCGAAGGTCGACGTAGGCCTTTGGGCGAAGCACTGTTTGTCCGCGAGTGCCGAAAGGCCCTTCGTAACCTTCTTGGGTCCAGTGACCTTTCATGGCCTCGGAAGGAGCTGTATCGGGAATTAGTGGTGGGTTCCGCTTCTGATCCTCTCAGCGAGCGGCACGGCTGGACGGCGGAGGAGATCCGCTCTCACTGGAATTGGGCGCCAGGATCGAGCTTCTTGAACAACTCTGAGTTCTCGCTCACCTGGCGACTTGTTCGGAATGCGTTATCCCTTCGCGGCTTGAACTTCAAGGCGGGCCTGGCAGACATGCCTGATTGCCCTCGCTGCGGCAGTGGCTTGGAAGAAACGGCTGAGCACGCCTTCTACTACTGCGAGCGAGTTCGTCCGTTTTGGGATCACGTCGGGGAGTGGACGGCTCGCATCGAACCCAAACAGCTCGTGCTGCTCGACGTTGGTTACGTCGTAGACAACGTTCTTCCTCCGTTTCACGGTGAGAAGCGTGTGGTGTTTCTCGCGATCCTAGCTGTAGCCCGAATGGTGATTTGGACGACGCGAAACAAGGGATTGTATGAAGATGCAAACTTTTCTCATCGTGATCTGGTTTTGTATTTTCGGCATCAGCTGAGGGTCAAAATCAGATGCGATAGAAAACGCTTGGATCGCATAACATTCAGCAAAAGGTGGGTGACTGCAGCGAGCCTGGTCGTACGGAAGGGGGCAATGTTGGAGTCATCCTTCCCTCCTCTGCCGGCCCATGGCGTCTATGGTACGGGTCCTTAGGGACCCCACCCTTGGTAAGTAGGATTTTGTTATTTTCCCCTGCAACCTAGTTAGCAGTACGTTGTGAGTCATTGTCCCTGTCACTTAGTTGTTAGCACTCAAGATCTTCCCCACCCCCATTATTTTTGTACCTCAACCTGTATCCCAGTCCGCCTTTTGAAGATCTTGAACATTCATATGTAAAAAATCATTTACCCGCTTCTAAAATCGACCCATGCCGAGCCCGACCCTTTTAATTCTTTTATCCCTGTAGAGTAGGATTCCCGCCCTACCTAGGGTAGGTCCGGCTTGTTTCCGGTATTTTCCACCCGGAAAACAGTCGGCCTCCAATTTTATAGACGGGGGGATGGGAGGGAAACCAAACGGGGGATTTTTTCCTTGTTTTCGTGTATATATGTTTTTCGGGGTTTTTTCTCCCATTCCCATCATATCCATTGTAAAAAATCATACATTGTAAATAAAATCATGCATCACTTTCGGGTTTTAAGTAGGACTTTTTCATAGAGCAAATGCGGTATTTTGGTGATTGCTGCGTGCATGGAGATGGACGAGTGATTATATATTGTATTGTTGAATGGGTCGGCGAATGTGGCTAGCTAGGTTCCCCATAGAAAATATAGTTAAAGCATGACCGCTCCCTTCCCCTCCCCCAAAACCACAAGGCCTCGTGCCTTCTTGTATTCATTACAAGGAATAAAAGAATAAGCCTACAATTCAGTTTTGGATTACGTTTATTTTCTCTACTATCGAAAAGTAAGTTACTGTTGAAAATTGTTATTTGTTATCTGTAAATTTTATATTATTGTTATTGCTTTGTGACCCCCCTCAAACAATTGTTACTGTTGTTTGTTTGGGAGGAGGGTCAAACCTCGACTCGAATTGTTGTTTTAACTCTTTTTTTAAAAAAACCACCACCATTTTTCATACCGGATTTTTCATTGTTTTTCATCGTTCTTGATCTCAACCACATCATTCGGATTCATCTCCTCCTAGCTGTGTTTCACAGCCATGGAGGAGGCTAACTCACCCGAGGACATATTTATAACGAGACCCTCCCCAATGCCGGAAGAAGCACCTTTTGACTTGTCGTCATCTGCAAGTACTATTCCACCGGCCCAGAAACCAAAAGAAACAACAGTCTCTTGGTCGTCACACTGTGTGAACCAAAAAACCCCCAGTGACTACGCAAGAGACAGGGCAGAAAAATATGCCAACTATTTTAAGGAAGGCGAAATACTTCCTATACCGGAACTTGTGAAAGAAGTTGAACCAAAGACCCTGTCCTTCGTAGTCACTGATCTTAAGACCAAGAGACTAGCAGGACTTAAAAAAGAGACTTTCGAAGACTTACTAAAAAGCGCAAACATCCCAGGGAAGTATTTCTGCCGCAGGAGCTTCGCAACCTGGGATGTTTTACTCCCTTCAGAGGAAGTAGCCAAGAAACTGGCCGGTGGTAACATTACAACACGTTTCTTCCGGCTTCAACCTGAATATCGAGGCAAGCGAAGAATAAGGGTCACCGTATGTAATGTCTCAATGCAATTGAGTGGGGACGTTCTCGCCGCCTACTTAAGCATATATGGCGGCGTTGAACAAGTTTCCCAAATAACATCAACACGAGGAACTGCATACGGTGATTATGTCTTCATCATGTGCCTCGATAGGGGAGGGTTTAACAACGTACCTCATAAAATAAAATACCGAGATCAAACGATGACGGTGGTCGTTGAGGGCAGGAAACCCTTATGTTGGGCGTGTAACAAAATCGGACATTTTTCTAAAAACTGCCCTCAAAAAACAACGACCACCGCAACAACGACTACTACCACTACTACTGCTTCAGAGATCATAACAACCAAGACACCCACCAAAAACATCGAAAATCATCAAGAAAACCCCAACAAAAAAGACGAGGAGGGGTGGACTCAAGTGACAAGAAAAAAAGGGGGGAAAAAAACTCCCATAAAAAAGTCAATAGCACCTACTGAAAACAAAACTAACCAAACAAATACCACAAAAGACTCAACAACTGTAATCATCGCTACTCCTACTGATACTACTACTAAAACACAATCATCAACATCGACCACTACAACAGAACAATCATCAACACCAATAGAACCCATGGACATGAGCATCAACTTAAAAAGAAGAAGGAATAGCGAAGACTCGCCAACAAAAGAGGGGGAAAAAAGAAATCCAAAAAAAACAACACAACAACAAACACCCTCCCTACCTCAACCTAAGGGGGAGGGGAAAAAGAAAATATCAAAGTCACCAGCCACAAATGAGCGACCAGCTCAAATAATTCCTCCCCTCCCACAAATACAAAAAACCACTCCAATAAACCCAATTGAAATTCCACTACCCCCCTCACTTTCTCCAATCACAACCCCGAAAATTTTCACACGATCACAGTCAGTGACACGACTCTCACCTGATCCACAAACAGCATCAACATCATCATCAGGTCAAAAACCAAGAGCACGCTCGGCTTCAACAGAAGCCCGCCATGCAATGACAGCTTTTATCTTCTGCGAAGACATTTTAGAAAACCCAAATCATGACCACATTTTAAAAACCTCATTAAAGCCATTGCGCTCATTTAAAAAAATAAACAACAAAGACATCACTAACCCCTACATATTCAAGGACGCTCCAATGTTGACCACATTCGTCCGTACGGCTGGCAATCGGACTAAAGAACTATGGAACTTTATTGACGAAGCCAGCCGGGTGGACGTAATGTTGGCCAACACAAAAAATGCAATGCTAAAAAAAATGCTTCCTTTTTGTTCGGGCAGGGTCCCGATTTTAGTTCACCCATCATTTTATAGGTCCCTAAAGCTGAGGTACCCTATGGATGTCGGGGGAATTACCAGGGACGACCGAGTTAGCACTGAGCTCGGCACCGGTTCCCTGCGTCAGGCCGTCGGCATCCTCACCCCGAAGGATTTCCGGCCCATAGTCGACACTGAGTAAGGTAAGTGGGACTGATGACTCTAAACCTTGCCAGTTTGAATGCGAGGGGATTGAGGGATTCAAGCAAGTGTGCGCGCTTGCTTGGTGAACTCAGGAACCTCGGAGTAGATGTTGCTGCAGTGCAGGAGACTCACTTCACTTGCGGTGCCGACTGTCGGGTGCTGGAAAGCGATTTTAACGTTTTCTCAGCATACGGCAGCGGCACCAGCGCTGGGGTCTCTTTGCTAGTTGGACGCAGCCTTGATGCTGATGTTGACGTTGTTTTTGCAGGTGACGGGGGCCGGCTGGTTGTGGTCGATGTTGCCGTGAAAAGTTTCAAGTTCCGTCTGGTTGCGGTTTATGCGTCCAATATCGCTGCGGAGAGGGTTTCCTTTTTTCGTCGGTTGGCGCCGTTCCTGGACGATACGAAGCGGCTAGTCTTAATGGGTGATTGGAATGCGATCCTTGATCCCAAGATAGATAAGGTCGGACGGGGAGCTAGCAGATTGGGAAGGTGTGAAAGCAGCCTTGTCGGTTTCGTGACTCGTCACGGTCTCGTCGACAGGTTTCGTCTTGATCACCCAGGGCGGGAGATGTGGACGTGGCTAGATAGCTCGCCCTCTGCCAAAGTAGGCTCCTACTTGGACAGAGTGTTAGTGAGAAGAGCTGACATTGATTTTGTTAGTTGTCCCACGTTCCACTTGATAGCGTGGACTGACCATAAACTCATTAGAGTCAGTCTGCGGTTAGTTAATAGACCTAGTCTAGCCGGCTACTGGAAGTTCAATACCTCCTTATTGGAGATACGGGACTTCCGGGACCGGCTGGAATCCCTAATTCAGCGGGCGTTAGTGGGGGCGGTTACCGGGAATAGGTGGTGGGTTTCTCTTAAACATAGGATTAGAGATTTCGCCACCAAGTACGGTCGACAGCTCAATCTAGATAGGACCGCGGAGGCGAAATCTATAGATGATAGACTTTCCCGGGCGGTGGCTGGGGGGGACTCCCTAGGTGTAGAGCTAGCTAGGAGGGACCTTGAGCGTGAGAGTAGCGAGCGCTACAAGGGATCAGTAGTTAGATCTAGGCTAAAAAGAGTTCTCAACGAAGCTGTGAAATCGAACGCGACTGCGCGTGAAGAAGAAGTGCGAAGGTTCCCCGATCGGTACATCGCATCTGTCAAGACCCCGGACGGGTGTCTGCTGCGATCGGGTCGTGAGATACGTGACGCCTTTCGGGCGCACTTTCGGGATCGCTTTGCCCGCTGCACTGATCTCCCGCTCCGGGAGTTTCGTAGCTATCTCGCCGACTTCCCCCGCCTTGGGGCGGCTGAAGCGGCTAGCTGCGAGGGTGTGGTTACTGAATGCGAAGTCCGTGACGCGTTGAAGCAGGTCGGCCTGAACAAGTCGCCGGGACTAGATGGTTTGCCCTACGAAGTGTACTTGAGGATGTCGCACATGTTTGTGCCTATTCTGACGGATATGTTCAACCATTGGTTCGCCCAGGGAGCCATCCCTGGTAGCGTTACCAAAGGCGTGATCACATTGCTGAAGAAAGGTGGCAGGCATGTTTGGGAGGGTTTAGATGATTACAGGCCCATAACTCTGCTTAACACAGAGTTAAAGATTTTGGCCCGGGTCTTAGCGAATCGTTTACAGCTTGTCATTAGCGATCTGATCGGCCCCGAACAGACCTTTGCTGTGAAGGGAAGATCGATCCAGGACAACCTGCACTTGATTCGCGAGGTCCTAGAGGGGATAAAAGACGACACCGAATCCGCGCTGATCAGTTTAGATCAGTCCAAGGCCTTCGATAGGGTTGACCATCGGTTCTTGGCGTCTGTTTTGGAGACTGCCGGATTCAAACCGGAGTTCCGCAGATGGATTAGCATGATGTACCACAACCCTCAGGCAGTGGTGCAGGTGAACGGAAGGCGTTCGGGGGTGATCGCGATCGAGCGTTCGGTCCGGCAAGGCTGCCCTCTGTCTCCTCTTCTCTATGTCCTCGCGTTGGAGCCCCTCCTGCGCAGGCTTAGGGATGGGGGGACAAGTCCGGCACTGCGCGGTATCCCATTCGTTGGCCGCCTTGCGGCTAGGGTTTCCGCGTTCGCTGATGACGTCACAGTCTTTGTATCCCGCCGCCAGGATATAGAGGCTGTGAAAGAGGCGGTTGTCGAGTATGAGCGGATTGCAGGGGCCAAGGTCAATTTTGACAAAAGCGAAGGTTTGCGGCTTGGTGCTTGGAGGGGTAGCAATACTCTTCCAGGGCCCTTCCGCTGGAGTGACGGACCCATCCGCATCCTTGGGGTGTGGTTTGGGCCCGACCTCCAACTGGAGCGAAATTGGTCGGAAGTACACGCTAAGGTGAATGCTCAGGTGGGAATCTGGCTTTCAAGGAGGTTGTCCTTAAAGGGCAGGGCTGAGGCGTGCGCCGCGTACGTCTTCCCCTTGATCCTTTACCGATTGGCAGTACTTCCTCTGCCTAAGGCACATCGGTTGGCACTGCAACGATCCCTCTCCAGATTGCTCTGGGGAGGTGCAAGGCCGATGGTCCGTAGGCAGGTCTGTATCCAACGTACTCGCAACGGGGGTCTGGGTATGCCTGATCTGGAGAGCCACTGGCTTGCTGAAAGACTTGCATATCTGGGCCGTGTCTTGACGGGGGACTCAGTGTGGAGACGAAAGGCGAGTCGGACTTTTCCTCGCCTCAACTCAGACCCAAAGGCCGAAGGTCGACGTAGGCCTTTGGGCGAAGCACTGTTTGTCCGCGAGTGCCGAAAGGCCCTTCGTAACCTTCTTGGGTCCAGTGACCTTTCATGGCCTCGGAAGGAGCTGTATCGGGAATTAGTGGTGGGTTCCGCTTCTGATCCTCTCAGCGAGCGGCACGGCTGGACGGCGGAGGAGATCCGCTCTCACTGGAATTGGGCGCCAGGATCGAGCTTCTTGAACAACTCTGAGTTCTCGCTCACCTGGCGACTTGTTCGGAATGCGTTATCCCTTCGCGGCTTGAACTTCAAGGCGGGCCTGGCAGACATGCCTGATTGCCCTCGCTGCGGCAGTGGCTTGGAAGAAACGGCTGAGCACGCCTTCTACTACTGCGAGCGAGTTCGTCCGTTTTGGGATCACGTCGGGGAGTGGACGGCTCGCATCGAACCCAAACAGCTCGTGCTGCTCGACGTTGGTTACGTCGTAGACAACGTTCTTCCTCCGTTTCACGGTGAGAAGCGTGTGGTGTTTCTCGCGATCCTAGCTGTAGCCCGAATGGTGATTTGGACGACGCGAAACAAGGGATTGTATGAAGATGCAAACTTTTCTCATCGTGATCTGGTTTTGTATTTTCGGCATCAGCTGAGGGTCAAAATCAGATGCGATAGAAAACGCTTGGATCGCATAACATTCAGCAAAAGGTGGGTGACTGCAGCGAGCCTGGTCGTACGAAAGGGGGCAATGTTGGAGTCATCCTTCCCTCCTCTGCCGGCCCATGGCGTCTATGGTACGGGTCCTTAGGGACCCCACCCTTGGTAAGTAGGATTTTGTTATTTTCCCCTGCAACCTAGTTAGCAGTACGTTGTGAGTCATTGTCCCTGTCACTTAGTTGTTAGCACTCAAGATCTTCCCCACCCCCATTATTTTTGTACCTCAACCTGTATCCCAGTCCGCCTTTTGAAGATCTTGAACATTCATATGTAAAAAATCATTTACCCGCTTCTAAAATCGACCCATGCCGAGCCCGACCCTTTTAATTCTTTTATCCCTGTAGAGTAGGATTCCCGCCCTACCTAGGGTAGGTCCGGCTTGTTTCCGGTATTTTCTAACCGGAAAACAGTCGGCCTCCAATTTTATAGACGGGGGGATGGGAGGGAAACCAAACGGGGGATTTTTTCCTTGTTTTCGTGTATATATGTTTTTCGGGGTTTTTTCTCCCATTCCCATCATATCCATTGTAAAAAATCATACATTGTAAATAAAATCATGCATCACTTTCGGGTTTTAAGTAGGACTTTTTCATAGAGCAAATGCGGTATTTTGGTGGTTGCTGCGTGCATGGTGATGGACGAGTGATTATATATTGTATTGTTGAATGGGTCGGCGAATGTGGCTAGCTAGGTTCCCCATAGAAAATATAGTTAAAGCATGACCGCTCCCTTCCCCTCCCCCAAAACCACAAGGCCTCGTGCCTTCTTGTATTTATTACAAGGAATAAAAGAATAAGCCTACAAGTCAGTAGTGTTATTCTGTTTTTTGGATTGTTAAGTGACGAAAAGTAAGTGCCTTGTTTAAATTTATTGTTAAAAATTATTGTTGACTTTGTTAAACTTGTTACACTTGTTAAATTCGTTGAATTTTTTGGAACGACTTGTTATTGCGTTTGTGCCCCTCCCCAAAACAATCGTTATTTTGTATTGTTTTTGAGGGGGGTCAACTCGAAAGACTCTTTTTGTTACACTGTTACATCTGTTGTTTTATCATTCGTCACTCGATTAACGCATTTTATAAAAACCACTCGACTTCATTTCTCCCTAGTTGCCAAAAGCAACTATGGGAGAACCTAATACACAGGATGATGTCTTTGCATCCCCAGAAAGACCCGAATGGCCGTCATTGCCTGGGACCTCCCCGGAAATATTAACGACGGCAAGCACAATTCCACCAGCACAAAAAGCGCCGTCAATACCAGTCTCCTGGTCGACGCAAGCTAATAAAAAAACAGCACAAGATTACAAAAAGGACAGGGTGGAAAAATACGCCCAATATTTTAAAGGAAACAGAATTCTACCAATTCCAGAATTGGTAGAGGCTGTCCAGCCAAAAACCCTGTCCTTAATCGTCTCTGACATAAAGACCAGGAGACTGGCTGGACTTAAAAAAGAAAAGTTTGAGGAGATTTTAAAAGCAGCAGGAATCCCAGCTAGATATTTCTGCAGGAGAAGTTTCGCGACCTGGGATATTCTGTTGCCCTCACAAGAACTGGCCACTAAGTTGGCCAGTAATAATTGCATTAATACGAAGCAGTACAGATTGCAGCCCGAATACATGGGCAGAAGGCGGATCAAGGTCACCGTGTGCAATGTGCCCATACAATTAAGTGGTGATGTTCTGGCAGCGTTCCTCAGCGACTATGGGGACGTTGAGGAATATACAACCATGAAGTCACCCAACGGCACGGCACACGGTGACTACTCATTCACCATGTGTCTGAACAGGGGAGGCTTCCAGGCAATCCCCCACACTGTTGATTATGAGGACCAAGCCATGTTGGTGGTTGTGGAAGGGCGAAAACCGCAGTGCTGGCATTGCAAGCAAGTAGGCCACTTTGCGCGGTCGTGCCCACAAAAAACCACCAACACAACGGCAACAACAACAACAACAACAACATCAACAGTATCAAAGGCCACGATAGTAGCAACCTCAGCAAAGACCCCATTAGTAAACAATACACCAGTACCATCACCAGCAACAGCAAACAATCCGGAGAAAACAAATACTCCGACAGAAAGTGGGAATGACCCCAATAACAAAGACGAAGAGGGGTGGACACAGGTAACGCGGGGTAAAAAATCCCCACCTAAAGCCCCAAAATCACCCCCAGCAAAAACCACTGATACAGAGGGGGAAAAAAGAAAACCAGAAGCAAATACTAAAACAGACAAAAAGAAAAAAGAAAAAGCAAATAAAAACGCATCACAACAAGAAGAAATGGACACCTCTAGTAATCTAAAGAGAAGGAGGGATAGCGGCGACTCTACCACAGAGGGAGAGGGGGAGAAGAAACAATTGAAGAAAACAGCACAAAAAGTACAACAACAGCGACCAGCCCAAATTATTCCTCCCCCACAACAAGCCAAAAATACCCCTGTAGACTCAACTAAACTCCCGCTATCCCCAACACCACCTACATTATCACCTGTTTCAACACCCAAAATACTCTCCCGGTCCCATTCAGCAACAAGAAACCCGACACCATCACCATCAACATCTGGCACTGGGCGACGCTCCAAGTCGGCCTCCAGAGAGGTCCAACAAGCTTTAAATTCATTTTATTTTTGTCAGGACATTCTGGAGTCGCCATCACTAGATCGCCAGATCAAATCTCTTCTGAAACCACTTAGAGACTTTAAAAAAATTGATCAAAAAGAAATAACAAATCCATATCTTTTTGAGGGTGCAGCCATGGTGACCACCTTTGTCCGTTCGGCTGGCGGCCGAACTAAGGAGCTCTGGCAATTTATTGAGGAAGCCAGTCGAGCGGACATGAGGCTGGCGGAAATGGGGCACGACTCATTAAATGAAATAGCTGCAAAATGTACGGGCAGGGTCCCGATTTATGTTCATCCCACATTCTATAGGTCCCTAAAGTTGCGGTTTCCTTATGATGTCGGTGGAATTTCCAGGAGCGGCCGAGTTACTCCTGAACTTTGTACCGGTTCCCTGCGTCAGGCCGTCGGCATCCTCACCCCGAAGGATTTCCGGCCCATAGTCGACACTGAGTAAGGTAAGTGGGACTGATGACTCTAAACCTTGCCAGTTTGAATGTGAGGGGATTGAGGGATTCAAGCAAGTGTGCGCGCTTGCTTGGTGAACTCAGGAACCTCGGAGTAGATGTTGCTGCAGTGCAGGAGACTCACTTCACTTGCGGTGCCGACTGTCGGGTGCTGGAAAGCGATTTTAACGTTTTCTCAGCATACGGCAGCGGCACCAGCGCTGGGGTCTCTTTGCTAGTTGGACGCAGCCTTGATGCTGATGTTGACGTTGTTTTTGCAGGTGACGGGGGCCGGCTGGTTGTGGTCGATGTTGCCGTGAAAAGTTTCAAGTTCCGTCTGGTTGCGGTTTATGCGTCCAATATCGCTGCGGAGAGGGTTTCCTTTTTTCGTCGGTTGGCGCCGTTCCTGGACGATACGAAGCGGCTAGTCTTAATGGGTGATTGGAATGCGATCCTTGATCCCAAGATAGATAAGGTCGGACGGGGAGCTAGCAGATTGGGAAGGTGTGAAAGCAGCCTTGTCGGCTTCGTGACTCGTCACGGTCTCGTCGACAGGTTTCGTCTTGATCACCCAGGGCGGGAGATGTGGACGTGGCTAGATAGCTCGCCCTCTGCCAAAGTAGGCTCCTACTTGGACAGAGTGTTAGTGAGAAGAGCTGACATTGATTTTGTTAGTTGTCCCACGTTCCACTTGATAGCGTGGACTGACCATAAACTCATTAGAGTCAGTCTGCGGTTAGTTAATAGACCTAGTCTAGCCGGCTACTGGAAGTTCAATACCTCCTTATTGGAGATACGGGACTTCCGGGACCGGCTGGAATCCCTAATTCAGCGGGCGTTAGTGGGGGCGGTAACCGGGAATAGGTGGTGGGTTTCTCTTAAACATAGGATTAGAGATTTCGCCACCAAGTACGGTCGACAGCTCAATCTAGATAGGACCGCGGAGGCGAAATCTATAGATGATAGACTTTCCCGGGCGGTGGCTGGGGGGGACTCCCTAGGTGTAGAGCTAGCTAGGAGGGACCTTGAGCGTGAGAGTAGCGAGCGCTACAAGGGATCAGTAGTTAGATCTAGGCTAAAAAGAGTTCTCAACGAAGCTGTGAAATCGAACGCGACTGCGCGTGAAGAAGAAGTGCGAAGGTTCCCCGATCGGTACATCGCATCTGTCAAGACCCCGGACGGGTGTCTGCTGCGATCGGGTCGTGAGATACGTGACGCCTTTCGGGCGCACTTTCGGGATCGCTTTGCCCGCTGCACTGATCTCCCGCTCCGGGAGTTTCGTAGCTATCTCGCCGACTTCCCCCGCCTTGGGGCGGCTGAAGCGGCTAGCTGCGAGGGTGTGGTTACTGAATGCGAAGTCCGTGACGCGTTGAAGCAGGTCGGCCTGAACAAGTCGCCGGGACTAGATGGTTTGCCCTACGAAGTGTACTTGAGGATGTCGCACATGTTTGTGCCTATTCTGACGGATATGTTCAACCATTGGTTCGCCCAGGGAGCCATCCCTGGTAGCGTTACCAAGGGCGTGATCACATTGCTGAAGAAAGGTGGCAGGCATGTTTGGGAGGGTTTAGATGATTACAGGCCCATAACTCTGCTTAACACAGAGTTAAAGATTTTGGCCCGGGTCTTAGCGAATCGTTTACAGCTTGTCATTAGCGATCTGATCGGCCCCGAACAGACCTTTGCTGTGAAGGGAAGATCGATCCAGGACAACCTGCACTTGATTCGCGAGGTCCTAGAGGGGATAAAAGACGACACCGAATCCGCGCTGATCAGTTTAGATCAGTCCAAGGCCTTCGATAGGGTTGACCATCGGTTCTTGGCGTCTGTTTTGGAGACTGCCGGATTCAAACCGGAGTTCCGCAGATGGATTAGCATGATGTACCACAACCCTCAGGCAGTGGTGCAGGTGAACGGAAGGCGTTCGGGGGTGATCGCGATCGAGCGTTCGGTCCGGCAAGGCTGCCCTCTGTCTCCTCTTCTCTATGTCCTCGCGTTGGAGCCCCTCCTGCGCAGGCTTAGGGATGGGGGGACAAGTCCGGCACTGCGCGGTATCCCATTCGTTGGCCGCCTTGCGGCTAGGGTTTCCGCGTTCGCTGATGACGTCACAGTCTTTGTATCCCGCCGCCAGGATATAGAGGCTGTGAAAGAGGCGGTTGTCGAGTATGAGCGGATTGCAGGGGCCAAGGTCAATTTTGACAAAAGCGAAGGTTTGCGGCTTGGTGCTTGGAGGGGTAGCAATACTCTTCCAGGGCCCTTCCGCTGGAGTGACGGACCCATCCGCATCCTTGGGGTGTGGTTTGGGCCCGACCTCCAACTGGAGCGAAATTGGTCGGAAGTACACGCTAAGGTGAATGCTCAGGTGGGAATCTGGCTTTCAAGGAGGTTGTCCTTAAAGGGCAGGGCTGAGGCGTGCGCCGCGTACGTCTTCCCCTTGATCCTTTACCGATTGGCTGTACTTCCTCTGCCTAAGGCACATCGGTTGGCACTGCAACGATCCCTCTCCAGATTGCTCTGGGGAGGTGCAAGGCCGATGGTCCGTAGGCAGGTCTGTATCCAACGTACTCGCAACGGGGGTCTGGGTATGCCTGATCTGGAGAGCCACTGGCTTGCTGAAAGACTTGCATATCTGGGCCGTGTCTTGACGGGGGACTCAGTGTGGAGACGAAAGGCGAGTCGGACTTTTCCTCGCCTCAACTCAGACCCAAAGGCCGAAGGTCGACGTAGGCCTTTGGGCGAAGCACTGTTTGTCCGCGAGTGCCGAAAGGCCCTTCGTAACCTTCTTGGGTCCAGTGACCTTTCATGGCCTCGGAAGGAGCTGTATCGGGAATTAGTGGTGGGTTCCGCTTCTGATCCTCTCAGCGAGCGGCACGGCTGGACGGCGGAGGAGATCCGCTCTCACTGGAATTGGGCGCCAGGATCGAGCTTCTTGAACAACTCTGAGTTCTCGCTCACCTGGCGACTTGTTCGGAATGCGTTATCCCTTCGCGGCTTGAACTTCAAGGCGGGCCTGGCAGACATGCCTGATTGCCCTCGCTGCGGCAGTGGCTTGGAAGAAACGGCTGAGCACGCCTTCTACTACTGCGAGCGAGTTCGTCCGTTTTGGGATCACGTCGGGGAGTGGACGGCTCGCATCGAACCCAAACAGCTCGTGCTGCTCGACGTTGGTTACGTCGTAGACAACGTTCTTCCTCCGTTTCACGGTGAGAAGCGTGTGGTGTTTCTCGCGATCCTAGCTGTAGCCCGAATGGTGATTTGGACGACGCGAAACAAGGGATTGTATGAAGATGCAAACTTTTCTCATCGTGATCTGGTTTTGTATTTTCGGCATCAGCTGAGGGTCAAAATCAGATGCGATAGAAAACGCTTGGATCGCATAACATTCAGCAAAAGGTGGGTGACTGCAGCGAGCCTGGTCGTACGAAAGGGGGCAATGTTGGAGTCATCCTTCCCTCCTCTGCCGGCCCATGGCGTCTATGGTACGGGTCCTTAGGGACCCCACCCTTGGTAAGTAGGATTTTGTTATTTTCCCCTGCAACCTAGTTAGCAGTACGTTGTGAGTCATTGTCCCTGTCACTTAGTTGTTAGCACTCAAGATCTTCCCCACCCCCATTATTTTTGTACCTCAACCTGTATCCCAGTCCGCCTTTTGAAGATCTTGAACATTCATATGTAAAAAATCATTTACCCGCTTCTAAAATCGACCCATGCCGAGCCCGACCCTTTTAATTCTTTTATCCCTGTAGAGTAGGATTCCCGCCCTACCTAGGGTAGGTCCGGCTTGTTTCCGGTATTTTCTAACCGGAAAACAGTCGGCCTCCAATTTTATAGACGGGGAGATGGGAGGGAAACCAAACGGGGGATTTTTTCCTTGTTTTCGTGTATATATGTTTTTCGGGGTTTTTTCTCCCATTCCCATCATATCCATTGTAAAAAATCATACATTGTAAATAAAATCATGCATCACTTTCGGGTTTTAAGTAGGACTTTTTCATAGAGCAAATGCGGTATTTTGGTGGTTGCTGCGTGCATGGAGATGGACGAGTGATTATATATTGTATTGTTGAATGGGTCGGCGAATGTGGCTAGCTAGGTTCCCCATAGAAAATATAGTTAAAGCATGACCGCTCCCTTCCCCTCCCCCAAAACCACAAGGCCTCGTGCCTTCTTGTATTTACTACAAGGAATAAAAGAATAAGCCTACAAGTCAGTAGTGTTATTCTGTTTTTTGGATTGTTAAGTGACGAAAAGTAAGTGCCTTGTTTAAATTTATTGTTAAAAATTATTGTTGACTTTGTTAAACTTGTTACACTTGTTAAATTCGTTGAATTTTTTGGAACGACTTGTTATTGCGTTTGTGCCCCTCCCCAAAACAATCGTTATTTTGTATTGTTTTTGAGGGGGGTCAACTCGAAAGACTCTTTTTGTTACACTGTTACATCTGTTGTTTTATCATTCGTCACTCGATTAACGCATTTTATAAAAACCACTCGACTTCATTTCTCCCTAGTTGCCAAAAGCAACTATGGGAGAACCTAATACACAGGATGATGTCTTTGCATCCCCAGAAAGACCCGAATGGCCGTCATTGCCTGGGACCTCCCCGGAAATATTAACGACGGCAAGCACAATTCCACCAGCACAAAAAGCGCCGTCAATACCAGTCTCCTGGTCGACGCAAGCTAATAAAAAAACAGCACAAGATTACAAAAAGGACAGGGTGGAAAAATACGCCCAATATTTTAAAGGAAACAGAATTCTACCAATTCCAGAATTGGTAGAGGCTGTCCAGCCAAAAACCCTGTCCTTAATCGTCTCTGACATAAAGACCAGGAGACTGGCTGGACTTAAAAAAGAAAAGTTTGAGGAGATTTTAAAAGCAGCAGGAATCCCAGCTAGATATTTCTGCAGGAGAAGTTTCGCGACCTGGGATATTCTGTTGCCCTCACAAGAACTGGCCACTAAGTTGGCCAGTAATAATTGCATTAATACGAAGCAGTACAGATTGCAGCCCGAATACATGGGCAGAAGGCGGATCAAGGTCACCGTGTGCAATGTGCCCATACAATTAAGTGGTGATGTTCTGGCAGCGTTCCTCAGCGACTATGGGGACGTTGAGGAATATACAACCATGAAGTCACCCAACGGCACGGCACACGGTGACTACTCATTCACCATGTGTCTGAACAGGGGAGGCTTCCAGGCAATCCCCCACACTGTTGATTATGAGGACCAAGCCATGTTGGTGGTTGTGGAAGGGCGAAAACCGCAGTGCTGGCATTGCAAGCAAGTAGGCCACTTTGCGCGGTCGTGCCCACAAAAAACCACCAACACAACGGCAACAACAACAACAACAACAACATCAACAGTATCAAAGGCCACGATAGTAGCAACCTCAGCAAAGACCCCATTAGTAAACAATACACCAGTACCATCACCAGCAACAGCAAACAATCCGGAGAAAACAAATACTCCGACAGAAAGTGGGAATGACCCCAATAACAAAGACGAAGAGGGGTGGACACAGGTAACGCGGGGTAAAAAATCCCCACCTAAAGCCCCAAAATCACCCCCAGCAAAAACCACTGATACAGAGGGGGAAAAAAGAAAACCAGAAGCAAATACTAAAACAGACAAAAAGAAAAAAGAAAAAGCAAATAAAAACGCATCACAACAAGAAGAAATGGACACCTCTAGTAATCTAAAGAGAAGGAGGGATAGCGGCGACTCTACCACAGAGGGAGAGGGGGAGAAGAAACAATTGAAGAAAACAGCACAAAAAGTACAACAACAGCGACCAGCCCAAATTATTCCTCCCCCACAACAAGCCAAAAATACCCCTGTAGACTCAACTAAACTCCCGCTATCCCCAACACCACCTACATTATCACCTGTTTCAACACCCAAAATACTCTCCCGGTCCCATTCAGCAACAAGAAACCCGACACCATCACCATCAACATCTGGCACTGGGCGACGCTCCAAGTCGGCCTCCAGAGAGGTCCAACAAGCTTTAAATTCATTTTATTTTTGTCAGGACATTCTGGAGTCGCCATCACTAGATCGCCAGATCAAATCTCTTCTGAAACCACTTAGAGACTTTAAAAAAATTGATCAAAAAGAAATAACAAATCCATATCTTTTTGAGGGTGCAGCCATGGTGACCACCTTTGTCCGTTCGGCTGGCGGCCGAACTAAGGAGCTCTGGCAATTTATTGAGGAAGCCAGTCGAGCGGACATGAGGCTGGCGGAAATGGGGCACGACTCATTAAATGAAATAGCTGCAAAATGTACGGGCAGGGTCCCGATTTATGTTCATCCCACATTCTATAGGTCCCTAAAGTTGCGGTTTCCTTATGATGTCGGTGGAATTTCCAGGAGCGGCCGAGTTACTCCTGAACTTTGTACCGGTTCCCTGCGTCAGGCCGTCGGCATCCTCACCCCGAAGGATTTCCGGCCCATAGTCGACACTGAGTAAGGTAAGTGGGACTGATGACTCTAAACCTTGCCAGTTTGAATGTGAGGGGATTGAGGGATTCAAGCAAGTGTGCGCGCTTGCTTGGTGAACTCAGGAACCTCGGAGTAGATGTTGCTGCAGTGCAGGAGACTCACTTCACTTGCGGTGCCGACTGTCGGGTGCTGGAAAGCGATTTTAACGTTTTCTCAGCATACGGCAGCGGCACCAGCGCTGGGGTCTCTTTGCTAGTTGGACGCAGCCTTGATGCTGATGTTGACGTTGTTTTTGCAGGTGACGGGGGCCGGCTGGTTGTGGTCGATGTTGCCGTGAAAAGTTTCAAGTTCCGTCTGGTTGCGGTTTATGCGTCCAATATCGCTGCGGAGAGGGTTTCCTTTTTTCGTCGGTTGGCGCCGTTCCTGGACGATACGAAGCGGCTAGTCTTAATGGGTGATTGGAATGCGATCCTTGATCCCAAGATAGATAAGGTCGGACGGGGAGCTAGCAGATTGGGAAGGTGTGAAAGCAGCCTTGTCGGCTTCGTGACTCGTCACGGCCTCGTCGACAGGTTTCGTCTTGATCACCCAGGGCGGGAGATGTGGACGTGGCTAGATAGCTCGCCCTCTGCCAAAGTAGGCTCCTACTTGGACAGAGTGTTAGTGAGAAGAGCTGACATTGATTTTGTTAGTTGTCCCACGTTCCACTTGATAGCGTGGACTGACCATAAACTCATTAGAGTCAGTCTGCGGTTAGTTAATAGACCTAGTCTAGCCGGCTACTGGAAGTTCAATACCTCCTTATTGGAGATACGGGACTTCCGGGACCGGCTGGAATCCCTAATTCAGCGGGCGTTAGTGGGGGCGGTTACCGGGAATAGGTGGTGGGTTTCTCTTAAACATAGGATTAGAGATTTCGCCACCAAGTACGGTCGACAGCTCAATCTAGATAGGACCGCGGAGGCGAAATCTATAGATGATAGACTTTCCCGGGCGGTGGCTGGGGGGGACTCCCTAGGTGTAGAGCTAGCTAGGAGGGACCTTGAGCGTGAGAGTAGCGAGCGCTACAAGGGATCAGTAGTTAGATCTAGGCTAAAAAGAGTTCTCAACGAAGCTGTGAAATCGAACGCAACTGCGCGTGAAGAAGAAGTGCGAAGGTTCCCCGATCGGTACATCGCATCTGTCAAGACCCCGGACGGGTGTCTGCTGCGATCGGGTCGTGAGATACGTGACGCCTTTCGGGCGCACTTTCGGGATCGCTTTGCCCGCTGCACTGATCTCCCGCTCCGGGAGTTTCGTAGCTATCTCGCCGACTTCCCCCGCCTTGGGGCGGCTGAAGCGGCTAGCTGCGAGGGTGTGGTTACTGAATGCGAAGTCCGTGACGCGTTGAAGCAGGTCGGCCTGAACAAGTCGCCGGGACTAGATGGTTTGCCCTACGAAGTGTACTTGAGGATGTCGCACATGTTTGTGCCTATTCTGACGGATATGTTCAACCATTGGTTCGCCCAGGGAGCCATCCCTGGTAGCGTTACCAAAGGCGCGATCACATTGCTGAAGAAAGGTGGCAGGCATGTTTGGGAGGGTTTAGATGATTACAGGCCCATAACTCTGCTTAACACAGAGTTAAAGATTTTGGCCCGGGTCTTAGCGAATCGTTTACAGCTTGTCATTAGCGATCTGATCGGCCCCGAACAGACCTTTGCTGTGAAGGGAAGATCGATCCAGGACAACCTGCACTTGATTCGCGAGGTCCTAGAGGGGATAAAAGACGACACCGAATCCGCGCTGATCAGTTTAGACCAGTCCAAGGCCTTCGATAGGGTTGACCATCGGTTCTTGGCGTCTGTTTTGGAGACTGCCGGATTCAAACCGGAGTTCCGCAGATGGATTAGCATGATGTACCACAACCCTCAGGCAGTGGTGCAGGTGAACGGAAGGCGTTCGGGGGTGATCGCGATCGAGCGTTCGGTCCGGCAAGGCTGCCCTCTGTCTCCTCTTCTCTATGTCCTCGCGTTGGAGCCCCTCCTGCGCAGGCTTAGGGATGGGGGGACAAGTCCGGCACTGCGCGGTATCCCATTCGTTGGCCGCCTTGCGGCTAGGGTTTCCGCGTTCGCTGATGACGTCACAGTCTTTGTATCCCGCCGCCAGGATATAGAGGCTGTGAAAGAGGCGGTTGTCGAGTATGAGCGGATTGCAGGGGCCAAGGTCAATTTTGACAAAAGCGAAGGTTTGCGGCTTGGTGCTTGGAGGGGTAGCAATACTCTTCCAGGGCCCTTCCGCTGGAGTGACGGACCCATCCGCATCCTTGGGGTGTGGTTTGGGCCCGACCTCCAACTGGAGCGAAATTGGTCGGAAGTACACGCTAAGGTGAATGCTCAGGTGGGAATCTGGCTTTCAAGGAGGTTGTCCTTAAAGGGCAGGGCTGAGGCGTGCGCCGCGTACGTCTTCCCCTTGATCCTTTACCGATTGGCTGTACTTCCTCTGCCTAAGGCACATCGGTTGGCACTGCAACGATCCCTCTCCAGATTGCTCTGGGGAGGTGCAAGGCCGATGGTCCGTAGGCAGGTCTGTATCCAACGTACTCGCAACGGGGGTCTGGGTATGCCTGATCTGGAGAGCCACTGGCTTGCTGAAAGACTTGCATATCTGGGCCGTGTCTTGACGGGGGACTCAGTGTGGAGACGAAAGGCGAGTCGGACTTTTCCTCGCCTCAACTCAGACCCAAAGGCCGAAGGTCGACGTAGGCCTTTGGGCGAAGCACTGTTTGTCCGCGAGTGCCGAAAGGCCCTTCGTAACCTTCTTGGGTCCAGTGACCTTTCATGGCCTCGGAAGGAGCTGTATCGGGAATTAGTGGTGGGTTCCGCTTCTGATCCTCTCAGCGAGCGGCGCGGCTGGACGGCGGAGGAGATCCGCTCTCACTGGAATTGGGCGCCAGGATCGAGCTTCTTGAACAACTCTGAGTTCTCGCTCACCTGGCGACTTGTTCGGAATGCGTTATCCCTTCGCGGCTTGAACTTCAAGGCGGGCCTGGCAGACATGCCTGATTGCCCTCGCTGCGGCAGTGGCTTGGAAGAAACGGCTGAGCACGCCTTCTACTACTGCGAGCGAGTTCGTCCGTTTTGGGATCACGTCGGGGAGTGGACGGCTCGCATCGAACCCAAACAGCTCGTGCTGCTCGACGTTGGTTACGTCGTAGACAACGTTCTTCCTCCGTTTCACGGTGAGAAGCGTGTGGTGTTTCTCGCGATCCTAGCTGTAGCCCGAATGGTGATTTGGACGACGCGAAACAAGGGATTGTATGAAGATGCAAACTTTTCTCATCGTGATCTGGTTTTGTATTTTCGGCATCAGCTGAGGGTCAAAATCAGATGCGATAGAAAACGCTTGGATCGCATAACATTCAGCAAAAGGTGGGTGACTGCAGCGAGCCTGGTCGTACGAAAGGGGGCAATGTTGGAGTCATCCTTCCCTCCTCTGCCGGCCCATGGCGTCTATGGTACGGGTCCTTAGGGACCCCACCCTTGGTAAGTAGGATTTTGTTATTTTCCCCTGCAACCTAGTTAGCAGTACGTTGTGAGTCATTGTCCCTGTCACTTAGTTGTTAGCACTCAAGATCTTCCCCACCCCCATTATTTTTGTACCTCAACCTGTATCCCAGTCCGCCTTTTGAAGATCTTGAACATTCATATGTAAAAAATCATTTACCCGCTTCTAAAATCGACCCATGCCGAGCCCGACCCTTTTAATTCTTTTTATCCCTGTAGAGTAGGATTCCCGCCCTACCTAGGGTAGGTCCGGCTTGTTTCCGGTATTTTCGACCCGGAAAACAGTCGGCCTCCAATTTTATAGACGGGGGGATGGGAGGGAAACCAAACGGGGGATTTTTTCCTTGTTTTCGTGTATATATGTTTTTCGGGGTTTTTTCTCCCATTCCCATCATATCCATTGTAAAAAATCATACATTGTAAATAAAATCATGCATCACTTTCGGGTTTTAAGTAGGACTTTTTCATAGAGCAAATGCGGTATTTTGGTGGTTGCTGCGTGCATGGAGATGGACGAGTGATTATATATTGTATTGTTGAATGGGTCGGCGAATGTGGCTAGCTAGGTTCCCCATAGAAAATATAGTTAAAGCATGACCGCTCCCTTCCCCTCCCCCAAAACCACAAGGCCTCGTGCCTTCTTGTATTTACTACAAGGAATAAAAGAATAAGCCTACAAGTCAGTAGTGTTATTCTGTTTTTTGGATTGTTAAGTGACGAAAAGTAAGTGCCTTGTTTAAATTTATTGTTAAAAATTATTGTTGACTTTGTTAAACTTGTTACACTTGTTAAATTCGTTGAATTTTTTGGAACGACTTGTTATTGCGTTTGTGCCCCTCCCCAAAACAATCGTTATTTTGTATTGTTTTTGAGGGGGGTCAACTCGAAAGACTCTTTTTGTTACACTGTTACATCTGTTGTTTTATCATTCGTCACTCGATTAACGCATTTTATAAAAACCACTCGACTTCATTTCTCCCTAGTTGCCAAAAGCAACTATGGGAGAACCTAATACACAGGATGATGTCTTTGCATCCCCAGAAAGACCCGAATGGCCGTCATTGCCTGGGACCTCCCCGGAAATATTAACGACGGCAAGCACAATTCCACCAGCACAAAAAGCGCCGTCAATACCAGTCTCCTGGTCGACGCAAGCTAATAAAAAAACAGCACAAGATTACAAAAAGGACAGGGTGGAAAAATACGCCCAATATTTTAAAGGAAACAGAATTCTACCAATTCCAGAATTGGTAGAGGCTGTCCAGCCAAAAACCCTGTCCTTAATCGTCTCTGACATAAAGACCAGGAGACTGGCTGGACTTAAAAAAGAAAAGTTTGAGGAGATTTTAAAAGCAGCAGGAATCCCAGCTAGATATTTCTGCAGGAGAAGTTTCGCGACCTGGGATATTCTGTTGCCCTCACAAGAACTGGCCACTAAGTTGGCCAGTAATAATTGCATTAATACGAAGCAGTACAGATTGCAGCCCGAATACATGGGCAGAAGGCGGATCAAGGTCACCGTGTGCAATGTGCCCATACAATTAAGTGGTGATGTTCTGGCAGCGTTCCTCAGCGACTATGGGGACGTTGAGGAATATACAACCATGAAGTCACCCAACGGCACGGCACACGGTGACTACTCATTCACCATGTGTCTGAACAGGGGAGGCTTCCAGGCAATCCCCCACACTGTTGATTATGAGGACCAAGCCATGTTGGTGGTTGTGGAAGGGCGAAAACCGCAGTGCTGGCATTGCAAGCAAGTAGGCCACTTTGCGCGGTCGTGCCCACAAAAAACCACCAACACAACGGCAACAACAACAACAACAACAACATCAACAGTATCAAAGGCCACGATAGTAGCAACCTCAGCAAAGACCCCATTAGTAAACAATACACCAGTACCATCACCAGCAACAGCAAACAATCCGGAGAAAACAAATACTCCGACAGAAAGTGGGAATGACCCCAATAACAAAGACGAAGAGGGGTGGACACAGGTAACGCGGGGTAAAAAATCCCCACCTAAAGCCCCAAAATCACCCCCAGCAAAAACCACTGATACAGAGGGGGAAAAAAGAAAACCAGAAGCAAATACTAAAACAGACAAAAAGAAAAAAGAAAAAGCAAATAAAAACGCATCACAACAAGAAGAAATGGACACCTCTAGTAATCTAAAGAGAAGGAGGGATAGCGGCGACTCTACCACAGAGGGAGAGGGGGAGAAGAAACAATTGAAGAAAACAGCACAAAAAGTACAACAACAGCGACCAGCCCAAATTATTCCTCCCCCACAACAAGCCAAAAATACCCCTGTAGACTCAACTAAACTCCCGCTATCCCCAACACCACCTACATTATCACCTGTTTCAACACCCAAAATACTCTCCCGGTCCCATTCAGCAACAAGAAACCCGACACCATCACCATCAACATCTGGCACTGGGCGACGCTCCAAGTCGGCCTCCAGAGAGGTCCAACAAGCTTTAAATTCATTTTATTTTTGTCAGGACATTCTGGAGTCGCCATCACTAGATCGCCAGATCAAATCTCTTCTGAAACCACTTAGAGACTTTAAAAAAATTGATCAAAAAGAAATAACAAATCCATATCTTTTTGAGGGTGCAGCCATGGTGACCACCTTTGTCCGTTCGGCTGGCGGCCGAACTAAGGAGCTCTGGCAATTTATTGAGGAAGCCAGTCGAGCGGACATGAGGCTGGCGGAAATGGGGCACGACTCATTAAATGAAATAGCTGCAAAATGTACGGGCAGGGTCCCGATTTATGTTCATCCCACATTCTATAGGTCCCTAAAGTTGCGGTTTCCTTATGATGTCGGTGGAATTTCCAGGAGCGGCCGAGTTACTCCTGAACTTTGTACCGGTTCCCTGCGTCAGGCCGTCGGCATCCTCACCCCGAAGGATTTCCGGCCCATAGTCGACACTGAGTAAGGTAAGTGGGACTGATGACTCTAAACCTTGCCAGTTTGAATGTGAGGGGATTGAGGGATTCAAGCAAGTGTGCGCGCTTGCTTGGTGAACTCAGGAACCTCGGAGTAGATGTTGCTGCAGTGCAGGAGACTCACTTCACTTGCGGTGCCGACTGTCGGGTGCTGGAAAGCGATTTTAACGTTTTCTCAGCATACGGCAGCGGCACCAGCGCTGGGGTCTCTTTGCTAGTTGGACGCAGCCTTGATGCTGATGTTGACGTTGTTTTTGCAGGTGACGGGGGCCGGCTGGTTGTGGTCGATGTTGCCGTGAAAAGTTTCAAGTTCCGTCTGGTTGCGGTTTATGCGTCCAATATCGCTGCGGAGAGGGTTTCCTTTTTTCGTCGGTTGGCGCCGTTCCTGGACGATACGAAGCGGCTAGTCTTAATGGGTGATTGGAATGCGATCCTTGATCCCAAGATAGATAAGGTCGGACGGGGAGCTAGCAGATTGGGAAGGTGTGAAAGCAGCCTTGTCGGCTTCGTGACTCGTCACGGTCTCGTCGACAGGTTTCGTCTTGATCACCCAGGGCGGGAGATGTGGACGTGGCTAGATAGCTCGCCCTCTGCCAAAGTAGGCTCCTACTTGGACAGAGTGTTAGTGAGAAGAGCTGACATTGATTTTGTTAGTTGTCCCACGTTCCACTTGATAGCGTGGACTGACCATAAACTCATTAGAGTCAGTCTGCGGTGAGTTAATAGACCTAGTCTAGCCGGCTACTGGAAGTTCAATACCTCCTTATTGGAGATACGGGACTTCCGGGACCGGCTGGAATCCCTAATTCAGCGGGCGTTAGTGGGGGCGGTTACCGGGAATAGGTGGTGGGTTTCTCTTAAACATAGGATTAGAGATTTCGCCACCAAGTACGGTCGACAGCTCAATCTAGATAGGACCGCGGAGGCGAAATCTATAGATGATAGACTTTCCCGGGCGGTGGCTGGGGGGGACTCCCTAGGTGTAGAGCTAGCTAGGAGGGACCTTGAGCGTGAGAGTAGCGAGCGCTACAAGGGATCAGTAGTTAGATCTAGGCTAAAAAGAGTTCTCAACGAAGCTGTGAAATCGAACGCGACTGCGCGTGAAGAAGAAGTGCGAAGGTTCCCCGATCGGTACATCGCATCTGTCAAGACCCCGGACGGGTGTCTGCTGCGATCGGGTCGTGAGATACGTGACGCCTTTCGGGCGCACTTTCGGGATCGCTTTGCCCGCTGCACTGATCTCCCGCTCCGGGAGTTTCGTAGCTATCTCGCCGACTTCCCCCGCCTTGGGGCGGCTGAAGCGGCTAGCTGCGAGGGTGTGGTTACTGAATGCGAAGTCCGTGACGCGTTGAAGCAGGTCGGCCTGAACAAGTCGCCGGGACTAGATGGTTTGCCCTACGAAGTGTACTTGAGGATGTCGCACATGTTTGTGCCTATTCTGACGGATATGTTCAACCATTGGTTCGCCCAGGGAGCCATCCCTGGTAGCGTTACCAAAGGCGTGATCACATTGCTGAAGAAAGGTGGCAGGCATGTTTGGGAGGGTTTAGATGATTACAGGCCCATAACTCTGCTTAACACAGAGTTAAAGATTTTGGCCCGGGTCTTAGCGAATCGTTTACAGCTTGTCATTAGCGATCTGATCGGCCCCGAACAGACCTTTGCTGTGAAGGGAAGATCGATCCAGGACAACCTGCACTTGATTCGCGAGGTCCTAGAGGGGATAAAAGACGACACCGAATCCGCGCTGATCAGTTTAGATCAGTCCAAGGCCTTCGATAGGGTTGACCATCGGTTCTTGGCGTCTGTTTTGGAGACTGCCGGATTCAAACCGGAGTTCCGCAGATGGATTAGCATGATGTACCACAACCCTCAGGCAGTGGTGCAGGTGAACGGAAGGCGTTCGGGGGTGATCGCGATCGAGCGTTCGGTCCGGCAAGGCTGCCCTCTGTCTCCTCTTCTCTATGTCCTCGCGTTGGAGCCCCTCCTGCGCAGGCTTAGGGATGGGGGGACAAGTCCGGCACTGCGCGGTATCCCATTCGTTGGCCGCCTTGCGGCTAGGGTTTCCGCGTTCGCTGATGACGTCACAGTCTTTGTATCCCGCCGCCAGGATATAGAGGCTGTGAAAGAGGCGGTTGTCGAGTATGAGCGGATTGCAGGGGCCAAGGTCAATTTTGACAAAAGCGAAGGTTTGCGGCTTGGTGCTTGGAGGGGTAGCAATACTCTTCCAGGGCCCTTCCGCTGGAGTGACGGACCCATCCGCATCCTTGGGGTGTGGTTTGGGCCCGACCTCCAACTGGAGCGAAATTGGTCGGAAGTACACGCTAAGGTGAATGCTCAGGTGGGAATCTGGCTTTCAAGGAGGTTGTCCTTAAAGGGCAGGGCTGAGGCGTGCGCCGCGTACGTCTTCCCCTTGATCCTTTACCGATTGGCTGTACTTCCTCTGCCTAAGGCACATCGGTTGGCACTGCAACGATCCCTCTCCAGATTGCTCTGGGGAGGTGCAAGGCCGATGGTCCGTAGGCAGGTCTGTATCCAACGTACTCGCAACGGGGGTCTGGGTATGCCTGATCTGGAGAGCCACTGGCTTGCTGAAAGACTTGCATATCTGGGCCGTGTCTTGACGGGGGACTCAGTGTGGAGACGAAAGGCGAGTCGGACTTTTCCTCGCCTCAACTCAGACCCAAAGGCCGAAGGTCGACGTAGGCCTTTGGGCGAAGCACTGTTTGTCCGCGAGTGCCGAAAGGCCCTTCGTAACCTTCTTGGGTCCAGTGACCTTTCATGGCCTCGGAAGGAGCTGTATCGGGAATTAGTGGTGGGTTCCGCTTCTGATCCTCTCAGCGAGCGGCACGGCTGGACGGCGGAGGAGATCCGCTCTCACTGGAATTGGGCGCCAGGATCGAGCTTCTTGAACAACTCTGAGTTCTCGCTCACCTGGCGACTTGTTCGGAATGCGTTATCCCTTCGCGGCTTGAACTTCAAGGCGGGCCTGGCAGACATGCCTGATTGCCCTCGCTGCGACAGTGGCTTGGAAGAAACGGCTGAGCACGCCTTCTACTACTGCGAGCGAGTTCGTCCGTTTTGGGATCACGTCGGGGAGTGGACGGCTCGCATCGAACCCAAACAGCTCGTGCTGCTCGACGTTGGTTACGTCGTAGACAACGTTCTTCCTCCGTTTCACGGTGAGAAGCGTGTGGTGTTTCTCGCGATCCTAGCTGTAGCCCGAATGGTGATTTGGACGACGCGAAACAAGGGATTGTATGAAGATGCAAACTTTTCTCATCGTGATCTGGTTTTGTATTTTCGGCATCAGCTGAGGGTCAAAATCAGATGCGATAGAAAACGCTTGGATCGCATAACATTCAGCAAAAGGTGGGTGACTGCAGCGAGCCTGGTCGTACGAAAGGGGGCAATGTTGGAGTCATCCTTCCCTCCTCTGCCGGCCCATGGCGTCTATGGTACGGGTCCTTAGGGACCCCACCCTTGGTAAGTAGGATTTTGTTATTTTCCCCTGCAACCTAGTTAGCAGTACGTTGTGAGTCATTGTCCCTGTCACTTAGTTGTTAGCACTCAAGATCTTCCCCACCCCCATTATTTTTGTACCTCAACCTGTATCCCAGTCCGCCTTTTGAAGATCTTGAACATTCATATGTAAAAAATCATTTACCCGCTTCTAAAATCGACCCATGCCGAGCCCGACCCTTTTAATTCTTTTTATCCCTGTAGAGTAGGATTCCCGCCCTACCTAGGGTAGGTCCGGCTTGTTTCCGGTATTTTCGACCCGGAAAACAGTCGGCCTCCAATTTTATAGACGGGGGGATGGGAGGGAAACCAAACGGGGGATTTTTTCCTTGTTTTCGTGTATATATGTTTTTCGGGGTTTTTTCTCCCATTCCCATCATATCCATTGTAAAAAATCATACATTGTAAATAAAATCATGCATCACTTTCGGGTTTTAAGTAGGACTTTTTCATAGAGCAAATGCGGTATTTTGGTGGTTGCTGCGTGCATGGAGATGGACGAGTGATTATATATTGTATTGTTGAATGGGTCGGCGAATGTGGCTAGCTAGGTTCCCCATAGAAAATATAGTTAAAGCATGACCGCTCCCTTCCCCTCCCCCAAAACCACAAGGCCTCGTGCCTTCTTGTATTTACTACAAGGAATAAAAGAATAAGCCTACAATTCATTGTTGTGCTATTCTGTTTTTTGGATTGTTAAGTGACGAAAAGTAAGTGCCTTGTTTAAATTTATTGTTTAAAAATTATTGTTGACTTTGTTAAACTTGTTACACTTGTTAAACTCGTTGGATTTTTTGGAACGACTTGTTATTGCGTTTGTGCCCCTCCCCAAAAAAATCGTTATTTTGTATTGTTTTTGAGGGGGGTCAACTTGAAAGACTTTTTTATACTGCATTTACTGTTTTTTCATCCGTCACCATATCCACATCCCTTTAAACCATACGATTTTATATCTCCCTAGTTGCCTAAAGCAACTATGGGAGAACCAATACCTACTACCCAGGAGGATATATTTATATCCCAAGAAAAACGGGAATGGCCGTCATTGCCTAGTACCTCCGCAGAAAATCCAACGCCGGCGAGTACAATTCCGCCGGCACAAAAAGTGCCGTCAAATCAGTCTCCTGGTCGACGCAGAAAAACAAAAAATTGCCACAAGATTATAAAAAGGACAGGGTTGAAAAGTATGCCCAATATTTTAAAGGGAACAGAATTCTACCAATACCTGAACTGGTAGAAGCAGTCCAGCCAAAAACCCTGTCCTTAATTGTCTCAGACATAAAGACCAGGAGACTGGCTGGACTGAAAAAAGACAAGTTCGAGGAAGTTTTAAAAGCAGCAGGAATCCCAGCTAGGTATTTCTGCAGGAGAAGTTTCGCGACCTGGGATATTCTGTTACCCTCACAAGAACTGGCCACCAAGTTGGCCAGCAATAATTGCATTAATACGAAGCAGTACAGATTGCAGCCCGAATACATGGGCAGAAGGCGGATCAAGGTCACCGTGTGCAACGTGCCAATACAACTAAGTGGTGACGTCCTGGCGGCGTTCCTCAGCGACTATGGGGACGTCGAGGAATTTACGACCATGAAGTCACCTAGCGGCACGGCACACGGTGACTACTCATTTACCATGTGCCTTAACAGGGGAGGGTTCCAGGCAATCCCCCACACAGTTGAGTATGAGGAGCAAGCCATGCTGGTGGTTGTGGAAGGCCGAAAACCGCAATGCTGGCACTGTAAACAAATAGGCCACTTTGCGAGGTCATGCCCACAAAAGGCCACCGGCGCAGCAGTAACAACAACAGCAACAACAACGACGTCAACAGCACCAACAACAGTAAAGGCTACAATAGCATCTAAAACCTCATTAATATCAGTATCAACAAACAGCACACCAGCGCCATCAACATCAGCAACAGCAAACAAGCTGGAAAGTAAAATAAATACTCCAGCAGAAACTGGGAACGACCCCAATAGCAGAGATGAGGAGGGGTGGACCCAGGTAACGCGGGGCAAAAAGTCCCCACCTAAAGCCCCGAAATCACCCCCTGCCAAAACCACTGACAAAAAGGGCGAAAAAAGAAAACCTCTGGAAAATCAAAAACCAGAGGAAAAGAAAAAAGAAACCGACACAAAAACAGAGAAAAGAAAGAAAGAAAAGGTAAATAACAATGAACAACAACAACAACAACAACAACAACAACAGGAGGAAATGGATACCTCAATAAACTTGAAGAGAAGAAGGGATAGCGGAGATTCTACCACAGAGGGAGAGGGGGAGAAAAAACAATTGAAAAAGACGACACCGAAAAAACAACAACAGCGACCAGCCCAAATTATTCCTCCCCCACAACAAGCCAAAAATACCCCTGTAGACTCAACTAAACTCCCGCTATCCCCAACACCACCTACATTATCACCTGTTTCAACACCCAAAATACTCTCCCGGTCCCATTCAGCAACAAGAAACCCGACACCATCACCATCACCATCAACATCTGGCACTGGGCGACGCTCCAAGTCGGCCTCCAGAGAGGTCCAACAAGCTTTAAATTCATTTTATTTTTGTCAGGACATTCTGGAGTCGCCATCACTAGATCGCCAGATCAAATCTCTTCTGAAACCACTTAGAGACTTTAAAAAAATTGATCAAAAAGAAATAACAAATCCATATCTTTTTGAGGGTGCAGCCATGGTGACCACCTTTGTCCGTTCGGCTGGCGGCCGAACTAAGGAGCTCTGGCAATTTATTGAGGAAGCCAGTCGAGCGGACATGAGGCTGGCGGAAATGGGGCACGACTCATTGAATGAAATATCTGCAAAATGTACGGGCAGGGTCCCGATTTATGTTCATCCCACATTCTATAGGTCCCTAAAGTTGCGGTTTCCTTATGATGTCGGTGGAATTTCCAGGAGCGGCCGAGTTACTCCTGAACTTTGTACCGGTTCCCTGCGTCAGGCCGTCGGCATCCTCACCCCGAAGGATTTCCGGCCCATAGTCGACACTGAGTAAGGTAAGTGGGACTGATGACTCTAAACCTTGCCAGTTTGAATGTGAGGGGATTGAGGGATTCAAGCAAGTGTGCGCGCTTGCTTGGTGAACTCAGGAACCTCGGAGTAGATGTTGCTGCAGTGCAGGAGACTCACTTCACTTGCGGTGCCGACTGTCGGGTGCTGGAAAGCGATTTTAACGTTTTCTCAGCATACGGCAGCGGCACCAGCGCTGGGGTCTCTTTGCTAGTTGGACGCAGCCTTGATGCTGATGTTGACGTTGTTTTTGCAGGTGACGGGGGCCGGCTGGTTGTGGTCGATGTTGCCGTGAAAAGTTTCAAGTTCCGTCTGGTTGCGGTTTATGCGTCCAATATCGCTGCGGAGAGGGTTTCCTTTTTTCGTCGGTTGGCGCCGTTCCTGGACGATACGAAGCGGCTAGTCTTAATGGGTGATTGGAATGCGATCCTTGATCCCAAGATAGATAAGGTCGGACGGGGAGCTAGCAGATTGGGAAGGTGTGAAAGCAGCCTTGTCGGCTTCGTGACTCGTCACGGTCTCGTCGACAGGTTTCGTCTTGATCACCCAGGGCGGGAGATGTGGACGTGGCTAGATAGCTCGCCCTCTGCCAAAGTAGGCTCCTACTTGGACAGAGTGTTAGTGAGAAGAGCTGACATTGATTTTGTTAGTTGTCCCACGTTCCACTTGATAGCGTGGACTGACCATAAACTCATTAGAGTCAGTCTGCGGTGAGTTAATAGACCTAGTCTAGCCGGCTACTGGAAGTTCAATACCTCCTTATTGGAGATACGGGACTTCCGGGACCGGCTGGAATCCCTAATTCAGCGGGCGTTAGTGGGGGCGGTTACCGGGAATAGGTGGTGGGTTTCTCTTAAACATAGGATTAGAGATTTCGCCACCAAGTACGGTCGACAGCTCAATCTAGATAGGACCGCGGAGGCGAAATCTATAGATGATAGACTTTCCCGGGCGGTGGCTGGGGGGGACTCCCTAGGTGTAGAGCTAGCTAGGAGGGACCTTGAGCGTGAGAGTAGCGAGCGCTACAAGGGATCAGTAGTTAGATCTAGGCTAAAAAGAGTTCTCAACGAAGCTGTGAAATCGAACGCGACTGCGCGTGAAGAAGAAGTGCGAAGGTTCCCCGATCGGTACATCGCATCTGTCAAGACCCCGGACGGGTGTCTGCTGCGATCGGGTCGTGAGATACGTGACGCCTTTCGGGCGCACTTTCGGGATCGCTTTGCCCGCTGCACTGATCTCCCGCTCCGGGAGTTTCGTAGCTATCTCGCCGACTTCCCCCGCCTTGGGGCGGCTGAAGCGGCTAGCTGCGAGGGTGTGGTTACTGAATGCGAAGTCCGTGACGCGTTGAAGCAGGTCGGCCTGAACAAGTCGCCGGGACTAGATGGTTTGCCCTACGAAGTGTACTTGAGGATGTCGCACATGTTTGTGCCTATTCTGACGGATATGTTCAACCATTGGTTCGCCCAGGGAGCCATCCCTGGTAGCGTTACCAAAGGCGTGATCACATTGCTGAAGAAAGGTGGCAGGCATGTTTGGGAGGGTTTAGATGATTACAGGCCCATAACTCTGCTTAACACAGAGTTAAAGATTTTGGCCCGGGTCTTAGCGAATCGTTTACAGCTTGTCATTAGCGATCTGATCGGCCCCGAACAGACCTTTGCTGTGAAGGGAAGATCGATCCAGGACAACCTGCACTTGATTCGCGAGGTCCTAGAGGGGATAAAAGACGACACCGAATCCGCGCTGATCAGTTTAGATCAGTCCAAGGCCTTCGATAGGGTTGACCATCGGTTCTTGGCGTCTGTTTTGGAGACTGCCGGATTCAAACCGGAGTTCCGCAGATGGATTAGCATGATGTACCACAACCCTCAGGCAGTGGTGCAGGTGAACGGAAGGCGTTCGGGGGTGATCGCGATCGAGCGTTCGGTCCGGCAAGGCTGCCCTCTGTCTCCTCTTCTCTATGTCCTCGCGTTGGAGCCCCTCCTGCGCAGGCTTAGGGATGGGGGGACAAGTCCGGCACTGCGCGGTATCCCATTCGTTGGCCGCCTTGCGGCTAGGGTTTCCGCGTTCGCTGATGACGTCACAGTCTTTGTATCCCGCCGCCAGGATATAGAGGCTGTGAAAGAGGCGGTTGTCGAGTATGAGCGGATTGCAGGGGCCAAGGTCAATTTTGACAAAAGCGAAGGTTTGCGGCTTGGTGCTTGGAGGGGTAGCAATACTCTTCCAGGGCCCTTCCGCTGGAGTGACGGACCCATCCGCATCCTTGGGGTGTGGTTTGGGCCCGACCTCCAACTGGAGCGAAATTGGTCGGAAGTACACGCTAAGGTGAATGCTCAGGTGGGAATCTGGCTTTCAAGGAGGTTGTCCTTAAAGGGCAGGGCTGAGGCGTGCGCCGCGTACGTCTTCCCCTTGATCCTTTACCGATTGGCTGTACTTCCTCTGCCTAAGGCACATCGGTTGGCACTGCAACGATCCCTCTCCAGATTGCTCTGGGGAGGTGCAAGGCCGATGGTCCGTAGGCAGGTCTGTATCCAACGTACTCGCAACGGGGGTCTGGGTATGCCTGATCTGGAGAGCCACTGGCTTGCTGAAAGACTTGCATATCTGGGCCGTGTCTTGACGGGGGACTCAGTGTGGAGACGAAAGGCGAGTCGGACTTTTCCTCGCCTCAACTCAGACCCAAAGGCCGAAGGTCGACGTAGGCCTTTGGGCGAAGCACTGTTTGTCCGCGAGTGCCGAAAGGCCCTTCGTAACCTTCTTGGGTCCAGTGACCTTTCATGGCCTCGGAAGGAGCTGTATCGGGAATTAGTGGTGGGTTCCGCTTCTGATCCTCTCAGCGAGCGGCACGGCTGGACGGCGGAGGAGATCCGCTCTCACTGGAATTGGGCGCCAGGATCGAGCTTCTTGAACAACTCTGAGTTCTCGCTCACCTGGCGACTTGTTCGGAATGCGTTATCCCTTCGCGGCTTGAACTTCAAGGCGGGCCTGGCAGACATGCCTGATTGCCCTCGCTGCGGCAGTGGCTTGGAAGAAACGGCTGAGCACGCCTTCTACTACTGCGAGCGAGTTCGTCCGTTTTGGGATCACGTCGGGGAGTGGACGGCTCGCATCGAACCCAAACAGCTCGTGCTGCTCGACGTTGGTTACGTCGTAGACAACGTTCTTCCTCCGTTTCACGGTGAGAAGCGTGTGGTGTTTCTCGCGATCCTAGCTGTAGCCCGAATGGTGATTTGGACGACGCGAAACAAGGGATTGTATGACGATGCAAACTTTTCTCATCGTGATCTGGTTTTGTATTTTCGGCATCAGCTGAGGGTCAAAATCAGATGCGATAGAAAACGCTTGGATCGCATAACATTCAGCAAAAGGTGGGTGACTGCAGCGAGCCTGGTCGTACGAAAGGGGGCAATGTTGGAGTCATCCTTCCCTCCTCTGCCGGCCCATGGCGTCTATGGTACGGGTCCTTAGGGACCCCACCCTTGGTAAGTAGGATTTTGTTATTTTCCCCTGCAACCTAGTTAGCAGTACGTTGTGAGTCATTGTCCCTGTCACTTAGTTGTTAGCACTCAAGATCTTCCCCACCCCCATTATTTTTGTACCTCAACCTGTATCCCAGTCCGCCTTTTGAAGATCTTGAACATTCATATGTAAAAAATCATTTACCCGCTTCTAAAATCGACCCATGCCGAGCCCGACCCTTTTAATTCTTTTATCCCTGTAGAGTAGGATTCCCGCCCTATCTAGGGTAGGTCCGGCTTGTTTCCGGTATTTTCCACCCGGAAAACAGTCGGCCTCCAATTTTATAGACGGGGGGATGGGAGGGAAACCAAACGGGGGATTTTTTCCTTGTTTTCGTGTATATATGTTTTTCGGGGTTTTTTCTCCCATTCCCATCATATCCATTGTAAAAAATCATACATTGTAAATAAAATCATGCATCACTTTCGGGTTTTAAGTAGGACTTTTTCATAGAGCAAATGCGGTATTTTGGTGGTTGCTGCGTGCATGGAGATGGACGAGTGATTATATATTGTATTGTTGAATGGGTCGGCGAATGTGGCTAGCTAGGTTCCCCATAGAAAATATAGTTAAAGCATGACCGCTCCCTTCCCCTCCCCCAAAACCACAAGGCCTCGTGCCTTCTTGTATTTACTACAAGGAATAAAAGAATAAGCCTACAATTCAGTTTTGGATTACGTTTATTTTCTCTACTATCGAAAAGTAAGTTACTGTTGAAAATTGTTATTTGTTATCTGTAAATTTTATATTATTGTTATTGCTTTGTGACCCTCCTCAAACAATTGTTACTGTTGTTTGTTTGGGAGGAGGGTAAAACCTCGACTCGAATTGTTGTTTTAACTCTTTTTTAAAAAAACCACCACCATTTTTCATACCGGATTTTTCATTGTTTTTCATCGTTCTTGATCTCAACCACATCATTCGGATTCATCTCCTCCTAGCTGTGTTTCACAGCCATGGAGGAGGCTAACTCACCCGAGGACATATTTATAACGAGACCCTCCCCAATGCCGGAAGAAGCACCTTTTGACTTGTCGTCATCTGCAAGTACTATTCCACCGGCCCAGAAACCAAAAGAAACAACAGTCTCTTGGTCGTCACACTGTGTGAACCAAAAAACCCCCAGTGACTACGCAAGAGACAGGGCAGAAAAATATGCCAACTATTTTAAGGAAGGCGAAATACTTCCTATACCGGAACTTGTGAAAGAAGTTGAACCAAAGACCCTGTCCTTCGTAGTCACTGATCTTAAGACCAAGAGACTAGCAGGACTTAAAAAAGAGACTTTCGAAGACTTACTAAAAAGCGCAAACATCCCAGGGAAGTATTTCTGCCGCAGGAGCTTTGCAACCTGGGATGTTTTACTCCCTTCAGAGGAAGTAGCCAAGAAACTGGCCGGTGGTAACATTACAACACGCTTCTTCCGGCTTCAACCTGAATATCGAGGCAAGCGAAGAATAAGGGTCACCGTATGTAATGTCTCAATGCAATTGAGTGGGGACGTTCTCGCCGCCTACTTAAGCATATATGGCGGCGTTGAACAAGTTTCCCAAATAACATCAACACGAGGAACTGCATACGGTGATTATGTCTTCATCATGTGCCTCGATAGGGGAGGGTTTAACAACGTACCTCATAAAATAAAATACCGAGATCAAACGATGACGGTGGTCGTTGAGGGCAGGAAACCCTTATGTTGGGCGTGTAACAAAATCGGACATTTTTCTAAAAACTGCCCTCAAAAAACAACGACCACCGCAACAACGACTACTACCACTACTACTGCTTCAGAGATCATAACAACCAAGACACCCACCAAAAACATCGAAAATCATCAAGAGAACCCCAACAAAAAAGACGAGGAGGGGTGGACTCAAGTGACAAGAAAAAAAGGTGGGAAAAAAACTCCCATAAAAAAGTCAATAGCACCTACAGAAAACAAAACTAACCAAACAAATACCACAAAAGACTCAACAACTGTAATCATCGCTACTCCTACTGATACTACTACTAAAACACAATCATCAACATCGACCACTACAACAGAACAATCATCAACACCAATAGAACCCATGGACATGAGCATCAACTTAAAAAGAAGAAGGAATAGCGAAGACTCGCCAACAAAAGAGGGGGGAAAAAGAAATCCCAAAAAAACAACACAACAACAAACACCCTCCCTACCTCAACCTAAGGGGGAGGGGAAAAAGAAAATATCAAAGTCACCAGCCACAAATGAGCGACCAGCTCAAATAATTCTTCCCCTCCCACAAATACAAAAAACCACTCCAATAAACCCAATTGAAATTCCACTACCCCCCTCACTTTCTCCAATCACAACCCCGAAAATTTTCACACGATCACAGTCAGTGACACGACTCTCACCTGATCCACAAACAGCATCAACATCATCATCAGGTCAAAAACCAAGAGCACGCTCGGCTTCAACAGAAGCCCGCCATGCAATGACAGCTTTTATCTTCTGCGAAGACATTTTAGAAAACCCAAATCATGACCACATTTTAAAAACCTCATTAAAGCCATTGCGCTCATTTAAAAAAATAAACAACAAAGACATCACTAACCCCTACATATTCAAGGACGCTCCAATGTTGACCACATTCGTCCGTACGGCTGGCAATCGGACTAAAGAACTATGGAACTTTATTGACGAAGCCAGCCGGGCGGACGTAATGTTGGCCAACACAAAAAATGCAATGCTAAAAAAAATGCTTCCTTTTTGTTCGGGCAGGGTCCCGATTTTAGTTCACCCATCATTTTATAGGTCCCTAAAGCTGAGGTACCCTATGGATGTCGGGGGAATTACCAGGGACGACCGAGTTAGCACTGAGCTCGGCACCGGTTCCCTGCGTCAGGCCGTCGGCATCCTCACCCCGAAGGATTTCCGGCCCATAGTCGACACTGAGTAAGGTAAGTGGGACTGATGACTCTAAACCTTGCCAGTTTGAATGTGAGGGGATTGAGGGATTCAAGCAAGTGTGCGCGCTTGCTTGGTGAACTCAGGAACCTCGGAGTAGATGTTGCTGCAGTGCAGGAGACTCACTTCACTTGCGGTGCCGACTGTCGGGTGCTGGAAAGCGATTTTAACGTTTTCTCAGCATACGGCAGCGGCACCAGCGCTGGGGTCTCTTTGCTAGTTGGACGCAGCCTTGATGCTGATGTTGACGTTGTTTTTGCAGGTGACGGGGGCCGGCTGGTTGTGGTCGATGTTGCCGTGAAAAGTTTCAAGTTCCGTCTGGTTGCGGTTTATGCGTCCAATATCGCTGCGGAGAGGATTTCCTTTTTTCGTCGGTTGGCGCCGTTCCTGGACGATACGAAGCGGCTAGTCTTAATGGGTGATTGGAATGCGATCCTTGATCCCAAGATAGATAAGGTCGGACGGGGAGCTAGCAGATTGGGAAGGTGTGAAAGCAGCCTTGTCGGCTTCGTGACTCGTCACGGCCTCGTCGACAGGTTTCGTCTTGATCACCCAGGGCGGGAGATGTGGACGTGGCTAGATAGCTCGCCCTCTGCCAAAGTAGGCTCCTACTTGGACAGAGTGTTAGTGAGAAGAGCTGACATTGATTTTGTTAGTTGTCCCACGTTCCACTTGATAGCGTGGACTGACCATAAACTCATTAGAGTCAGTCTGCGGTTAGTTAATAGACCTAGTCTAGCCGGCTACTGGAAGTTCAATACCTCCTTATTGGAGATACGGGACTTCCGGGACCGGCTGGAATCCCTAATTCAGCGGGCGTTAGTGGGGGCGGTAACCGGGAATAGGTGGTGGGTTTCTCTTAAACATAGGATTAGAGATTTCGCCACCAAGTACGGTCGACAGCTCAATCTAGATAGGACCGCGGAGGCGAAATCTATAGATGATAGACTTTCCCGGGCGGTGGCTGGGGGGGACTCCCTAGGTGTAGAGCTAGCTAGGAGGGACCTTGAGCGTGAGAGTAGCGAGCGCTACAAGGGATCAGTAGTTAGATCTAGGCTAAAAAGAGTTCTCAACGAAGCTGTGAAATCGAACGCGACTGCGCGTGAAGAAGAAGTGCGAAGGTTCCCCGATCGGTACATCGCATCTGTCAAGACCCCGGACGGGTGTCTGCTGCGATCGGGTCGTGAGATACGTGACGCCTTTCGGGCGCACTTTCGGGATCGCTTTGCCCGCTGCACTGATCTCCCGCTCCGGGAGTTTCGTAGCTATCTCGCCGACTTCCCCCGCCTTGGGGCGGCTGAAGCGGCTAGCTGCGAGGGTGTGGTTACTGAATGCGAAGTCCGTGACGCGTTGAAGCAGGTCGGCCTGAACAAGTCGCCGGGACTAGATGGTTTGCCCTACGAAGTGTACTTGAGGATGTCGCACATGTTTGTGCCTATTCTGACGGATATGTTCAACCATTGGTTCGCCCAGGGAGCCATCCCTGGTAGCGTTACCAAAGGCGTGATCACATTGCTGAAGAAAGGTGGCAGGCATGTTTGGGAGGGTTTAGATGATTACAGGCCCATAACTCTGCTTAACACAGAGTTAAAGATTTTGGCCCGGGTCTTAGCGAATCGTTTACAGCTTGTCATTAGCGATCTGATCGGCCCCGAACAGACCTTTGCTGTGAAGGGAAGATCGATCCAGGACAACCTGCACTTGATTCGCGAGGTCCTAGAGGGGATAAAAGACGACACCGAATCCGCGCTGATCAGTTTAGATCAGTCCAAGGCCTTCGATAGGGTTGACCATCGGTTCTTGGCGTCTGTTTTGGAGACTGCCGGATTCAAACCGGAGTTCCGCAGATGGATTAGCATGATGTACCACAACCCTCAGGCAGTGGTGCAGGTGAACGGAAGGCGTTCGGGGGTGATCGCGATCGAGCGTTCGGTCAGGCAAGGCTGCCCTCTGTCTCCTCTTCTCTATGTCCTCGCGTTGGAGCCCCTCCTGCGCAGGCTTAGGGATGGGGGGACAAGTCCGGCACTGCGCGGTATCCCATTCGTTGGCCGCCTTGCGGCTAGGGTTTCCGCGTTCGCTGATGACGTCACAGTCTTTGTATCCCGCCGCCAGGATATAGAGGCTGTGAAAGAGGCGGTTGTCGAGTATGAGCGGATTGCAGGGGCCAAGGTCAATTTTGACAAAAGCGAAGGTTTGCGGCTTGGTGCTTGGAGGGGTAGCAATACTCTTCCAGGGCCCTTCCGCTGGAGTGGCGGACCCATCCGCATCCTTGGGGTGTGGTTTGGGCCCGACCTCCAACTGGAGCGAAATTGGTCGGAAGTACACGCTAAGGTGAATGCTCAGGTGGGAATCTGGCTTTCAAGGAGGTTGTCCTTAAAGGGCAGGGCTGAGGCGTGCGCCGCGTACGTCTTCCCCTTGATCCTTTACCGATTGGCTGTACTTCCTCTGCCTAAGGCACATCGGTTGGCACTGCAACGATCCCTCTCCAGATTGCTCTGGGGAGGTGCAAGGCCGATGGTCCGTAGGCAGGTCTGTATCCAACGTACTCGCAACGGGGGTCTGGGTATGCCTGATCTGGAGAGCCACTGGCTTGCTGAAAGACTTGCATATCTGGGCCGTGTCTTGACGGGGGACTCAGTGTGGAGACGAAAGGCGAGTCGGACTTTTCCTCGCCTCAACTCAGACCCAAAGGCCGAAGGTCGACGTAGGCCTTTGGGCGAAGCACTGTTTGTCCGCGAGTGCCGAAAGGCCCTTCGTAACCTTCTTGGGTCCAGTGACCTTTCATGGCCTCGGAAGGAGCTGTATCGGGAATTAGTGGTGGGTTCCGCTTCTGATCCTCTCAGCGAGCGGCACGGCTGGACGGCGGAGGAGATCCGCTCTCACTGGAATTGGGCGCCAGGATCGAGCTTCTTGAACAACTCTGAGTTCTCGCTCACCTGGCGACTTGTTCGGAATGCGTTATCCCTTCGCGGCTTGAACTTCAAGGCGGGCCTGGCAGACATGCCTGATTGCCCTCGCTGCGGCAGTGGCTTGGAAGAAACGGCTGAGCACGCCTTCTACTACTGCGAGCGAGTTCGTCCGTTTTGGGATCACGTCGGGGAGTGGACGGCTCGCATCGAACCCAAACAGCTCGTGCTGCTCGACGTTGGTTACGTCGTAGACAACGTTCTTCCTCCGTTTCACGGTGAGAAGCGTGTGGTGTTTCTCGCGATCCTAGCTGTAGCCCGAATGGTGATTTGGACGACGCGAAACAAGGGATTGTATGACGATGCAAACTTTTCTCATCGTGATCTGGTTTTGTATTTTCGGCATCAGCTGAGGGTCAAAATCAGATGCGATAGAAAACGCTTGGATCGCATAACATTCAGCAAAAGGTGGGTGACTGCAGCGAGCCTGGTCGTACGAAAGGGGGCAATGTTGGAGTCATCCTTCCCTCCTCTGCCGGCCCATGGCGTCTATGGTACGGGTCCTTAGGGACCCCACCCTTGGTAAGTAGGATTTTGTTATTTTCCCCTGCAACCTAGTTAGCAGTACGTTGTGAGTCATTGTCCCTGTCACTTAGTTGTTAGCACTCAAGATCTTCCCCACCCCCATTATTTTTGTACCTCAACCTGTATCCCAGTCCGCCTTTTGAAGATCTTGAACATTCATATGTAAAAAATCATTTACCCGCTTCTAAAATCGACCCATGCCGAGCCCGACCCTTTTAATTCTTTTATCCCTGTAGAGTAGGATTCCCGCCCTACCTAGGGTAGGTCCGGCTTGTTTCCGGTATTTTCCACCCGGAAAACAGTCGGCCTCCAATTTTATAGACGGGGGGATGGGAGGGAAACCAAACGGGGGATTTTTTCCTTGTTTTCGTGTATATATGTTTTTTCGGGGTTTTTTCTCCCATTCCCATCATATCCATTGTAAAAAATCATACATTGTAAATAAAATCATGCATCACTTTCGGGTTTTAAGTAGGACTTTTTCATAGAGCAAATGCGGTATTTTGGTGGTTGCTGCGTGCATGGAGATGGACGAGTGATTATATATTGTATTGTTGAATGGGTCGGCGAATGTGGCTAGCTAGGTTCCCCATAGAAAATATAGTTAAAGCATGACCGCTCCCTTCCCCTCCCCCAAAACCACAAGGCCTCGTGCCTTCTTGTATTTACTACAAGGAATAAAAGAATAAGCCTACAAGCCAGACCAGAAGAGCCGTTCCTATTGTTGAAGTATATCATTACTCTATCACTAAACCTATGTTCTTATTACTAACAGTCTCTCTCTTGTAAATACTCTTTCCTGTAAATATAACTATTTTCCTCACATATCGTGGTTTGTCTTATTATTACTACTACTTGTGTTCACTAAACAGAACACAACAAATTGAATGGTTAAAGTTGCATTGCAGTACTTGAAAGCATTTAACTGTGTGCAAACGAATGAGTAATGTTGAATATAATTATTAGTTCTACATTTTCTTTTTTTTTAAGTAGAGTAATTATACTGTGAAAAAGAAAATGTATATGTATACCCTTGCCCTTGTGATCATGATAATTACGCAGATACGTATATCTAATCCTTTTGGGAAGACATGGCCTTGGAGACGACCGTGCCCTCTGTAAAGAGTACTGATGTAACTTACAAGACACATTCAGGTTAATTAGCCGCGCAATTACCATGACTAGTTAATTTGGCGCCACTTGTGTGCGATATGGATTGTTGGCTCGGTTGTAGAGTTTCGGCTCTGCAATCTGCGGTCGCGTCACTCGAGATTTTCTTCTCTGCTTAAGTTTTTCCTTCTGCAGTCAATTCCATTTTCCAGTTTTTCGTGGCTTTCGTGATGAATTTTAGGACTTCTACAGATATCTTGTACATTTTCAGACAGTCTACTATCCAGCTTTGTGGGACCATATCATAGGCCTTTATATAGTCAATTTACCCCATGGCTACATTTTTCCGCCTCACTTTTCTTTCCTTGAAGATATGCTGATCAATTAACAGTAAATCACCTATTCCTTTATTATTATTATTATTATTATTATTATTATTTGCTGGTTTCTTTGTTTGTTATGCCTCCTTGAGCATCCCTCCTTTTCACTATCATATCATCAACCGTAAAAAAAGAGTCTTAACATAGAACAATATTTACACAATATCTACATACAGAGCAAATTTTGTTATGTAATTCATCCAATAATTCCCAAAAATTCACATCTAAATTCTTTTTTTTGCTCTGACGTTTGGGGCTGTAGAATACACCGACTACTTTTCTGCAAAGGGGTAAAACTCTCCCAAAGGGGTAAAACTCCCCCAAAGGGGTAAAACTCCTGGATATGACATTAAGCAATTTGATGGCGAGGCTTCAGTAATGTTGGAGCTTTGGGGAATGCAGAGTACCCCTTTATTGTCATCGCTCGCAGGTCCACTTTGGCCCGGAGTGATAACACATGAAAGGGTCCTATCTATGGGTTAAATAGAAGTAAACGGTGTACTAATACTCAACTGAATTGTTTGAGATAGAACTGTTTTGACATATAATTTGCCTACTTTTGCTAAAATGAATTTTTTGAAAGAACTGTTTATATGTACAAAGATGAATATCTACCATAATTAGGAATTTCATTAGTTATTAAAAAAAAAGTTTCTATTAGATCATCTCTAATTCTTCTTTCAAGTAAACTTGTAAAATCTATTTTCACCAATCTCTCGCGGTGACTGAAATCTTTTACTTTTGTATTAGTTTTGTTACTCTTTTTTGTATTTCTTCCAATCTCTAAATTACAATCCAATTTTGTATGTCTTCCAATCTCTATATTATAATCCAATTTCCATGGATCGACATAAGAGTCCAGGTCTGAGTACAATATTATATATAAAGTTTTATTAGAATTTTATACATAACTTTAAAATACAATTTTGGAAACAAGAAAAAATCGTACAGAGTAAGATTTGGCATGTCTGGAAGATGCAATATTTGCAGAATAATGTGTTTCACAAAAATTGTCTAATTCTAAACTTATCAAGAATTGCTTTATGATTCTTTTTTAATCGGTACTGACTCATGTAAACGCCAAGATACCATCTATAACTAGTTCATTTCAAAATGGGAATAGTTCATTTCAAAATGGGAATAGTTCAGTTCAAAATGGAAAAATTATTATAAGTATAAATATAAAAAATATTTCTTGAATTATTTTAGCAATAAAATTGTTAACATTTTATAATATAAAAAAAGATTCTTCAAGTCTTTTGAAATGAACTATTCCCATTTTGAACTGAACTACTCCCATTTTGAACTGGAAAAGGTATAGAAGTCTACACATCATGACTTTATCAAAGTTGCCTTTTGTAAGTGTCTATAGACAGCACCCAGTATCCGCACAAACCTGATGAAGATAAGGTTTTGCTGATCGGCAAACAATGGTGTTCATAGAAGAAGGTCACTTATGAGTTCGTCCGTTCTTCCCATTCAGTGTCCACTATGTCTTGTAGACACGAAACAATTTGATGGTGAGTTTATTGGAGCTTTGGGGAATGCGGAGTACCCCTTCGTTGCCATCGCTCCCAGGTCCACTCTAGCCCAGAGTATTAGCACATGATAGGGTCCTATATTTGAGTCAAATAGAACTAAACTGAATTGTTTGAAATAGAATTGTTCTTTGTCAATGAAACTGTATACTTATGCTAAACTGAATTGTTTGAAATAGAACTGTTTATATGTGTTGGCCTATTGGGTAGAGTGTTCGCCAATAGCCCGGGAGACCGGGGTTCAATTCCAGGTCGAGTCATACCAAAGACTCAAAAATGGTACCTGATATCTCTTTGCTTAACCCACAGCATTATAAGGCATGTATTAAGGGTAAAGTGGGGCAATCCAAGGAAAGGAGTAGTGCCCTTCCCTTCACCTCGGTGTAGTAGCTATTGAAAAGGGAGCCATCCGGTTGCCCTCGACTACGGTCGCCAACTTAACAATATGCATAAAATGGGTTTGGTATTAATAACCTACAATGATTGATATGCCATTATACCAAACGAAACCAAAAAAACAAAATTATTTGGATGGTTTGTAAGAGAGGAGGAAAGCGGCCATACAGCAGTTGTTTTTTATAGGGTGTTGCTACCAGGATTGTTTAAAACAGCACGCAGCATATATAATTTCTTAGCGGAGTTTAACAGGTTTAAATTCAGGGTTTTTCTTCTCTTAGACTCACCAAGGCTGAAGAAACCAGTCTGCCCTACTATTTACCCATAGCTGGAGAGAGTGTAATTGGATTCATACCTTTCCCAAGGGTATTAGTGCTATGTGAAATGCAATCAGTCACGTCTAGGATTTGAACTCGTGACGCCGTGTTCATTTCCTAAGACGATAACCACTACACTACGAGCACCTCCTCGCAGCACATAATTTACATTTACAATTGTATTTACAAAACGCTTCCTAGATGAATTATTAATGAGTTTGTTCCTCACAAGATGATTCGAATTTTTTTTTTGTTTTATAGCAAATCTAAACGAAACTTAGTTTTTTTTTCGGACTGCTTTTGCGATGCAGTGGTTAGTGCACCATTGTCAATGATTTCTGTACTTACTGGGTGCTAAATTGCGACTTGTCTTGTGCCAAACTAAGTTAATGCTTGTAAATCATTACAAAGCTTAGTAGTTGAAAACCGTGTGAGAATCGAATGCACAACACTATCGAATGGTCAGCGAAACGCGATTTCTAAACATCCGGCACCAGTAGGCGAACCCACATATAAGTAAATAAACACACACACACACACATGCACACACACACACACACATGCACACACATATCCATGGGAATGTTTGATTGTGTACAAGATTTGTTGCAAAATTCTGAGTCTAATGAACTTAGTGAACTTGTGTTAAGGTCATGCAGTGCATAGATATGTAAATACACAATGATTTATTTAAGTACATCATACGATAAACTTTGACCTATTACAAATGTAGATATACTTAAAAGTAAGCACCAACACTTCCGTCTATCTATCTATCTATCTGTGCATGTATCTGTATGCGTTTACACACACACACTTGCTCATATTTATATATATAGGAAAAAGGTATATATGTTTACATACACACATACCCATACTTATATGAAGAATATAAAAAATATATGTAAGAATGCGTATATGTAGGCTTGTGTTGTGGCCTTTCTGCACGTATGCGTTTTGTGTGACATTTTTTTTTTTTTTGAGAGGATTGGCAAAATAATCTGTGTCAGTTATGAAACGTTACTCAACAATATTTTCGTTTTGATAAGTATATATCCAATGACTACACACACACGCACGCGCGTATGTATATATATATATATATATATATATATATATATATATATATATATATATATATATATGCTAGGTAATAACATTGTTTGGTAATGGTAATTCAGTCATAAACAATATCACTAACAGTTACCAATGTAAAATCTTACAACGCGTACACGTTAAATAATACCAGTGTTAACCCCCGAAAACTACGTGCCTACTACTTCTAGTTCGCTAGAAAGCGTTGTCGGGCACTAATGGTGCTTTTATATGTGCATATCATGAATATATATATATATATATATATATATATATATATATATATATGTGCGCGTGTGTGTGTGTGTGTGTGTGTGTTCGATATGCTCATATGAATATGATACATAAGGCATTATAAATTCCCGAGCTGACATATGTCACCTGGGGCTGAGTGGTATAATACTAAGTCCAACGTAAATTTGGGCGGGATTCGATCCCAGCTTAAAGCGTCCGGCGTGTTTAGCCACACGTAAGAGTTGTGATACAGTAAAACAGTCTGTCTGTGGGTGACAATATATATATATATATGTATATATATATATATATATATATATATATATATATATATGTGTGTGTGTGTGTGTGTGTGTGTGTGTGTGTGAGTGTGTGTACGATATATACGATATGCATATATGTGCACACACACACACACACATATATATATATATATATATATATGTTTTTAAATGGAGTTGTTGATAATGGCCACTGAAGCTACGGTTGACGTCGGGAGACATTCATGATTCGGTTGGGTTCGGTTTATATCAACTTTCGTGGGTTATTTAATGCTAAAGGTAATCTTGTAAAAGTGAAATCATAGCTCGGGGAACAAGGGGGTTTATAACTTTCCCAAGAGCATTAGTTGGAAAATGAACAAGATAGTACGACTGGAGGCCGAACTTCGTGAACCACTTTACCATGGGGATTCTCCATCATGATTTCAACGAGGATAGTGTTGGCCAGTAAGACGCCTGATGACATCACATAACTATAACAAGAAAGATTGGAATTCTAAATTTTAAATGAATTTAGAACTCAATGTTTTTGTTCAAAAAAGAAGATCTTATTGAAAGTTGGACTTTTTGAATATTTAATTAAAGTCTTAAGTATTCCGATTTGGTTTGGCTTACTTTTACGGCATATCAATCATTGTGTGTTATTTAATGCCAAATCCTTTTTATACATATATATTATATATATGATTTCTAAACTCATTTTGTAGATAACATTATTAAATAAGACTGAACTCTTTTTTTGTGTACAGTTAAATCCTTTCAATTATTTCTATGTAATACGAATAATTCCATTTACTGTAAATCATTTGTTTGTGCACAGTTAAATGTTTTCAAGAATTGCCATGTACAACTAACACTTCAATTAACCATCATTCATTTGTTTACACACAGTTAAATGATTAAACAGTTCTTATTTCAAGCAATTCACTTTCGCATTAGTCATTTGTTTCACTCAGTTTCAATGTCAAACATTTCGATTTGACCCATAGATAGGACCCTATCAGGTGCTACCACTCCGAATCTGAGTGGACCTGGGAGCAATGGCAATGAAGGGGTACTTTGCATTCCCCAAAACTCGATCATTACTGGACCCTCGACATCAAATTGTTTAATGTCATATCCAGGACACTCGTTGGGTGGGGAGTTTTACCCTTCAGCAGAGATGCAGTTGGTGTATTCTACAGCCCAAGTCAACTGAACCATCAGGTATTCCGAGTATTTTAACACCAGGATTCAAGACCGACAGTAAGAAAAGACTTAAATTATTTGAGGCCTCAACTACAACTCCCATCAAAAATACGAAAAAACAACAATACCCCCCCCCCAAAAAAAACCTTAGCTCTCATTTTGGATGATTACAGAGGGTTATTGTGATTTCTTTTGTGTTATCTTTTTTTTAAAAAGGTCTGTTGCTAGACAACTTTTCTTGTATTTTCATATCTTTAAAAATGTTCACATGCTTGTTACTAATCTTTAATAATCACTATCTTTGTAATAATTTGTAATAATCAATATCTGATTAATAATTATCAATATAATAATATAATAATATAATAATCAATATCTGATTAATAATTATCAATATAATAATATAATAATATAATAATCAATATCTGATTAATAATTATCAATATAATAATATAATAATATAATAATCAATATCTGATTAATAATTATCAATATAATAATATAATAATCTAATAATCTAATAATCAATATCTGATTAATAATTATCAATATAATAATATAATAATCTAATAATATAATAATCAATATCTGATTAATAATTATCAATATGATAATATAATAATATAATAATCAATATCTGATTAATAATTATCAGTATAATAATATAATATTATAATAATATAATAATCAATATCTGATTAATAATTATCAATATAATAATATAATGATATAATAATCAATATCTGATTAATAATTATCAATATAATAATATAATAATATAATAATCAATATCTGATTAATAATTAAATCTACATCAGCTGCTTATGGAACGTATGATATCACGGGTAGGAAATATTAAAAAATTGTGTCCAAATTTATATTCATCCTAATGATTATCATATCATATTTACCCAACTTCTCCGCTCGGGCATGATGTGACACAAGGTCAATTTTTAAGCGGAGTTTACCAGATTTGAATTCAGTTTTTCTTCTCCTTGACTAGTTGCCTCACCAAGACAGAAGAACCTAGTGTGCATATTTATCCATAGCTGGAGTGAGAATAATTGGATTCATACCTTTTCCCAAGGGTATTAGTGCTATGTGAAATGCAATTAGTCTCGGCCAGGATTTGAACTCGTGTTGCCGTGTCCATTTCCTACGACGGTAACCATTACACTACGGACACCTCCTCATTCCTCCTAATGATTATAATGCCACGAAAAACTTTAACTCTCGTAGGTAGGTAATGAAACGAAAACACTCAGTCACAATTTTATTTTTACTTTTTAATGTTCCTAGACAGTTTTATTTTCGGTTGTTTATGCTTAAGATAAATGGAAAATACCGATTTTTCTCTTTAAACTTTGCCTTTGTGATTTGGGTAATGACATTTTCAAATTTGCCCCTTTTCCAGAACATTCCAGACTGATTTAGTACTGAGTTGGTGATATTGAATTTCCTTGAACATTCTAAACATTTTTATTCAACGTTACTAAAAATACATATAAATCTTGATTCATATTTGTTCAATAATGAATTGCAGCACTTGAAACCATTCAACTCAGTGCAAACAAATGACCTCTGCCTCGTTTAAAAAGGTTGCTTACAAATTATATATATATATATATATATATATATATATATATATATATACCGGATCTGGCATTAAATAACCTGCAATGGTTGATATATCATAAAGCACAAATAAACGAAACCAAACATCATATTTATTTAGACCTTATATAAATGAAAATGTGCGAATTAGCCTTTTTTAAAACAGAAAATTGGTTAATTTCTAATTAACGATTAAAATTAATTTAATAATTAGAATTCTGCTCTTTTTCAGAACAATTATGTGATGTCATCTGCCGAAACTCCTTACCATTAAAAAACGCACTGGACAATTCAATACGAGAAACAGACAGAAATATATGGATAAAACTGACCCCAAATGGCTTTAATATCAAATTATCATCATCATCATCATATCGCACTGGTAGCACGGATATCCCTGACCCTCTCTTGCCACTCCTCCCTATCGTTCATCGCCCTAGGTAGGTCTTCAGGGCAACATCCTGTATCCTCACATAGCTGCTGAATGTACGTTCGAGCTGGTCGTCCTGCTTTTGCGCGGCCATGTGTGGGGATCCATAAGAGTACAACTCTTATGAGTTCATCTCTGCTTCTCCAGCAGTGTCGTCTAACTTGAATAGTTTTCGTGATAGGGGGCAGGTGGTCGTACAGTTGGTGTCTTGTGGGGTGTTGCTGCCAGGACTTGTTCAGGATTGCACGCAGCATTCTTGTGTAATTGCCGTCTAGCTTCTTCTCCAGTCGTTTTGTTAGCGTCCATGTAGTGCATCCATATAGCAGTATCGATGTGACCGCTGCCTGGAAGAAACTGCGTTTCATTTTATCGGTTAGGTTTGATTTCCATATAATCGATAGCCTATTGATAGCTGTCCATGCTTTCGTTAACCTCGTTTCGATGTCCTTTTCGGTTGATTCGACGCTGCTTCCTAGGTACGTGAATTTGTCTACTAGTTTAAGTGGGGTTCCTTCTAGAGTGGAGATGTCCCCCGTTTGGTTATAGCACATATATTCAGTTTTGTGTGCATTAACATAGAGGCCTATGCTTGCTGCTGCTCGTTCCAAACTATGCAGAAGTGTTTCGGCTTGGTCAGGTGTATTTGCCAGTATCGCTATGTCATCGGCGTAGTCGGCATCGGTAATTGTTGTTGCGGGGTATCTTCTGCTTCTTTTCTTCGTCAGTTCGAAGCCATTCTCTTTTATTTTGTCAATCGATGTTCTAAGTACGTAGTCTAGACAAATGATAAAGAGGTACGGGGCCAGCGTGTCTCCTTGAAGTACTCCTGCTACAATGTCAAAGTATTCTGTGTCTCCTTCCGGTGATCGTACTTTTACTTTAGTGTTTCTATAGAGAATCGTTATTGCCGCTACGGTTTCTTTAGGTATGCCGTACGCTAGTAGGATTTGTTCCATCTTTCCTCTGTGAATGGAGTCGAAAGCCTTGGTAAAGTCGACAAATATTAATGTCGCTTGTAGGTTCTTTGCCCGTACACCTTCAAGGATTCTGCGGATGGTTAATATTTGTGAGGTCGTGGATCTATTTCTTCGGAAGCCATTTTGGTTTTTTCTAAGTATGTTGTCGATTTTGGGTTCTATTCGGTTTCGTAGTAGGGCATTGTAGATTTTGGCAGCTATGGATGTAAGTGTTATGCCTCGGTAGTTTTTGGCTAATCCGAGGTCCCCCTTTTTAGGGAAGGGGAGTATGCATCCCTTCATCCATCTATCTATCGGATTTTGATTGTATACTGCGTTGCAGTGTCGGAGCAGTATGTCGTCGAATTGTCTGGTCTTCCATACTTCCGGGGGAATTTCGTCCAGCCCTGCAGCTTTCCTATTTTTAATTTTTCTGAGAACCGAGTCGAGTTCTTCTTGTGAAAACGGTCCTAGTTTAATGTCTAATTGTTTGCTAATTATTCTGGTGATTGGTTCATGTGTTATTTTCGGTGGGTTTCCAAGTAAGTTTTCGAAGTGCTGTTTCCACAGTTTTATTCTTTCTTGTTGGTTTGCTGCTTTAAGTTTTGCTTTGGCTGTGTTCTTTCTTCTGCTCACTTCGTTTATTGTTTGCCAGGCTATTCTAGATTGTCTATCTTCCACCGAGTCTCTAATCTTATCTATCTGATTTTGAATGTATTCTGTCTGTTCCTTTATATATATGCCTGCTAATTGATATTGTGCCGTTTTTAGTTTTAAGGCATTTGTGTTTGTTGGGTTTTTTCGATAGTTTTTGGAGGCTGTTTTCACTAGTGCACGTTTTTCTTCACCTCTAAAGTTTCCCATGGGACTCTATATTTAGTTTTGATTTTTGTTGGAATGTATTTTGCTGCTGCCTCGAGGTGTGCATTGACGAAATTTTCGTATTCGTCGTTTGGTGTACTTTTTTCCGTCTTTTCTTGTAGTGTTTCGAATCTGTTTACCATCCTCAAAAAATCATTTGGAAATATAATGGACAGATATGTGGCCACATAAATATCTCAAGGACCGAGTCACCGTGGTGTAGTGGCTATGATGCTGAACTTCAACATCGAAGTAAGCAAGTTCGAACTCCTGTCAGGTTATTACATCCACTTTCGAACTAATTCTTTTGAAAACGGTATTAACCTCTTATCTACCTGAGCTATGGGTTAAATAGTACAACTACGATGCTTCGACAAAGATGGATTTAGCATTAAATAACCCACAAAGGTTGATATGCCATTAAAAAAACAAAGCAAACCAAAGCAAATCTCTAAATAAACAAATGTCTAAGATAAATACTTAATTGGAACAGTTACGACTGATTTGTAACAACCCACCCTTGACCGAGATGTATATTACCCCAGCGATTGCCTTCCTTGAGAGGCAGCCTAGACAGCTGGGGCTATATAATACACCGACTGCATCTCTTAAGAGAGGTAAGACCACCCACAACTAGTGTCCTGAATATGACTTTAAATCATCAGATAGCGAGGATCCAGCCATGAAGATTTGGGGAATGTGGAGTACCACTTCATTGCCGTTGGTTCCAGATCCCCTCTGACCCGGAGGGTAGCACCTGATAGGTTTCTATCTATGGGTCAAATAAAACAAAGTGTGTAAACAAAAGACTGATGTTAAATTGTGACAGTAATATAGCAATATTTGAAACTTAAAATGTGAGCATAAAAGGGCACTGGCTCGTTTAAGTATGTTATCAACAAAATGTGTTTACAAATCATATATTATGATGAATAGATATATATGTATAAAGAGGAGTTGGCATTAAATGAAATACAATAGTTGATATATCATAAAACCCATCCCAACCAAATCATATATATTAAATATATATGTATAAAGAGGATTTGGCATTAAATAAACTACAATAGTTGATATACCATAAAACCCAACCTAACCAAATCATATATATTAAATATTAAATTTAGCATTAAATAATACAATAGTTGATATATCAGAAAACCCAACCCAACCAAATCATATATATTAAATATATATATGTATAAAGAGGAGTTGGCATTAAATGAAATACAATAGTTGATATATCATAAAACCCATCCCAACCAAATCATATATATTAAATATATATGTATAAAGAGGATTTGGCATTAAATAAACTACAATAGTTGATATATCATAAAACCTAACCCAACCAAATCATATATATTAAATATTGAATTTGGCATTAAATAATACAATAGTTGATATATCAGAAAACCCAACCCAAGCAAATCATATATATTAAATATATATATGTATAAAGAGGATTTGGCATTAAATAAACTACAATAGTTGATATACCATAAAACCCAACCCAACCAAATCATATATATTAAATATATATGTATAAAGAGGATTTGGCATTAAATAAACTACAATGGATGATATGCCATAAAACCCAACCCAACCAAATCATATATATTAAATATTAAATTTAGCATTAAATAATACAATAGTTGATATATGAGAAAACCCAACCCAACCAAATCATATATATTAAATATATATGTATAAAGAGGATTTGGCATTAAATAAACTACAATAGTTGATATACCATAAAACCCAACCCAACCAAATCATATATATTAAATATTAAATTTAGCATTAAATAATACAATAGATGATATATCATAAAACCCAACCCAACCAAATCACATATATTAAATATTAAATTTGGCATTAAATAATACAATAGTTGATATATCAGAAAACCCAACCCAACCAAATCATATATATTAAATATATAAGTATAAAGAGGATTTGGCATTAAATAAACTACAATGGATGATATGCCATAAAACCCAACCAAACCAAATCCATAAGTGTTTCTGAGAATCACGAAGTCAAGGTACATACAGAATGTAAGAGAGTCGAATCGAAAACAGTTTTCCTTCACAGTGAGACAAGAATAAAAAGTTAGAATTTACTCGTTTATGATCGTGATTTTCAGGCTCTCTGTCAGTTATTTATTTGCTTAACTTAAATAAATAACATCGTGCATCCTATGGTGTAAACAATAGTATACTTATAGTAAAAAGTATTGAGATAATTTGGAGATGGGTGGGAAGTCAGTAAGATAAATTTTATAAGAAATTACCGAAACTTCCTTTGGCCAGCATTTCAATACTTGTCTTTCTTTTCTTATTTACCTTAGAAAAAAAATCCTTTTTTGAAGCTCGGGTAGATGAAAATGGACTGATGAACGTTTAAAAAATGATTGCGGGTAAATCCAATAGTTACTATCTGAACCTATACAGAATATATTGGGGAAAAAGTGTTTTTTCTGTGTTTTGTAGGATGCAAAAGGGGATTATTTATCAAAACTCCCATAAATCATAAAATGTAGAGATGTAAACTACCATCGGCGTCCGTGTTCTGACTTCGACATTAAATAACCAAGTAAGGGTTAACATGCCGTAAAACCAACCAATCATCTAACGAGCAGACCAACCAATCATTTTTCTTTAAATATTTGTTCTTTTTTTATCCTTTTTTTTATGGATTTATTCATAATTTCTTAATTTCATTCATTTTTCCGTGATTCTTTCTCTCTTTCTTTCTTCCTTTCTTTCTTTCTTTCTTTCTTTGATACAGCGCTTCGATATTTCATAGATTTTTCCTTCTTTCTTTCTTTCTATCTTTCTTTATTGATTCTTTCTTTCTTTCTTTCTTTGATACATCGCTTCGATATTTCATAGATTTTTCTTTCTTTCTTTCTTTGGTTGATTTTCTCATTCAGTAACTTTATTGTTTGTCTTTTTTTTCTTTTGTTCTATCATTTATTCTTTTATTTTTTTGTTTCATTAATTCAAGAAGAGAAAAAAAACCCCAAAAAACTAAAAAACAAAGGACAATTTTTTTCCTTTGTTTATTTCATATCTTGTCCTATTTCTAATATTTCTTTTTATGTTTTTTTCTTTCGTTCATAGAATTCTTTCTTTGTTTCTTACTTTGTTTAGTTAGGTCATTGTTTCTTCTTTTCGTTCTTTCTTTCGTTATCCATCCATCCCACAACTTTTTGTTTATTTTCCTTTTCCTTCTTTCTTTCCATCTTTGCTTTCTTCGGTTATATATTCTTCATTTCTTTTTCTGTCTCTAGGAACGTATTCATGTTTGTACATAAATATTCAGAGGACATTTCGTTGCATTTATTGACTCAGAATTTTTCATTATAGACGTCTAAATATTCATGAATAAATTCTGAGAGAGAGAGAGAGAGAGAGAGAGAGAAAGAGAGAGAGAGAGAGAGAGAGAGATTGTAGTTATGGAAAGGGTTAACGCCATCAGTTTTCGTAAATTCTGTCAAAATAAATTTATTAATATATGCATCTGAAGTTTTTATAGAAAGACACCTTCTTGGTACTATCTATCTATCTATTAAAAGCGATTTTAAAATTTACGATTTTGAACTATCGAACTATGTATATACATTCATATACGTCTCTGTGCATATATATATATATATATATATATATATATGGTTGTTTTTGTGTATGTGCATGTACATGTATGTAATAGTGTATAATTATTTATATAAACGTATTGATGAATTAACACACACACAAACAGACTATATATATATATATATATATATATATATATATATATATATACAATATAAGGATGGGCTGAAAAGTTAATTGTCGTAAACGCTCATATGACGTCATATCTATTGTTGATAACTTTTTTAACTAATCGTATGCAAGAATCGTAACGCCAATGGATGAATTGAAGACTATGCTGAAAAATAAACGTCATTTGATCACATTTCATGAGAGTATCTTGGACAGTCTATGAATCTTTCAGCCGACCGTCACCAGCCTATGAGCCTTTCACCGACCCTCGTCAGCCTATGCGCCTTTCAACCGATCCTCGTCAGTCTATGAACTTTTGTGCCGATTCATTTCAGCCTATGAACCTTTCGGCCCACTTTTCCACCAGCTTTTCCACCGAACCTCGTCAGCCTATGAATCTTTTTGCTCACCCTTACCAGCCTATAAGCCTTTCCACCGACCCTCGCCAGCCTATAAGCCTTTCAGCTGATCCTCGTCATACTTTGAGCCTTTCAGCCGACCCTCGTCAGCCTATGCACCTTTTAGCCAACCCTCGTCAGCCTACGATCCTTTCAGCTTATACTTGTCTGCATATGAGCCTTTCAACCGACCCTCGTCAGCCAATAAACCTTTCAGCCGACCCTCGTCAGCCTATGAGCCTTTCTACCAACCTTCGTCAGCTTACGATCCTTTCAGCTGATCCTCGTCAGCATATGAGCATTTCACTCAACCCGATGAATCTTTTGGTCAACTCTCGTCATAATATGAGCCTCTCAACCGACCCTCGTCAGCCTACGATTCTTTCAGCTGATCCTTGTTATCCTACGAGCCTTTCAGCCGATCCTCGTCTGCTTACGACACTTTCAGCCGACTCTTGTTTGCCTATGAACCTTTTCGCCGACCCTCGTCAGCCTATGCGCCTTTCAGCCGACTCTCATCATGATATGAGGCTTTCAGCCGACCCTCGTCAGCCAATGAACCTTTCAGCCGGTACTCGTATATATATTGGAGGCGCTCGTGATATACTGGTTATCATTGTTGGAAATAGACACGGGGAACAGACTTATAATCCTGGTTGTTTGCATTTTACATAGTGCTAAGGCCCCGGTGAAAAGTATGCATTCAACTATTCTCCCTCTAGCTATGTGCAAATATTAGGAAAGAATGTGCTCTTTAACCTTGGTATGGCAACTGGTATTGGAGAAGGAAAATTCTGAATTCAAACCTGTTAAAATACACTAAAAAATTGACCTAGTGTCAAACCCTGCACGTGAGGAGGAGTTGGTAAATAAACATACATACATACATACACACTTATATAAGTTTATATATACACACCGTAGTTAGCTACTACAACGAGGTGTAGGGGAGGGCGCTACTCCTTTTATCTGGATTGCTCCACTTTACTCTTGATACATATCTTATATTGCTGAGTGTTAAGCAAGTAGGTATTTAAGTACCATTTTTAAAGTCTTTGGTATGACGCGACCTAGGACTGAACCTAGGTCTCCCGGGCCATTGGCAAACACTCTCTCTCTATATATATGTATGTATAAATATACATATGTGTGTGCATTTATGTATGTATAAACAGGAATTTATGCAACAAAAAGCATAATTTTCACATAAACTGTGGAAATGAATTGATGTCTAAAAGTCGGTTGAGCCACACACATACACTCACACACACACACACACACACACACACATATACATATATATAGAGAGAGAGTGAGAGAGACGTGAAGAAAGAGAGATTCCTTGAGAGTGAATGAATGTGTATAACACAAATATTTCCATTTCAGTATAAAGACCTCGAAATATTTAACGTGCCTTGGGCCAAGAAAGTACTTACGCTCATAAAACATACAACGCTTCTCATTTTGAAAGATTTTTACTGGGCCAGTTTAGACATGTACTAGTTGTGGGGGTGAAATGTCGTTCTTCCTATCCATTTTGGCCCGAATTCTCGGCGCCCCACCCTACAAGATCGTTTCGCTTGCTCATTAGATGAAGGAATAAATTTACCATTTATTTTGAGAGATTGCTGCACTCAATGACATTATTTCATTCATTATTATTATCATTATCCTCTTTTGAGAGTTTTTCACACCAGCGTTAGCTGATGGTTTTTCACTGGAGTCTGACTGACAGCAAGTCTCCTTTAATCTCTTGGCCTCTTCTTAGAATTATCCCAAATCTCAACAATGCAGGTGTTTGGATGGTCTCTACTCGATCTTTTATTTTCAAGTCCTCCAGTCTCTGTATCAATCCTTTAGTGACTACATCGAGCGTCAAAATTACCGTCACTTTTATATTCTATAGTTTTCTCAGATCTCTAGCAAAGTCTAGATATTATTATTACAATTATTATTATTATTTAATCTTTTACGAGTTTTTCACAATAGCATTAGCTGATTGGTGGTTTCTCACTCGAGTTTGAGTCACAACAAGTTTTCTCAAGGATCCAGGACTCTTCTCAGTATTCTGCCCGATGTCAGTAATGCAACAGTTTCGATGGTCTCCGCTCGTCCTCTTATTTCCAAATCTTCCAGTCCTTGAACCAATCCTTTGGTGACTGTACCAAGAGCACCAATTACTATAGGTATAACCGTCACTTTCATGTTCCACAGTTTTTTCAATTCCCTAGCAAGGTTCAGGTACTTATCTTTCTTTTCGCTTTCATTCAATTTCATCGTGTGGTCAGCCGAGACAGCAAAGTCCACAATTCGGCATCTTCTGTTTTTTTTTTATTTTGTTCATTATTACAAAGTTTGGTCGTTTGGCCGAAATTAGGTGATCCATTTGTATCTTAAAATTTCAGATGAGTTTGTGCGTCTCATTTTCCAGGACAGACTCTGAACTGTGCATATACCATTTGTTCGTATGGTCAAACTTCAATTTCTTGCACAATTCGCAGTGGATCACCTTGCCCATCCAGTCGTATCTAGTCTTATACTTGTTCTGTGCTAATTTGCTGCATTCGCTTATAATGTGATTGATCGTTTCGTCTCTATCACCACATAACCTACATCTGCTGTTTTGTTATCATTTTTTACAGGCGAATTTGTCACACCTTTAGTATCTGATAGTTTTCCACGGGAGTCTAAGTGACCGCAAATTTTCTTATGTCTGTAGGACACTTCTATTAAAACTAACCGGTTTTTGTTATGTTGTCATCTAGATGGTTTCTATTCCTCTTGTAATCTTCAGTTCTTCGAGTATCCTTTCCAGTTTCTGAGGGACCGCTCCAGACAATTTCATATTCCATCGATTTTTCAGGTCTCTGGCGAGGTCCATGTATGGTTAAACTTTTTTGCTCTCTTTCACTTTTCCTCTATGTTCTGCTGGAACAGTATCGTCTATGACGTGACAGGTTCTTTCTTTCTCGTTAATTCAAATTAATTCTGGTTTTATAGTCCAGACTTAGTGATCCGTCTGTATAGGAATGTCTCAGAGAATTTAATGTGTCTTAGTTTCTTGTGCATATGCTAATTGGTAAAAGAAAGTAAAGTTGGCCGTCCTTTGTCGAGGGTGACTCGAAGGCTCCCTTTTCGATAGCTACTACACCGGGGTGTAGGGGAGGGCGCCACAACTTTCCCTGGATTGTTCCATTTTACCCTTGATCCGTACCTTATAAAGCTGAGTGTTAATCAAGAAGGCATCAAGTACTATTTTTTGAGGCTTTGGTAAGACTCGACCTTGGATTAAACCCCGGTCTCTCGAGCCATTGGTGATCATTCTTACCTTTATGCTAATGGGCCTTTCAAAGTAAAGTTGGCGACCGTAGTTAAGGGTGACCCGAAAACTCTCTTTCCCATAGCTAGTACACTAAGGTGTAGGGGAGGGCGCAACTCATTTCCCTGGATTGTTTCACTTTACCCTTGAACTGTACCTTATAAAGCAGAGTGTTAAGCCAGGAAGCATCAAGTACCATTTTTGAGTCGTTTGTATGACTCGACTTGGGATTGAACCCCGGTCTTCTGGGCCATTGGCGAACGCTCTACCCGATAGGATGGTCAAATTTTAATCTCCTGTATAATTCCTTGCGGATCACCTTCCTTAAGCAGTCATGCCTTGTCTTGTATTCCTTTTGCGCCAGTTTGTTGTATTTTTTTATGTTATTAACGGTCTCACCTCGGTCTGTATGTTGCCTTCAATTGCTATTTCGTTGCGTATTATCAATTTTAAGGCTTGATATAATTGATTCTTAAAAGAGATTCAGTTTCTTGCGTTAAGCTTCTCTTTTCTCGCCCTGTCCAGATCATCACTTGCGCAATTTCTCCATTTTGTCGCTTAAAGTATCCGTACAGTTGTTTTTCTTTCTATTTCTCTTTTGTAGTTTTTATTTTATTTTGTTTGCGTTTATATTATTGGCTTAATGAGTAGAGTGTTCGCCAATGGTCCGGGAGATCAGAGTTCTATCCCCGGTCGAGTCATACCAAAGCCTCCAAAATGGTACTTGATGCCTTCTTGCTTAACACTTAGCTTTATAAGGTACGGATCAAGGGTAAAGTGTCTGGAGTCTGAGTGCCAGCAAGTCTTCTCAGGTCTCCAAGATTCTTCTCTGTATTCTGGTCAATCTCAAGAATACTGAAGTCTGAATGGTCTCGATTCTTACTTTGATGTTCAATTCTTTCAGTCCCCTTTCTAAGTATTTTGGGACCGTCCAAGTGCAGCAAATACTTCTGGTATCACCGTCACCCTCATTTTATTTCTCTAGGAAGATCTAAGTATTTGCGTATCTTTTCGCTTCACTTTAATTTCACTCTGTAGTCTGCAGTATCATCAAAATCTACTAACGGCAGGTTCTTTTTTTAAATTAGTACGCGGTCAGGTCTTCTGGGCTGGATTAAGAGATCTGTTTCTCTCTCAAAGATAGAGAATTTTATGCGTTTCATTCTCCAGAACGATTCTGGTTTGTGCCTATATAATTTGGTAGCATGTTCAAATTTCGGTTTCTTATACCAGTAAATCTCCTTCCTCCAAATCTTGACATATTTTCGTCTCTCGGGTGTGAGGCCTTGTGCATCGTCATCAGTTTTCTTATCCTTTGATCCAGACTTTTAGGAAGGGGAAATTGAAACCTCTTTTTCTAAGATATCACTGATCTTTTTTTATCTAAACTCAATGTGACTAGTGCTTTGATTGAATTTCCTTTGCATATACAAACCGAGAAACTATGTTATAATATAAATGATATTAATCCATGCATTGAATATCATACACACACAAACACTTCCTATATATATATATATATATACATGTATTTATTTGTTTCTTTGTTTAATTGAATATCAACCTTTGTGGATTATTTAATGCCAAAACTATCCTTGTAGAAGAAGAGCAACAGGGTGTCTCAAAATAGATGCAACCCAAAAATATGATTATGATTTATTATTGAGACAAACGCAGTGGCGGTCATTTGGATCACGTCTTGTAAAAATGCATCATTTCAGCTAGAGACATCCAATCAATATTTTTTTAATTGTTATTATATCAGCTTCCAGGAGATGCAATCTTTTTTGAATTTCTTGTCTCAGTGACAAATCATTATCATATTAATAGGTTGCATCTATTTTGAGACAGTTTCAAATGATTTTTGTCCCCCAAAAAGTAATGACGGAAAATATTTTTTCTGCTCTTGTTTAAAGCATTGGGATCAAGGATTGATAATTATTATTGTATACTATTGTATAATATTGTATACAAAAAAAGAACAGAACATTATTATAAGTAGAGTTATTAGCAGTCACATGGGTCCCATTTATACTGAGACACCCTATTTTTAGTCCAAAACTGGGGGCTTAATGGAGTTCTATACTTTTCCGAAGGGCATTAGTCCGAAAATGAACGTAAAAGCTCAACTGGACTTCGAACCCATTTACATTGAGGTCTCAGCCCAACACTTCAGCTTTTGGCTGTACAAATAACAGCCACAAAACTAATAAAATCGGTTAAAGATTAGAGTTGTAAGGAAATAACAGTTAAAGAGATTAATTGGTGAAAATAGAATTAACAACAAGAAAGAGTGAAAGGTGATCTTACAGATACTTTCAAAATAATCAAATTTCTAATTATGGTTGACATTTTTTAAAAATGCTTCTCCTCAAACTGGAAATTTATTGTCAAAATAGATTTCTAAATGTAAGTCTAATAACCAGTTGGATTTTTTGCTTATAAAGTGTTGTATCGTGGGAACGAAGAGATACGCAGTGAAATAAACAGTTAATTATTTATCAACTGAAGTTGTACTGTCCAAAAATATGTCTCGGGCTGTGGGTGTTACGTCCCAAGTTGGTCATACTACTGACCGAGATCTTTCAGTACCGGATATTTGTCTCTGCCTCCCACTAGACAGGGCTTGACACAAGGTCAATGACCCGAAAGTCAGGCTCGAGCCTCAGCTGCTCATCGGCCCACTTTGTGCAATATGGGCCTGATGAGCCTAGCTGGACTTGGATCCAAATCTGGGTCCAGGCACGTATGCCTGATTATAGCTTAAACGGGGCAGCAAGTTCCAGTGCTATACAAGGGTGACAAAGGTGTTAGTGTTGCAGTTCACATGGTGACCCAGCCGAAGCCGGGGGACTTTCGACCTCAAGTCTACCATGGGGCATTGACCGTCCGGCACGGATGCCAGACAGTCTGTTGAAAAACTTCTGCACGAAGCAGAGATCTTTCAGTACCAACGTTTTTAAGAAACACGACGTCTTTCTCTTGTGGGAACCTTACCCATCTTACTATAATGGACTCTTCTCACTGTTAATAACAGTACCGAGATTTCGCTGCCAGAAGTGCAGATCACTATCGGTGTTATACGAACTGTACGAGACTTCTTACCTTTTCTATGTAACTCTATCTTTCTTGTGTAATATAATGTTATCTAATATCAGTGTTTGCGCTTTCATTAGTGACCCTTTCCGGGGCCAGGACACTTTCAGACCTCCGCGATACCGAAAGTCACGTAGTACAAGCCACTATACAATATAAAGTAATATGTTTTTAGAAAAAATTGCCCAATCAGATCTAAAACCGCAATAATGTAAAAATAATGATTAAATTGGATAGTTTCCGAGAAAATAGCTAGAAAAATAATTGAACCCCCTTTTTGAGAACAATCAGATGAATTTCTTAATAGAATTCGAACAGTGTATAGAAATTGTATTAATAGAGTATATGTTCTTTATCTGTAAAGATACTTAAAACTAAGATTGATTTGAGAAGATAGTAAAATGAGGAGATGGACAAGGAGGCATAACAAACAAGCAAATAAATAATAAATCCACGTCTGTTTGTTAAATATTGACCCTCGACCGAGCCGTCTATCAAGAGATGCACCTGGGCAAATAAGCGGAAGAATAGCAGAAACAGGTGGACGTCAAACAATAATATAACTTGGGCACAGACGGCTTGAGTCAGTTGGAGACAAGATGCCGAATTGAGAGCCAGCGGCAGACAGAGGGCTTTGGGCCCTCAGTGACCCACGGTTGAGCAACCCAGCCAAAATGAGAAAGAAGTACTGGTGGGTCAATATAGCAGTCTGCCTCCGTCTTCAGCTCATCTCTCATACACCACCAACATCGCCCTTTCGAGAATAAAGTGTGCGATATATATTTTTATAAAGAAGAGTGTTCGTTTGTTCATTGAAGTTCGTATATTATGTTTGATTATGTTTCTGTCTATATTTGTATATGTATGTGGCTATACAACACGTTCACTTAACTAGAAATCTTCCGCTTCCGGTCTGAAAGTGGTGCATTCACAAAGTAAATGTAGTTCGACTACAGTTCAATCCGCACATCACACTCATCATCATCATCATCATCATCATCATCAAGGCGTGCTGACAGCACGGATTTCCTTGACTCTTTCTTTCTTTATCCCTCTTTATCGCCATCCGTCCCTATTGGCCATCGCAGTTCGTAAGTCCTCTAGAAGGATCTCAGTGTTTGCATAGAGCTGATAACTTTTTTAGTTCTTGTTTGTCGGCCCACACTAGTGGGTGGAAGTCCGTGAGAGAACTCCACTTATCAGTTCGTCCTTATTTCGCCTGCATGTCTTGTTTGTTTTACTTTGATGATTTTCGAGATTGATGGCAAATGGCCTTACAGATATTGTTATGTAAGGTCCTGCTTCCAGGATTTGTTCAAAACAGTACGCAGCTTCCTTGTGCAGATCTCATCAAACCTTTCATCTAGGCGTTTCATTTAAGTCCAAGAGACACGGTTATAGTTTCGAAGAATTCTGGTCTTTATTTTATCAACGAGAGAGAGAGAGAGAGAGAGAGAGAGAGAGAGAGAGAGAGAGAGAGAGAGAGAGAGAAAACTGCAATAAAACGAACATGAGAAAGGGGAAGAGCGTGTGTGTGTGTGTGTGTTTGAGAGATAGAGAGAACTGCAATAGAGTAAACAAGAGAGAGAGGGAGAGAAAGAACTGCCATAATGCAAACGAGAGAGAGAGAGAGAGAGAGAGAGAGAGAGAGAGAGAGATCAGATTTCCATATGGTCGTTAACTTTTCCTGTACTTGTTTTATATTTCATCAATCAGAGAGAGATAGAGATAGAGAGAGAGAGAGAGGACTGAAACAGAGCGAACGAGAGAGAAAGATAAGGATTGTGTATGTGAGTGTGTTTGAGAAAGAGAGAGAGAGAGAGAGAATTCAGATTTTATTTGGATTAAAACGAGTGTTGCGCTAGAAGATTTTTTGAACTGTTCAGGAAAATTCGTATCAGAATCTGAGCTGAAGTCATCGATAGCGAGCCTTTAACTTTACAGTTTGAAGCAGAAAATATTACTATCACATTCTTTCTATCTGCATAATCATGTATGGATGAATTTACCCAATAAGTATTGACTCTCCCTTGTGAATATACTTATATACTTATTGGTCTTGGAACCTGTTTTCACTACAGAGTACTTATCAATTCAGCAGTTATGATAACATGAGGATTGAATTAGATAAATATATAGATAGATATGGACAGAATTAGAGAGATAGATGTGATTTCACCGGGAGAGATAGATTGAGAGATAGATGTGATCAGAGTGAGATAGATAGATAGATAGATGTGATTACACTGGGAGAGTTAGATAGAGAGATAGATGGCATCAGAGTGAGATAAATAGATAGATAGATCAAAGTGGGATAGATAGATAGATAGATAGAGAGATAGATGTGATTATACTGGGAAAGATAGATAGAGAGATAGATGTGATCAGGGTGGAATAGATAGATAGAGAGACAGATAGATAGATGTGATCAGAGTGCGATAGATAGATAGATAGATAGATAGATAGATGTGATTACACTGGGAGAGATAGATAGAGAGATAGATGTGATCAGAGTGCGATAGATAGATAGATAGATAGATAGATGTGATCAGAGTGCGATAGATAGATAGATAGATAGATAGATGTGATTACACTAGGAGAGATAGATAGAGAGATAGATGTGATCAGAGTGAGATAGATAGATAGATAGATAGATAGATAGATAGATAGATAGATGTGATTACACTGGGAGAGATAGATAGAGAGATAGATGTGATCAGAGTGCGATAGATAGATCGAGAGATAGACATGAACAGACTGGGATAGATATTAGCTTATTACCCAAATACTGTCCGATTTTAGAATAAATCTTTTAAATTCTGTTCAATGATTTTATTTTCACAGTAGTTCTATAAAAATTCATATTCTCAATAAGTGTAGCGTCCAATTTGTTAATTTTCAATCACTTCTTTCAGAATTCGATTTTAAAGGTTATATATTCCTTATTATGAACATGAAAAAAGACGTGATACGTTTAATTCTTAAAAAATAAGTTCCAGCTTGCTCATAATGCCGATTAAGTATCTGCCAATATCAACAGAGAATGGGGCGAAGGATCTACTTGTAATAAGACAGTCCAACACTGGTTTCAAAAGTTCCGTAGTGGGAATACGAATCTTGAAAATCAGGGGGGTAGAGGACGTCCATCTGAAATAGATGACTAACATATGAAAATACTTGTTAAAAGTCACGTCAAAGTATCAACGGTAATGGGTGTCAGCATTTCAACAATACGCGATTATCCCAAGAAAATTGCTAAGGCGAAGAAACTAGATAAATAGGTTCCACATGAATTCACTGAAAGTCAAAGAACTCGACATGTTGAAACGTATTTGATGTTACTCCTACGGGCCTCAAACGATCCTTTTCTTGATCTAATAGTGACACCTGACGAGAAATGGATCCTTTTAATAGACTGATCGAGAGACAGACATGAACAGGCTAGGATAGATATTAGCTTATTACCCAAATACTGTCAATTTTAGGCTAAATCCCTTTAAATTCTGCTCATTCATTCTATTTTCATAATAGTTCTTTGAAAATTCATGTTCCTTATCATAACCCTTTATGACAATCGTAAACGATCGGTTCAATGGCTTGATCATGACGAAGTACCTAAACACTTCAAAACCGAAATTGCATCAACAGAAGTTTATAGTGACTGTCTAGTGGTTTGCCATTGGCGTTGTTGATAAAAGCTTTCTTGAATTCAACACTGCAGAGGTTTACTGCCAGCAACTGAAATATTTATCTGACCTTCTATCAGGTAGGATTTGACAAAACTTCATTTTAATATGGAGAGCCATGCATGAATCAATAATCATGCACGACCATCACAAAAAATGCTTGACCCCGTCTTTATTCCCCTTTTGGGGCGCAGCTGGATGAAACAGATATTCAGTTAAGCAGAATGCAACCAGCACTGGTCAATCGATAAAGTCCAATTTTGCTTCATAACAATGATTGTCGACATATTACCCGAATTACACTCAGGATATGAGACCATATTCATCTCATCTCTTAACCACCAACTTCTATTTTTTCAAGCATCTGGACATTTTACGCCCCAAAATTCCGTTCTAAAGGAGAACTAGAAACTGCACTTAAATATTTCTTGGCATCTAGACGTTTAAGGTTTTATCAGACTGGGATAAATAACGATGTTAATCGATTGAAGAAATGGATAGATGGTTAGCGATCATATTTTAACTGATGAAAACACTGTTTAAATTTATTGATTCAGGAATAAAAGTTTATTCTAAAATCAGACATTATTTTCCGAAAAACCTAATTGATAGATAGATAAGAATTGATATAGATAGATTGATGGAGAGAAGGAAATAGACAAGAGCAGACTCGGGTAGATGGACACGAACAGACTAAGATAGATAGATAGATATATAGTTGGGGAGAGATAGAGAAGGATAGATAGATAGATTGATAGTTGGGAGAGAAGAATAGACTGAGATAGATAGATAGATAGATAGATGGAGAGATGGAGAGAAACAGAGAAGAATAGACTGATATATATATATATATATATATATATATATATAGAGAGAGAGAGAGAGAGAGATAGATAGATTGATAGATATATAGTTGGGGATAGATAGAGAAGGATAGATAGAGAGATTGATAGTTGGGAGAGAAGAATAGACTGAGATAGATAGATAGATAGATAGATAGATAGATGGAGAGAAACAGAGAAGAATAGACTGATATATATATATATATATATATATATATATATATATAGAGAGAGAGAGAGAGAGAGAGAAGAGAGATAGATAGATAGATATATAGTTGGGGAGAGATAGAGAAGGATAGATAGATAGATTGATAGTTGGGAGAGAAGAATAGACTGAGATAGATAGATAGATAGATGGAGAGAAACAGAGAAGAATAGACTGATATATATATATATATATAGAGAGAGAGATAGATAGATAGATAGATAGATATATATATAGTTGGGGAGAGATAGAGAAGGATAGATAGATAGATTGATAGTTGGGAGAGAAGAATAGACTGAGATAGATAGATAGATAGATAGATGGAGAGAAATAGAGAAGAATAGACTGATATATATATATATATATATATATATATATATATATATATAGAGAGAGAGAGAGAGAGAGAGAAAAAGATAGATAGATATATAGATGGGGAGAAATAGACAAGAATAGACTGAGATAGATAGATAGATATGAACAAAGTAAGATTGATAGATAGATATCCTTATGTATCCATGAGATAAATAGATATACATGCGTATCCGTGTGTGTGTGTGTGTGTGTGTGTGTGAAACTACTTTTACTCCATCATATGAACGGACACATGAGCACACAGACGTGTGCGCAAAAAACAATTTCAAAAAATGTACGGGCATACATATACAACGTTGAAATTTAGTGTTGTCTTTCTCCCAAACTGGTATCCTCCCAAGCAAGAAACTCTTTCCTATCCGATCATCGAACTTAGTGCAACGGTAGAGAGATTTGATGTATTCATACTTCTACCCTTAGGAGACAACAGCAAAATAAACCTAAGTGGCCTCAACTTTATATATATATCATCATCGTCATCACGTCGTGCTGCCAGCACGGATATCCCTGACTCTCTCTCTCGCCACTTCTCCCTATCATTCATCGCCTCCGGCAGGTCTTCAGGGTTACATCCTGTGTCCTCGCATAGTTGCTGTATGTAAGTTCAAGCTGGTCGTCCTGCTTTTGCACGGCCATATGTGGGGGTCCATAGGAGTACATCACTTATGAGCTCGTCCTTGCTTCTCCAGCAGTGTCCTACTTGTCTGGTTCGTCTAACTTGTATAGTTTTTGTGATGGGGGGCAAGTGTCCGTATAGTTGGTGTCTCGTGGGGTGTTGTCGCCAGGACTTGTTCAATACTGCTCTCAACATTCTTGTGTAATTTCCGTCTAGTTTCTTCTCTAGCCGTTTAGTTAGCGTTCATGTAGTGCATCCATATAGCAGTATCGATACAACTGCAGCCTGGAAGAAGCTGCGTTTCATTTTATCGGTTAGGTCTGCTTTCCATATGATCGAGAGCCTATCGATTGCCGTCCATGCTTTCATCAGTCGTGTGTCGATGTCTTTTTCGGTTGATGAGACGCTACTTCCTAGGTAGGTGAATTTGTCTACTCGTTTCAGAGAGGCTCCGTCTTGTGTGGCAATGTTGCCCGTTATATATATATATATATATATATATATATATATATATTTATATATATATTGGGAGGAAACAAATATTCGTACACGTACAAATTTTTAATCTTTTGCATTTCCAATTAATGAATAAACTTACTTTTTATATAATTTTCTGTACACAAGATGCATAAGAACTAACTATGCATAGAAGACAGAAAAAATTGATTTAATAGAAATAGATAATTTTAATGGGTAAAAAAGGCATTCGTACAATATGAAATAGAATACATAATCTTTTAATTCTTTGTAGAATTGTCATTATTCTCTTCTACTGCAACCAACCTCTTCTTGTAGTTTTCTATAACTGATTTGCAAATTTTAGTTGGTATTTTGTTTCATTCTTTTTCGCGTATGGTATTCAGATACAGAATATTTGTTGGAGCTCTCAAATGGATTTGAATTTTTAAATAACGCAACCGATTCTCGATTGGGTTTAAATCTGGGGATTGAATTGGCCATTTCAGGATATTTGAATTATTTTCAGCAAGCCATTTCTTCGTAGATTTTGCTGTGTACTTAGGATCATTATCTTGTTGGAAAATCCAATCAGGAGGAAGACTCTAGATTTTCAACCAAAATCATTAAATTTGCATCCAAAATATTTTGATATGCTGCAGCATTCATTCTACCATCTATTACTGATTTGTTGCCAGTACCTTTAGCAGAAAAACCTCAAACCATCATGCTTCCACCTCGAAATTTCACTGTGTTCTTTCGTTTGAAGACATCGCCATCTTACCTCCATACATGATTTCAAGGATTACGTCCAAACAACTCAATTTTGATTTTGTCCATAATACTCTTTCCCAATACGATTTTTCCTTATCCGTTTGTTCATGAAATAATTTCAACCTGGCATCACTGAGTCTTTTCAATAGCTGAGGAGATTTTATGACTTTAGATTGTTCCTATGAATTTCAATGTTTATTGTCTGTTTAGTGACACAGATTCCTGATGAAAGCAAATCATCCTGCAACTCTTGATTGGATTTTGTTTAATTTGATGCATTGAAGATTTTGAAGAAATCTTTGATGGAGTACCTGTTCTTTGGTTTTCAAAAAATTTGTATTTTTTTATACCTTGCAATTAATGAACTAATAGTAGTAAATGGAATATTTTATTTGTCGCAGATTTTCCTGAAAATTTTACCTTCTTTCCAGTGCTTCTTTTTGCAAATTTGTCAATTCTTTAGCTCTTGCCAATGATAACTTTCTTGCACGAATATCAATTACGAAATGTTCTGTTTGTATTTTTTAAACTAAAAATAACTACTGGTAAGATTATAGGAACATTCTAGAATATCCCATTTGACTAATCTTGGGTATTAAAGTAATTAAAAAGTTTTAAAATCTGAAATTTGCACTGTACAAATATTTTTTTCACCCATTAAAATCGACAAATGCGATTTATTTCAATTAAATCAATTTTTTTCTGTTTTCTTTACATATCTAATTATTATGCATCTGTGTATAGTTAATTATCTGAAAAGCACGTTTATTCATTCGTTGGAAGTACACAAAAATCAAAAATTTGAATGTGTACGAATATTTGTTTCCCCGAATGTATATATATATATATATATATATATATATATATATATATATATATATATATATATGTGTGTGTGTGTGTGTGTGTGTGTGTGTGTGCAGTAATATACTAAGCGCTTTGCTCAAAAGTGGAAAATATATACATGAATATGTAAGTATGAATATATATACAGAGAGAGAGAGAGAGAGAGAGAGAGAGAGAGAGAGAATGAGAGAGAGAGAGAGAGAGAGAGAGAGAGAGAGAGGGAGAAGATATTAAAGTAGAAAACAGGTATGAGGAAGGGAAGAGAAAAGGAATAGAGGAAGAAATATTGAAACGACAGATAGGGAGGTGAAAAGAGAGAAAGACAAAAGGGAAATAAATGAACAGGAAAAAATGAGGTAGAAAGAGTTGAAAAAAGTTGCGCGTGGGACAGAGAGAGAGAGAGAGAGAGAGAGAGAGAGAGAGAGAGAGAGAGAGAGAGATTTGTTGGGTTGTTGGTAATGAAGGTAGGGAAGAGAAAAGAGATTGACTGAGAGCAAAAAAAGAAAGAACAGGATAAAAAGAGAGATAGAGTGAAAAGATAAAGTGAACTTTCCAATGTCAAAAGTCAAGAATTAATCTCAATTTCCTCGTTTATCATCTGAAGTCTTTTGAAAATCTCCAGGTCGTTTCCTTTCAATCCCCCTACCCATAAACCTTTAACACTAGTGCCAACCTTTTTTAACCCTCAAATCAAATCTCCACCCCAATCTTTTGTTTATTTATCTATTTTTTGGGTAGCGGGTATTATGGATAGGTTGTTTTCAACTTCATCTGACCTTCCGACATAACTGGACATTCGTATATACTGAACGATAGATAAAATAATGATATTGACTCAATGTTCTGGGCTCATAAAAATACAGAACAATTTTTGTGTATGTACCGACCGGATTAGTATGTATACTGCCGAAATATAGAAAAATGCCGTTCATGGTGACCCATTGATAATAAGATGCCTGTATAGTTTTATCTATTAGTAAGGATATGATTTTTAAACTCGTAAGTATTGGAAGGATTGTTGACAATCAATTATAATTGAAATTAATGTTATTATCAATGTTACTATTAATATACTTGTATTTAAATTATACTTACAACTCTACATAAAATAAAAAAACAAAAAATAGGATAAAAAAATAATATATATATCATTTTACACCTTGCGAGATTTTTGCACCTGTTTTAAGTGTTATGCAGTCGGCTGGTGGGGGCTTTAAAATACACCGACTGCATCTCTGCAGAGGAGTAATACCCCACTCCAAAGAGTCTCTTGGAGTGTCTTACCCTAAACAATTTGATGGTGAAGCTCTATTCCTGAAGCTCTGGGGAATGTGGAGTACCCCTTCTGCACCTCTGCAGAGAGGTCGGAGCCCCCTCCCCAACAAGCGTCGTAGATATGACACTAAACAATCTGACGGTGAGGTTCCAGTAATGCTGGAGCTTTGGAGAATGTGGAGTACCCCTTTATTGCCATCGCTCCCAGATCCACTAAGGCCCAGAGTTGTAGTATCTGTTAGGGTCATATATATGGGTCAAATAGAACTAAACTGAGTACTGGGGTGTCCTCGTGGTGTAATGGTTAAAGCGATGGACTGCGGAATCGTAGTACGCGAGTTCGTACTCCAGTCGTGCTATTACGTTCATTTTCAGACAAATACTCTTGGGAAAGGTATGAACCCCCTTATCCTCCCAGCTATGGGTTAAATAGTACCACTACTGTTCTTCTAGGAGAATGGCTTTGGCATTAAATAAACTACAAAGGTTGATATGCCATCAAACAAAGAAACCAAACCAAACCTAAACTGCGTATTTATGCTAAACTGAATTGATTCAAATGGACGTGTTTTTGTATGCTCAACTGAATTATTTGAAATAGGACTGTTTGACCTAACTGAATAGCTTGAGATAGAAATGTTTTTGACAATTAAACAGTATACAAAAGCTGAACTGTTTGAAATAGAACTGTTTATTTGTATGAAATGAATTTGGCATTAAATAGCCTACAAAGGCTAGTATGGCATAAAACCCAAACAAACAAATAAACAAACTGTTTTAATAGGTAGTTTTTCGCTGAAGTTTTTAGTGACAACAATTTCCTCCAGTTGGGTGAGGCTTTAAAATACACTGACTGCATCTCTGCAGAGGAGTAATACCCCACTCCAAAGAGTCTCTTGGAATGTCTTACCCTAAACAATTTGATGGTGAAGCTCTATTCCTGAAGCTCTGGGGAATCTGGAGTACTCCTTCATTGTCATCCAATTTACCAACCCCCTCCGCTCGGGCAGGATATGACACAAGGTCAATTTTTACCCATAGCTGGAGGGAGAATAATTGGATTCATACCTTTCCCAAGGGTATTAGTGCTATGTGAAATGCAATGAGTTTCGTCCAGGATTTGAACTTTATTGTCATCGCCATCACTCCCAGGTCCACTCAGGCCTGGAGTGGTAGCACCTGATAGATTCCTAACTATGGGTCAAATAGAACTGTTTGGTATTAAATTTATGTGCAAACAAATGGCTTATGCAAAATTGAATTGTTAGAAATATAATTGTTTTATTGGCCAAGTGGGTAGAGTATTCGCCTATGGTCTCGGAGTCCTGGGTTCAATCCCAGGTTAAGTCATACCAAAGATTTTAAAAATGGCACTTGATGCCTCCTTGCTTAAAATTCAGCAATATAAGGTACGTATCAAGGGTAAAGTGGAGCAATCAAGGGAAAAGAGTAGCGACCTCCCCTATACCTCGGTGTAGTAGCTATTGAAAAAGGAGCCTAATGGTCGCCCTCGACTACGGTCGCCAACTTACTTATTATTTAACTCTGTGTAAGCAAATGACTGATGTTTAATTGAATTGTTAGTGATACATAACAATACTGAAAACCATCTAACTGTATGCAAATGAATGAATCGTGTTGAATCGAATATTTAGTGCTGAATAGCATTTAACTATGTAAAAACAATAACGATACTAGTGTACAAACACATTAGTTCTAACTCATTTAAAAATGAAATTACCTACAAACTGTTCATTTACAAATCAACCGGGACATTGGCCCAGCGGTTAGAGTGTTCGCCAATGGCCCGGGAGACCTGGGTTCAATCCCAGGTCGAGTCATACTAAAGACTTTAAAAATGGAACTTGATACCACCTTGCTTAACACTCAGCATTATAAGGTACGGTTCAAGGGTAAAGTGGAGCAATCCTGGGAATGGAGTAGCGCCCTCCCCTACACCTTGGTGTAGTAGCTATCGAAAAGGGAGCCTTCGGGTCACCCTCGACTATGGTCGCTAACTTTACTTTACTTACTTACATAGCAATACTTGAAACTATCTAACTGTGTATAAAAATGATCTCAGGCTCGTTTAAAAATCCATCATCAAAATGTGCTTATAAATCATATGTTTAATATATATGTAAAAGCAGGATTTGGCATCAAATAACTAACGATGGTTGATATGCCATGAAACGAAACCCAACCAAACGAAACCCAACCTAACCAATCATGTATCAATGTTTTTGGCAATCATCACAACTTCCTGATGATCACCTGTTGTCAGAGGGAGAAATAAAAATAACGATTTGCAATGAAAAAGATATCTTATTTCTGTTTTTCTAATTCCTTTTGGTTAATCAATCTATCTATCTTTCTATCTATCTATGTATCTATGTTTATCTTATTTGATTCTTGCCTGCCAATCTATCTATCTATCTATCAATCTACCTATCTATGTTTATCTTATTTGATTCTTGCCTACCAAGCTATCTATCTATCTATCTATCTATCTTTCTAGGTTTATCTTATTTGATTCTTGCCTGACAATCTATCTATCTATCTATCTATGTTTATCTTATTTGATTCTTGCCATCTATCTATCTATCTATCTATCTATCTATCTATCTATCTATGTTTATCTTATTTGATTCTTGTCTGCCAATCTATCTATCTATCTATCTATCTATCTATCTATCTATGTTTAACTTATTTGATTCTTGCCTGCCAATCTATCGATCTATCTATCTATCTATCTTTGTTTATCTTATTTGATTCTTGCCTGCCAATCTATCTATCTAACTATCTATCTATCTATGTTTATCTTATTTGATTCTTGCCTGCATATCTATCTATCTATCTATCTATCTATCTATCTATCTATCTATCTATCTATGTTTATCTTATTTGATTCTTGCCTACCAATCTATCTATCTATCTAGGATTATCTTATTTGATTCTTGCCTGCCAATCTATCTATCTATCTATCTATCTATCTATCTATCTATCTATCTATGTTTATCTTATTTGATTCTTGCCTACCAATCTATCTATCTATCTATCTATCTATCTATCTATCTATCTAGGTTTATCTTATTTGATTCTTGCCTGACAATCTATCTATCTATCTACGTTTATCTTATTTGATTCTTGCCTATCTATCTATCTATCTATCTATCTATCTATCTATCTATCTATGTTTGTCTTATTTGATTCTTGTTTGCCAATCTATCTATCTATCTATCTATCTATCTATCTATCTATCTATCTATGTTTAACTTATTTGATTCTTGGCTGCTAATCTATTGATCTATCTATCTATCTATCTTTGTTTATCTTATTTGATTCTTGCCTGCCAATCTATCTATCTATCTATCTATCTATCTATCTATCTATCTATCTATCTATGTTTATTTTATTTGATTCTCGCCTACCTATCTTTCTATCTATCTATCTATCTATCTATCTATCTATCTATCTATGTTTATCTTATTTGATTCTTGCCTGCCAATCTATCTATCTATCTATCTATCTATCTATCTATCTATGTTTATCTTTTGTGATTCTAGCCTGCCAATCTATCTATCGATCTATCTATCTATCTATCTATGTTTATCTTATTTGATTCTTGCCTACCAATCTATCTATCTATCTATTTATCTATCTATCTATCTATCTTTCTATCTATCTATCTATTTATGTTTATCTTATTTGATTCTTGCCAGCCAATTTATCTATCTATCTATCGATGTTTATCTTATTTGATTCTTGCCTACCAATCTATCTATCTATCTATCTATCTATCTATCTATCTATCTATCTATCTATCTATCTATCTATCTAGGTTTATCTTATTTGATTCTTGCCTGACAATCTATCTATCTATCTATATCTGTTTATCTTATTTGATTCTTGCCTACCAATCTATCTATCTATCTATCTACTTATCTATCTATCTATCTTTCTATCTATCTATCTATCTATCTATCTTATTTGATTCTTGTCTGCCAATCTATCTATCTATCTATCTATCTATGTTTAACTTATTTGATTCTTTCCTGCCAATCTATCTATCTATCTATCTATCTATCTATCTATCTATCTATCTATCTATCTATCTATCTATGTTTATCTTTTTTGATTCTTGCCTGCCAATCTATCTATCTATCTATCTATGTTTATCTTTTTTAATTCTTACCTGCCAATCTATCTATCTATCTATCTATCTATCTATCTATCTATCTATCTATGTTTATCTTATTTGATTCTTGTCTGCCAATCTATCTATCTATCTATCTATCTATCTATCTATCTATCTATGTTTATCTTATTTGATTCTTGACTACCAATCTATCTATCTATCTATCTATCTATCTATCTATCTATCTATCTATCTATCTATCTATGTTTATCTTACTTAATTTTGCCTAACAATCTATCTATCTATCTATCTATCTATCTATCTATCTATCTATCTATCTATCTATCTATCTATCTATCTATGTTTATCTTATTTGATTCTTGCCTGCCAATCTATCTATCTATCTATCTATCTATCTATCTATCTATCTATCTATCTATCTATCTATGTTTATTTTATTTGATTCTTGCCTGCCAATCTATCTATCTATCTATCTATCTATCTATCTATCTATCTATCTATCTATCTATCTATCTATGTTTATCTTATTTGATTCTTGCCTGCCAATCTATCTATCTATCTATCTATCTATCTATCTATCTATATATCTATCTATCTATCTATCTATCTATCTATCTATCTATCTATCTATCTATCTATCTATCTATCTATGTTTATCTTATTTGGTTTTGCCTAACAATCTATCTATCTATCTATCTATCTATCTATCTATCTATCTATCTATGTTTATCTTATTTGATTCTTGTCTGCCAATCTATCTATCTATCTTATTTGAATCAAATAAGATAAACATAGATAGATAGATAGATTGGCAGGCAAGAATCAAATAAGTTAAACATAGATAGATAGATAGATTATCTATCTATCTAGGATTATCTTATTTGATTCTTGCCTGCCAATCTATCTATCTATCTATCTATCTATCTATCTATCTATCTATCTATCTATGTTTATCTTTTTTGATTCTCGCCTACCAATCTATCTATCTATCTATCTATGTTTATCTCATTTGATTCTTGCCTGCCAATCTATCTATCTATCTATCTATCTATCTATCTATCTATCTATCTATCTATCTATCTATCTATCTATCTATGTTTATCTCATTTGATTCTTGCCTATCTATCTATCTATCTATCTATCTATGTTTGTCTTATTTGATTCTTGCCTGCAAATCTATCTATCTATCTATCTATCTATCTATCTATGTTTATCTTATTTGATTTTTGCCTGCCAATCTATCTATCTATCTATCTATCTATCTATCTATCTATCTATGTTTATCTTATTTGATTCTCGCCTACCAATCTATCTATCTATCTATCTATCTATGTTTACCTTATTTGATTCTTGCCTGCCAATCTATCTATCTATCTTATT
>OY757933.1:53321321-53336321 GCA_963585895.1 Sepioteuthis lessoniana | reverse complement strand
CTATCTATCTATCTATCTATCTATCTATGTTTATCTTATTTGATTCTTGTCTGCCAATCTATCTATCTATCTATCTATCTATCTATCTATCTATCTATCTATCTATCTATCTATCTATCTATCAATCTATCTATCTATCTATCTATTTATCTATGTTTATCTTATTTGATTTTGCCTAACAATCTATCTATCTATCTATCTATCTATCTATCTATCTATCTATCTATCTATCTATCTATGTTTATCTTATTTGATTCTTGCCTATCTATCTATCTATCTATCTATGTTTGTCCTATTTGATTCTTGTCTGCCAATCTATCTATATATCTTATTTGAATCAAATAAGATAAACATAGATAGATAGATAGATAGATAGATAGATAAATAGATTGGCAGGCAAGAATCAAATAAGTTAAACATAGATACATAGATAGATTACTATCTTTCTATGTTTAACATATTTGATTCTTGCCTGCCAATCTATTCATCTATCTATCTATCTATCTATCTATCTATCTATCTATCTATCTATCTATCTATCTATCTATCTATCTATCTATCTATCTATCTATGTTTATCTTATTTGATTCTCGCCTACCAATCTATCTATCTATCTATCTATGTTTATCTTATTTGATTCTTGCCTGCCAATCTATCTATCTATCTATCTATCTATCTATATATCTATCTATCTATCTATCTATCTATCTCTCTATCTATCTATCTATCTATCTATCTATCTATCTATCTATCTATCTATTTATGTTTATCTTATTTGATTCTTGCCTATCTATCTATCTATCTATCTATCTATGTTTGTCTTATTTGATTCTTGCCTGCCAATCTATCTATCAATCTATCTATCTATCTATCTATCTATCTATCTATCTATCTATGTTTATCTCATTTGATTTTTGCCTGCCAATCTATCTATCTATCTATCGATCTATCTATCTATCTATCTATCTATCTATCTATCTATCTATCTATCTATCTATCTATGTTTATCTTATGTAATTCCAATCTATCTATCTACCTATCTATCTATTTTTATCTTATTTGATTCTTGCCTGCTAATCTATCTATCTATCTATCTATCTATCTATCTATCTATCTATCCACCTATCTATGTTTATTTTATTTGATTCTTGCCTGCCAATCTATCTATCTATCTATCTATCTATCTATCTATATTTATCTCATTTGATTTTTGCCTGCCAATCTATCTATCTATCTATCTATCTATCTATCTATCTATCTATCTATCTATCTATCTATCTATCTATCTATCTATCTATCTATCTATCTATCTATGTTTATGTTATTTGATTCTTGCCTACCAATCTATCTATTTATCTATCTATCTATGTTTATCTTATTTGATTCTTGCCTGCCAATCTATCTATCTATCTATCTATCTATCTATCTATCTATCTATCTATCTATCTATCTATGTTTATCTTATTCGATTCTTGCCTACCATTCTATCTATCTATCTATCTATCTATCTATCTATCTATCTATCTATGTTTATTTTTTTGATTCTTGCCTACAAATCGATCTATCTATCCACCTATCTATGTTTATCTTATTTGATTTTTGCCTGCCAATCTATCTATCTATCTATCTATCTATCTATCTATCTATCTATCTATCTATCTATCTATCTATGTTTATCTTATATGATTCTTCCCTACCAATCTATCTATCTATCTATCTATCTATCTATCTATCTATCTATTTTTATCTTATTTGTTTCTTGCTGCAAAATATCTATCTATCCATCTATCTATCTATCTATCTATGTTTATCTTATTTGTTTCTTGCCTGCCAATCTATCTATCTATTTATCTATCAATCTATCTATCTATCTATCTATCTATCTCTCTATCTATCTATCTATCTATCTATCTATCTATCTATCTATCTATCTATCCATGTTTATCTTATTTGATTTTTGCCTGCCAATCTATCTATCTATCTATCTATCTATCTATCTATCTATGTTTAACTTATTTGATTCTTGCATACCAATCGATCTATCTATCTACCTATCTATGTTTATATTATTTGATTCTTGCCTGCCAATCTATCTATCTATCTATCTATCTATCTATCTATCTATCTATCTATCTATCTATCTATGTTTATCTTATTTGATTCTTGCCTACCAATCGATCTATCTATCTACCTATCTATGTTTATCTTATTTGATTCTTGCCTGCCAATCTATCTATCTATCTATCTATCTATCTATCTATCTATCTATCTATCTATCTATCGATCTATCTATGTTTATCTTATTTGATTCTTGCCTGCCAATCTATCTATCTATCTATCTATCTATCTATCTATCTATCTATCTATCTATCTATCTATCTATCTATCTATCTATCTATCTATCTATGTTTATCTTATTTGATTCTTGCCTGCCAATCTATCTATCTATCTATCTATCTATCTATCTATCTATCTATCTATCTATCTATCTATCTATCTATGTTTATCTTATTTGATTCTTGCCTGCCAATCTATCTATCTATCTATCTATCTATCTATCTATCTATCTATCTATCTATCTATCTATCTATCTATCTGTCTATGTTTATCTTATTTGTTTCTTGCTGCCAATCTATCTATCTATCCATCTATCTATCTATCTATCTATCTATGTTTATCTTATTTCATTCTTGCCTGCCAATCTATCTATCTATCTATCTATCCATCTATATATCTGTCTATCTATCTATCTATCTATCTATGTTTATCTTATTTCATTCTTGCCTGCCAATCTATCTACCTATCTATCTATCTATCTATCTATCTATCTATCTATCTATCTATCTATCTATCTATCTATCTATCTATCTATCTATCTATCTATGTTTATCTTATTTGATTCTTGCCTGCCAATCTATCTATCTATCTATTTATCTATCTATCTGTCTGTGTTTATCTTATTTGCTTCTTGCCTGCCAATCTATATAACTATCTATATATCTAACTATATATCTATCTATGTTTATCTTATTCGATTCTTGCCTACCATTCTATCTATCTATCTATCTATCTATCTATCTATCTATCTATCTATCTATCTATCTATTTATCTATCTACCTATCTATCTATCTATCTATCTAACTATCTATCTATGTTTATGTTATTTGATTCTTGCCTACTAATCGATCTATCTATCTATCTATCTATCTATCTATCTATCTATCTATCTATCTATCTATGTTTATCTTATTTGATTCTTGCCGACCAATCGATCTATCTATCCACCTATCTATGTTTATCTTATTTGATTCTTGCCTGCCAATCTATCTCTCTATCTATCTATGTTTATCTTATTTGATTCTTGCCTACCAATCGATCTATCTATCCACCTATCTATGTTTATCTTATTTGATTCTTGCCTGCCAATCTATCTCTCTATCTATCTATGTTTATCTTATGTGATTCTTCCCTACCAATCTACCTATCTATCTACCTATCTATCTATTTTTATCTTATTTGATTCTTGCCTGCCAATCTATCGATCTATCTATCTATCTATCTATCTATCTATCTATCTATCTATCTATCTATCTATCTATCAATCTATCTATCTATCTATGTTTATTTTATTTGATTCTCGCCTACCAATATATCTATTTATCTATCTATCTATTTTTATCTTATTTGATTCTTGCCTGCCAATCTATCTATCTATCTATCTATCTATCTATCTATCTATCTATCTATCTATGTTTATCTTATTCGATTCTTGCCTACCATTCTATCTATCTATCTATCTATCTATCTATCTATCTATCTATCTATCTATCTATCTATCTATCTATCTATCTATGTTTATGTTATTTGATTCTTGCCTACTAATCTATCTATCTATCTATCTATCTATCTATCTATCTATCTATCTATCTATCTATCTATCTATCTATGTTTATCTTATATGATTCTTCCCTACCAATCTATCTATCTATCTATCTCTCTATATATGTTTTTCTTATTTGTTTCTTGCTGCCAAAATATCTCTCTATCCATCTATCTATCTATCTATCTATCTATCTATCTATCTATGTTTATCTTATTTGATTCTTGCCTGCCAATCTATCTATCTATCTATCTATCTATCTATCTATCTATCTATCTATCTATCTATCTATCCATGTTTATCTTATTTGATTCTTGCCTGCCAATCTATCTATCTATCTATTTATCTATCTATCTGTCTATGTTTATCTTATTTGATTCTTGCCTGCCAATCTATCTATCTATCTATCTATCTATCTATCTATCTATCTATCTATCTATCTATGTTTATCTTATTCGATTCTTGCCTAACATTCTATCTATCTATCTATCTATCTATCTATCTATCTATCTATCTATCTATGTTTATGTTATTTGATTCTTGCCTACTAATCGATCTATCTATCTATCTATCTATCTATGTTTATCTTATTTGATTCTTGCCTACCAATCGATTTATCTATCCACCTATCTATGTTTATCTTATTTGATTCTTGCCTGCCAATCTATCTATCTATCTATCTATCTATCTATCTATCTATCTATCTATCTATCTATCTATCTATCTATCTATCTATGTTTATCTTATTTGATCCTTGCCTTCCAATCGATCTATCTATCCACCTATCTATTTTTATCTTATTTGATTTTTGCCTGCCAATCTATCTATCTATCTATCTATCTATCTATCTATCTATCTATCTATCTATCTATCTATCTATGTTTATCTTATGTGATTCTTCCCTACCAATCTATATATCTATCTATCTATCTATCTATCTCTCTATCTATCTATCTACCTCTCTATCTATGTTTATCTTATTTGATTCTGGCCTGCCAATCTATCTATCTATCTATCTATCTATCTATCTATCTATCTATCTATCTATCTATCTATCTATCTATCCATCTATCTATCTATCTATCTATCTATCTATCTTTATCTTATTTGTTTCTTGCCTGCCAATCTATCTATCTATCTATCTATCTATCCATGTTTATCTTATTTGATTCTTGCCCACCATTCTATCTATCTATCTATCTATTTATCTATCTATCTATCTATCTATCTATGTTTATGTTATTTGATTCTTGCCTGCAAATCGATCTATCTATCTATGTTTATCTTTTTTGATTCTTGCCTACCAATCTATCTATCTATCTATCTATCTATCTATCTATCTATCTATCTATGTTTATCTTATTTGATTCTTGCCTTCCAATCTATCTATCTATCTATCTATCTATCTATCTATCTATCTATCTATCTATGATTATCTTATTTGATTTTTGCCTGCCAATCGATCTATTTTTCTTTCTATCTATCTATCTATCTATGTTTATCTTTTGTGATTCTTGCCTACCAATCTATCTATCTATCTATCTATCTATCTATCTATCTATCTATCTATCTATCTATCTATCTATCTATCTATCTATGTTTCTCTTATTTGATTCTTGTCTACCATTCTATTGATCTATCTATCTATCTTTGTTTATCTTATTTTATTCTTGCCTGCCAATCTATCTATCTATCTATCTATCTATCTATCTATCTATCTATCTATCTATCTATCTATCTATCTATCTATCTATCTATCTACCTATGTTTATCTTATATGATTCTTCCCTACCAATCTATCTATCTATTTATCCATCTATGTTTATCTTATTTGATTCTTCCCTACCAATTTTTCTATCTATCTATCTAATTTTATCTTATTTTATTCTTGCCTGCCAATCTATCTATCTATCTATCTATCTATCTATCTATCTATCTATGTTTATCTTATTTGATTCTTGCCTGCCAATCTATCTATCTATCTATCTATCTATCTATCTATCTATCTATCTATCTATCTATCTATCTATCTATCTATCTATGTTTATCTTATTTTATTCTTGCCTGCCAATCTATCTATCTATCTATCTATCTATCTATCTATCTATCTATCTATCTATCTATCTATCTATCTATCTATCTATCTATGATTATCTTATTTGATTCTAGCCTACCAATCTATCTATCTATCTATCTATCTATCTATCTATCTATCTATCTATCTATCTATCTATCTATCTATGTTTATCTTATTTGTTTCTTGCTGCCAATCTATCTATCTATCTATCCATCTATATATCTGTCTATCTATCTATCTATCTATCTATGTTTATCTTATTTCATTCTTGCCTGCCAATCTATCTATCTATCTATCTATCTATCTATGTTTATCTTATTTGATTCTTGCCTGCCAATCTATCTATCTATCTATTTATCTATCTATCTGTCTGTGTTTATCTTATTTGATTCTTGCCTGCCAATCTATATAACTATCTATCTATCTATCTAACTAACTATCTATCTATGCTTATCTTATTCGATTCTTGCCTACCATTCTATCTATCTATCTATCTATCTATCTATCTATTTATCTATCTACCTATCTATCTATCTATCTAACTATCTATCTATGTTTATGTTATTTGATTCTTGCCTACTAATCGATCTATCTATCTATCTATCTATCTATCTATCTATCTATCTATCTATCTATCTATGTTTATCTTATTTGATTCTTGCCTACTAATCGATCTATCTATCCACCTATCTATGTTTATCTTATTTGATTTTTGCCTGCCAATCTATCTATCTATCTATCTATCTATCTATTTTTATCTTATTTGATTCTTGCCTGCCAATCTATCTATCTATCTACCTATCTATCTATTTTTATCTTATTTGATTCTTGCCTGCCAATCTATCTATCTATCTATCTATCTATCTATCTATCTATCTATCTATCTATCTATCTATCTATCTATCTATCTATCTATCTATCTATCTATCTATCTATCTATGTTTATCTTATTTGATTCTTGCCTATCTATCTATCTATCTATCTATCTATGTTTGTCTTATTTGATTCTTGCCTGCTAATCTATCTATCTATCTATCTATTTATCTATCTATCTGTCTATTTTTATCTTATTTGATTCTTGCCTGCCAATCTATCTATCTATCTATCTATCTATCTATCTATCTATCTATCTATCTATGTTTATCTTATTCGATTCTTGCCTACCATTCTATCTATTTATCTATCTATCTATCTATCGATCTATCTATCTATCTATCTATGTTTATGTTATTTGATTCTTGCCTACTAATCTATCTATCTATCTATCTATCTATCTATCTATCTATCTATCTATCTATCTATCTATCTATGTTTATCTTATATGATTCTTCCCTACCAATCTATCTATCTATCTATCTCTCTATATATGTTTATCTTATTTGTTTCTTGCTGCCAAAATATCTATCTATCCATCTATCTATCTATCTATCTATGTTTATCTTATTTGATTCTTGCCTGCCAATCTATCTATCTATCTATCTATCTATCTATCTATCTATCTATCTATCCATGTTTATCTTATTTGATTCTTGCCTGCCAATCTATCTATCTATCTATTTATCTATCTATCTGTCTATGTTTATCTTATTTGATTCTTGCCTGCCAATCTATCTATCTATCTATCTATCTATCTATCTATCTATCTATCTATCTATCTATCTATCTATCTATCTATCTATCTATGTTTATCTTATTCGATTCCTGCCTATCATTCTATCTATCTATCTATCTATCTATCTATCTATCTATCTATCTATCTATCTATCTATGTTTATCTTATTTGATTCTTGCCTACCAATCGATTTATCTATCCACCTATCTATGTTTATCCTATTTGATTCTTGCCTGCCAATCTATCTATCTATCTATCTATCTATCTATCTATCTATGTTTATCTTATGTGATTCCTACCTACCAATCTATCTATCTATCTATCTACCTATCTATCTATGTTTATCTTATTTGATTCTGGCCTGCCAATCTATCTATCTATCTATCTATCTATCTATCTATCTATCTATCTATCTATCTATCTATCTATCTATCTATGTTTATCTTATTTGATTCTTGCCTGCCAATCTATCTATCTATCTATCTATCTATCTATCTATCTATCTATCTATCTATCTATCTATCTATCTATGTTTATCTTATTTGATTCTTGCCTACCAATCTATCCATCTATCTATCTATCTATCCATCTATCTATCTATCTTTATCTTATTTGTTTCTTGCCTGCCAATCTATCTATCTATCTATCTATCTATCTATCTATCTATCTATCTATCTATCTATCTATTTTTATCTTATTTGATTCTTGCCTACCAATCTGTCTATCAATGTTTATCTTATATGATTCTTGCCTGCCAATCTATCTATCTATCTATTTTTATCTTATTTGATTCTTGCCTGCCAATCTATCAATCTATCTATCTATCTATCTATCTATCTATCTATCTATCTATCTATCTATCTATGTTTATCTTATTTGATTCTTGCCCACCATTCTATCTATCTATCTATCTATCTATCTATCTATGTTTATGTTATTTGATTCTTGCCTGCAAATCGATCTATCTATCTATGTTTATCTTTTTTGATTCTTGCCTACCAATCTATCTATCTATCTATCTATCTATCTATCTATCTATCTATGTTTATGTTATTTGATTCTTGTACTAATCTATCTATCTATCTATCTATCTATCTATCTATGTTTATCTTATATGATACTTCCCTACCAATCTATCTATCTATCTATCTCTCTATATATGTTTATCTTATTTGTTTCTTGCTGCCAAAATATCTATCTATCCATCTATCTATCTATCTATCTATGTTTATCTTATTTGATTCTTGCCTGCCAATCTATCTATCTATCTATCTATCTATCTATCTATCTATCTATCTATCTATCTATCTATCTATCTATCCATGTTTATCTTATTTGATTCTTGCCTGCCAATCTATCTATCTATTTATCTATCTATCTGTCTATGTTTATCTTATTTGATTCTTGCCTGCCAATCTATCTATCTATCTATCTATCTATCTATCTATCTATCTATCTATCTATCTATCTATCTAATTATGTTTATCTTATTCGATTCTTGCCTATCATTCTATCTATCTATCTATCTATCTATCTATCTATCTATGTTTATGTTATTTGATTCTTGCCTACTAATCGATCTATCTATCTATCTATCTATCTATCTATGTTTATCTTATTTGATTCTTGCCTACCAATCGATTTATCTATCCACCTATCTATGTTTATCTTATTTGATTCTTGCCTGCCAATCTATCTATCTATCTATCTATCTATCTATCTATCTATCTATCTATCTATCTATCTATGTTTATCTTATTTGATCCTTGCCTACCAATCGATCTATCTATCCACCTATCTATTTTTATCTTATTTGATTTTTGCCTGCCAATCTATCTATCTATCTATCTATCTATCTATCTATCTATCTATCTATCTATCTAACTATCTACCTATCTATATATGTTTATCTTATTTGATTCTGGCCTGCCAATCTATCTATCTATCTATCTATCTATCTATCTATCTATCTATCTATCTATCTATCTATCTATCTATCTATGTTTATCTTATTTGATTCTTGCCTGCCAATCTATCTATCTATCTATCTATCTATCTATCTATCTTTATCTTATTTGTTTCTTGCCTGCCAATCTATCTATCTATCTATCTATCTATCTATCTATCTATCTATCTATTTTTATCTTATTTGATTCTTGCCTACCAATCTGTCTATCAATGTTTATCTTATATGATTCTTGCCTGCCAATCTATCTATCTATCTATTTTTATCTTATTTGATTCTTGCCTGCCAATCTATCAATCTATCTATCTATCTATATATCTATCTATGCTTATCTTATTTGATTCTTGCCTACCAATCTATCTATCTATCTATCTATGTTTATCTTATTTGATTCTTGCCCACCATTCTATCTATCTATCTATCTATCTATCTATCTATCTATCTATCTATCTATCTATCTATCTATGTTTATGTTATTTGATTCTTGCCTGCAAATCGATCTATCTATCTATGTTTATCTTTTTTGATTCTTGCCTACCAATCTATCTATCTATCTATCTATCTATCTATCTATGTTTATCTTATTTGATTCTTGCCTTCCAATCTATCTATCTATCTATCTATCTATCTATCTATCTATCTATCTATCTATCTATCTATCTATCTATCTATCTATCTATGTTTATCTTATTTGATTCTTGCCTGCCAATCGATCTATGTTTCTTTCTATCTATCTATCTATCTATGTTTCTCTTATTTGATTCTTGTCTACCATTCTATTGATCTATCTATCTATCTTTGTTTATCTTATTTGATTCTTGCCTTCCAATCTATCTATCTATCTATCTATCTATCTATCTATCTATCTATCTATCTATCTATCTATCTATCTATGTTTATCTTATGTGATTCTTGCCTACCAATCTATCTATCTATCTATCTATGTTTATGTTTTTTGATTCTTGCCTGCCAATCTATCTATCTATCTATCTATCTATGTTTATCTTATTTGATTCTTGTCTACCATTCTATCGATCTATCTATCTATCTATCTTTGTTTGTCTTACATGATTTTTGCCTGCAAATCTATCTATCTATCTATCTATCTATCTATCTATCTATCTATCTATCTATCTATCTATCTCTGTATGTTTATCTTATTTGATTCTTGTCTGCCAATCTATCTATCTATCTATCTATCTATCTATGTTTATCTTATTTGATTCTTGCCTGCCAATCTATCTATCTATCTATCTATCTATCTATCTATCTATCTATGTATCTATGTTTATCTGATTTGATTCTTGCCTGCCAATCTATCTATGTATCTATGTTTATCTGATTTTTTTCTTGACTGCCAATCTATCTCTTTATCTACGTTTATCTTATTTGATTCTTGCCTACCAATCTATCTATCTATCTATCTATCTATCTATGCTTATCTTATTTGATTCTTGCCTACCAATCTATCTATCTATCTATCTATCCATTTTTATCTTATTTGATTCTTGCCTGCCAATCTATCTATATATCTATGTTTATCTGATTCGATTCTTGCCTGCCAATCTATCTATCTATCTATCTATCTATCTATCTATCTATCTATCTATCTATGTTTATCTTATTTGATTCTTGCCTACCAATCTATCTCTCTATCTATGTTTATCTGATTTGATTCTTGCCTGCCAATCTATCTATCTATCTATCTATCTATCTATCTATGTTTATCTTTTTTGATTCTTGCCTGCCAATCTATCTATCTATCTATCTATCTATCTATCTATGTTAATCTTATTTTTTTTCTCCTGCCAATCTATATATCTATCTATCTATCTATGTTTATCTTATTTGATTCTTGCCTACCAGTCTATCTATCTATCTATCTATCTATCTATCTATGTTTATCTTATTTGATTCTTGCCTACCAATCTATCTATCTATCTATCTATCTATCTATCTATCTATCTATCTATCTATGTTCATCTTATTTGATTCTTGCCTGCCTATCTAACTATCTATCTATCTATCTATGTTTATCTTATGTGATTCTTTCCTACCACTCTATATATATCTATCTATCTATCTATCTATCTATCTATCTATCTATCTATCTATCTATCTATCTATCTTTATCTTATTTGATTCTTGCCTGCCAATCTATCTATCTATCTATCTACCTATCTATCTATCTGTCTATCTATCTATCTATGTTTTTCTCATTTGATTCTTGCCTATCAATATATCTATCTATCTATCTATCTATGTTTATGTTATTTGATTCTTGCCTGCCAATCTATCTATCTATCTATCTATCTATCTATCTATCTATCTATCTATCTATGTTTATGTTATTTGATTCTTGCCTCCAATCGATCTATCTATCTATCTATGTTTATCATTTGATTCTTGCCTGCCAATCTATCTATCTATCTATCTATCTATCTATCTATCTATCTATCTATCTAAATATCTATCTATCTATCTATCTATCTATCTATATATCTATGTTTATCTTGTTTGATTCTTGCCTGCCAATGTATCTATCTATCTATCTATCTATCTATTTTAATCTCATTTATTCTTGCCTACCAATCTATCTATCTATCTATCTATCTATCTATCTATATATCTTTCTATCTATCTATCTCTCTATCTATCTTTCTATCCATCTATCTATGTTTATCTTATTTGATTCTTGCCTGCCAATCTATCTATCTATCTATCTATCTATCTATCTATCTATCTATCTATCTATCTATCTATCTATGTTTTTCTTATTTGATTCTTGCCTGCCAATCTATCTATCTATCTATCTATCTATCTATCTATCTATCTATCTATCTATCTATGTTTATCTACTTTGATTCTTGCCTACCAATCTATCTATCTATCTATCTATCTATCTATCTATCTATCTATCTATCTATCTATCTATCTATCTATGTTTATCTTATTTGATTTTTGCCTGCCAATCTATCTATCTATCTTTCTATCTATCTATTTTTCTATCTATCTATCTATGTTTATCTTATTTGATTCTTGCCTACCATTCTATCTATCTATCTATCCATGTTTATCTTATTTGATTCCTGCCTGCTAATCCATCTATCAAACTCTCTATCTATCTATTTTTATCTTAATTGATTCTTGCCTACCAATCTATCTATCCATATATCTATCTATCTATCTATCTATCTATCTATCTATCTATGTTTATCTTCTATGATTCTTGCCTGCCAATCTATTTATCTATCTATCTATCTATCTATGTTTATCTTTTTTGATTCTTGCCTGCCAATCTATCTATCTATCTATCTATCTATCTATCTATCTATGTTTATCTTCTTTGATTCTTGCCTGCCAATCTATCTATCTATCTATCTATCTATCTATCTATCTATCTATCTATCTATCTATGTTTATCTTGTATGATTCTTGCCTGCCAATCTATTTATCTATCTATCTATCTATCTATGTTTATCTTTTTTGATTCTTGCCTGCCAATCTATCTATCTATCTATCTTTCTATCTATCTATCTATCTATGTTTATCTTATTTGATTCTTGTCTGCCAATTTATCTATCTAACTATGTTTATCTTATTTGATTCTTGCCTACCATTCTATCTATCTATCTATCTATCTATCTATGCTTATCTTATTTGATTCTTGCCTGACAATCTATCTATCTATCTATCTATCTATCTATGTATCTATGTTTATCTGATTTGATTCTTGCCTGCCAATCTATCTATCTATCTATGTTTATCTGATTTTTTTCTTGACTGCCAATCTATCTTTCTATCTACGTTTGTCTTATTTGATTCTTGCCTACCAATCTATCTATCTATCTATCTATCTATCTATCTATCTATCTATCTATCTATCTATCTATCTATCTATCTATGCTTATCTTAGTTGATTCTTCCCTACCAATCTATCTATCTATCTATCCATGTTTATCTTATTTGATTCTTGCCTGCCAATCTATCTATGTTTATCTTATTTGATTCTGGCCTACCAATCTATCTATCTATCTATCTATCTATCTATCTATCTATCTATCTATCTATCTATCTATCTATCTATGTTTATCTTATTTGATTCTTGCCTGCCAATCTATCTATCTATCTATGTTTATCTGATTCGATTCTTGCCTGCCAATCTATCTATCTATCTATCTATCTATCTATCTATCTATCTATCTATCTATCTATCTATCTATCTATCTATCTATCTATCTATCTATCTATCTATCTATCTATGTTTATCTTATTTGATTCTTGCCTACCAATCTATCTATCTATCTATGTTTATCTGATTTGATTCTTGCCTGCCAATCTATCTATCTATCTATCTATCTATCTATCTATCTATCTATGTTTATCTTTTTTTATTCATGCCTGCCAATCTATCTATCTATCTATCTATCTATCTATCTATCTATCTATCTATCTATCTATCTATCTATCTATCTATCTATGTTTATCTTATTTGATTCTAGCTTGCTAATCTATCTATCTATCTATCTATCTATCTATCTATCTATCTATCTATCTATCTATCTATCTATCTATCTATCTATCTATGTTAATCTTATTTTTTTTCTCCTGCCAATCTATCTATCTATCTATCTATCTATCTATGTTTATCTTATTTGATTCTTGCCTACCAGTCTATCTATCTATCTATCTATCTATCTATGTTTTTCTTATTTGATTCTTGCCTACCAATCTATCTATCTATCTATCTATCTACCTATCTATCTATCTGTCTATCTATCTATCTATGTTTTTCTCATTTGATTCTTGCCTATCAATATATCTATCTATCTATCTATCTATCTATGTTTATGTTATTTGATTCTTGCCTCCAATCGATCTATCTATCTATCTATGTTTATCATTTGATTCTTGCCTGCCAATCTATCTATCTATCTATCTATCTATCTATATATCTATGTTTATCTTGTTTGATTCTTGCCTGCCAATGTATCTATCTATCTATCTATCTATCTATTTTAATCTCATTTATTCTTGCCTACCAATCTATCTATCTATCTATCTATCTCTCTATCTATCTATATATCTATCTATCTATCTATCTATCTATCTATCTATGTTTATCATATTTGATTCTTGCCCACCATTCTATCTATCTATCTATCTATCTATCTATCTATCTATCTATCTATCTATGTTTATGTTATTTGATTCTTGCCTGCAAATCGATCTATCTATCTATGTTTATCTTTTTTGATTCTTGCCTACCAATCTATCTATCTATCTATCTATCTATCTATCTATCTATCTATCTATCTATCTATCTATCTATCTATCTATGTTTATGTTATTTGATTCTTGCCTGCAAATCGATCTATCTATCTATGTTTATCTTATTTGATTCTTGCCTTCCAATCTATCTATCTATCTATCTATCTATCTATCTATCTATCTATCTATCTAT
>OY757933.1:53271321-53311321 GCA_963585895.1 Sepioteuthis lessoniana | reverse complement strand
GTCCCAGGTAGGGTCATACCAAAGACTTTAAAAATGATACTTGATACCTCTTTGCTTAACACTCAGCATTATAAGGTACGTATCAAGGGTAAAGTGGAGCAATCGAGGGAAAGGAGTAGCGCTCTCCCCTACACCTTGGTGTACTAGCTATAGAAAAAGGAGCCTTCTGGTCTCCCTCGACTACGATCGCCAACTTTACTTTAACAAGGATATTAATCAGAAAGTGAACACAATAGAACTGCAGGAGTTCGAACTCGCTTACAACAATGAGGTAGTCCAGCACGTTAACCACTAAGCTACGGTGACTCCACTCTCCCATAGCATAATTGAAAGACTTTAGATTCAAACCAGTGTTATGAAGCCTGTTCCCTCTTCTTTCAATTCTACAATTTCTGTCAGACAATTCAAAGAAGTCGATATAGGTGAAGATTTTCTCTATCTTTTATTTGAAAATGAAAATTAAAAAAAAAGAAAAGAAAAGAAAAATGTCTGACACATGGGTATATTCGTTGAGTTCCCAGCCAGCTTTCATCTATTCAATTTGAGGTGTTGATACATGTTTCAATGATCCTTCATGACTAGAAAGTGTTTACGCTTAAAAAAATACATTCAAGCAATGACCAACAGAAAGATAAAGTCAGGCGGAGAGAACCGGACAATGATTCATTTTTGAAAAAAACAGTCAAGCGAAACGGCGGTAGGAATTGACGTAAAAACAAGCTTGAATGCAAAAAAGTGCTCTTTTGTAAATTGTTGGCCAAAGATACGGACTAGATAAAAAAAAATTCCAAAAAAGAAAAACTAAAACAAAAACAGACAAACAAAAAACTAAAAACAAAAACGCAATCAACATTTATCACGCTACAAGATAGAAAAGTAAGTGGCCGTACCAAGACAGACATGCTTTTAAATGTCCAGTTAGTTGATTAAAAAATTTTCAGCATTTTTAACAGCATATAATATAGATATGAATTTATGGTATCAAAATGGGTTGTGTGGCGAATAAAGCTGTATTTATCAAGGTAAATAGGAACACTGAATGAAACGTTAATTGTTCTTCTATGTTTCGACAAAAATAAATGTATTTAAAAAAATATCGAGCCTGGCTTCAAAATTATTTTCAAATCGCCACTAAAGAGTAGTGTAGACGTTTCCTCTTCGCATTCAACATGATCCTTCCAGTGAGTTTTACATTAGTCGAAGCACCCCCGAAACGGTTCTTTTGATATAGTATGAAGCTGTGTTATAATATTTCTTTTATTTCCTTTATGCTCTCAAATCTTCTCATGAGATGAAATCTCAGTTTAAAAAACAAGGAAAAGATCACCGACTGGTGATGTACTTGAACAATCTTGTCTTTCGCCTAAAAATATTGATAAAGCGTATCGAGTCTGCTAAACTATATATATATATATATATATATATATATATATATTTTCAAAAGTTTCCAGCATTTTTACGATTTCATTGCATCAATACGAGTTGTATTGTATTGCAGAGAAAAACAAATAAACCTGATGTATAAAATCTGCTTCTTTTCTTTTTCTTTTATTATCTGAAATTTTTGGACAGGTAAGTAAGAGAGGGTTGAAGACGGCTGAGTTGTACACACAGGGGCGGACAGTACAGATCTTCTCTGGAATCTCTTTGCCTTTCTGCTGTTCGAGTCGAAAACTCCCTGGTTATACATATAAGATTCCGGACCCCCACGCACATTCTCGTGGTCACATCTCTTTCAGCCTGCCGCCAACACAACGCACGTGATCACGTTTCCTTCTAGCATGCCACCCACGAAATTCACGCAGCATTTTCGCCGAAACACCATCTTCCTGTTTACTTTAGGAAACAGGTGCATTTTCAGTTATTTTTGTTCCCAGAGTCCGACTTCCTTCTCGCATGCCACCCACGCAATTTACGCAGTGTATCAAAGGGGGTCTTTAGGTCAATGTCCAACAGTTGCATTGAGAATAAAATTATATTTATAAGACAAAAAGGAACTCTGAAACGTTAATTTTATTCAAAATACTCCTCTTCACATTCAACATCGTTTTTTTTTCTGCAAGTTTTTCATTAGTCTTTTAATAGAATATGAAGCTATTCTGTCGTATTTCTTTTTATATCATCAACATTCTCAAATTATATTTTCAATTTAGGAAACAAGAAAAAGATCTCACAGAGCTTCGAGCTTGGCTTGCATAGTTTTGTGCTTTGCCAAAAACTGCCATCCCTCTATTATATTTACCAACCCCTCCGCTCGGACAGGATATAACACAAGGTCAATTTTTAAGCAGAGTTTAACAGGTTTGAATTCAGAGTTTTCCTTCTCCTAGACTAGTTGCCTCACCAAGGCTAAAGAACTTAGTCTGCCCTACTATTTACCCATAGCTGGAGGGAGAATAATTGGATTCATACCTTTCCCAAGGGTATTAGTGCTATGTGAAATGCAATTAGTCTCGTCCAGGATTTGAACTCGTGCCACCGTGTCTATTTCCTACGACGATAACCATTACACCACGGCCATCCCCCTTTATCATGTGTGTTGTGCGATTGAGTGATAGACCAACGAAACTGCGAGCATTACCAAAAATGAACTGAAGACAAGGGCAACAACAGCAATTTAGCCATTTAAACCAAGAGACTGTTAGAAAGGTTTGAAAGAGAGTCTAAAGTTGTCTACATTCTGAGGTTGAAGCTAATAGCGAGATTTTTTTATAAATTTAATCTATAGTATTTCATATTTTCAACTAATTTTGCTTAATCTATACTTATATTTGCCAACCCCTCCACACGAGCAGGTAATTTTTACGTGTGTTTAACTGGTTTGAATTTCGAGTTTTCCTTCTACAAGTCCGGTTGCCGGACCTAGGTTAAAGAGTGCAATCTACAGGGAGAATTGGCTTCATACCTTTCCCAAGCGTATTAGCACTATGTAAAAGGCAAAAATCTTGTCAAGGATTTGAACTCGTGTCACCGTGTCCATTTCCTACGATGGTAAACTACGAAGGTCTCCGTATGTTTTTTTAATATTTTGTCGTAGTTTAGACGAGGATTTACCCATTGCACCTCTCTCCCTCTCTCTCCCTCTCTATAAATATAAATATATGTGTGTGTGTGTACGTGTGTGCGTGTATGTGTGATATTTGCTCGCCACTTTCGTGCATAAAACACAGTAAGTATTTCGATGATTTTGTGGCTGTCTTAAATATTATCTATATTTTTAAACTTATCTTGAGGTATGTCTACCAATTCTAATATATATATATATATATATATATATATATCATCATGTTGCACTGCCAGCACGGATCTCCCTCACTCTCTCTCGTCACCCGTCTCTATCGTCCATCGCTCCAGGAAGGTCTTCCAGGCTATATCTTGTGTGGGCACAGAGCTTTTGTAGGTTCTAGTTGGTCTTCCTGCCTTTGTTCGTCCAAGTGAAGGGACTCACAGGAGTATATCGCTTATGAGTTCGTCCTTACTTCTCCAGCAGTGTCCCGTGTGTCTTGTTGGTCTAACTTTGATAGTTTTCGTGATGGGTGGTGGATGGCCATATAGCTGCTGTTTTGTTGGATGCTGTGTGAAAAAAAATTTCGTTCTATTTTATCGGTCAGGTCTGACTTCCATATGACCGATTGCTTATCGTTAGCTGTCCATGCCTTTGCTGGTCGCGTGTAGATGTCTTTCTCGGTTGATGAGACGCTGCTTCTTAGGTAGATGAACTTGTCCACCAGTTTCAAAAGACCACCCTTTAGTGTGCAGGTGTCGTCTCTTTGATTAAAGCACATATATTCTTGTCTGCGTTGACATGGAGGCCTATACCAGCAGCAACTTGTTTCAGACTATGTAACAGGGATTGGGCTTGGGCGGGTGTATTTGCCAGAAACTCTATGTCATCGGTGTAGTCTGCGTCCGTAATTGTTTCTGCTGGGTATTTTCTGCTTCTTTCCTTTGCCAGCTTGAGACCGTTTTCTTTCATTAAATTTATAGACGTTACAAGCACGTAGTCTAGGTAGATGATAAACTGGTATGGGGCTAATATGTCTCCTTGTGGCACACCTGCTTCAATGTCGAAGTAGTCAGTGTCTCAATTTGGAGAGTGGACTTTTACTTTCGTGTTTTTATTTAGCATCATTATGGCTGCGACGGTTTCTTTGCGTAGGCCGTAGGCAAGAAATATTTGCTTCATCTTCCCTCTGAGTATGGAGTCAAATGCCCTGGAGAAGTCGACGAATAATATTGTTGCCTCAAGGTTTTTTGCACGTACACCTTCTAGAATTCATCGGATTGTCAAAATTTGTGATGTCGTGGATCGATTTCTCCAAAAGCCATTTTGGTTCTTCCTAAGTATGTTCTCAATTTTGGGTTCAATGCGGTTACGTAGTAGAGCATTGTAGATCTTGGCCGCTATGGTTTTAAGGGTTATGACTCGGTAGTTCTTGGCTATTCTGAGGTCACTCTTCTTAGGAAAAAGGAGGATGCATTTTTGTGTCCATCTGTCTACTGAATTCTGGTTATATACAACATTACAGTGTCGGAGCAATATGTCGTCGAATTTCTTTGTCTTCCATACTTTTAGGGGTATTTCATGAAGTCCAGCTGCTTTCCTATTTTTGATTTTTCTTAGTACTGAGTCGATTTCTTGCGTAAACCGTTCGAGTTTGATATCTAGTTGATTACTAATAATTTTGTGATTGGTTCATGCGTACCTGTCGGAGGTTTTAAAAAATATTTAATTAAAATTATATATATATATATATATAAGCATATATTTAATTTAAATTATATATATGTATATACATATACAATCAAAATTGAATATATATAAGGAAGAGTTTTATGGTTCTGTCTAACTCACTTGGTGAGTTAATGGAGGATAAAATGCTGCAGTATTGTTAAATAGTGCTCAATATCAATGGAAAAGCATTTATATATATATATATATATATATATATATATATTACATTACATGGTACTGTCTGTGACCCTGAGTTTCATGCAATCAGCAATATGTCCGACAATTGCTGATTGCATGAATCTCAGGGTGGAGAAGAAGCTAGATGGCAATTACACAAGAATGCTGCGAGCAATCTTGAACGAGTCCTGGCGGCAACACCCCACAAGACACCAACTGTACGGCCACCTGGCTCCTATCACGAAAACTATTCAAGTTAGACGAACCAGACATGCAGGACACTGCTGGAGAAGCAGAGACGAACCCATAAGAGATGTACTCTTGTGGACCCCCACACATGGCCGTGCAAAAGCAGGACGACCAGCATGAACATACATTCAGCAACTATGTGAGGATACGGGATGTTGTCCAGAAGACCTGCCTGAAGCGATGAACAATAGGGAAAAGTGTCGAGAGAGGGTCAGGGATATCCGTACTACCAGCACGACATGATGATGATGATGATATATTGTTATGGGGACATATCCTACCATACCCCAAAGATGGGCTCGTCCAACCTAAACATATTCTCCGAGCTTAGCTCTCTCAGGAGAGACAACTTCTCGTTCCTTACGAGACATTTGACAGACGGACTGCAAGCCGAGCACGGCTAGTATTTCCTTTGTATGACTTCCTTTTTCTGCTAATACATAATAAACGTTTACCTATCACCCGTTGTTTGAGTTGTTCTTCCACTGGTTTTATCTAAAGACCACAACAGAGGCGACACGAGGATTCGAAAGAATTTACGCGTAGAAAAACCACATACACGGATTTAATAATATCACCTCACGGCGACGAAAAAATTAGTGTTCTAAAAACGCTCCACAAAAACCTTTTTTGTTTGACTAAAACAAAAAAACCCAAAAGAAAATCTCCAAATTGTGAGTAAAAACTTTTTTTTCCCTTCTCATGAATACCCCCCCCCCCCGCAAAAAAAAAAACTGACAGTCTCATCTATTTTTTTGAACGGGTGACCGATTTCACTACACATGCGTTTAAAACCAATTCATTGCAAGACTTCGGAAAAAAATTATTCTCAGTCTTTTTTTCTCGCTTGTCTAAAGAGAAAATAAAACACTTCCTTAAAAAGAAAAAACAATTTTTCTTTCTCTTGGTAATAAAGAGAAAAAAGAACAAACATGGAAGACTTAAAAGAGACGGTAACACGTCTAATTGAGTTTCAGTTGCACCAACAAAAATTACAATTGGACCAACAAAAAAGAGCAGAGGAAATGTTCCTCCTCCAACAACAGAAAGCAGATGAGAGAATGCAGAAAACTTCATCACTACTCCAAGCTTTAATAAGTAGGGACCAAACCCTAGAAAGCAATGTAGCTTTCCCACAGAGTGCAGTTCTAAATACTATAAATAATAGTATTTATTGCCCTGAGTCAAATCAAACATTTGCCACGTACTTCAGAGGGTACGAAGATCTATATAATATTGACTGCAGCAATTAGTCAGATCAAAAAAAGGTCCACGTATTACTCAGCAAACTAGGGGCCGCGGAGCATGACATATTCGTGGATTACATTTTACCCCCAAAAAACAAGTTTATGGAAACCGTTAAACTATTAACAGAACTGTTTAGTCCCAAAACATCGTTACTTCACAAACGATGGAAATGCTTAAACCTAACAAAAAAGACGACGAGGATTACTTGACATTTTCTTCTGTCGTCAATAAGCATTGTGACGAATTCAAGCTGGCAGATCTGATGATTTTAGGTGCCTCATTTTTGTCCAGGGACTTGTTTCAACAAAAGACTCCGAAATCCGACGAAGAGTTTTAAGCAAATTGGAGACTGAACCGAATTTAACGTTGAAAAAATTAGCAGAAGATTGTCAAATGATAATAAGTGTAAAGAAGGATTACAGAGACATTGAGGATTCCGGAATCGCACACGTCAGAAACTTACATAAAAAAACTACTCATTATTCCCCGGAAAAAACAATAAAGAGAGGATGCTGTCTCCCTCACAAACTGGAAAAACAAAATAAACCAGGCCCCTCCGACTCCTTGTTTTCGTTGTGGAAAATTTCATTGGTCGAGTGATTGCCCATTTCGCACTAAAAATGCCTAAATTGCGGGAAAGTAGGACATAAATCATAAAATAATAAAAACCGGGTTCGTCAAGCAATATCAAATCAAAAATACGAAAATAATATTCGTAAATAAGTGCTGGTTAAAATCTTAAACAAGGAAGTTAAGTTACAATTAGATTCTGGATCAGACTTGACCATAATCAATTGGCATACGTGGAGAAAATCGAATAAGCCGACAATGCAAAAAACGTCTAAAACTGCTAAGACAGTTACAGGGACGAAAATCAAATTCAAGGGAGGGTTAATTACAAAGTTACTTTTAACGGTACAACAAAAAATTAAAACTATTTGTGCTAAAGAGTACTGAGAACTTATTTGGTACTGATTGGATACAGGAATCTAACTTGTGGAATTTACCCATTAACACTTTTTGTCAAAAAATGGAATCCTTAACGACGGAGAAACAAAGTCTTAAGACAGAACTAAAAAAGACTTTTCCCGAAATTTTCGCATCTAGTCCAGGAAAATGTACAAAAACAGCAGCCAAATACAAACTTATAGACAACGCACAACCGGTATTTAAGAAAAAAAGAAACGTGCCGTTCACTTCGCTAGAGAAAATAAACAAAGAACTTGACAGACTAGTCAAGACCGGTATCCTATCAAAAGTGGAGTTCAGCCAATGGGCAGCCCCTACAGTCTACGTCAAAAAGAAGTCTAAAGAAATACGCGTTTGCGCCGACTTTTCAACTGGGTTAAACGCAGTATTAATAGACTACCAATACCCACTTCGTAGCCCTGAAGAGGTCTTCACTGAGCTAAATGGAGGAAAGATCTTCTCCAAAGTCGACCTGAGTGATGGATATCTTCAGATACCTGTCGAGGAAAATAGCTCGAAGTTGCTTTGTACAAACACCCACAGGGGTTTATTCAAATTCGAAAGGTTACCGTTCGGGATCAAGGTCGCACCGGCCATTTTCCAAGAGGTAATGGATACCATGTTGGACGGCCTTGATTTTGCAATCGCGTACCTAGACGATATAATTATCATCAGCAAATCCAAAGAGCAACACCGAGAACATCTACGCAGAGTATTCTCGCGGATACAGGAGTTCGGTTTTAAAGTTAAGGAAGAAAAGTGCGAATTCCTCTTCGAAAAAATCAAATACCTGGGTCATATAATAGACAACGACGGGAGGAGACCGGACCTTGATCGGGCAACATCAATAAAAAAAAAACATGCCAGCTCCCGGGAACATCACCGAATTGCTAGTACATCCTTTGTATGACTTCCTTTTTCTGCTAATACAATAACGTTTACCTATCACCCGTTGTTTGAGTTGTTCTTCCACTGGTCTTATCTGAAGACCACAACATATATATATATATATATATATATATATATATATATATATATATATATATATAATTTCATTCGTGCAACGTGCGATTGTGCGTATTATATCCTGTCCTCATCAGTTGTCAATCAGGGATGATACCGCAGTTTCGGTGGCTAAGGCAGAATTGTCATTCATGGCGCCACCGGTAGATTCGGCCATAGGAAAGGAATATATATATATATATATATATATATGTGTGTGTGTGTGTGTGTGTGTGTGAGAGAGAGAGAGAGAGAGAGAGAGAGAGAGAGAGAGTGTGTGTGCATGTGTTTTGTGCGTGTGCGTGTGTGTGTGTGAAAAACTAGGAATAACTCTCATAGTGAAAATGTATAGAGGTGAAAAACATCATAGGATGAATTATTTTATGGAAATATTTGCCAACGTTTAAAGTTTCGATTTTCAGAACTACATTGGTATGTGTAATTACTAAATGAAACGAAAAAAAAAAAAAAAATGAGAAAGCTTTAAAACGCATTTCTTTTGCGGGTAGCGCTCCGTTTTGAATATTGTACGATGCAACTATCGTCCAAGAATTCATAAAAAAAATCCATAGCATATCTTGCCCAGTCGGCTGGGGCAGTAGAATACACCGTCTGCTTCCCTGCAGAGGGGTAAGATCCCCCCCAAATAGTGTCCTGGATATGACACTAAACGATCTGATGGTAAGGTTCCAGTAAAGCTGGAGCTTTGGGGAATGCGGACAACCCCTTCATTGCCATCGCTCCCTGGTTCACTCTGTCCCGTCTTGTATATAAATATATATATAAATATATATATATATATATAATATCAATATCATTTTTTTTATTATTATTAAAGATTACCGATAATGATTTAGAGTTGAGTTTTTATTAGTATTTTCTTGTTCACGAGTGAGATGTTGTAAATGAGGATGAAGGCTGTTTAATAATTGTCCGAAATCTCCCATGCCACAAACCGTGTGCATGCACTTTCGAACTTCGTCGATCATTTTCGAAGATTTCGATGATGCTTCGTCGTAGATTATGAGTATTTTATATACAGTTGTCTGTGTCTGTGTCTGTGTGTATGCGTGTGTGTATGTATGTGCACGATTAAAAGTTAAAATCCTTTAAAATTTTTGATAAAAACGGATTTAATTAAAAAAACACTTTATTCACGTTACTGCTAATTTCACAAGGTATGCTAAGGCGTCAGAACCTGACACAAAGATGTAAAAGTTTTTATCCCAGCCTAACTCATTCTTTTAATTAAAAAAGAAACCTTCAACGGAAATACGAGAATTAAGAGGTGAAAGCAGCCATTTCTCTTTTGAAGGATGTTTCCAGGAAACAAAAACACATTTTGTAGCAGAGTGATTCGTCTTATTTCAATCGATTTTTAATATATATATATATATATATATATATATATATATATATATATATATATATATGTATGTATGTATGTATATATGTATTTTTTGTTGTAGACTGGAGTCAGTTAAGTTCAAATCTTTCAAGATTTATCCGAAAAGTGACAGACTTGTATCTGATTAAATCTAACAATTTCGGCAATAAGAGGCTAATTATCATTTTTCTGTTTATTTAGCAATTGACTGATTTAGGATTTTGAGCGTCTCTCAGCAAAATTGCTTTCAATATCATAATACCATATTTAATCCTTTATCTAAGCCATCAGTCATTTTCTTTGTCCACTGAAGGAGTTGGGCTCAATCTGCCATGCTAAAACATGCTGACTGCATTCGGTAGTGAGACTCAAGTTCTTGAGCAAGGGGGGTGGGTATGGAGCTACCCCTTTATTGTCACTGGAGGGTGGCATCTATGGGCCCAAAATAAGTTTTAGACAATTAAGTATGTAATATAATGGCTGAGTGATTTCGTTTTATATATCTTGCCTTTGGGTTTAGTTAGGCTGAGAACCTTTCGGCTCAGTGCATGGGTTAGTTAGGTGCAAACATGAGCGTAGGTGTTCACGCGGATGCGGAGCGGACGTGTCATTCAGAGATGTCACAATAAAAATCCCAGATAGGGGGATGTCACGCACCGGAAGCGTGGGCTGAGATTTGAGAAAAGTCAGTTAGTTGAGTTCCTGCCTGGGAAGAAGAAGGTTGACTTTCGGGGCTCGTCGAATTTGTGCGCTACGGGCGCCGCGCGTTAGTGGGGTTGAGAGCTGACGATGTAAAAGCAGTCAGCATAGAAGGATTGTGTCTCTCTCTCTCTCCTTATGTCGAAAAACCTTTTAACTCAAAGTTAATAAAAAGTTTCGTACCTGAACTAAAAAGTCGTAAGTGTTTCTCGTGTTTCGGGATTCCTATGTTATCTATGTGCGTTATGAACATTATGAACGTTTTACGTACCGGTATGAATATGTCTACTTCACGTATTCATATCTGGCTATGTAACAAGTGTTTATCTGTTTAAAATAAGTGTGAAAATATATTTTTTACCATGTATCAATGGCGATCATCAATTGTTAAACAATCTTCGTGATTGAATAATCCAACAGGAGTTAACATGCCGAATCAAATGGGTTAGTTGATCTATTTGAAAAATATTCGATAGGAATACTTGAAACCGTTTACCTATGAACATTATTTGTATTAAGAATTGTCTGGCCCAGTCAGCAGGGGCAGCAGAATACACCGACTGCATCTCTGCAGAGGAGTTAGATTCCCCCAATGAGTATTCTGGATGTGACTCAAAACAATCTGATGGTGAGGCTTCAGTAATGCTGGGGCTTTGGGAAATACGAAGTCCCACTTCATTGCCATTGCTCCCAGGTCCACTCTAACCCGGAGTGATTGCACCTGATCGGGTCCTATGGTTGGGTCAAAAAGAACTAAATTGTGTATTTATGCTGAACTGAATTATTTAAAAAGAAAATGTTTTGACATTTAAATCACGTACTTATGCTTAACTGAATTATTTGAAATAGAACTGTTTATATGAATTTGGCATTGAACAACCTACAACGGCTGATATGCCATAAAATCAAACAAAACCAAATCAAACCAAGCCAAACTAAGAAGTGTCCCTAAAAGGCATAATTAAAAGAAAAGATTATTATTGTTATTATCATTTTACTCTTTTGAAAGTTTTTCCCACCAGAGTTAGCTGGTGGTAATTCACTGGAGTCTGAGTAACAGGAAGTCTCCTCAAGTCCCCAGGACTCTTCTCAGTACTCTTGCCAGTATTAACAATACTGTAGTTTTTGTTCTTCTTCTTCTTCTTCTTCTTCTTCTTCTTCTTCTTCTTCTTCTTGTTACTATCATTATTTAGACATATTATTATTGTTATTAAACGTATTGTTACTATTATTATTATTATTATTTTACTCTTTTGAGAGTTTTTCTCACCAGTGTTAACTGATGGTTTTTCAAAAGAATCTGAGTGACAGCAAGTCTCCCCAAGTCTTCAGGACTCTTCTCAGTATTGTGGCCGATTTCGATAATACAGTAGTTTGGATGGTCTTTTCTCGTCCTCTTATTTCCAAGTCTTCCAGTCCCTTTAGCAAGCTTTTAGGGTTTGTTCCATGTGCACCAATTACAATTGGTATCACCGTCACTTTCATAGTATTTTCACTTCTTTAGTAAGGGGTAGGTATTTATTTCACTTTTCGCTTTCTTTTTATAGACCTTAAACAGACTCGCCTGAGGCACTACAAGGAAAGTAATTGCAAGAGGATCAGTGAATAATTTAACCCAGATAACCTTTTTTGTTTCCTAAAATCAACAAAATTATACAATAAGATATAATCAGAAAAATTTCTCTGAAACATTCATTGTATATAAATACATACAAATTCTTAATTGGAGGTATAATACCCCTACATATTTTTAACTGCTCAAACATAATTATTATATATACTCGTCCTCTCTATTTTATTCATATTCTCTCTCTATATATATATATGGACTATATGTATCAAATGTTATCTACAAATTTCACCCACTATAACACATCAACCATGCTTACGTTTTGACATTAAATAACCCACAATGGTTATATGCCGTAAAATCAACCAATCAACCAACCAGTCAATCAATCGCTTTCTTTTATTTTTACTCAGTGGACTGCTGGGACGGCAAAGTCCACTATTCGGCCTGTTTATTTATTTATTTTTTCTTTGACTCTCACTAGGTCTGGTTGTCTGGCCAAGATTAGATGAACCGTTTGTATCTCAAAATCCTAAAGAATTTTGTGCGTCTCATTTTCTTGGGTGGATTCTGGGTTGTTGTTGTTGTTATTTGTTCTCTTTTGAGAGTTTTTCACACTAGCGTTTTTCACACCAACCTTAGCTGATGGTTTCTAACTGGAGTTTGAGTGACAACAATTCTCCTTAAGTCTCCAGGACTCTTCTCAGTATTCTGTCCGATCTCAATGATGCAGTAGTTTGAATGGTCTCCACTCGTCCTGTTATTTTCATATTCTCCGGTCCTTGTACTAGTCCTTTGGTGATTGTACCAAGAGCACAGATTACAATTGCTTTCGTGTTCCACAGCTTTTTCAATTCCCTAGCAAGGTCGAGGTACTTATCCCTCTTTTCACATTCTTTTAATTTCACTCTTGTTTTCCGCCGGGATAGCTAAGTCCTCAATTTTGCAAGTTCTCTTTTTTTTGTTGATTATTATAAGATCTAGTTGTCTGCTTTATTATTACTATTATTATTATTATTATTAGATATAGACGACGGAGTGATTCCCCTTGGTTGTTTTGGCTGCCGTCGTCAGAAACTTTCTGGGAATTTCGAAATGCAACTTTCTTCTGTTCAATGTTTCTCATTTCGCGATCCTTTCTTACCAGAACATCGGATCATCGTCCTTGAGATGACGTTTTCCTGCTCCATTGAACCAGATTTTATGACTTTTGAATGCTCTACCCGAGACTGCTAGATGCACTTAACTAATCGAGGTTCACTAGGCCATTGTCCGTACAAGACAATCTAATGGTGGTAATTTAAAGTCCTAAACCTAATGCTATTTTCTCTGCTTGAAAGAAAGTTTATGTCTTCTTGTACTATTCATAGAGAAATTAGATGATGGACATTTTTAGTCTTAAACCTAATGCCTATTCTTCCTCTAATTAAGTCCGACTACATCAGTAAATAACATTCTCTAAATTTTTGTCAAGTCAAAACCTGAAAATCGAATTACTAAATCCATTACTAAACAATTATATTTCGACGTTGTTTTGACCTGAAGAAAATCATTCTAAAAACTAGTACGGATACGTACAGAAAACGTTTACACACAGAGAACAAAAACAAAAAACAAAAACAAAATTCAATTGCACAAGAAAAAGAATTATGTTTACCAAAACGCGGACAACATAATTTGCTTGAGCAGCTGTGATTATATTTGTCTTAGACGCCTGCAATGTGCAATTACTGATTCTAAACCCAAACAAGCAAGTTGTCTCAAGATTGAAGCAACGCGGTAAAAATTGAGGACATATAGATCGACTGAGTGAGTAATTGATTAATTTTAACGGCACGTCAACCCGTTTAGAGCTTTTTCATGCCTTGAGGTTATTCAATCAGATTCATTATAAGTTTATATTTACATTTTTTGTCACTGTTTCTTAAGTCTTTTTTTGCACAAAATTATACGATATCAAGTATTCCTCATCATCATCATCATGATCATGTCATGCCGCTAGCACGGATATCCCTGACCCTCTCTCGCCACTTTTCCCTATCGTTCATCCCCTCGGGCAGGTCTTCAGGGCTACCTCCCGTATCCTCACATAGCTGCTTTATGTATGTTCTAGCTGGTCGTCCTGCTTTTGCTCGGCCATTTTGGGGTCCATATGAGTACATCACTTATGAGTTCGTCTCTGCTTCTCCAGTAGTATCATGTCAACCCGGAATCTGTCCCAGAAAATGAGATGCACGAACTTCTCTGTGATTTAGAGATACAAACGGATCACCTAATCTCGGGCAGATAACCACACTTAGTGATTGTCACAAAAAAAAAAAAAAAAAAAGGAATAGAACCTTCTGAACAGTGGACTTTGCCGTTCCGACTGATCACAACGTAAACCGGAAAGAAAAGCAAGAAGAGAGATAAGTACCAACACTTTCGTGTGTGTATATATATATATATATATATATATATATATTGCTGATATAGGCAGCAGATTTTCCTTTCGTCATATTTTATCAAAAATGACGGACAAGGACTTGGAGTTGGGATTTTATATTAGTCTTTTCATGTTAACGAGCAAGATGACGTAACCAAGGATGAAGGCCTTTTAAAAAAATAATTGTCCAAATTGTACTTGGGTCACAACATTAGCTCTCGAAGATGAAAATGTTAATAAAAAAACTCAACTTCACATCTTTGCCTGTCATCTTTAATAATAATAATAATAATAATAATAATAAGCAATCATATCAAAGCAAGAAGAGATAAGATACAACAAAATAGCAAATATAGGTTATGTGGTGATAGAGACAAAACGATCAATCACATAATAAGCGAATGCAGCAAATTAGCACGGAAGGAATATAAGACTAGACATGTCTGGGTGGGCAAGGTGATCCACTGAGAGATGTGCAAGAAATTAAAATTTAACCATACGAACAAATGGTATATGCTCAATCAAGCATCTGTCCTAGAAAATGACACACAAAAACTCCTTTGGGACTTTGACATCCAAACGAATAAACTAATCTCGGCTAGAAGACCAGATCTTATAATAATCAACAAAAACAACAACAAAAAAGAGAACTTGCAAAATTGTCGACTTTGCTGTCCTGGCTGAACACAGAATAAAACTGAAAGAAAGTACCTCGACCTTGCTAGGGAACTGAAAAAACTATGGAACATGCAGGTGACAACTATACCAATCCTAAATGGTGTTTTTGGTATAGTCACCAAAGGATTATTAAAGGGACCGGAGGACTTGGGGGTAGGAGGACGTGTGGAGACCGTTCAAACTACAGCATTATTGAGAACGGCCAGAATACTGAGAAGAGTCCTGGAGACTTGAGGAGACTTGATGTCACTCAAACTCTTGTGAAAAACCATCATCTAAAACTGATGTGAAAAACTCTCAAGGAGTAAATAATATATATATATATATATATATATATATATATATATATATATATATATATATATATATATGCAGAAAATGCAGAAAATGTTATTATATTTCTATAACAAAACAGGATAAAACTCATATCTCTGAGTTTCACGTGGTCGATGAGACAGTACTGACCTTCTTATATATATATATATATATATATATATATATATATATATATATATATATATATATATATATCTTCACTATGCCTCTCAACAGTTTTACTTTTCTGCTAAAGGTATTCCCATAGAAGTGTTAACAAGCAAAGAAAGCAGAGTTGGCGACCGTAGTCGAGGGCGACCAGAAGGCTTCCTTTTCAATAGCTACTACACCGAGGTGTAGGGGAGGGCGCTGGATTGCTCCACTTTACCCTTGATACGTACCTTATATTGCTGAGTGTTAAGCAAGGAGTTATGAAGTATCATTTTTGAAGTCTTTGGTATGACTCGACCTGGGATTGAACCTGGACCCACTAGGCCAATCAGGCAAGGATACAAGTGTTAACAAATTACTTAATCTTCTTTGAAAAATTCAAAGAATTTGTGGTTATACATAAATACACATTAATGTGAATTAGAAAAAAAACTTTTATATAAACATACATTTGGAAACTGCCAATTCATTTTCATTTAGAATACTCAAAAACACAAATAATTTTCAAATAATTTGCTTTGAAAATAATCATTTATTTTACTTTAGGATGCAAAAAATATATTAATAAATAAATAAATAAATAAATAAAATAGAAATTGAATAAAATAAAAGTCATTTCTAAATTGGCTTATTAAGTTTACGTCTTTTTATTCTTATCATTTTTATTAAATGACCAATTGATTTTCTATTCTTGGTGGTATACAGTCTTTCTCTTATTTAGCTTTGTACCGTACTAAGTAAATATCACCAACTAACTTTTTTATACTAGAGAAACCAAAATGCAATCAGTCGATATGAAATTTTCATCAGTAAACTCGATCAGTTACCAAGATTTCTGATATTTCCAAGAGTTTGAAAAAAATTTTATTTTTTAAAAAAATAAATTTGAAGGAAGGTTTTGTCAGAATGAACTTGGGGATTGAAAATATCATTTTTTTTTAAAATTTTGTATTTTTAATAGATATTAGCCTGAGTAAATAGAAACCTGTTTTACAAAAAGGCGGAAGGTATATATTTTTTGTTTGGTTACAGAAACGAACAGCGAACTACGAGCTTTTATTTAAATTAAGTAAAGAACCAGGTAAAAAAAGAAAAAAAAAAAAAAGAAAAAAAAAAGATTTGTTTAAATTGAAAAAAAAAACCCACCAAAGAAAAACAAACAATTATAGAATTTTAATGTTCCATCTATTTACCGATTTCTAAGGAAGGGAAGAACAGAAAACGGCAGAAAGTGAGAAAGAAAAAGGAGAAATATCTGTTAAAGAAATCAATAGAGAATCATAAAAAGAAACTGGGAAAAAAAAAACACATGTTTGCATAAAACGAAAGAAAGAAAAAAAGAAAGAAAGAAAGAAAGAAAAATTCAACGAGAGGTTGGAAAAAACATAGGAAAAAAGAAAGAAAGAAGGAGGAAAGGAAGGGAGAAATGGAAGGCAGAAAAAGAAATGAGGGAGAGAAGTGATAGAAGAAGTTAGGAAGAAATGAAGAAGGATAGATTGAAGGAAAGAGAACATCGAAACAAAATAAATAAATCAATAAAGAATGAAAGAAAGAAAGAAAATATGCAAAGTAAAAAGAAAAGAAAGGGAGAAAGAAAGAAGATAAAAAAGAAACAAAAGAATAGAAAAAAAAATGAATAAACAAATAAATCAAGAAAGAAAGAAAGAAAGAAGGGAGTTAAAAAAGATAGAAAGAAAAAGAAAAGAATGAAAGCAAAAATGAATAAAAAAAGAAAAAAGAAAAGAAAGAAATTTACAAAAGAGTGATGGAAGGAAGGAAAGTGGAAGGAAGGAAGGAAGAAAGAAGGAAGGAAGGAAGAGAAGGAGGAAAGAAGGAAGGAAGAGAGGGAGGAAGGAAGAAAGGTAGGAAGAGAAGAAGGATGGAAGAAAGAGATGGAGGGAATGAGGAAGAGAAAAAAAGGAAAGAAGGAAGGGAGGACGGAAGGTAGGAAGTGAGGGAGGAAGGAATGAAGAGAGGGAGAGAGGAAGGAAGAGAAGGAGGAAAGAAGGAAGGAAGAGAGGGAGGAAGGAAGAAAGGTAGGAAGAGAAGAAGGATGGAAGAAAGAGATGGAGGGAATGAGGAAGAGAAAAAAAGGAAAGAAGGAAGGGAGGACGGAAGGTAGGAAGTGAGGGAGGAAGGAATGAAGAGAGGGAGAGAGGAAGGAAGAGAGGAAAGGAAGGAACGAAGGAAGGAAGGGAGGAAGGAAGGGAGGAAGGAAGGAAGGTAGGAAGAGAAGAAAGAAGGTAGAAAGAGATGGAGAGGGGAAGGAAGAGAGGAAAGAAAGGGAGGAAGGAAGGTAGGAAGAGAAGAAGGAAGGAAGAAAGAGATGGAGGGAGGGAGGGAGGATGGAAAAAAGGAATGAAAGGAAGAAGGAAGGTAGGAAGAGAAGAAGGAAGTAACAAAGAAAGGGAGTGGGAGGAAGGAAGAAAGGAAAGAAAGAGAAGGAGGAAGAAAGGAACAAACAAACAAACAAACAAACTGAATGAAACACCATGTTTGGACTGAATGATAAACGCAAGAAAGAAAGAAAAAGAAAAAGAAAAAGAATTGGTACGTGTGTATGTGCGTGTTTATGCATCTATGTGTGTGTATGTGTGTTAAAGGAGGCAAAGGAAGGAATTCGTAGAAATTTCTTAAAAAGAAGATAAAAAGAAGAAAATTAATGAAAAGAATAGATAAGTGAATGAATTAGATAAAAAGAAAAAAAAGTTTAACAAACAAACAAACAAACACAAAAAGTAAAAAAATTCTAAAAAACAAAATCAAAACCAAAAAAGCACTACAAAAAAACAAACCAAAAAACACCCTAAAAAGCAAACGATAAAAATTATCGAAAAATTTTTTTTTCTTTTCTTTTGCTTCCTTTTTAAAAACTTTTTTCTATCCTTATCAGAATGAATGTAAAATGTAAGTTAAATTTATTTGAATATTAAGCGTGGCTTCCTCCTTTATCCACACACACAAACACACACACACACACACACACACACACACATATATATATATATATATATATCCAATTCATCTAATACACTGGATTCTTATTTATTTACTGATGACACAAATTTGATATATGCCAATGATATTTAAAGTCCTTGGAAACCACAAGTCATTCCGAGGTTCTTAGATTATTCAGCTAGTTGATTGCTAAACAGCTATTATCAAACAATAATAAATGTAATAAAAAACCAAATCAAACTACTACTACTACTACTACTACTACTACTACTACTACTAAGAGAACTGAAAAAACTGTGGAACATGAAGGTGACAATTATACCAATTGTGATTGGTGCTTTTGGTACAGTAGCAAAAGGATTATTAAGCGGACTGGAGGACTTGGAAGTTGGCAGCCGAGTGGAGACCATCCAAACGACAGCATTATTGAGAACGGCCTGAATACTGAGAAGAGTCCTGGAGACTTGAGGAGACTTGCTGTCACTCAAACTCCACTGAAAGCCCATCATCTAAAACTGATGTGAAAAACTCAAAAGGAGTAAAATAATAATAGAAATGACAAATACGGAGAAGCTGAAACTGTACTGACCACAGCGATGGTAGAAACTGTAGGGATACTGAGAAGATTGCTGACAATTTGAAGACACATGTTGTCAATTCGTGTTCAGTGATGACCCACAAACATTAAATGGGAAGATGAACACTTGTGAACTTGATCAACGAGAGGATTTCGTCGATCCAACAGATAGTAAGAGTGAAAGTATAGGGAAGGAGAATAACTCGATAAACATCTCGTAGAATATGGAAGATGAAGGTAACTGATACCAATCATAGTAAGAATCTTTGGAATAATCTCGAAGAACCTGGAAAAGAGACTGGGTGAATTGAAAATTTAAGGATGAATTTTCACCATTCAAACCATAGCACTCTTAAGATCAGGTAGAATACCCGGGGAACTGAAGAGATTTGCTGCTATCCGGTCTTTAGGGATTATAGGTCTAGTAATTATAGGTTCATTTCAAGCTCTTCAATAAATCACACACACATATATATATATATATCATCATGATCATCATCATGTCGTGCGGCTAGCACGGATATCCCCGACCCTCTCTCTCCACGTCTCCCTATCATTCATCGTATCTGGCAGGTCTTCAGGGTTGCATCCCGTATCATCACATAGCTGTTGTATGTATGCTTTTTGGTTTGAGTGTGGGTCATGGTTATCTTTCGATGGCTGTTTTTATTTTCTCATCTATAGAAGCTACTCTTATAGATGAGCAGCAGTAGTTCCCCGATCGAACTGTGTTCGATCTGGACTGAAAGTATTAAAATGTCTCCATTCGCATATTAGGAAGTATTAGAATCTTTACTTTCATAGCACCGGTTCCATAGAAAATCAACAATCTGGCAATAGGAAATCTACGGGGCGGGGAGAAATATTATGATATAAGAATAGTCAATTGGACTTTAACTAAGTTAAAACTTAAATGAAAAGGAAGCATTGCGATTTTTTTCACGTACACATGGGAAGCAGCATGGTGGACGTGTGAACCCTGCAGCTTAACGCTCAGGATTGTCAGTATATATATATATATATATATATATATATATATATATATATATATGTGTGTGTGTGTGTGTGTGTGATAGAAATATGTGGAAAGTTGGACCAATCAAACACTTAAAAACCTACTTAAAAGGCGCGATATTTCGTTCTATTATTTCATTTTTAAGAACTTTCTCAAGCTGAACAGTTTTCTGAGTTTTTCTGTATATAAGCAAATGAGGAATATGACAAAATGACGGCGAGGAAAAAGGTGTAGCAGGAAGAAAGACATGGTTTAGAGTCAAATGAATCTGGTTTCATTAGAGATTTTTGATCGTAAACCTGATTTGACTCTAAACCCCCTCCTTCTTCCTGCTATACCTTTATCATCGCCGTCATGAAAATGACGATGATACCAATTGTGATTGGTCTTCTCGGTACTGTCACCAAAGGATTGGTACTGGGACTGGAGTACGTGGAAATAATTGAAGGAGTGGAGACCATCCAAACTACAGCATTGTTGAGATCTTTGTCTAATGTCTGGTGGCATATCAACCTTCGTAGGTTATTTAATATCAAAGCGAGCCTTTGTTGAAGAATAGCAGTGATGCTATTTAACCCACTGCTGGGAGGATAAGGGAGTTCATACCTGTCCCAAGGGTATTTGTCTGAAAGTGAACGTAATAGAACTACTGGAGTTCGAACTCGCTTACTACGATTCTGCAGCCCAGCGCTTTAACCATTACGCAATTCAGTTTAGCATAAGTACACAGTTTAGTTCTATTTGACCCATAGATAGGACCCTATCAGGTAATACCACTCTGAGCCAGAGTGAACCAGGCAACGCTGGCTTAAGGGGTACCCTGCCTTCCCCGAAGCTCCAGCATTACTGGAACATGACCATCAGATTGTTTAGTGTCATATCCAGTTGAGAGGGGTTTTTACCTCTCTGCAAAGGAGTAGTCGGTGTATTCTACAATACAAGCTGACTAGGCAGTATAGAGTTAGATGTAAAAACAGTTTTATTTCAGATAATTCAGTTTAACATAAGTTTATATGTCAAAAGAGTTCCATTTCAAGCAATTCAGTTTATCATATTAAATATCAAAACAGTTCTATTCTAAATAATTCAGATTAGCGTAAATACGCAGTTTAAATGCAAAAACAATAAACTCTCGAAACCATGGTTTAGTGTTATTTGACCTATTGATAAGACCATATCTAGTGCTACCACTCTTGGCCACAGTGGACCTGGGAACGATGGCAATGAAGGGCTTCTCTGCATTCCCCAAAGCCCCTTCATTACTGGAACCTGACCATAAGATTGTTTAATGTCATATCCGGGACACTCGTTGGGGGAGTCTTACCCTTCGGCAGAGAAGTAGTCGGTGTATTCTACAGCCACAGCAGACTGGGCAAGAGACTTAGTATTACGTCACCGGAAGAAAAAACAACAAGTAGATTTAGCTGCTCAAATGGACCAACTTGTGAAATTCAAAGAAAGCGAAAAGATAGAAAAATATCTGGATTTTGCATGAGAGCTGAAAAAATGTTGGACATGAAGGTGATGTTGATATAAATAGTTATTGGAGCCTTTAGATCGATCCCCAAAGGCCTGTCAAAGAGACTAGGTTAACTGGATATCACAAGAAGAATGGAAACCATTCATACCACAGCATTGTTAAAATCAGTTTGAATATTTTGAAGGGATCTGTAAATCCGTGGAAATATGCTTTCCCTCAAACTTCCGTAAAAACAAAACAAAACAAATGAAAAAAACAACAAAAAAACGCAGTTCAAACTGACGTGAAAAACAACAACAACAACACCAATAATAATAATAATAATAATAATAATAACAACCCAGAACCCGCCAAAGAAAATGAGACGCACAAAATTCCAGTTTTTTCTTTTAGATACAAACGGATCACCTATTCTTGGCCAGACGATCAGACCAAGCAATAGTCAACAACAACAAAAAAAAAAAAAAAGAAAAAAAAAAAGAGAGCCTGCTGACTATGGGGTAAAACTGAAAGAAAGCGAGAAGAGAGATAAGTACCTAGACCTTGCTAGAGAACGGAAAACAACTTTGGAACATGAAAGTTTCGGTGATAACAATTGTAATTGGCACGCTGGGTACAGTCACAAAGACCGGAGAAGTCGGAAATTAGAGGACTAGTGAAGACCATCCAAACAAACAGCATTGTTGAGATCCGTCAGAATACCGAGGAGAGTCCTGAAGACTTGAGGAGACTTGCTGTCACTCAGACTCTAGTGGGAAACTATTAGCTAACACTGGTGTGAAAAAACTCCCACACGAGTAAAATAATAACAATACACAACAAAATAGCAATAGTTGGTTAGGTGGTAACAAATATGAAACGGTTAATCATATAATAATCGAATGCAGCAAAGAGTACAACACAAAGAGTACAACACAAAGAGTATTAGACTCGGCAAGACTGGTTAGGAATGTTGTGCATGAAATTGTAGTTTGACCATATTACCAAATGGCATATGCACAAAGGATAATTCATTCTCGAGAAGAAGTCGCATAAAAATTCTCTGTGATTTTGAGAAACAGATGGATCACCAAATAAACAGATGGATCACCAAATCCCAGTCAGAAGGTTAGACTAAGTGTTGATAAAAAAATGAAGAGAAAAAAGAACTTGTCATATATTGGATTTTGCGGTCCCGGCAGAACACAGAAAATAAAAGAAAGCGAAACCATAGACACATACTTAGACCTTGCCAGAGAGCTAAGAAAGCTGTTTACCATGAGACTGGCGCTAATACCAGTTGTAGTTGGTGTGCTTGGAACGGTCCCAAAAGGCTTGGAAAGGTGACTTGAAGAATTGGAAATTAGAGGAAAAATTGTGACCATCCAAACTGCAGCATTGTTGAGATCGACGAAAATACTGAGAAGAGTCCTGGAGACCTAAGGGGACTCGCTATCACTCAGGCTCCACTGAACAACCATCACCTCCTCCTTGTATGATTCCCAGGATCCTTCTTAAACTGGACAAGGGGAAAACTCAGACAAATGGACCAAAGAACAAAACAATTGATTACAATAGAGAAGGCTTTAAACAAGAGACATCGGCACTAAGAAGAAAAGAAGGAAGAGGAGGAATCGCTGGCATTGAGGATTCTGGAGATACAATGATTCAAGGGCACGAAGAATATATATATATATATATATATATATATATATATATATATATATATATATATATATAAAAGTTGACCGATCGTATTTAGAGAACAGATAATATAAGATTCTCTGGGACTTCGAGGTTCATACCATATCTAACTATCCTGACCCAGAAAAAATAACTGTATCAGATAATCAGATAATTTTCGCCGTTCCACTAACTCATTATTATTATCATCAAGTTGTGTATATAGTAGATTTCCCTAACATTCTCTCTCTCCCCATCCATCCCTATCTTACACTGCAAGTCTCCCAAACAGCATCCTGTGTCAACACAGAGGTGATGTAAGTTATGGCTTATAGTTCAACACAGACATATCCATGTGCAGTGGTCCATTGAAAAATGTCACTTATGTGTTCGTCTTTGCTTCTCCTATAGTGTCTCGTATGTCTTGTTCGTCTTTTGAGACGGGAAGTACGTAGCCGTACTGCAGCTGTTTTGTGTGGTATTACTCCTAGGATTTATTCAAAATAGTTCGTAGCATTCCCACGTGTAGTTCTCATCTAGATTCTTCACTGTGTGTTCTGTTAGTGTCTATGTGGTGCATCCATAAAGCTGTATTGATTCAGGCACTGCTTAGAAGCTGGTTGAACAAAATTAACTGAAGGTGAAAAGATCGAGAAATATTTGGAAATAGCAAAAAAAAAAAAAAAAAAGAAATTATGAAAAAAATGAAATGATGAAATACGAAGGAGACGTTAGTGTTGTACGTTGTAGGAGCACCAGGAGCGGCAGGGAAAAGACTGGAACTGAAAACCCAGAGGAGAACTGAAATCGTCCACATTACAAGACTGGGATCGGCTTGAATACCGAAAAGAGCGAGTATTTACTAAACTCTTCCATCACAAGCAGGATGTGACACAAGGTCAATTTTTAAGCGAGTACATCTGAACAGATTCCAGAATTTTCCTTCTCCCAGGCTAGTTGCTTGACCGAGGTTAGAGAACACTGTTCTATTTGTCCATGGAAGGAGAAAAGGAGGATTCATGCCATTCCCAAGAATATTTAGTTTAGTTTGATTAATGGTATATCAACCTTCGAGGGTTATTTAATGCCAAAACCATCCTTGTAAAACAACGGTAGCGGTAGAGTCTAAAGAATAATTGGAGGGTGGGATATGTAAATAAATACTTTTCTTATTGGGGTTTGTCCGAAAATGAATGTACGAGCGCGACTGGAGATCGAACTAGCTTACTACGATGTCATAGTCCAGTACGTTAGCCAATACGTCACCGGGTCTTATTCTAAAGGTATTAGCGTGAATTGAAATACAATCAGAATTCTGAGAAGTTACTGGATTTTTAATTTAGTTTGGTTTGGTTTCTTTGTTAACTGGCACATAAACCTTCATGGGTTATTTAATGCTCGAGCCATCCTTCTAGAAGGACAGTAGAGGTACTATTTAACCAATAGTTGAGAGGATAAAGAGGTGCATACAATTCCGTGGAATATTAGTCGGAAAATGAATGTAATCATATTTACCAACCCCTCCGCTCGGGCAGGATATGACACAAGGTCAATTTTTAAGCGGAGTTTAACATGTTTGAACTCAGAGTTTTCCTTCTCCTAGACTAGTAGCCTCACCAAGGCTGAAGAACCTAGTCTGCCCTACTATTTACCCATAGCTGGAGGGAGAATAATTGGATTCATACCTTTCCCAAGGGTATTAGTGCTATGTGAAATGCAATCAGTCTCGTGTCCATTTCCTACGACGATAACCATTACACCATGGGCACCTCCAAATTCATGAAAATGAATGTAATAGGGCGAATGGAGTTCGAACTCACAACGATGTCACGGTCCAGCACTTTAGCCAATACCCCACAGGGATTATCCCACCTCGACTTGATAATTGATAAGCCATACTGTCACTTGATCTTCAGTGTAAATCATTAATTTCTTACGCCTGTAAAAATCCACCGAGCACAGAAATAAAAGAATGTGTAAGTACGAAGTTGTAGATTTAAGTCTGAAAGAAAATGAATTTTATCAAGACGAAGAAGTAAATTTCAAAATGGAGTCGTTCGGAGGATGCTGTGAAGTGTTATCAATAGTTGACAAGGCTATCACAAACAGCTGGAGTTAAAGTATATCTCACAAGAGATTTTCCTCTTTCTTTTTTTTTTTCTTGTTCCTGCTCTCTACGAACGTGTTTTCTTTACTTTGTCCATATCTCTAAACAGCAACCCACTTGTTCTCTTCGATTTAACTATCACTTATATCACCACTCCATGCCACGAGGATGTGAAGATCAGATCGTCTGCTTTTGTCTTCGTTTATACCACGAAGCCCGAGTTAAAAAAAAAAACACACACACACAAAAAAAACAACTCCCTTACCAAAAAATAAATAAATAAAATTCTTTCGAGATATTAGAATTTTGAAAAAAAAATTCAGGTGGATTTTATTAACTTTTTCTTGGATTTTTCTGTTGGTAACAACTTGGTCACTGTTCGATATTTTCCTTCTCGTTCTAGTTCCTGAAAAATCACCATTCGGATCTAAGAAAGATACAAATCGTAAAAAGAAACCCAACACGTGGGAACCACTTGGCTTGATTCTCGTGTAGCAGAGAAACTGATAGTCGGGACGAATGGGCTATTTATCTATTTATGGCAGGTGCTATTTGCTTTTGTAAAGGCTAAGAAAAATGAAAATTTTGGTTGGAATAGAACTCTCTTCATACGTACGTATTTACCCGGCACATCCACCTATAGGCAGTGTGTAACATAAGATCAGTTTTTAAGAAGAGTAAAGCTGATGTGAATCCAGAGTTTTCCTTCTCCAAGACAGGTTGCCTAACCAAAGGTAAAGAACCAGTCTAGCCTACTATTTACTCGTAGCTGAGAACTGACGGATTCATGTCTTTCTCAACGGCATTAGCATGAAGTGAAATGCAAACTTCCTCGTCTAGGATTTGAACTCGAATCGCTGATTCAATTCCTTTGATAACAGTTACGCTAAGCGCATTCGTAGCGGTCGATTAGACTAGTTCAACATTTGACACTGTATCGATTCTTATGGAAGAAACAAGAGGTAACGAAGAATTTTCTTAGGGGTCACTTCTTTACGGCTTTTATTATGAATAACTCATTGATTGTAGTTCAAGGGACAAGTTTTCGAAACATCTCATTTTTTTTAGATATATAAGACAGATTCGATTTAGGAATTGTGTAATTCTGGTGTATCTTGCCAGTTGAAATCATTCTGCTTATTTGTTAAGCGTGGTCCATAAATGTCAGCTAATCGACCATGTGAAAATGTGATCTCTTTGACAAAAGAAAACGGTTATTCTTCTTAGCTGTTGTCGTGTTAGTACTACTGTGTAGTTGCGCCACTAAGACTCTCAAAAAAAAAGCTTGGAGAAAATAGGAACTATAAAAGGATGCTGTTTGCTGATTTGAGAAAATGCTGGAAGCAGCACTCTACAAGACAACAGTCGGATACTTTCGGATTAATTCTCTTGGGAAAGGCACGAACCCCCACTTATACCCTCACCAATGGTTTAAACAGTTAAATAGTAAATGCTGTTCTTCTAAAAACATGGCGTTGAAATTAACAAACTCATAAAGGTTGATATACTATCGAATAAAAAAAAGCAACTAATTACACCATATAAGTGTGTTAGAATTATTTGTATTAGATAGGAATACTTGATATCATATAACTGTGTGCAAATTATTTGTATTAGACAGGAATACTTCATATCGTATAACTTTGTGCAGATTATTTGCATTAGAAAGGAATACTTGATATCATATAACTCTGTGTTTATTTGTATTAGATTGGAATATTTGATATCATATAACTGCATGTAAGAACCTAAGAAATAAGTACAGTCAATCAGAAGTTATTATGCAACGGAAATAAATCTCAACAACTTAAAAAGTCAAATTAAAACTCGTCGATTTCCACCCTTATCTTGAGATATTTGGAATATACCAAAATTAACTGGTTGAATATATAGACTAAATTAATATTGTACCGTTGGAGGGTTGCAATATTATACGGAACAAATAGACGCTTGCAACGCTGCGGTATTCAAATGGAACTTCGTGCTGGTGCTGCCCCAATGACCATTTGTGGACGCCTCCACCTCGACGAATCTAACGAGTCAATGAGTGTAGTACTATATCTTACAACCTCACCGCGAGAAAAAGTGACGATTACACAAAACCTTGTCTTGGTTCGTTAATACCAAAGTTCTATACTTTTCAAGTAGTCGTCGGGAAGAGGGAAACTGAGCATGAAAACTGAGTCGACCACGTTTGCTAGACAGAGAGGAAAAATATATGAGGAGACAGAGGGTAGACACAGACCTTGAATTGTATTCCACGTTTTCTCTTGTAGTTCTAACACGTACGTGTTCCCTGGTTTCGCCTTTGTAGCTTTGCGTCTTGTATAAGACCCCTTTTATGGAGTTGACCTCAAAATGAGGGCCGTAAATTTAGGCAGTCTTTATATCGTCGTGACTAGTCTTCAACTGACTGTTTTTACCTCGTCGCCTCCAGCCGCCAACTAACTCTCTTCTTGTTTTCTTACTCGCATCCACTGCCTCATGGCGTTTTCATTTGAGTTCCCTTCAGCCAATAAGAACTCGTTGTCGATTCGCTGCTGATAAGTTTCTATTTTCAACCTGAGCGTCCCTAATTATTTTCCAATATAAGCTGAAGTCTTCTGAATTCTTATAAAACATTTTTTTTCTTTTTGTTTTTAATATATATTGAAATATGTTTTAATATATATTGAAATATGTTGAAAAGGGAAAGGATCTAACAACTGTTAAAAAACAGAAATAAATAAGTTACTGAGTGAGAGAATGTTCATTTCGGAGATGTCAAAGGAGCTTTGCAGAGATCATCAAACGACGAAAAAGGCTGTTAAAAATATTACTTAGTTGAAAACAAGCTTTAAGGAAATTGCTTCCTTGAGATAAACGTAAACTAAAGAAAGTTTTACCGAAACAACCACTTTCGAACAGTGCTTATATCTTTGGAAAGGTTAAAATTGAAGGTGTCAAGAAATACAAAAGGTGTAAAAAAATGACCGTGGCAACTTCCTCATACTAAAGCAAACATTTTAAAGAGTCAAAATTGAGCCAAGAAATACATAAAAATTGACTTTTCTAAAGTAATTTTCATGGATAAATCTCGAGTGACATTTGATGGGCATGATGGTTGGGCCAAAGGATGGGTTTTATTCAATTCAGACGTGCTGGTGGTTAAAATAAGGCAACAAGAAGACGGTAATGTTATGATATGGGTTTGAATTGTCGACCAAACCATGATCGTAACATTCAAAGACGATGAAAGAATTAAATTGAAAAATGCTGTTGCGATTTTATGGATAAGAATTTCTTTTCGTGGTTCAAGTCCTCGTCTGATAGTTTCAAAGTGAAGTGTGCATTTATGAACAGCAATGTTCCTTCTCACGTATCTAAGCTTACTTGTGAATTCTTTGAAGATAAAGGATTTATATGAGAGAAGATAATGGATTGGACACCATCAAGTCCTGATCTGAATCCGATCAAAAATCTATGGTCAGTTGTGAAGATGAAATTTTATGATGGTAGCAAACAATATAACAGCAAAGTAGACCTATGGGGAGTAATTGAAACTATCATGTTGGAAATTGAATTTACTGAAGTAAAGAAAATCAATGGATAATAGATTACTGGGTGTTGTTGAGAAGAAGAGTCACTATATTAAAATGTGAAGGATCCAGTAACTTATTATATTGTGTTTATTATTTGTTCTATTGTAGGTATTGATCAAATACGATTATTTGATTTTGCCTAATAACTTCAGACTGCAGCTTTTTTTTAGAATACATGAAATTACTTCTTTAACTTTAATAAAACGTATTGATGATACCTAGAATTTTAACACAGTCTTTGTTTTGACATTCAATTTAATTGTTTAAATTTGACGATTCCTTTTAAAATTATTTTTTAATTATAAAAGCTTATATGATTTGCTTTAAAACTTCAGTATGGGTGTACAAAAAATGTAAATATAAAATGTACAATGAACGCGATTCTCTAACCTCTTGGCTTAAAATAACTTTTGACGAGTTGACATACCATTAAAAATAATCAATCAAATCAAATCAGATCATCTGAGTCAATTCATTCGAAATGTCTAATTTTCTCAAACCCGCCAAACTTTTCCCAAAATTTGTTCGTTTTACACAAATCTGTTTTTTTCTGAACTGTTACAATTTTTTTCATTTTCATTAGCATTTCTTTTGCTCTTTCTTTCTTTCAGCACTTTTACCAACAAGATGAATTCTATTTTGCTCGTACAGAAGCCAATCTTCCCTAAGTCCAGTAGATGACAAAGGGCAGTAACTATATCCAATTTACTACAACGGATGGCAAAAAAAAAAAAATCATATTACCAACAATTCGTGACTAAGCTTCATATGAAGTTGCGATTTAGTCAACCCCAACTTCTTTCTAGTCATAAGTCCTCTTAATCGATCCCAGTTATCCTGGCTCAAGTTAAAGATTTGTATCTTGAGAGTCGAGAGATTAAAAATTTGATATGGACTGAGGAAGATATGTACGAATAGATAGAAAAATCTAAACAAAGATATATAGTTGGTCGATTGAATTTACAGAAAAGTAACCATTGTTGAATTATTTAATGCCGAAGTCAGTCTTTTTAAAAGCAATTATATGTATTTACCCAACTCATCCACTACAAACAGAATCTAACACATGGTTAATTTTTACGCACTGCACAAATGGTTTGAATTCAGAGTTTTCTTTCTTCTAGACTGGTTGCTTTACCAAAGATAAAGAATTCAATATACCTTACTTATTACCAATAGAATCCAATCTGTCTTACTTATTACCAATAGAATCCAATCTGCCTTACTATTTACCAATAGAATCCAGACTGCCTTACTTATTACCAATAGAATCCAATCTGCCTTACTATTTACCAATAGAATCCAGACTGCCTTACTTATTACCAATAGAATCCAATCTACCTTACTATTTACCAATAGAATCCAATCTGCCTTACTATTTACCAATAGAATCCAATCTGCCTTACTTATTACCAATAGAATCCAATCTGCCTTACTATTTACCAATAGAATCCAATCTGCCTTACTATTTACCAATAGAATCCAGACTGCCTTATTATTTACCAATAGAATCCAATCTGCTTTCAAAGTTACCAATTGTAGAGATGAGGAAGAGATGGGAATCTTGCTTATTCCAAAGAACATTAGCAAGATGTACGATGCAAACAGCCTTGTTCATGATTTACAATGAAATATCTGGTTTCAAGTAATTAGTCTTATTTATTAACAATAATTTGTAAGTAAAAGTTAGCGACCATAGTCGAGGGTGACCCGAAGGCTCCCTTTTCGATAGCTACTACACCAAGGTGTAGGGGAGGGCGCTACTCCATTCCCAGGATTGCTCCACTTTACCCTTGAACCGTACCTTATAATGCTGAGTGTTAAGCAAGGTGGTATCAAGTTCCATTTTTAAAGTCTTTGGTATGACTCGACCTGGGATTGAACCCAGGTCTCCCGGGCCATTGGCGAACACTCTATCTTCTTTTTATTATTTCCATCTAATGTTATTAATCACTAAAGGCTTTATTATCATTTAATAGTTTGGTTTGGTTTGATTTTATGGCATATCAACCATCATTGGTTATTTAATGCCAAATCCTGTTTATACATTGTTACGTCTCTTCTTTCAATTCCGGACAATATTCTCGGTAATTGGTTTTTCCATATCCCGGACATGTCGGCGACGACATACGTAAACGAACTAGAATTTATTATTCATCCTATTTACCCGGGTTTACTCGTAAGGGATTAGCTACGGGTAATAATAATAAAAAATGTATCAACAACATGTTGAGGAATTATTGCGCTGAAACAATGTATCAGAATTGCTAGCAAAAGTATAACTAAACTCAACGGCGATTTCAACAACCCATCATCATCACCATCATCATGATGTCGTGCCGCTAGCACGGATATCCCTGATCCTCTCTCGCCACTTTTCCCTATCGTTCATCGCATCTGGCAGGTCTTCTGGGCTACATCCCGTATCCTCACACAGCTGCTGTATGTATGTTCTAGCTGGTCGTCCTACTTTAGCTCGGCCATATGTGGGGGTCCATAGGAGCACATCCCTTATGAGCTCGTCTCTGCTCCTCCAGCAGTGTCCTGCGTGCCTGGTTCGTCGAACTTGGATAGTTTTCGTGATGGGAGGAAGGTGGCCGTATAGTTGGTACTTTGTGGGGGTGTTGCCGCCAGGAGAATTCAACTACCAAAATAGTCGAAACGTATGATACAGCTCAGGAATAATAATGAGAAAATTTATCTGAGGGGTGAGGATTAACGTGAAAACTCGATTTGAGCATGATAGAAAATTATACTCTATGAAGTCTCTTTTCCTTTGTCCTTTTTGATACACGAGGCTACGCATTCGCTTTTCCATCCGTCGGCGCTGCGTTTCTCCTTTCAACTCTCCACGTTTCAAGCTATCCCCACTTCTGCGTTCCAATTCGCGCCGGCCAGGCAAAAGCAATCTCATTCTTTTACTCGAGGGGTAGCCAGCTTGCAACCTCCCTCTACTCCTCTCACAGAGTGTCTGCTGCTGACTGTTGCTATGTGGACAATCCAAGTATACGTCAAAACATATATATTCAATATATATAAATATGATTTGTAAACACATTTTGTAGATAACATTCATTTAAGCCCTTTTTGTACTATAGCCACAATTAACGCCATGTGGAAATGTTCATAACGATAGAACATATAAAGAACATAGGAATTTCGAAATTCGAAAACACGTAACGACTTCTTGTTCAGGTACGAAACCTTTTTATTAACTTTGAGTTAAAGGTTTCGACATAAGGAGAGAGCTCCAAAAGTCGATCCTCCTCGTTTGGCGTCTAGTATTCAACTCCCTAACTTTCTTTCAATTCTCCACAAACCTCGGCGCGCTTCCGGTACGTAACGTCACTCGCACTCCGTCATCTGTTTCGTCTCGGACTATTGTGACATCTCTGAGTGACACCTCCATCCGCCCGCGCGCGCCCGCCCGCGTTATCACCTGCCTCAATGTTGCAACTGAAAGGTTCTCAGCCTAACTAAACTCAAAGGCATGAACTGAAATCCCTCGGCCATTACGTTACATTTTTTTTAACATAGTTAAATGGTTTCAAGAATTGGTATACAACAGTCACAATTTAACATTTATTTTTGCGCATACTTTGTTCTATTTGACCAATAGATGGGACCCTATCAGGTGCTACCATTCTGGGTCCGAGTGGACCTGGGAACAATGGCAATGAAGGGGTACTCTATATTCTCCAAATCTCCAAGGCTGGAGTCTCGCCATCAAATGGTTTAATCCAAGAAAACTCGTTGGGGGAGTCTTATTCCTATGCACAGATGCAGTCGGTGTATTCGACAGCCCCGGGTGATTGGGCTGACCATCCTTTGAGTAATCATTCCTACTTATGACAAATAATGATAATAATAATATATTAAGGACCATGGTCCGGGAGACCGGGGCTCAATCCCAGGTCGAATCATACCAAAGACGAAAAAAATGGTACTTGATACCGCCTTGCTTAACACTCAGCATTATAAGGTACGGATCAAGGGTAAAGTGGAGCAATCCAGGGAAAGTAGTAACGCCTCCCCTACACCTTGGTGTTGTAGCTATGGAAAAAGGAGCCTTCGGGTCACCCTCGATTTTGGTCGCCAACTTTACTTACAATATAATTTTAAAGCCAAAATTATGATAGTAAGTGCAGATTATGTAGAGACGGAGATGAGCCAGTAAATCACATAATAAGCAAAAGGTGTGAGAGACTAAGTATGACTGGGTGGGAAAGTTGATCCTCAGGGAATTGTGCCAGAGATTAAAATTTGACCATATTACCAAGTGGTATACAAACAAACCAGTATCCGTCCAGGAAATGAATTGTATAAAATTCTCAGGGATTTTGCGATAAAAACGGATCACCAAGTAGACGTTAATTTAAAAAAAACCCCAACTTTCCATCGTGTGGATTTTGTCGTTCCAGTGGAACAAAGAGTGAAAATAAAAGAAAGTGAAAAGATAGACAAATACTTTGATTTTGTCCGAGAACCGTCAAAAACAGTGTAAGTTTAAGTTGACGGTGATACCAATTGTCGTTGAGAAAAAGTCTGGAAAAATTGGAATTCAAAGGAAAGAATCGAGATAATACCATTTTTGAGATTGGATAGAATACTGAGAAGAGTCCAGGTGACCTAAAGACACTTGCTGTCACTCAGACTCCAATGTCGAATTCATACTTTTCCCCAAGGATAATAGCGCTCTGTGAATTCCAAATAGACTTGTTCAGGTTGGAACTCACGTACCTGAGTCCACTTCCTACGACGATAACCGTTACGCCACGAGCACCTCCATGTTAATAGATTACATTTTATAGGCAAGTAATATATATATATATATATATATATATATATATATATATATATATATATATATATATATATATATATATATATATATATATATATATATATATATATATATATATATATATATATATATATATATATATATATATATATATATAACACACACACACACAGAGATATATATACATAACCTAATTCCTCTTTGCGAGCAAGATGCGACACAGTCTGTCAAATTTTCTTTTAAAAATGACGTTTGGAGATTTATTGTTATAAACACAAACAATTCTTCTGTTTAATTAATAAAAAATTTTCATTTTCATCTTGGATCATAACAATACCATTTGCTTACCCGAGTATATCTTTCAGGATACGCCACTTATATATATATATATGTGTGTGTGTGTGTGTGTGTGTGTGCAGGTGTGTGTGTGTGAGTGTATGTTTGTGTGTTTACTAACCCCTCTGCACAAGCAAAATTTCACACAAGGTCAATTTTTAAACGGAGTTATATGTATGAATTCAGAGTTTTCCTTCTCCTAGACCCGTTACCTTATAAAGATTAAACAGCTCAGGCTGCCATACCCTTTAACCATTGCTGGTTTGGTTTGGTTTTATAGCATATCATCGTTGATTATTTAATGCCAAATCCTTTATATATATATATATATATATATACAATTCTATATTTCTGAACACATTTTTTTAAACGAGCCTGAGTTCATATTTTTACACAGTTAAACGGTTTCACTTATTTCTATCTAATACGAATAAATCTATTTATTATTAATCATTTATTTGCGCACAGTTTAATGTTTTCAATTATTGCTATGTATCACTAACAATTAAATTAAACATCAGTCATTTGTAAACACACAGTTACATGATCAAACAGTCCTATTTTAAATAATTCATTTGAGCATAAGGACATAGTTTAAATGTCAAACAGTTCTATTTGACCCATAGATAGGAACCGATCTGGTTCTACCACTCCGGGTCGGAGTGGACTGGGGAGCGGTAGCAATGAAACGGTACTACGTATTTCTCAAAGCTCCAGCATTATTGAAGCGTCACCATCAGATTGTTTAGTGTCATATGCAGGACACTCGTTGAGGGTCAGCCATAGATGGAGGGAAAATAGTTTGATTCATATCTTTCTCAAAGAAGTTAACGCTATGTGAAATGCAAACAGCCTCGTCCACGGTTTGAACTCGGGTTGCCGCATTCATTACCAACGACAATAGCAATTACACCATAAGCGTGATACAAAAAATATAATTTAAAAGGGGATTACGATATGTTGGAAGAAGAGACGTGAATGATAAGTATTCTCTAAGTAACCTGTATCGCTTTTGTCATAATTCGGTTCAATATATTTGGTTCTCTTCGCTTACATATTGCTCACACTCGCATTTTATCTCTCTCTCTCTCTTTCTTCTTCTTCTTCTTCTTCTTCTTCTTCTTCTTCTTCTTCTTCTTCTTCTTCTCTATTTTACTTTTGAATCACACGACACGGAATCTGCGTGGACCCGTAGTCGCGACGGTTGCCAGACAAGGTGGCGCCTCCGGGATAAGCGCAAACGCAACCGGAAATCGGAAAGGCGTGAGAGGATGCGAAGAATTAGATCTCGGGTACGGATTAGGGGTGGGGGCAGCAAAGAATTACGACAAGGGAAGGGATGATCGTCATCTTTGTAGAGTTTGCAGGGATTTTTTCTTTCTTTCGTTTTTTTTTTAAGTTGATGAGGGACATGACAATTTTCTTTGCTGTCTGGTCCGTGTGTCTGTTTTTAGTTCTGATTACAGATGAATGGTGTCAGTTCGGCAACGTCGCTCATCGGCTTCATAATCTTTGTCCATTCGCCTGTCACTGTTAAAACTATATATATATATATATAAACAAAACAAACACAAAACAAAAACAAAAACAAAACAAAACACTTCTATTTTGACTAGCAATACCATCATCAACGCCACCGTCATTTTTTTAAAGTTAGGAGCCCAAAAGGCGAAGACGATATTGAAAAGAGTTAATGATGGTATTAGACTTGTAATAGATTATTTGATGGATTTTCACACCTTTGGATCTGGAAATTTTCGTTAAGGATCAAGTGACAGCAAATCTATCCAGTTCACTTATACTTTTCACAATCTATTATCATTACTAATATACTAGAGTGAATCAAAAGTTTTGCAGTATTTTGATCACGTGAGGCAGTTTCAGATGTTTTAGGTGAGGTTGTGATGGTGAGGAACCTTAACCCTGGAACAGACTGAATGTTTATTAACCTGAAAAAAGAACTTGTCATCTACTGTATTTTGCTGCTCCGGCAGATTGAAAACAAAACAAGGCAAAAAGATAGACAAATACTTGGATCTTGCCTGAGAGCTGAAAAAGTATCAGAATATGAGGATGATGGTGATACCAGTTGGATTTAGTGGGCTTAAAACAGTCCCTTAAGACTTGGGAAAAAAAAGCTAGAGGATTTGGAAATCAGAAGAAGAATTGAGAACATCCAAACATATCGTTAAGATTGGCTCGAATACTGAGAAGAGTCCTGGAGACTTGAGGAAACTTGCTGTCATTTAGACTCCAGTAAAAGACCATTAGCTAACGCTCTCCTGAAAAACGCTCGGGGAGTGATAAAATAACTGAGCATCTGTCCTAGAAAATGGCACACATAAATTCCTATGGGACTTTGACATACAGACGGATCACCTAATCTCGGCCAGAAGACCAGACTTAATAATAATCAACAACAAAAAAAAAAAAAAAGAAAAGAAAAAAAGAAAGAGAATTTGTAAAATTGTCGACTTTGCTGTCCCGGCTGACCACAATATAAAACTGAAAGAATGTGAAAAGAAGGATAAGTACCTCGACCTTGCTAGAGAATTGAAAAAAACTATGGAACATGAAGGTGACAATTCTACCAATCGTGATTGGTGCTTTTGGTACAGTCATCAAAGGACTATTAAGGGGACTGGAGAACTTGGAAGTTGGCGGATGAGTGGAGACCATCCAAACTTCAGCATTATTGAGAGCGGCCAGAATACTGAGAAGAGTCCTGGAGACTTGAGGAGACCTGCTGTCACTCAAACTTCAGTGAAAGATGATCAGCTAATGCTGATGTGAAAAACTCTAATGAGTAAATAATAATAATAATAATAATAATAATCCGTCCAGGAAAATTAGTCTCACAAAGTTCTCTGGGATCCTTAGATACAAACGGATCCCTAGACTAGACGTAGAGATTGTCAACAAAAGAAAAAAAGAAAAAAGAAAGAAAAAAAATTTAAAAAAAATCAGAACCTGCCGATTAGTGGACTTTGCCGTCCCAGTAGGACAGAGATTAAAATTAAAAGAAAACGAAAAGAGAGATAGATATCTAGACCTTGGTAGAGAACTACCCCCCCCAAAAAAAAACCCTATGGAACGACGGAAAGTCCAAAAAACTATGGTACCAATTTTACTTGGTGAACTTGGAAAAATCCCCAAAAGTCTGATAAAGGGACTTGGAGACTTAGAAATTAGAGGACAAGTAGAGACCATCCAGATTACTACATTACTAAGATCGGCCACAATACTAAGAAGACTTCTAGAGACTTAAGGCGATTTGCTGTCACTTAAACTCCAGTGAAAAATCATTAGCTAACGCTGGTGGGAAAAACTCTTAAAGGAGTTATTTAATAATAATTTTTTGCGCAAAAATATCTGGTTGCTAGAATTCCCATCAAGTCATATAATGAAGCTACAGATTATATTGAGATATGCATATAAAATAAACATTTGGAATAAAGGTCTTTAAAAAACGAAAATTATTTTCATTGACAATAATGAAAAAAAAAAAACAAACTTAGAGAGCCTCGTTTCTTATCATTGTTCTTAACAGATTCCAAGACGGTGTAAAAGGAATTATTTTAAGAGCCACTCGTGACAGGTTAAATACCTTAATAGACAGAAAGTCTGCTAAAATAAATCCAGCGAGAGATTTTTGAGTACCTCACCGGAAGGCATAATGATCTCTCTTCAGTAAATTCTGAATTGACTTTTTGAGTTTTGTTACAAATGTCTGAATTATTCTTTGTCTAAAACAATGCTCACCAAGTTTCATAAGATACTTAAATTTCTCTTAACTGTCTCATGAAACTTGGAGAGCACTGTTGCGGGTGTCGATTAACCTTTTTGGCAAACAAAACGCAGAGGGCTTAGCAGATTTTTGATGTGTAAATTTAGGTAAGATATAATTCACTTGGTCCCAGGAACCTTCCTCCCCCTCCGGTCGAACCTGCCTCCTTGCCTTAAACGGGCGTGGGCCGGGTTTATTGCCCAGTGTCTGAGGAGAACTTCAAGGATAATGCTGAGGGGACCAAGTCACCTTGGCAGTGTACTGTATTTGTCATACGCCCCACTAGCGTACGAGTGTGGTACAAGGCCGTTTTTTAGGTGGGTCCGGTTGCAGAGCCGTAGCCTAGACGCGTCCGGCAGTCCCATAATAAAATAATTTTATGTTAATTCTGACTTGGTGGGAAGTTGGGGAAAAATATAACCTTTTTCACAAACACGCATAATCTCAGAAATATTAGACTGGTGTTGAAATACACGTGGTTTTTGTTATTTTAAAAGTTCCAGCGTATTTTGGAATAAAATCTATCTATCTACCTATCTGGGTGTCCCCGTGCTATTGTGACAACATCGTTGTAATCAAGTTCGAACACCAGTCGCGTTATGATGTTCACTTTTGAACTAATATCATTGGAAAAGGTATGTACCCTCTTGTCTCAGCAACTATGGGTTAGATAATACAACAATCTTTCTCCGATGATGGCTTTGGCATTAAATGACCCTCAAAGGTTGATGTGCCATTAAACAAAGAAACCAAACCAAACCTATCTATCTATTTGGTCAGTTACCAAAAATCAGCTCAGAATGTCTTCGATGAACCCATCAGTTCCAATATTCCATAATATTCAAATATTACATAATTCTGTGTAATCGAATCATTATCATCATGTCTTCAGAATTGGGTGGCAAAATGTCTTTTAAAAGAAACTTCGTCTTTCATTGCTTAAGTCCTGAATATCTTATCAAAATCCAATAATTAGTTGATTTAAGGAGGAATAGGAAAATGCTGCTTTTAACAGGTACGCGTTTTTGAATACGCCTACTAACTGTCTGTTATAGACTGTTCATATCTATCTATCTATCTATCTATCTATCTATCTATTTGATCTTGTTCTTATTCCATCTGCATGTAATTACCTAACCCTTCATTGTCGTTCATTTATCCCGATCAACGCAAGAAAATCTCATCAAATACTTATATACTTAGCTGTTATTTTTCTATTCCTTTCGAGGGAAAGGAAGTCCCCTCTCATGGCGTCGTAGTAAGCAAGTTTGATTCAGACTTGGGTTAATTGAATAAGTTTTCCCCACTCATCTCTGTAATCTTACATAGCAACATGACTAAGTCCGCAGCTTTATGATAAAAAGTGCGTTTACTTTACACAAATATTCTCAATTTCAACATAATCTCTTTCTTTATAAATGCTCTTGATTGAGCCGTGGATATGAATCACATAGATCGAGCATTTGAAGATTATTCAGTGACATGTCTAGTTACAAACGTAATCTAGTCAAAGTATGTAAAACCCAACTCCCCCGTCAAGAGTTGAATATGATACAATTTTAAGCAGAGAACATCTGGTTTGAATCCAGAGTTTTCCTTCTCCCAAACTAGTTGCCAAACCAAGGCTAAAGAACCTAGGCTGTCCAACTATTTACCCATAGCTGGTGCGACAAGAAACGGATTGACACCTTTTCCAAGAGTATTACCACGAAATGCTACACAAACATCATGGTACAGGATTTTAACTCGAATCACTAATTCCAAGCACCATTGACTCTTTGGTTTGGTTTCTTTGTTTTTAATATCATATCAACCTTTGTAGGTTATTTATAAGAACAGTAGTGGTACTATTTAACCCATAGCTGGGAGGATAAGAGGGTTCATACCTTTCCCAAGGGTATTTGTCCGAAAATGAACGTAATAGCGAGACTGATGTTCGAACTTACTAAGATTCCTCAGTCCATGGCTTTAAGCCTTTGACTCTGTGTCTGCACTATTCAAACTTAGATCTACCTATCGATTTATCTATCATTATATTTATAAGTGCTAAGTATCAGTGATAAAGCAT
>OY757933.1:53061875-53268621 GCA_963585895.1 Sepioteuthis lessoniana | reverse complement strand
CATCCCCTGGTCCTAGGATTTTTATTTTGACATCCTCCCCGCGCGCGCGTTAACAACTGCGCTTAAGTTTGCACCTAACTAACCCATGTGCTGAGCCGAAAGGTTCTCAGCCTAACTAAACCCAAAGGCAAAATATATAAAACGAAATCCCTCGGCCAATATATTATGATATCTCTAACGAGCCAACTCGGGAAATAGGATGTATTATAAATTTTTATTAGTTTACATACTTCTTCAACGACATGTCCGAGAACAAGGAATATCGAAGTATCGAGAATATTGTCCAGACACGAGAGAGAGAGACGTAACGACCCATACACATGGACGTGCCAGTATTAGCTGACCAGCAAGAACTTATTAACATCAGCTCTGTGTGGACAGAAGCTGTAGTTTGGAAGACATGCCGGTAGCGATGGAGAGAGAGAGAGAGAGAGAGAGAGAGAGAGAGAGAGAGAATCAGAGAAATCCGTGTTGTCAGTGTGACTTGATGATATATCTTCATCATCATCATCATGTCGTGCTGCCAGGCTCTCAGTCATATGGAAATCAGACCTGACCGATGAAATGAAGCGCAGTTTCTTTCAGACAGCGGTTGTATCGATACTGCTATATGGATGCACTACATTGGACGCTAACTAAACAGCTGGAGAAGAAACTTGACGGCAATTACACAAGAATGTTGAGAGCAATATTGAACAAGTCCTGGCGACAACACCCCACGAGACGCCAACTGTACGGCCACTTGCCTCCCATCACGAAAACTATACAGGTTAGACGAGCCAGACACGCCGGACACTGCTGGAGAAGCAAGGACGAGCCGCTAGTGACGTACTCCTATGGACCACCACATATGGCCAAGCAAAAGCAGGACGACCAGCCCGAACATACATACAGCAGCTATGTGAGGACACGGATGTTGTCCAGAAGACCTGCCGGAGGCGATGAATGATAGGGAGAAGTGGCGAGAGAGGGTCAGGGATATCCGTGCTGGCGGCACGACGTGATGATGATAATGATATGTAATATGAACAAAAGTGATAAGATAAATACTTGTATTTTTCTGTTATTTACTTTTGGGTTTTATTTCTTTGTTTAATGACATAACAACCTCTGTGGGTTATTCAATGCCAAATCTATTTTTGTAGAAGAACAGCTGTGGTGCTATTTAGCCCTTACATGAGGGAATAAAGGGTTTCATGCCTTTTTCAATAGTATTTTTCTGAAAGCGAACAAAATAGGGAACTTTGGGTTCAAACTAGTTTACTACTATATCGCAGTCCAGTTCGTTAGCCACTTCGTCATTTGGACTCCCTTGTTTATTTTGATTTTTCTCTCCTAGACATACATTTCTAAAATTTTCAATCGAGGAAGTATAAATTATAAAATGAATTACGATTTTCTGGTCATGATAATTCCAATTCATAATATTCAATTCCTCTCTCTCTATATATATATATATAATATATATCTTTTTCCTTGCTCATAAGGTTATAATTACGCAGATGCGTATCTCCAATCATCTTAGGAAGACGTAGCCCTGTGTTATATAGTCATTTACACGTTCATGCATCACAACGACACAACATCAAAGACAGACGCATGAATAAACGACGCATGATAAAGACGCAGGAAGACTTCTTTTCAAATATATTTCCCTCTCTCTTTATTGCAAGGGTTTGAAAGTGTTGTTTAAGGGTTTGCATGTGAGAGGATGCTGGAGACCGAACGCAAACTTCATATTTTGACCCCACTGTTATGACCGTCACGTTGTGTCTTCTTGTTCTCTTAGATGCTCAACCAGAGGTCTTGGAGTCCACTCCATCGGGGCTTTTCCGAGGGCCCCCTCGGTCGGGTGTGGCCTTCCCTACCACATCTGGTCTCTGGCTGTCTGGAATTCTGCTGGCAACTGCATCGGGGGTTTCCGAGGTCCCCCTCGGTCGGGTGTGGCCTTCCCTACCACATCTCGTCTCTAACCCTCTCGGTGTCTGCTGGCAACTGCTCTGGGACCCAAACTCAACTGAGTTAAATAATAACTCAACGCCCACACGATCGCCTACTGGATCTTTGAAATCGAATGTTTAATCGTCATCAAGCGGAAATAACTGTCATGCAGTTCATACGTTACTCTCTTCCGGTGCATGACTGTAATGGCACAATGAGATCTTCACCTTGTCCCATATCATAAGCCTTAATCCGCTCACGCGATCTCTTTCGATTACTGGCCGTTGGAATGTGTCACTTCCTTCCGGTGTATCACCTTGGAATAGCATTTTTAGGCCGGGGCGAGGGGTCAAAATATAACACCTGGAGATGACTGTGTCCTCTGTAAGGGAACGGATGTAACTACAAGGCACATTTGGTTAATTGGCCGCGGATTTTCCATCACTTGTTAATCCTGTAACATATGAACCAGTAGCTCAATGGTCGAGTTTCCGCTTTGTATTCTGGGGTCCCTGGTTCGATCTCCAGAGGTGGAGATTATGGTATATACTTCTAAGAGGCCCAATAAGGTTGTGGTGGTTGTCCAGTGGTTCCGTATGTCGCGCGAAGTACTTTTTGGATTTCCTGGTCATGATAATTCAATTTATAATGTTATCAACTAGTTCCAACCTTGGGTTATCATCAGGAGAATTTTTTCAGAAAGGTTTTAAACTAGTTTTTTTACAGTGTTGCTGTATTATAAGAGAAGGCATGAAAATTGAACTGGTAATGCAGCATATCTGTTCGTGGAATAAGAATATCTTTTCTTCAACAATTTATATAAACTTTTCTTCTAAATCATTAATATATATATATATATATATATATATATATATATATAAAAGAAGATTATACACTCAAAACGATACTCTTAGGTGTTATTTACAACCAAACTCCACAGTATTGAAACTTTGTTACCAAAATTATGAATACGTAGTAGTACAAAATAAGTACATTCCTTCATAAAATTCTATATAGTTAATATATTTTCTAACCAAACTTTATTTTTTCTTGGTTACAGTTTTAATGTAGCAAATTTTGGTCATAAGTAATATCTAATAATACTTGTTTTGATTTTGTAACTTTTCACAATAATATTTCAGAAGTAAACAAAAATCCTGGTTCTTTGGCCTAGAAGAAAAGTAAATTCTATAATTTTTTTTCGGGATATATTTATTTATTTATAAGCAAAAAATAGTCTCAACAAACAAAAACAATTATAAAAAATCAGCATCTCCACAACCCTCTCAAAAAAATAGAATTCAACCCCACCCCAAACCCCCAGATTCCCCTGTCTCCCCCAAAACAACTAAAACAATTACAAAAAGAATCCCTCCTCCCAAAAAATCAAAACAAACTAGAAAATAAATAAATGAATAAAAATAAGTAAATAAAATAAATAAATAAATAAATAACCCCATACCCACCGCAACCCCCACGCCCCCCAATCAATTATTGTACACAAAAAGGCAGCGAAGATTCGGGTTCAAATAAATGTAGTTCATTCAGAAAAAAGAATTAAAAGACAAAAAGGGGTTATAATTGTAGTTATCTACGCTTAGCTTAGCAAGGATCACCAAGTGAGAATCGAATTCACAGCACATCTAAAAAATAGAGATCCACCAGAATATTTTCCTTATATAAGACTTTTTTAAGGTTTCAAAGTTACTAAAATATTCCTCTGCAGCAAGAGTCCTTGATATATTCATTTTTTCTCTTATTTTTTTTTTTATAAGTTTTGATTTTGGACTTATTTATTGGCATATCAACCCTTTCGGGTTATTCAAGAAGGTCATTAGTGGTACTATTTAGAAGTGATGATAATTTTGGACTTTATATTTTGGAATAAAGGCAATAAAAGTCTCGTTATTGTAAGAATTTTTCATCAATTTCTGGATTGATCGATTTCTTTTTACGTTCTTGCCTTTGTCTTCTATTTTATTTATTTAGTTTTCTCTATTTTCCTTTTTCTTTGTTTTTTCTTAATTTTTTTCCTTTTGTTTTTATCTCATTTACTATGTTTTCTTTTTTTTTTTCTTTCTTTCTTTCTTTCTTTCTTTTACATTTTCTGCTTTTTTCTTTTTAAAAACATCTCTTTAGTGACATTCTTTCTTTCTTTCTTTCTTTCTTTCTTTCTTTCTTTCTTTCTTTCTTTCTTTCTTTCTTTCTTTCTCAAACCACTATTCTCTCTTTCTTTCTTACTTTTTCAAACCACTATTCTTTCTTTCTTTCTTTCTTTCTTTCTTTCTTTCTTTCTTTCTCAAACCACTATTCTTTCTTTCCTTCTTACTTTTTCAAACTACTATTCTTTCTTTCTTTCTTTCTTTCTTTCTTTCTTTCTTTCTTTCTTTCTTTCTTTCTTTCTTTTACTTTTTCTAATTTCTTTCTAAAAAAATCTCTTTAGTGTTCTTTCTTTCTTTCTTTCTTTCTTTCTTTCTTTACGCATTTTGATTTTCTATAATATTTCTACATCGTTCATTCCATTAAAACATTGACCGCTTTTCCTCTGCGACCCCCAAGTTTTATTCTTTCTTGCTCCAGTCTCTTTAATTTTCTTTGACCCCTTGACACGTTCACACCCCAACTCTGTTTTTGTTCCTCCTTCTAATCTCAGACAGTCCATCGGATAACCTCTGTTTAGTCATCCGCGATACTCCATTCATTTTCCCATCTCCGACTCAAGAGTTCCACATAATCAATACTCAGACCTGACTGACTTTCTATTTGATTTTAGTTTTTCTCTTAATTAATCAACCATTTTTTCGCTCTTAATCAATCCTGCAATCTCGGTATCTAAATTCTCTTCTAAAATGTAATCCATTAAAATGAATAAATAAATAAACACACCACTTCGCTTTCTTCATCCTCTTAATAATTTGTCCAGTTTGGATTGCACAGTTCTTTTTTGTCTTCTGCTGGGATACACTTACTCTGACGATTGCCATTTTGAAAAAAAAAAAAAAAAAAAAAAGAACGAACAAAAAAGAAAAAAAAAAAAAACAGAAAAAAAAAAACTAAAAATTAAAAAAAAGACTAATTTTAAAAACAATGGCGGCTTTTGAAGAGAAGTGTATTAGTCTTTTACGAGTTTTACCATTGACTCTTTGAAGTTTGTTCTTATGAGTCATGCAATAACCAGTTAAAATGAACGTCTCCCTCTGCGTTTCTCTTCATGTAAATGCTTTTCGAGAGGCATGAATCCATCTCCCTCGCTCCGGCTACGAAAAGAAAAGCAAAGAATAGAAGCAATTTTTAGCTAGGAATAGGAAAATTTTGAATTCTGTATACCGTTTAAAAATTGTCCTTATATCACACCCTGCTTGTAGCAAAGGGGATGATTAATTAAAAAATGATCCAAATTATTGTTATTTTACTCCTTTGAGAGTTATTATTACTATTATTATTATTTACTCCTTTCGAGTTTTTCACATCAGTGCTAACTGATTGTTTTTCACTGGAGTTTGAGTGACAGCAAGTCTCCTCAAGTCTCCCGGACTCGTCTCAGGATTCTGGCCGATCTTAGCAATGCTGTCGTTTGGATAGTCTCTGCCCGTCCACCAACTTCCAAGTCTTCCAGGCCTTTTGATAATCCTTTAGTTATTGTGCCTAAAGCACCAATCACAATTGGTACAATCGTTACTTTCATGTTCCACAGCTTTTTCAATTCTCTAGCAAGGTCGAGGTACTTATCTTTCTTTTCACTTTTCTTTAGATTTATTCTGTGGTCCGCCGGGACAGCAAAGTCTACAATTTTACAAATTCCCTTTTTTTTGTCTGGTCTTCTGGCCGGGATTAGGTGATCCGTTTGTATGTTAAAGTTCCATAGGAGTTTATGCAAGTAATTTTCTAGGACAGGTGCTGGTTTGTGCATATTATTATTATTATTATTTACTCTTTGAGAGGTTTTTCACTGAAGTTTGAGTGACAGCAAGTCTCCTCAAGTCTCCAGGACTCTTCTCAGTATTGTGGCCGATCTCAATAATGCTTGGACGGTCTCCACTCGTCCTCTTATTTCTAAGTCCTCCAGTCCTTGTACTAATCCTTTGATGGCTGTACCAAGAGCATCAATTACAATACGTATAAACGTCACTTTCATGTTCCACAGTTTTTTTTCAATTTCCTTGCAAGGTCGAGGTATTTATTCTTCTTTTCATTTTTTTTCCAATTTTACCCCGTGGTCAGTCCGGACAGCAAAGCCCACAATTCTGCAAGTTTTCTTTTTTTTTTTTTGTTGATTATAATAAAGTCTGGTCGTCTGGCCGAGATTAGGTGATCTGTTTGTATGCCAAGATCCCATAAGAGTTTGTGTGTCTCATTCTCCCGGACATATGCTAGGTTTAATCCTTTCAAGTTTTTCACACCAGCTGATGGGCTTTCATAGCAGTCTGAGTGGACGCAAGTCTCCTCAGATTTCTCTTTGGAGAATTTTGGCCTATCTTAACAATGTCATTGTTTGGATGGTCTCGATTTGTACTCCAATTTTCAACTATTCCAATACCCTTTCCAATTTTTTGGGGACCGTTCCAAGTACCCCAACTATGATTAGTATTACCGTCGCCCTCATTTTCTACTGTTATTCTAGTTCATTGGCAAAGTTTAATCATTTGTCTAACTTTTCACTTTCTTTCATTACATTCTTTGGTCCTCTAGAACAGTAAAATCCACTAGACAGCAAGTTCTCTTTTTTGTTGTTAATTTGCACTAAGTCTGCTCTTCTGGTCGGGATTGGGTTATCCATTTGTATTTTAAAGTCTCAGAGGATTTTACGAGTTTCATTTTCTTGGACAGTTTCTGGGTTGTGCATATTCTAGTTATCAGCACAGCCAAATTTCTGTTTTTTACAAAATTCTCTTTTCCATCCAGTCATATCTTCTCTTGTATTCCTTCTGAGCCAGTTTGCTGCATTTGAAAACGAATCATCAAATCTCGACCAGACGACCAGTTCTTATAATAGTCAACAACAACAACAACAACAAAAGAGAACTTGCAGAATTGTGGACTTTCTTGTCCCGGTGGGCCACAGAGTGAAATTAAAAGAGAGATAAATGCCTCGACCTCGATAGTTGGCGACCATAGTCGAGGGCGACCAGAAGGCTTCCTTTTTAATAGCTACTACACCGAGGTGTAGGGGAGGGCGCTTCTCCTTCCCCGGGATTGTTCCACTTTACCCTAGATACGTACCTTATATAGCTGAGTGTTAAGCAAGGATGTATTAAGTATCATTTTTAAAGTCTTTGGTATGATACGACCTGGGATTGAACCCAGGTCTCCCGGACCTTTGGCAAACACTCTCGACCTAGATAGGACTTAGAAATAAGAGCACGAGTGAAGACCATCCAAACTCTTGCATTATTGAGATCAGCAAGAATACTGAGAAGAGTCCTGGAGACTTGAGGAAACTTGCTGTCACTCAAATTCAAGTGAAGGACCATCAGCGTTTACTGGTGTGAAAAACACTCATAAAGGAGTATATAAAAATTATAAAAATTTTATTATTATTATTTCTATTATTTCGAGTTTTTAAACAAGACTTAGCTGGTGGTCTTTCACTGGAGTCTGTGTGGCAGCAAGTTTCCTAAAGTTTTTTGGACTCTTCTGAATATTTTACACAATCTTAGCAATGCAGTGGTTAGGATGGTGTCGGTTCTTCCTCTGATTTCTTATTCCATCATTTTATTTTCAAATTCTTTGGGGGACAGTTCAAATTGCACCAATTACAATTGGTATCATATAGTCATCCTCATGGTCCACAGCTTTTTCGGAAAGATCAAAAAATTTATTATCTTTTCGTTTTCTTTTATGTTTATTATGTGGCCCACAGGAACGACAAAAATTCATATGACAGTAAGATATTTTCATCCTCATCAACACTAGGTCGGCCTTGTGCCACATCTAAGCAAAAAGCTTAGTAAATTAAATTACCACTAGGTCGGATCTTCTAGCTTGGATTAGGGGATTGGTTTGTATCTCAAAAGCCAAAGAACTTTATGCGTCTCATTCTCAAAGTTTGGTTTGGTTTTATGGCATATCAACCATTGTAGGTTATTTAATGCCAAATCTGGTTTTGTACAATACACCGACTGCACCTCTGCAGAGGGGAAGACCCCCCCCACCACCAACGAGTGTCCTAGATATGACACTAAACAATCTGATGGTGAGGTTCCAGTAATGCTGGAGCTTTGGGAAATGCAGAGCACCCCTTCATTTCCATTGCTTCCAGGTCCACCATGACCCGGAGTGGTAGCACCTGATAGGGCCCTATCTATAGGGTTGAATAGAACTAAACTGCATACTTATGCTGAACTGAGTCATTTGAATTAGAACTGTTTGACTACACTGAATTGTTTGAAATAGAAATGCTTCATAAAAACACAAAAGCAATGGTTCTTTCATTTAGAATGGAGACACCAACTTCTTTGACATTGTTGCAGGAGTATTGCAAAGGGATACATTTGCACCATATCTATTCATAATCTGCTTAGACGATGTACTTCGAACATTGATAGATCTAATAAAAGAAAATGGCTTTACACTGAAAAATAAAAAGCTGACAATATCCTGCAGAAGCTATATCGGGCGCAGACCATGCAGATGATCTAGCGTTGCCCAACCCGAATCCTGACTGAATAGCAAAGAGCAAACAGCAGAAAGCATTGGTCTTCACGCGAACACAAATAAAACAGAGTACATGTGTTTTAAACGAGAAGAAGCCATCACTACTTCTAAAATTAGAAGACCACTCCACATATTTTCTTAGCAATTTATCGTCAACTGAAAGTGATGTCAGCATATGCCTAGCAGAGGTGTGGACGACTATCGACTGGTAATCGATCTTCATGGAAGTCTGATCGATCCGATAAATCAAAATGGAATTTTTTCCAAGTTGTGGCGATATCAGTACTGTTGTATGGATGCACCACATGGATGCCAACAAAACGCGTGCAGAAAAAGCTAGATGATAACTTTATAAGAACGCTATGTGCAGTTTTGAACAAATCCTGGTAGCAGCACCCCACAAAACAGCAGCTGTATGACCACTTACCTCCCATCTAAAAATCATTCAAGTAAAACAAACAGCACCTGCTGGACACTTCTGGAGAAGCAAGGACGAACTCAAAACTGGATGCACCAGTATTGGCCGACTAGCAAGAACTTACTTACATTAATTCTGTACGGACACCGGATATAGTCTAGAAGACCTTCCGGGAACGAAGGATAATAGGGATGGATAGAGAGAGAAAGTCAGAGAAATCCATGCTGTCTGCGTGACTTGATGATGATGATTATCATTATAAGTAATTGTTATCGGTAGCAGTAGAAGTAGTAGTAAAATATACGCCCTCCAGGTGCAAGTGTTTTAATTTTCATCATCATATCGTGCCGCGAGCACGGATATCCCTGACCCTCTCTCGCCACTTCTCCCTATCATTCATCGCCTCTGGCAGGTCTTCAGGGCTACATCCCGTATCCTCACATAGCTGCTGTATGTATGTTCGAGCTGGTCGTCCTGCTTTTGCTTGGCCATATGCGGGGGTCCATAGGAGTAAGCTCGTCCTTGCTTCTCCAGCAGTGTCCTGCGTGTCTGGTTCGTCTAACTTTGATAGTTTTCGTGATGGGAGGCAGGTAGCCGTATAGTTGGTGCCTTGTGGGGTGTTACCGCCAGGACTTGTTCAGGATTGCACGCAGCATTCTTGTGTAATTGCCGTCTAGCTTCTTCTTCAGACGTTTATTTAGCGTCCAAGTAGTGCATCCATATAACAGTATCGATACGACCGCTGCCTGGAAGAAACTGCGTTTCATTTTATCGGTCAGAAAAACTAATGAAACTAAATGATATACATATACCAAATCTCCGTTACCGAAATTTGTATTTTAAGCAGGTTTTGATAAAAATTAAAAATAAGAAAAAACCTCTTCACCCAAGATTTTTAAAATTTGATTCAATAAAATAATTCATACATTAATAAACCTAAATAAATGACCGAATAAATAAATAAATTTTCATTAATCTTAGAATTAATCATTTAAAAAAAAAATTTATTGTGGACTTTCTGTCCTCATCTTGGTAGTTTTTGTGTTGTTTCTTCTTCACTATGTTTCGGCCAAATCTCACTTCTGGCCTTCTTCAGGTGATTTAACCACGGATAGGAATATTTGTAACCGTATCCCCAATAATTACTGCCTTCCATAGTTGTTGTCAATCGGACAGCGTTTTTGACCAAGTAAACCTCTGGTCGGTTTGGGTAGGAATTGAAACCGCTATCTTCTGACAATGCTCACCTGGAACCGTAGAGACTCAACACCTCTATCCGCTGCGCCATGGGCCCCGAAGGGCGATCAAGATCGGATTTTTTGGTGTAATAAAAAAAAAGTCCCCAATTAATAATAATAAAAAAAAATAATTCTCAGATTAAGAAGCCTCATCTCAGATTGATTCCAATTAAAGACAGAATTTTCATTAATTAGCTGTTTTGAATATTTTAAAACAACAGCCTGATGATCGATTAAAAATTCGTAAAATTCCCTTATTTCTTTTTTAAATGTCTTCATTAATAGTGTGTGTGTGTGTGTGTGTGTGTGTGCGTTAGGGATAATATAAATAAATAATAATTTTACAATTTATCAAAGCAAAAACTCCTCCTTCAAAAAGAAAATGATTAAAATTTGTGAGAATATTTTCATGGATATTTTTATTAATTCAACTTTTTTTTAATATATTAGTTTATTTTATTCTTGATTTGGTTTGGTTTCTTTGTTTAATGGCATATCAACTCTTTTTAGGTTATTTAATGCCAAAGCCATTCTCCTAGAAGAACAGTAATGGTACTATTTAACCCATAGCTGGGAGGATAAGGGGGTTCATACCTTTCCCGAAAGTGAAAGTAATAGCGCGACTGGAGTACGGAGCAGTCCATCACTTTAACCATTACACCCCAAGGACACCCCCACTTCACTGTGTTCAAAAAATGGTTAACATTGAATAGAATAAAAGAGGACACCCCCTTCTTTTTTGGTGGTTAGGGGTATGTGTGTATAAATATCTAATATATTCGATAGATATAATCACATACGTGCATATAAAGATATGTGTCTATGTCTCTTAATCTCTCTCTCTCTCTTTATATATATATATATATATATATCATTTTATGATTAGCTAGTTATATTCATGAATAGGTAGCCACCCTGTACATAGGTATGAAAAAAGTTTTGAAAGAGAACGTCACTAACGGAAAGAGAATATTGAAAAGTTTTTTTTCTTTTCATTTAAGAAATACATAATTTAATTTTAAATGAAAATCAGAACATACAATATCACAAATTTAAACACCCGATGAAAGTTTAATGTTCAAAATATTGAAATATTTAACGCTGACAAATAATTCCGACTACAAAGAAAACTTTCTTTTAAAGGACTTGTGTTTTTTAAATTTGTACATTTTAATTCCGTCGGATTTACTTCCAGTTCCCCCACCCTATATATATATATATATATATATATATATATATATATATATATATGCATTATTTTTTAATTCTTATACGTATACTGTAACTCTGACGATGTCAAAAAAAACCCCCAGAAGATACTATTAGTAAATAAAAAAATATTACACAAACTGATATTCGGGAAAAAATCACACAAAAAAGAAAAAAACTAAAAACATATGTACTGCTTGAAAATAGCACCGCAATGTCTAATCAAAAAACAAAAAAACTCCGACAGAGTTAACCTAAGCGGACACGTAAAAGTGCTCAATACACTAAGTAGAGACAAATTAGAATACCTAGAGAGCCAGAAGTAATCTACCTTGCTTTCTCCCACTGGAACATCAGGATAATTCTGAATCATATCCAGAAATATTGATCCAGTAGGTAAAACCTTGGTAGATAGGTTCTGGTTCTTTACATATTCTCTCTCTCTCTCTCTCTCTATATATATATATATATATATATGTGTGTGTGTGTGTGTGTGTGTGTGTGCGTGCGAAGGTTTTTGGGTCGATCAGTTGTTAGTTTTTGTTTATGTCGTAGCAGCATGTTTATATAATATGATTTACTAAAAAGTTTCGTGAAAGTTCGGATTACATTCGGAAAGACTAGTGACCACCAGGAAAAATTATGCAATCGCCGCAAGGTCACAAAGAGATGGAAGCGACACGCACGATATTGGGGTAGAATAACTTCATTCGCTAGAAAACAATTCAGAAACATCACAATTAAACTGGTCGCCTGTGTCGATAGGCGCCTGTGGTGGTGTATTGGTTAGCAAGCTCGACTAGCAAACCTCCACGAGTGAGTTCGAGTCTCATTGGGTGCCCGTTTCATATGGCCTTGTGCCACATCTAAGCAAAAAGCTTAGTAAATTACCACCTGTGTCGATAACAGCGTAAATCACAACCAGAGATTATAAATTGATTGAAGGGACACAGAGTCAGGAGTTTATCATTGTACACAATATTCTTCTGTTTGCCGTTGTAGGTTACTGTTGTATCGTTGGTTCAATAAAGGTATTCCACAGGTACAAGCCGAAGAGTTGGCAAGTCTATCAGAGAGCGATTAACGCTTTTTTCCATGAAGTAGTCAGACACCGTCCATTTATATCTTTACCGGTGTCATACTAAAAAGAGTCACTGAGTGTATAGTTCCGGTATAACAGTTATCGGTTTAGAAAATACATCTTTCGATTTTTTAGAAAATTAGTCTTTTCAATTTGAACAACGTTGAACGAATTTCAAATGTCGTTACCATATCGTCATACAATTCCAATTAAAATCATTGAATTAGGATTCATTACAGAGAACTTGCACGCTGACTTCGCACATGAATTCCACGGAATTTCTATTCTCGTTCACTTCAGTGAAATGACGTGTCCTCTAGTCAGTTAATTAAAATCTTGCATCATTGAATTGCCACTTCGTTACTGCAAAGATATGAATACATTAAAGGTTTATACAAAAAGTCTGCGTCTTGATCTCTCATTCCCAAGATGTGACGGAAAATCAACAAAGTCTGGTATTATGGTAAGATCTGGGTGATCTGGGATAGTGGTAATGATGATCTGGTACCAAAACAATGCCTGAGTGCAGAACCATCATCTAAATCTGGACCGACAGATGTTTTTTTTTCAGAAGTGACGTTCTCTTATAGACGTTCTACACATGAATGGGCCAGTGTTGACCCTCTAGGAAAGGCTTACATGCATCATTTCTTTACGGACACTGGATACAGTTTAGATGACCTACCAGGAACAATGGATGATAAGGAGTGATGCCAACTCCCACTCACGGAACTTCGAGCAGTCAGCGTGACTTGATAATGATGATGATGACGAATATGTATATATATATATATATATATATATATTCCTGATACCAATACCAACAAAGTTGCAGTGAAAAAAAAAGAGGTGGCTCAATTGGGGCATTTGTTTTACAGGCAAGACATGTAGGTTCTTGCTTATTGCTAGTGAAATTTCATAACTTCTGTTTGTAAGTATATGTAAAAATTGTTTTGCATTATTGTGTCTTGTGTGTGTGTGTGTGTATATAAGAGAACATATTGTAAAACTACTTTTCCATGTAGTTATAGCCATAAGGTATGCACACACACACACACACACACACACACACACAATATATATATATATATATATATACATACCTTATGGCTATGACTATATATATATATATATATATAAGCGCACACACATATCTAAGCTTGTATGTATACATACCTACGCATAATATGTGTGTGCTGATGTTTGGCACCTCTGGTGGTGTAATGGTTAGCAAGCTCGTCTAGCAAACCAACACGAGTGTGTTTGAGTCTTATTGGGTGCTCCATTCATTCAGCCTTATGCCACATCGAAACAAAGAGCTTCATAAATTATTATATCTGTGCAGAATGTTGATGAATATGCGAATATTTACATTGACATCCGAAAATACAACTCAGTTGTGTTGCGTGAAAAATAGAAACGGGTATCCACTTACCCTTAATTTTTCGTATGTGTTTTACCATCCCTAAATTTCACTTTTTTCCTTCCAGACACCCTGTACCCGATTAACACTTCAAGCAATCATAACATTTCTGTCTCACTTATTTGTATTTGAAGCACCCGATTTATTATATTCGGGTGTCTAAACTCGTAACAAATGCCCCTGCCTTTCCCGATCATCAATCACGGACGCGATTCCATCTTTATTAACTTTAAATGAAAGAGAAAATCAAACAAATAAAAAAGAAAAAAGAAAAAAGAAGAAAGAAGAGAAAAAAAAGGAAAAAGTGAAGAAAAAAGAAAAAAGAAAAAGAAAGGAAAAGATATAATAAATGATATAAGAAAACAAAATAGAAACACTATAACTGGAATGAATATAAACCAGATCAAACAAACAAATCTCTGGAGAAAATAGGGTCAGAGATTACACACACACACACACACACACACACACACAGACATATATATATATATATATATATATATATATATATATATATATATATATATATGTTGTGTGAGACATGAAGATAAATAGATATGAACAGAAATAGATAGATAAATAGCTGGATAGGGAAATAGAAAAAGTTTAAACCATAAATATATGTGTATATGAATACAGGCGCCTGCCTGCATCACCCGTATATACAATATATATGCACACACACACACACACACACACACATACACACACACACACACACACACACACACATGTATGCATGTGGGCGCGCATATGCGTATGTGTGTGCATATTTAGTGTGCAGAGGCGTGATTCAGGCAGGTAGGCAGGCGAATGTACACACACATACACACACAGTCTCTCTCTCTCTCTCTATCTCTTATATATATGTATATATGTATATGTGGTTCAGTCAATAAGTTTCCAGACTTTTTTGTACAGTCATTTAAAATTGTCGTAGACTCTTGAAAATTCACTATGTTATTGCTATACAACTTATGAGATGACTAATTTTTTTGATATCAGGGTCAAATGAACAGCTACAGCAGCAATTGGAATACACCCTACTAAAGTCTGATTGTCACAGCTGGTGAATTTCAAAAATGCAATCGCGACGTGAGGACACTTTAGAAGAACGATATGCAACAAAATTCTGTTTTAAACTTGTAAAATATGCCACAGAAAAGTATGGAATGCTTCAGACTGCTTTTGGAGCATCTTGCATGAATCGAGCATTAGTTTTTGAGTGGCATAAGAGATTCAAGGAAGGCACGGAGTCTGTGAGGGATGATGAGAGGTGTGGGAGGAGTAAGGAAGTCCATACACCACAGTTGATTTGCCAAAGGGTTAGGGTTAGAGTTACTATGTTGACGTTTTAAGGGAGTTCAGGACGAGATTCCTTGGGAAGAGGACTGCACTCTTCAAATCGGCTCAGTGGCATTTCCACCTGGACAATACACCAGTCCACAACTCCATCGTTGTCACAGACTATTTGACCAAGATGGGCATCAAGACAGTTCCTTAACCTCCCTATAGTCCAGACCTTGCTCCCTGTGACTTTTGGTTATTCCCTGCACTCAGAGACTGTCGTTATGAGACAATTGAGGATATGAAAGAGGCTGTGACGAAGGCCATAGACACGCTCATACGAGGACTTCCATATGGCCTTCCAGAAGTTGTTGGAACGGTACAACAAGTGCATTGCAGCCGGAGGAGATTCCTTCGAAGGGGACTAGAGTTTCATGTGTGAACTATCAATACAAGTGCCCATACGAAAAAAGTCTGGAAGCTTATTTAATGATCCTTGTATATATGTATGGTGTGCATATTTAGTGAACACGAGATGATACAGCCAGGTGTCTGTATGCATAAACACATATATTAATGACTTAAAATTTTCTATCTATCTATCTATCTATCTCTTTTCTAGCACAATATTTCTTTTCCACACATGCGCACACGTACACAAACACAAACACATACACACACTCACTCTCTCACGCTTTATTCACACACACACACACACACACACACACACACATATATATATATATATATATATATATATATATATATATATATATATATATTCCGTCTTATTTCATAAGTTCTTCCCGGTCATTTCCATAAATCGATCAAATTTATTAAACGATAGTTAGTTATGCACTCATCCAGGTGTAATTAGCTCAGTTGGTGAAGGCTACAGAATATACCGACCGTATTTCTGCCGAAGCTAAAAGACCCCACCCCACACCACAACGTGTCTCTTGGATATGACTCTAAACTGCATCTGATAGTGAGGCTACTGTCCTGGACCTTTGGGCGATATGGAGTACCTCTTCATTACCATCACTCCCAGGTCCACTCTGAGCCGGAGTGGTAGTAGTAACTGATAGGGTCCTATCTATAGGTGAAATAGAACTGTTTGACATTTAAATTATGGGCAAAAAATAATTTATGTTAAATTGAACAGTTAGAAATAGAACTGTTTGACCATTTAACTGTGTGTAAGCAAATGACTGATGTTTAATTGAACTGTTAGTGATACATAGCCATGCTTGGAACCATTTAACTTTGTTGACATGCTAAACTGAATTGTATGAAATAGAATTGTTTGATCATTTAATTGTGTGTTAACAAATGACTGATGTTTAATTGAATTGTTCGTGATACACAGCAATATATGGAACAATTTAATTGTATGTTATCTTGAATAGAATTTCTTGGATTAAATAGTAATACTTGAAATTCTTAAACTATGTCCCTAAATTGAATTATGGGTATTATATAGCAATACTTGACTGTGTGCAAATAAATGAATTGTGTTCAATATAATAACTAGTGTTAAAAAAAACAATACTTGTGACCACTTCACTGTCTGCAAACAAATAATTAATATTGAATAGAAGTATAAGCGTTTGATAGCAATAATTGAAACCATTTAACAGTGAAGAAACAAAAACAATACTATTGTGCAAACAAATTAATTCTAACTCATTTAAAAGTGAAATTACCAAAACACTATTCACTTACAAATCATATATGCATATGCATATCCATTGAAATGTGTGCAAAGAAACGACAGATGTTAAATTGTTATTGTTACATTGCAATATTTGAAAGCATTAAACTGTGTGCAAACGAATGATTAATAGTAAATAGAATTATTCGTGTTTGATAGAAATACTTGAAACTATTTGACTGTGCGCAAAAAAAAAAATGAGTTCAGGTTTGTATAAAAATGTAATCAACAAAATGTGTTTAGAAATTATATATCTAATATATATTTATAAACGGGATTTAGCATTAAATAACCAACAAAGGTTGATATGCCGTAAAAGCCAACCAACCCATAACAAATATATCTAATATATATTTATAAACGGGATTTAGCTTTAAATAACCCACAATAGTTGGTATGCTATCGAACCCAACCCAACCCAACCAAATCAAACCAGTTGTAATGTATAGCAGATTTCGCAAGCCATTTTTCGTAGACAATTTCTTAAGATATAATTCAGTAATAAAGTAAAAGGAGGTGCTCGTGGTGTAATGGTTATCGTCATAGGAAATGGCCACGGCGGCACGAGTTCAAATCCTTTTTACATAGCATTAATACCCTTGGGAAAGGTATGAATCCAATTCTTCTCTCTCCAGCTATGGGTAAATAGTAGGGCAGACTTGGTTCTTTAGCCTTCGCGAGGCAACTAGTCTAGGAGAAGGAAAACTCTGAATTCAAACCTGTTAAACTCCGGGCGGAGGGGTTGGTAAATATGGATAAGACGCCTCAAAATTACGAATGTCGGTTATGTAGTCATAGAGACGAAACGATCACTCATATCATAAGCGAATACCGCAAATTAACGGAAAAGGAGTATAAGACAAGACACAAATGGATCGGGAAGGTGATTCACTTGTGCAACAATTTGAAATTTGACAATACGAACAAGTGGTATATGCGAAGGGGTTGGTAAATATGAATAAAGTAAAAAGTTGGTGACCGTAGTCGAGTGCGACCCGAAGGCTCTCTTTTCAATAGCTCCAACATCAAGGTGTAGGGGAGGGCGCTTCTCCCTTCCCTGGAATGCTCCACTTTACCATTGATCCGTACCTTATAATGCTGAGTGTTAAGCAAGGTGGCAACAAGTACGATTTTTGAGTCTTTGGTATGACTCGACCTGGGATTGAACTCCGGTCTATCCGACCATTGGCGAAAAATACCTTTTAATACTTCTTCACATTCAGCATAAAGTTGATTCATTGGTCAATAGTAAATTACTTGTCAGAACTTTCTTTCTTTCTTAACTTATGTTACTACGGAAGAGCAGGTCTAAAACCTCAAATATCCCTTTGCCCCATCGGCTGGGACTGGGGAATAAACTGACTGCTTCTCTGCAGAGGTGTAAGACCTCCACCACCACTAACGGGTGTCCTGGATAATAACTCTAAACAATCTGATTACGATGTTCTAGTAATGCAGGAACTTTGGGGAATGCAGAGTATTCCTTCATTGCAATCGCTCCCAGGCCCACTCTGGTTCGGAATGATAGCATCTGAAAGGGTCCTATCTATGGGTCAAATAAAACTAAACTGTATACTTATGCTTAACTGAATTGCTTGAAATAGAACTGTCTTTGACATTTAAACTGCGTACTTAGGCTCAACTGAACTGTTTGAAATAGAACAGTTTTTGAATAGGACTAAACTCTGTATTTATGCTAAAATGATTTGCTTGAAATAGAACTGCTTTGACATTTAACTGTTTGTAAACAAAAAACAATCCTTACACTAAATTTAATCGTCTGAAATTTAACTCGGCGTTAAATGACCTGAAAAGGGTTGATACGCCGTAAACCAACCAACCAACCATCAAATATTCATAACACCTAAACAAATATTAGTTCTGTCAAAGGTTAGAGTCTTTTCCGCGATTAGTATAAAATCAATCCCACAGGGAACAAAAGAACCTTCTTTTCTAACAATTTTTTGTAGAAGCTATTATACGCTTTTAGTTTCCGTTATAATTTGGCTAACGCCACGTGTTAGCCAAATAAGTATTGATCTACAAGGTGACCTAACCTGTAGCACCTGCAATCGTGTATTCCAATGAAAAGCAGGCTCTGTTACTTGCACACCGACCCACAAAACCTAGACAGAATTAATCGACAACAACAACAACAACAACTCGTATCCTTGACATGAAAAAGGACACCTGCTTAATATAGGACAAGGTTTGCAAATTATCTTGTTATTTGATTAGACGCATAAAAGGGTGTCAGAATAATATATCATTTGATGCAGCTTATAACTGGTAGTCGAAAATGCAACAGTTACAGTGTGTCCAAAAAAACATCGCAGAACAGAATTGTCCCTCCAGGGTAGATATAGCTATCTGAAGCTTAATCCCAGTTTTAAGCGAAAAATCAATCTCTGGGTTTGAGTATGCGTAGAATATGTAACATCTTCATGCCATGGCTCTATATCACATAAAACATGAAAGTTCATAGTCGATTCGATCAATGGGAAACTCGTTGAAATAAATGTTGTTTGATTGTCAACGGTTGATGTCTTTGTGTTGTATAGTGGCTCGTACCACGTGATTCCGGTATCGCAGAAGTATAAAAGACGCCGTGTCTCTTAAGCACGGGAAAAGCAGAAGCAGAAGCCAAAGCAGAAATAGAAGCAGAGAGACAGCTCTGAAAGGACGTCGGTCAGAAATAAGACCAACTTACCCAGCTATGGTAAATAGTAGGGCAGACTAGGTTCATTAGCCTTGGTGAGGCAACTAGTCTAGGAGAAGGAAAACTCTGAATTCGAACCTGCTAAACTTCGCTTAAAAATTGACCTTGTGTCATATCCTGCCCGAGTGGAGGGGTAAAGGATGTGCCAGTGGTGTAATGGTTATCATCGCAGGAAATGGACACGGCGACACGGGAGATCTCCATAGTCTCTATGCTACATGGTCTCCCAAGTACTTTTCACCATGAACTCCGTATTAAAGGGGAGATGCGGAGTGTTAGTCGTACCGTAAAAGAGTACTGTTCAAGCTCTTTATTTGGCCAAGACATCTGCATATATAGCTGATGATCTTATCAAAGTATTGTATCGTGGTAAGGAAAAGATACACAGTGAAATAGAGTTAATTATTCATTAACTCAAGTGGTACAGTCCGACTAGTATTATAAGTCTCGCGCTGTTGGTGTTACGTCCGAAGTTGGTCTTATATTTACCAACCCCTCCGCTCGGGCAGGATATGACACAAGGTCAATTTTTTAAGCGAAGTTTAACATGTTTGAAATCAGAGTTTTCCTTCTAGGCTAGTTACCTCACCAACGCTGAAGAATTCAGTCTGCCTTACTATTTACCCATAGCTGGAGGGAGAATAATTGGATTCATACTTTTCCCAAGGGTATTAGTGCTATGTGAAATACAATCATTCTCGTCCAGGATTTGAATTCGAGTCGCCGTGTCCATTTCCTACGACGATAACCATTACACCACGGGCACCTCCGGGTTGCTTTGTTTAATGGTATATAAACCTTCGTGGGTTATTTAATGCCAAAGCACTCCTTGCAGTGGGACAGTTGTGGCACTATTTAACCGTCAGCTGGAGAGATAAAGGGGTTCATTCTTTTCCGAAGGGTATTAGTCCGAAAGTGGCCGTAATAGACCGACTGGAGTTTAAACCTACCGCATTGAATTTCAAATCCAAGCTGTATAATATCTTACATAACCCAGCAAACCTACACACATGGGACAGGAGTGAGACGTCTTCCCCTTTAAGTACAGAAAGAGGATCCCTTCTGTTTTTCTTTAGTAGCTGCCACAAGGCTTTGAATTATGAGTGTTATTTTTGGCACTACGACTATATACACAGGGTAAGTTGCAGGATACGAAGATATTCTGTAAATGGAATTTTCTTCAGAATTTTTTGTCATGAATTTAAAGTCTGCATTATCTGGAATTGGTTTATACCAAAAAAAAAAAAAAAATTCTAATAATGAACTGACAGATAGGAGCAAATCGTGATAGATATAAGTAGATTTCGATATAGCAATAGACAGATACAGAAATAGTGGAGAGGTCCCCGAGGAGTTTCTCGAAACCTATGTATGGCACTAGACCTTGCTGTCTAGTTCAAGCCATAACCCGGCATACGTGCCCGGACCCACATTTGGGTTCGTGAAACTGCTTGCCTCATCGGGCTCACATTGCACCAAGTGAGCCGATGAGTAGCATAGACCAGCAGGGTTCGAGTCTCGACTCGTTCCCGACCTTCCCCTCCCCTTTATCTCCACTTTAATCGGCCTTCGGGCTTTTGACCTTGTGTCAAGTCCTGTCTGGTGGGAGGCAGCGACAAAGAATCAAAGGGACATTCATTGTGAGAGATCCCCGTGGACTTTCCCAAAACCTATGTATGGCACTAGACCTTGCTGTCTAGTTCAAGCCATAACCCGGCATACGTACCCGGACCCACATTTGGGTTCGTGAAACTGCTTGCCTCATCGGGCTCACATTGCACCAAGTGAGCCGATGAGTAGCATAGACCAGCAGGGTTCGAGTCTCGACTCGTTCCCGACCTTCCCCTCCCCTTTATCCCCACTTTAATCGTCCTTCGGGCTTTTGACCTTGTGTCAAGTCGTGTCTGGTGGGAGGCAGTGACAAATAGACAGATACAGAAAGAGTGAACCATGTGTAATGAACAGATAAAGAAGTTCATAAAACGACCATTTTGAGATATATATGAACGAAAACAATTAGACTGATCATTCCAACTTCACTGAACAGCGATTGTTTGAAAGCACTTGATAGCATTCAATGAAATGGTCGAATAATCGACAATCTGATCAGTTGATAGGGACATGTAATGTGTTTCGATATCTTCAACCCTTCACATACCTCTCTCTCTCTCCCTTACCCATTCAGCTGGTGCTGTAGAATATACCCACTGCTTCTCGACAGAGATGTAAGCCCTCACCCAACGAGTGTCCTGGATATGACACTAAACAATCTGATGGTGAGGTTCCAGTAATGCAAGAGCTTTGGGATATGCGGAGTACCTCTCCATTGCCATCGCTCCCAGGTTCACTCTGGCCTAAAATAGTAGCACCCGATAGGGTCCTATCAATGAATCAAATAGAACTAAACTGTGTACTTATACTAACCTGAATTGTTTGAAATAGATTCGTTTTTGACATTGAAACTGTGTACATATGCTGAATTGAATTGTTTAAAAGAGAACTGTTTTTGACATTGAAACTGTGTACCTATGCAAAACTGAATTGTTTGAAATAGAACTGTTTTGACATTTATCTGAACTGCTTTGAAATTTTACAGTGTGTAAACAAAAACTATACTTACACTAAATTGAATTGTTTGGAATTTAATTCGGCGTTAAATGATCCTAAAAGGGTTGATACGTCGTAAAACAAAATAAATTAATCAACCCATTCCCTCACTCTCTCTTCAAAGTTTTAAGAAGTATCCACTGTGTCAGGATAGAATTTTCAAGGCGTAGCAGTACTGATTTTCTATCGGAAACAGTGTAATTCAGACATAACCTGAAATGAGCACAGCCACCTCTGTATGTTGCAATTACAGATTCACCAGAGTTTAAAAAAAAAGTTTTTACTGAAAACACACGGTGTGTGCCGGTCAAAGCTGTGATCATAACGGATCATTTGAAACTGTGATAACATTTGAAACAAGCCAGAGCATGCCCACAATGAGCAGATCGTAACACAAGGTTAATTTTTAAGAGGAGTGCAGCTGGTATGAATTCAGAGTTTACCTTCTCCTAGACTGGTTACAATAACAATGCTAAAGAACCCAATCTTCTCTATGATTTATTCATTGCTGAGAGGCTAAGAGATGGATTCACGCCTTTCCAAAAAGCATTCACTAGAAGCGAAACACAGTTTCGTCCAGGATTTGAACTCGGTTCGTCAATTACATTCCCTACGACGATAACCGTTACACTAAGTGTACCTCGCTAAATAATTGCGAGATATATATCGACACTCTATGTGATAATCTGTTGAGTGCAAAATGTCATCTTTTGTCATTTTGACTTCCAACGTGTCGTCTGTCATATTGTTCCCGCTCTTTTTCCAGTATCCCAAATAGAATCGTCTGGGTAAATGCTATAAAACGAAAATACAAACACTGAGTACGGCACATGAGATGAATTTGAATCTTTTTATTGGGAATACTTTTCCACGCTTTTGGAATAAGCTTTATCCGAACAGAGACATGTTGGGACTAGAAATTTAGTTGAAGTTTGGTCATTAAGGACAAATCTACTTTCCCAAAGTAGGAAAGTTACGGGTTTGGTTAGTTGGGAGGATTTGAGTTGAATATGTAATTAAATAAAAGTATAGAAACAATGAAATTAAAGTGGCTAATCGGGTTGATATCATTAATTCTAAAGGATTTTAATCAGTGAAAGCAAATACATCGGAGATCGGAAAGATTTTTTCCTTCTCTTTATTCTTCAGCCATTTCTTTCCTTTTGTGTCTCAATATTTCTTTCTTCTCTTTCTTTTTGTGTGTCTTTTTTCTTCCTTTTCTTTTTTTATACTTCTCGTGGAACTTTCTCTTTCTTTCAGTCTTTCTTTCCTTCTTTCCTTCTTTCTTTCTTTCTTTCTTATTGCTCCGTTTTCCATTCAATAATTAATTCTTTCTTTCATTTTTTACGTTCGTTTGTTTGTTTGTTCCTTCATTTTCTTTCTTTCTTTCTTTCTTTCTTTCTTTCTTTCTTTCTTATTTCGTAATTTCTTTGTTTCTTTCTTTCACTTTTTTACGTTCGTTTGTTTGTTCCTTCATTTTCTTTCTTTCTTTCTTTCTTTCTTTCTTTCTTTCTTTCTTTCTTTCTTTCATTTTTTACGTTCGTTTGTTTGTTCCTTCATTTTCTATCTTTCTTTCTTTCTTTCTTTCTTTCTTTCTTATTTATTTCGTAATTTCTTTGTTTCTTTCTTTGTTTCTTTCTTTGTTTCTTATTTATTTCGTAATTTCTTTGTTTCTTTCTTTCATTTTTTTACGTTAGTTTGTTTGTTCCTTCATTTTCTTTCTTTCTTTCTTTCTTTCTTTCTTTCTTTCTTTCATTTTTTACGTTCGTTTGTTTGTTCCTTCATTTTCTTTCTTTCTTTCTTTCTTTCTTTCTTTCTTATTTATTTCGAAATTTCTTTGTTTCTTTCTTTGTTTCTTTCTTTGTTTCTTTCTTTCTTTCTTATTTATTTCGTAATTTCTTTGTTTCTTTCTTTCATTTTTTTACGTTCGTTTGTTTGTTCCTTCATTTTCTTTCTTTCTTTCTTTCTTTCTTTCTTTCTTTCTTTCTTTCATTTTTTACGTTCGTTTGTTTGTTCCTTCATTTTCTTTCTTTCTTTCTTTCTTTCTTTCTTTCTTTCATTTTGTACGTTCGTTTGTTTGTTCCTTCATTTTCTTTCTTTCTTTCTTTCTTTCTTTCTTTCTTTCTTTCTTTCTTTCTTTCGTAATTTCTTTGTTTCTTTCTTTGTTTCTTATTTATTTCGTAATTTCTTTGTTTCTTTCTTTCATTTTTTTACGTTCGTTTGTTTGTTCCTTCATTTTCTTTCTTTCTTTCTTTCTTTCTTTCTTTCTTTCTTTCTTTCTTTCATTTTTTACGTTCGTTTGTTTGTTCCTTCATTTTCTTTCTTTCTTTCTTTCTTTCTTATTTATTTCGTAATTTCTTTGTTTCTTTGTTTCATTTTTTTACGTTCGTTTGTCTGTTCCTTCATTTTCTTTCTTTCTTTCTTTCTTTCTTTCTTTCTTTCTTTCTTTCATTTTTTACGTTCGTTTGTTTGTTCCTTCATTTTCTTTCTTTCTTTCTTTCTTTCTTTCTTTCTTTCTTTCTTTCATTTTTTACGTTCGTTTGTTTGTTCCTTCATTTTCTTTCTTTCTTTTTTCTTTCTTTCTTTCTTTCTTTCATTTTTTACGTTCGTTTGTTTGTTCCTTCATTTTCTTTCTTTCTTTCTTTCTTTCTTTCTTTCTTTCTTTCTTTCTTTCTTTCTTTCATTTTACAGCTGGCATCGTAAGTCTCTGGCTTATAATAGTTGTGCAGACATTCAGAAAATACAGTTCATCTTACGGTTTCTAAATTTCATAGTAAAAAATATCGACCTTGGAAGAAAGGATAAAATCATGTTAGACTTTGGGTACAGAGTGTAGGGGCTGTTTGTGGTCAACATAGCAGGCCGGCTTTTCACTGATTAGACGTACATCTAGGACTATTTGTAATTCTATTAATAAAAAGAGCTGGAAACTATTTTTCTTTCTTTCTTTCTTTCTTTCTTTCTTTCTTTCTTTCTTTCTTCAAACCTTTTTCCTTTCGTTCATTCTTTCTTTCTTTCTTCTAACCTTTTCCCCTTCTTTCTTTCTTTCTTTCTTAAACGACTATTCTAACTTTCTTTCTTACTTTTTCAACCCGCTATTTATTCTTTCTTTCTTTCTTTCTTTCTTTCTTCAAACCTTTTTCCTTTCGTTCATTCTTTCTTTCTTCTAACCTTTTCCCTTTCTTTCTTTCTTTCTTTCTTTCTCAAAAGACTATTCTCTCTTTCTTTCTTATTTTTTCAAGCCACTATTCTTTCTTTCTTTCTTGTTTTTTTTTTCTTTCTTTCTTTCTTTTATGATATCCCACAACTCCGTTAGATTCAGACTCCGTAATCAAGAAACTAATCAAACACGCTGGGATTTTTATCTAAGAAAATTTACATATAAGAAGTTAACTAATTTGTTTTTTTTTAATCATTATCAATGGGATTATTATTTCGTAAATATTAATTTTAAAAAATCAGTTAATAGATTCGTCGGCGTCTTCCAATGCATGAAACCTAGGATCACATTTATTCCATGAGATTATATCTAAATTGCTGTTTCATTAATTAAGAATAAATATATCAAATTAAATCAATCTATCAACGGGTAATAGAATACGCCGATTTTATCCCCTGTAGAGAAAAAAGAGATTTCTTGGTATGACACTTAACTGTATCCAGTGGTGAGGGACCAGTTTTGAAGCTCAAGGGGTGTGTAGCCCCACTTCGTTGCTATTTGTTCCATATCCACTCTAACCTGAACCGTTAGTAGATAATAGGGTTCCATCTATTCGTTGAATAAATCTGCTTAAAATTATTTGAATTAGATATGAATAATTGATATCATATAGCAGTAAATTATTTGTATTAAAAATAATGACATGGAAACCATATAACTGGGCAACCAAGTAGTTATTATTATTAAAAAAGGATATATATATATAATATATATAATTTGAAAATTTACATTTTGCCGTTAGACGTTGATTTGATAGGATGCTTTAAAGGGGCCTCATGTCAGTGAAGTGGGGGGCGATGTACAAATAAAACCGTAGAGAGGAAGGCCCCGAAACGGTGCACATTCTCTCCTGATGACCCCAAAAGAAGCATGGATTTAAACTGCTCGGTGGAAATGAGAATGGCCAAAGGAGCATTTTCTATCCGTTAACTTTTTGGTGAGTTTCTGATACTGGGTAAGTAACTTCCTTCTTCATATGATTATAACTGTATGTAAAGAAATGATTATTATCAAATACAAATGGTCACTTAAAACCATAGATTTATTAGAATTAGATTTGAATACTTGAAATACTGTGCACTGATTATTTGTATTAGATAGGAATACCAGATATCATATAATTGTGTACAAAAACTTTTAAGTAAGCAAAAAATTGTAATATAAACGTACAATGTGCTCAATTTCTTAAACCCTAGGCGTATACTAACCCCAGACCAGTTAACATACAGTTAAAATTAATCTATCACATAATCAATTATCTTAAAATATATTACTTTATTATTTAAGTTACGAATAGCCAGTAGGATAGACAGAATTATGTATTTCATTGCGTATATATATATATATAAACAGAGAAACAGATAGGTATATTATAGATAGAGATATATATAAACTGACTGAGATAGATAGATAGATAGATAGATAATATATATATATATATATATATATATATATATATATATAGGGTGCGTAAGCAAAATATGGAATAATTTTAAAAGCGTTTTTTTAGTCTAATTAATCTAATTTTGGAGAAAAAAACGCGATAAATGTAAATTTTCATGATTATCTCTATTATTTTTAATTAAAATTAAACCCAATATGAGAGAGAGAGAGAGAGAGAGAGAGAGAGAGAGAGAGAGAGAGAGAGAGCAAGAAAAGAAACGACAAAGAATCTATGATTTGCTTAACGCCGAAATCAAGCCACCCCCCAAAAAAAAAATTTCCGAAATAATTTTAGTTTCCTTATGGTTTTCAGACGTTAACCCACATTATCCTGCTAAATGGGGCGTTTTAGAAAACAAAACAAATGCAATTTTTCATCCAAATATTGGTTCGCTTAAGACTGCAATTAAGGAGGAATGGAAGAAAATGTCTGACGAATTCATTTTGTAGGCATGCAAGTCGTTTCAAAGGCGTGTTGATGCAATAATTAAAAAAAAATTGTGGCCATAATGAGTAAATTTATTATTTTGTGTCTATCTTCATCTTTTGTGGCTAATTTTTAAAAATTGAAATTAATTTTGTTTTATAATAGAGTTGTTTATTATTATACTTGAATATTCCTAATTTTAGCTTCCGTACCATATATATATATATATATATATGTATATATATATATGTATGCATGTATGTATGTATTCTCCAGTTAAAATGTATTTTATCTAATTTCAACGCATGTTCCTAGTCACACTAATAATGGAAAAACTTACGCTTATTGTGGTGGTAACTATCTGCTCAACAAAAAAACAAAAACAAACAAAAACAACAACAAAAAAAAACAACAACTTATATGCACCCATTTCCTTCTTTCGCTTACTTCTTGCTATAAAAAAATCCAGCGATTCGTCCAGGCAAGTGGTTTGCCCTTCGGGAAGTTTACTTCGTGGCCTCGTGCAAGAAAGTAGCTTTAAAATTAACGAAATTCAAATCGTGAAGTGAATAATAATAATAATAATAATAATAATAATAATAATAATAATCCCTCACTTGATTTTAGTTCGTAGACATCCGTCCATTCATTTGGGCGTCGAATCAAACATAAGACGAAGTCTGGAACCAATGCTGGTCTTTTTGGACTCTGGACAAAAGAACATTCTTTTGAATAATACGAATATGCCTAAGGGCGACCTGTGAAAGTTAGGGTACACACACTCACGCACAATGTATATATATATATATATGTGTGTGTATGTGTGTGTGAGTAAGTGTGTGTGTATGTCTTGGCTTGATCCAATTGACAATGCCGTTCTTTCTACGAAATCCATTGATCGACTTCTCTTATATTCTTTCTTTTCGAATAATTTTTCCCTGCTTTTTCGCCTTTAATTTCTTCCTTCTTTCTTTCCCCAGGTCTCACTATTCTTTTTCCAAAAAATGTTTCCCCTCTGCTTTATTGCACGTTTCGTTTTTCATTAATTCTGCTACTTTTTCTTTTTCTTAATCTTCATTACTATATAAGATCTTCTTCTTCTTCTTCTTCTTCTTCTTCTTCTTCTTCTTCTTCTTCTTCTTCTTCTTCTTCTTCTCGTTTGTTGCATTGCTTCTTTCTTTCTTTTCTTTCATTATTTCTCCGATGTTCTTTCTTGGTTATTCTTTTTTTTACCTCTCTCTTTCACTTCTTATCTTTCCCCGACTTTCTTTCTTTCTTTCTTTCTTTCTTTCTTTCTTTCTTTCTTTCTTTCTTTCTTTCTTATCCTTATTATTTAAAATTCTCTATTCGTATTAATATTTTAATCTTTTTTTAATATAATCAGAACACAACGTTTCGGCTATTATATTGTCCAGCCTTCATCATTCTTATCATCAACATCAGGCACTAATAAGAAAAAATAAAATAGCAATGATATCATTGATAAACGTGCATACATACGGGGTAGCCATTATGGAGTGGATATTAGCTAACAATCGGAAGATGGGGGGTCTGGTGTTCTAAGGTGCACTGCGACAAACCAAAGTTGACTTGGCAAACACCTGTATCAATACATCTATCCCAACTTAACCATATCAAAGTCTACCATATATTCTTATATATACGAGGATCTCTTACTCTCTCTCTCTCTCTCTCTCTCTCTCTATCTATCTATCTATCCATTTATATCTGTCTCCCTATCTCCTTCTCTCACTCTGTCTTTCTCTCACCCTCTCTTCTCAGCAATCACAGTCTGTATGCATGTATGTATGTATGTATTAACATTTATATTGATATAATCCTTCATGTCCAGTGCCCGCCTGTACATATCTATCTATCTATCTATCTATCTATCTATCTATCCTAATTTATATATACGTACGTATATGGGTACTAGCTTACGTAAATATAAGTCTCTACGTTCAAGTTAGCTGGGGCACATATCTTTCTTTCTTTCTTTCTTTCTTTCTTTCTTTCTTTCTTTCTTAATCTGTCCTTATGTATGTATGTATGTATGTATGTATGTATGTATGTATGTATAAACTTTTACGCAAATAAAGGTCGCTATGTCCAAGTACGTTTGGGTATCTATCTATCTATCAATCTATCTATGTTGTCTCTTTATTTGTATACGTCTACCCCTCTCAATATCTCCCTCTATACAGCTGCTTGTCTGTCTATAAAACGAAATACGCCGTATTGTCCTACCTTAAAGAGGAACTTGTAACCTAAGACCTAAAACAGTTAAAACGGAAGAATAAAGAAAAGAAAAATGGCGGACGAGCAAGCGGTTGGCGGGTAAAGTGGAAAGGAAATGGATAGAATGTGTGTGCGTCCCTGGCAACCGTCCAGTCTGACGTAGTCACTCGGCTGTCCAGGATTACTGCATTTAGCTTTATTAACTGCAAGTGGACAACCAAATGTCCAACCCAACACCAAACTTGAGTTCCGGCGTCAGGGTTGAATGCTTACCACTCGAGCGTGGTAGCAATTAGTTGTATGAAGATGCAGGGTGATAGAGGAGATTAAATTGAAGGATAGATAGATATATATATATATATATAGATAGATAGATAAAGAGAAAGAAAGAAATAAAGAAAGAAAGTGATGGAGAAAGAAAACGGAGAGAGACAGAGAGAGGGAGAGAGAGAGGAAAAAAGAGCTGGAGAACGAGTGAGAGAGAGAGAGAGAGAGAGAGTAAGAGACGAAGGGAAAGAACGAAAAAAAAAACTAGGAAGAGAGAGAGAGAGAGAGATTGGAAAAAACTAAAGAAAGATAGAGAGAGAGAGAGAGAAAGAGGGAGAAAGAGAAGATTTTGGAGAAAGAAATACAGTGAGAGCAACGGTAAGTGAGAGAGAAAGAGCGAGCCAGCTGGAGAACAATATATATACATATATATATATATATATATATATTGAGAGAGAGAGAGAGAGAGAGAGAGAGAGAGAGAGAGAGAAGACTGAGAGAGTGAGAGATGGAGAGAAAAATCGAAAAAGAACTTGGAAGAGAGAGGGATTTTTAAAAAATGAAGAAAGAAAGGAAAAGAGAGAAAGAAGAAGATAGATAGTATTTTGGAGAAAGAAAGGAAGGGAAAGCAGCGGAGAGAAAGAGAGAGAGAGAGAGAAAAAAAGAAAGACAGGGAGTAAAAGAGCAAAAAAGGAACTGAGAAGATAGGGAGGGAAAAGAGAGAGGGATTGGGGGAATGGGTTGAAGAAAAAAAATTGAGAGAGAAAGAGAGGGAGAGAAAGAGAGAGAGAGAAAAAGAGAGGTCGAGAAAGAGCAAAAAAGAACTGAGAAGATAAGGAGGGGAAAGAGAGAGGGATTGAGGGATTGGGTGGAAGAAAGAAATTGAGAGAGAGAGAGAGAGAAAGAGAGGGAGAGAAAGAGAGAGAGAAAAAGAGAGGGAGAGAAAGAGCACAAAAGAACTGAGAAGATAAGGAGGGGAAAGAGAGAGGGATTGGGGGAATGGGTTGAAGAAAGAAATTGAGAGAGAGAGAGAGAGAGAGAGAGAGTAGAATAGAACATTTTAGTGTTCAGTGAACGTGAAAGAAAGAAATCTAAGAATACTCAATGTAAGAAATAGTGAAATGAGAGAAGAAAAAAAAAAAAAAAAAAAAAAAGCTAAAGCTCCCCCCTAAAAACAACAAAAAAAAAACAAAGAAGAAAAAATTTAGTCCAAAAAGAAAAAATAAAAGAAAAAGAGGATCAAAGAAAGAGAGAAAAATTTAGATTGATGGTTAGATAGATTGAGATTGACTGTGTGCATGCGTGAGTGTGTAAGTGCATAAGAGAGATAGAATGAACATATATATATATATATATATATATATATATGAATACACATAAACACTCTGATTTGATAGATGAATATACCAGGATTAGATATAAAATTCACATTTCTCCCATTCTTGTATCGCAGATTTTATAAAAATACTGAAGTATTGATTGTTTAGTCGCAGAAAATCTGTTGCGCCAAAATCAAAATCCAAGTTCTAATTTGAGATCGAACACAGATTTATGAATGAACAAATGTATCCTAAAGATAAAAAGATGCTAATATATATATATATATATATACAGAGAGAGAGAGAGAGAGAGAGAGAGAGAGAGAGAGAGAGAGAGAGAGCATGATGATGAATAGTGAAACAAGTAATGGATATGTGACTGAGCTTTTGGATTCGAGAGTATTACGAATCATGAGAAGAAATTAACGTGAGAGGATGGAAAGGCAACGAAACACACACACACACACACACACACAGAGAGAGAGAGAGAGAGAGAGAGAGAGAGAGAGAGAGAGAGAGAGAGAGATAAGAATGGAATATCGATAGGTAAGCACAGCGTTAAAGAAAGATATAAGAAAACGAGAAACAAAGAAAAGAGAGGGAGAGAAATTGAATCATGAGAAGAACGAGAGAGAGAGAGAGAGAGAGAGAGAGAGACTCAGAATTAGGTAAAAGAGAAAGGGAGAAAAAACTGTAAAAGTCGATAAAAGACTTTGTAGCTTGTTCTCATACGAATAAAAGGGTCTGCGTTTAGGATGAAAAAGATTTGGGCAGGTTCCATATTTTGATGCCATAAGTTGTTTTGTTCGTTTTGTTATAACACTGATTGGTAGTTGAGCCTCTAGAGATAATACGTATTCGCTGTTCTCATAAATATTTTTTCTTGACAACCAATCGGCATTTTGATGACGAGCTTATAGTCTTAAAAGAAAAGCCATTAAAAAGAATGAAATTTTGCAAAATTTGAGGTTGCAATTGCAAACTAAACGATATAAAGAAATAAATAAAGGAAAAGCATGAAATGACAAAAGAACGATTGAAAAATGAAGAAAGAAAAAGAGATAAAAAAGAAAGAAAGAAAAGAAAGAAATGAAGAAAGAAAGAAGTAAAGACGGAAAAAGAAAGAAAGTCAAGAATTAATAAAGTAAAAATAAGTAAAAGGGAAAGGAAAAATAGCAGAAGGAAAGAAAGAAAACAAAGAAAGAAAGAGAGGGAAAAAAGACATACACACAAAAAGAAAGGAAAAACTAAAATAAATAAATAAATAGATAAATAAATAAAGAATAAACGAAAAAGAAACTCAAACTGGAAGAAAAAGAAAGAAAGAAAACTAGAGCAAAAAGGTGATGAAAGAAAGAAAGAAAGAAAGAAAGAAAGAATAAACGAAAAAAAAACTCGCAGGAAGAAAAGAAAGAAAGAAAAAAGCTGGAGAACAAAGGTTAATAAAGAAAGTCATACAAGAAGAAAGAAAGAAATAATGAAAGAGTGAATGAATAAAGAAAGAAAGAAAAAGAAAGGAATAAAGAAAGAAAACAAGAAAATGCTGAAGAAAGAAAGTCACTCAAGAAGTAAGAAAGTTAAAGAAAGAAAGAAAGTTCAAGAAAGAAAGAAAGAAAGAATGGGTGAATATACGAAAAAGAAAACTACACTGGAAGAAAAGAAAAAACAAAAACAAAAAAAAACAAGAAAAAAGGCGAAGAAAGAAAGTCACATAGAAAGAAAGAAAGAAAGAAGAGTAAACCATACGGGGAAAAAAGGAAAAAGAAAGAAAACAAGAAAACTAAGGTGAAGTAAAAAAGAAATCGAAGTCAGCCTCAAAAGAAGAATCGTTCTAAAAAATTGGAAAGAATATAAGAGCTGTAGAAAATAAAAAAATAAATAAATGAATGAAGAAGGAAAGAATTTATGAATGAACGAATGAACGAAAGAAAAAACCACACTGGAAAAAGAAAGGAAAAAGGAAAAAAACAAGAAAACAAAGGGAAAGAAAGAAAGAAAGAAAGAAAGAAATCGCAGTCACCCTCAAAAGAAGGAAAATCATTCTAAAATATTGGAAAGAAAATATAAGAACTGAAGAAAATAAAAGAATAAATAAAGAAATAAAGAAAGAAAGAAAGAAAGAAAGAAAGGATGAATGAATGAATGAACAAAAGAGAAAAATACACTGGAAAAAAAAAAGAAGAAAACAAAGGTGTTAGAAAGAAAGAAAGAAAGAAAGAAAGAAAGGTAAAATGAAGTTAGAAACGTGTGAAGGAACGAAGGAAGGTAGAAATGGAGAATGAAAAGAAGAAAAGGGTGGAAAGGGAGGAGGTAAGATGAATTAGAGGGAAGGAAAAAAAACAGAATTAGAAAAGGAGAGGGTAAGACAGACAGAGGAAAGAGAGGATTGGAAGGAAGAAGAAAGAAGGAAAAAAAGAAGGAAAAAGGAAGGAAAATAAAATAAAGATATACATGGGATTTTCAATTGTACTTGCTAATAGTCCGGGAGACGGGGGTTCAATCACAGGTCGAGTGAAACCAAAGACTCCACAAAATAGTACTTGATACCTCATTGCTTAACATCATTATAAAGTATGGATCAAGGGTAAGTAGAGTATCTACGAAAAGGTATAGCGCCCTCTCTTACACCTCAGTATAGAAGCTATTAGAAAGGGAGCCATAGGGTCACCCTCGACAACGGTCGCCCAACTTACTAACTTAACTATATATCGTCATCATCATGTCGTGCCACCAGCACGGATATCCCTGACCCTCTTTCTCCACTCCTCCCTATTGTTTATCGCTTCTGGCAGATCCTCAGGACTATATCCCGTGTCCTCACAGAGCTGTTGTATGTAGGTTCGAGCTGGTCATCCTGCTTTAGTTCGGTCATGTGCAGGGGTCCATAAGAGAACATCACTTATGAGCTCGTCCCTGCTTCTCCAGCAGTGTCCTGCATGTCTGGTTCGTCTAACTTGAATAGTTTTCGTGATGGGAGGTTGGTGGCCGTACAGCTGCTGGTTTGTGGGGTGTTGCCTCCAGGACTTGTTCAAAATTGCTCGCAACATTCTTGTGTAGTTGCCGTCAAGCTTTTTCTCCATCCGTTTAGTTAGCGTCCATGTAGTGCATCCATATAGCAGTATCGACACGACGAAAAAAAAAAATTCCCATCTAGTTTTTTTCTCTGTTTTTTTGTTTGAGTCCCAATAGTGCATCCATATAGTAGTATGAACACAGCTACAGCTTAAAAGAAATCCCATTTTATTTTATGGGATAAATAAGAGTTTCATGCGATCAATCGGAACACTACGTGCTACATGTTGCCTGCTGCCTTGAACAAATCCTGGAAGCCACACCTAAAAAAGCAGCAACTATACAGCCACCTTCTTCCCATCTCAAAAACTTTTCAAGTCAGACGAACAAGACATGCAAGGCACTGCAGGAGAAGCAAGGACGAACTCATAAACGACGTTCTCTGATGGACACCTACATTTGGACGTACCAATGTTGGCTGACTAACAGAGACTTGCACCAGCTCTTGACAGACACAGGATGCAGCGTAAAAGATCTGCCCGAAGCGATGGATGACGAGAGAAAGAGAGAGAGAGAGAGAGAGAGTGAGAGAGAAAGGGAGAGTGAGAACACAATGCAGTCAGTACGACTTGATGATGGGGATATATAAGTAAAGTTGGCGACTGTTGTCGAAGGCGACCAGAAGGCTCCCTATTCAATAGCTACTAACCGAGGTGTAGGGGATGACGCTCTACCTTTCCCTGGATTTCTCCACTTTACCCTAAATACGTACCTTACATTGCTGAGTGTTAAGCAAGGAGGTATTAAGTACCATTTTTAAAGTCTTTGGTATGACGCGACCTGGGATTGAACCCGGGTCTCCTGGATCAATGGCGAACACTCTACCCACTAAGTTGTGATCAAAAAGCGCTTTATGAATTTGAACTCGGCTCACCGATTTTATTCCATATATATATATATATATATGTGTGTCTGTGTGTGTGTGTGTGTGTGTGTGTATGTGTTTGTGTGTCTGTGTCTGTGTGTAAGGCGCGCCCATCCGTATGTGTGAGTGAAATAGAGCTGAAACAACTTTTTTAAAAAAAATCTATATCAGAAAAATAAATATAGAAGCATATACTTACAATGAGTTTCTAGTGTACCGGGTGGAGGAAAAAAATCTAATGGGTGGATTCTAGGTCGCCTTAACCCCAGGAAAAAATATTTGCCAACATAGATGCATAGTTTCATATGCATACACCCATTCATAGATTATAGTGTAGAAAGGGAGGATTCATCTTTTATTAGAATGAAATAAATATACATACATACATGATGATGGCTGTCCTCTCGGTTTCGAGCGTGACCACATCCCTTATCTCATTGTCCTCTCCCTCCTCCCCCACCCCCCTTAAATTATATGTGTTCGTAGGTGACTCTTCAGGCCAGCCAAACTACGACAGATTCTGCTACAGAATTGGCACAACCGTTCAGTTTTGTTTTCAGTGACGTTATTTGGGTGCAAGATAGATTTTGTACATTTACGCAGATGGCTTTTGAGACCAGCAAGAGATAGGCACAATTTTCCACATATGTCACAGTTAGGGTGGTGAATATGTGGACCCGGTGCTGGACTCTGTTCGCCTTTGCGAATCAGACGTTTGTAAGCGCTGTACTGCATACGGCTATTCTCAATGGATTCTATGCTTTCGTGAATCAGTTTCCGCCACTTACGTCTATCTGAAGCCATTTTTACCATTGGTCCACAGATACATACATACATACATATCTATCTATCTTAGTTTCTTCGTATCTATCTCAATCTGTTTATTTTTAAAAAATCCGTGTTTACGTGTGTGATTTCGCATCTTGACTTGATAGATGAATGAAAGATGAGAATCCACATGTTCACATAAACATTGTGATAGATAAAGAAATCAATAGTTAGATAGATAGATGTTCGCTTTCATTTTCTTTGTTTGACGGCATATCAACCTTTGTGGAGTATTTAATGCCAAAAGCTAGCCAAGGGCTTCATGCCTTTCTCGAAAGTGAATACAGTAGAGTGATTGGAGTTCGAACATTTACTAGGATGTAGCATTTCATCACGTTAACCACCCTACAGAGAGAGAGAGAGAGAGAGAGAGAGAGAGAGAGAGAGAGAGAGAGAGAGAGAGTTTTGGTGGGTAGAAGTAATAGCAGTACGAAAAGAAGATTGGTATAGAGAAAACAAATAATGCTGCCCTTCGTATACTTGGAATATTTCACTCTTACCTAAGTCTGGTACAAGGACATAACTATGAAGTACCAAACGATAAAGATAATACATATCAGTGGGATGGGGAAAAACAAATAAACACACACAAATACATATATATATATGTTCGCCAATGGTCTGGGAGACCTGGGTTCAATCCCAGGTCGCGTCATACCAAAGACTTTTAAAATGGTACTGGATACCTCCTTGCTTAACACTCGGCAATGTAAGGTACGTATCGAGGGTAAAGAGGAGCAATCCAGGGAAAGGTGTAGTAGCTATTGAAAAGGGAGCCTTCGGGTTGCCCTCGACTTCGGCCGCCAACGTTACCTACTATATATATATATATATATATAGTGTCATCCACAGACTCACTGTTTCGTTATATCATAACTTTTCAGTGTGGCTAGATGAGCGATATGCTTGACACTGGGATCGAAACTTTACTGATTTTTCGCCAGTCGGATATCCTACCGCACAGCCATCAGAAAACTCAGCATAAACGCAGAGATTTTAACGCATATATATTACTTTTGGTTTGTTTGCATATATCGTTTAGATATAATCAACTCTCTGTTTATCGCCTAAGCGATCATCAGACCGATGATCGTATAAGCGAGAAACTGACAGTCACAAAGCGCTGTGTGTGTGTGTGTGTGTGTGTGTGTGTGTGTGTGTGTGTGAGTTAGAGAGAGAGAGAGAGAGAGAGAGAGAGTATGTGTGTGTGTGTATTTTGGTGGGTAGGAGTAGGTAGGCACTTATAGGTATAAATAGATTGATAGATGGGATAATAAGCAAAAAAGCAAAAAGAAATCAAAATGCGTGCTGCTCTTAGAATAGTCGTTATTTATTGAGTTTTAGTCTGTTTGGCAAAAGGCCTGATCTATGGAGCACCAAGTGAGAATCGAACTCAAGAACTGCTACTATAGTCTGTTAGTATAATTCGCTAAACATTATCTGATGCGAGGCGTTTCTGTTTTTAGGTTTGGTTTCTTTGTTTAATAGCATTACAACCTTCGTAGGTTATTCAATGTCAAAGCCATTCTTCTAGAACAGAAGCGGTACTATTCAACCCATATCTAAGAGGATATGGGAATTCATACCTTTCCCAGGGGTATTTATCCGAAAGTGAACGTAATAGCGCGATTGGAGTTCGAACTCACTCACTACAATTCCGCAGTCCAGCGCTTTAACCATTTCACCACGATGACAGCTCCTTCCTTTTTTTAGTTATGTTGATTCAAAAGTACTTGTTTAAATCGCTTCTTGGACGTTCCAAGGCCATTGATGATATTCTTTTCGGTCGGCTTCGTCTCTCTTCATGGCTCGTGTGCAACCCTAGCATGACTTCCGGTTTGTACATTTATCCAACCCATATCCACCCATACCTCGGAGGTAAAGTTATCAAAAGTGATGCTATTAAATCTGAATCAGCCAACACTCGTTTCCCTTGCTTCGTGCAATTAGAAACCTTGAACAATAATTTCCACTTCGTTTTTCGATCAGATTCTGGATTTTAAATGAATTCTAAAACGAGCTCCTTTAGTATCAGCGTTGGACTGCTAGCACGTATAACGGACATGCAGAGATAGTGGAGACGAGAAAAAGACAGAATGACTGAATATAATGTTTTTGAAAGCATTCCTAGACGAGGTCAACGTTGCCATCCTTAGGAAAATTACGAATCACTCAAGAAATTAAGACAATAAAACGTTTAATGCATCAAAATTGCCCCACCATTTTTTCTCTCTATTTCTCACTCACCCACTCTTTCTTTATCTCTCACTTTCGCACACACACTTACACACCATGAACATGATAATAGGATAAAAAGTAATAATTTGTTTTTATGTGTAATCCCTTTCTTTATGCACATCCAATTCAATCTATACAGCGTTCCACTGTTTGGTTATAATTTTCCTGTAGAGATAATTTCTTAATATTTTTTGGTTAGTTGGTTGGTTGGTTTACGACATATCAATTTTTTGTGCATTGATGCCGAAGTCAGTCTTTCTAGCGAGTAATTGCAAGGTTTCAATGGACGAGAGAGAGAGAGAACTCAGATAAATCGACCAAAGAACAAGGTAGCGGTGACAGACAGCATATGTCGAGAAAATAAGGAGGAAGAGGACTCGCCTGCTTTCGGCCACGAAAACTACATTAAACAGAGCAAAGAAAAATTAATTACAGCGGCCAATAGCAGCATTGGCAACATCTGAACGAACAGAAAAATAATAAAAACTTGAAAACAAAAATTGTTGAAAAAAAATCAAACCGAAACAAAACAAATCTATGGATACTTCAAGCGCCAAACTGGCGAAATTGCATACGAAATGACCTCGAGATGGCTACCTCAAGAAGGGAAACCTCAAAGGAGAATTGAATCTCTTCTAATATTATCCAATCGGCTGGGGCTGCAGAGATTAAAACTCCCTTAACGAGGCCCAGTCGGTTGGGGCTGTAGAATACACCGATTGTATCTCTGCAGAGAGGTAAGACTCCCCCAACGAGTGTCCTATGACACTAAACAATCTGATGGTAAAGCTTCAGCAATGCTTGAGTTTTAGGGAATGCAGAGATACCCCTTTATTGCTATCGCTCTCAGGTCTACTTTGTCGCGAAGTGGTAGCACCCGATAGAGTCCGATCTATGGTTTTAATAGAGTTAAAGTGCGTACTTATGTAAAATTGAATTGTTTGAAATAGAATAGCTGGATCATTTGTGTGTAAACAAATGACTGATATTTGATTCAATTGTTAGTGATACATAGCAATACTTGTGTTGTATAGCCATGAACAACTATACAAACACATATGCATGTAGAATCATTACGACGACACAATAAAGACGAGCGACACAGTTCTTTTGAAAAATATACCTCTCACTTTATTTGAAAGGGTTGTGTGTGAGAGGGAGTTAGAGACTGAACAGAACTGCAACATATTGACCCCCACTCTAATGGCCATAACAGTGTTTCTTTCCCGTTCTCCTGGGCTGCTCAACCGAGGGCCTGGGGCCCACTATGCTGGGTGCTGATTTTCTCTACCGCATCTTATCTCCAACTGATTGAACTTCCTGTGCACCGAGTTATATAATAATTTGACGTCCACTTTTCTTGTGGGTGTCACAAATCTCATTCATTCAACCCGTCCACGGTCAAGGTTATATTCTGATATTCCTCGACCGGATGCACCTGTTATTTACACAGGTACATTTCCTATTTTGACAGGTCGACCGGGTCGGAGGTCATTATACAACACATGGAACCGTTTAACTTTGTTGACATGTTAAACAGAATTGCTTGAAATGGAACTGGTTGATCGTTTAACTGTGTGTAAACAGAAAACTATATTTAAAGCAATGATTAACTGTGTTTAAACAAGAGACTGTACTTATGCTAAACTGAATTGTTTAAAAATAAGTGAGACCATTTAACTGTGTGCAACAAAAAATGAGCTCCAGCTTGCTTAAAAATATTATCTTCAAAATGAGTTTAGAAATCATAAATCTAATATGCGTATAAAAAAGATTTGGCATTAAATTGTAACATATTGACATTCGACCCAGCCGTCAATCGAGAAACAGGGTCATCTGGTCGAGGATATCCAGGTATCAACTTGACCGAGGACGGGTTGAATTCGGTGCAAATGCTACGCTCACAGCAAGCAGGTGGTCGTCAAACAATGGTATAACCCGATGCCATGGAAAGTTGAGGTCAGTTTGTTCGAGTTCGAGGCAGTGAGAACTAGCTTCCAGCAGAGGGCTGGGCCCTCAGGACCCCATGTTGAGTAGCCCAGCAGAATGAGAAAGAAGTGCTGCTATAGTCAGAGGAACTTGTGGTCAATATGTTGCAGTCTGTTCCGTCTCCAACTCACCTCTCACACATAACTCTTTCGCAACCATTTCGAGAATAAAGTGTAAGAGGTATATTTTTCTAAAGAAGTGTGTTCGTTCGTCATTATTGTTGATTATGTTTCTGCATATATATGTATACGTATAGTTGCATCAGGCTATATATACAACAAAATGACTGACAACGTTTGATATGTCATAAAACCAAACCAATATACTTGCTTATAAATCTAATATACTTTTATTTGTATAAACAGAATTTGGCGTTAAATAGCCTACCAAGGTTGATATACCTTAAAACCCACCAAACCAAACTAAACTTCTAATAGCAGTACAAAACAATGCTATAAGGATCATTTGTATATGATAACCAACCCCTTCGGGCAGGATATGACACAAGGTCAATTTTTAAGAGCTCTCTGTATTAAGCATGTTTCTGCCAACCTGTTACCCCTCCATTTTTTAACGGTACAAATCTTAGTACCAGCTGGTCCTACTTTGAGATCTCCATAGTCTCAATGCTACATGGCCTCCCATGTACTTTTCACCACAAACTCCGTATTAAAGGGGAGATGCAGAGTGTTAGTCGTACCGTAAAAGAGTACTGTTCAAGCTCTTTATTTGGCCAAGAGATCTGTATATATAGTTGATGATCTAATCAAAGTATTGTATCGTGGTAAGGAAAAGATACACAATGAAATAGAGTTAATTATTCATTAACTCAAGTGGTACAGTCTGACTAGTATTATAAGTCTCGCGCTGTTGGTGTTACGTCCGAAGTTGGTCTTATCATATTTACCAACTCCTCCGCTCGGGCAGGATATGACACAAGGTCAATTTTTTAAGCGAAGTTTAACATGTTTGAATTCAGAGTCTTCCTTCTCCAAGACTAGTTGCCTCACCAAGGCTGAAGAACCTAGTCTGCCCTATTATTTACCCATAGATGGAGAGAGAATAATTGGATTCATACCTTTCCTAAGGTTATAAGTGCTATGTGAAATGCAATCAGTCTCGTTTAGGATTTGAACTTGTGTCGCCGTGTCTATTTCCTACGACGATAATCATTACACCACGGGCACCTCCAATAAGGATCATTTATATGAAACTGTAAATTGACAATACTGTTTGTCGCAGAATAACAAGTGCAAGTAATGCAGAAACAAAGATGAAATAGTTAATCACATAATAAACGAAATGCAGTAAACCAGTGCAAAAAAACAACAACAAAAAAACATCAAGACAAAGACGACTGAGAATTGTGCAGGAGATTAGAATTTGATCATACTATCAAATAGTATATGCACAAAATAAAATCCATCTTTGAGAATGAGATTAAGAAAATTCTCTGGGGTTTTAAGACACAAGCAGATCACTTAAATTCCAGCCAGACCGAGTCGCAAATATCAAGTTACAAGAAAAAAAAAAAAAAAAAAAAAAAAAAAGAACGTGCCATTTGGTAGATTTTGCCGTTCCGATGGGTCACTGAGCGAAAATGACAAAAAGCAGAAAGATAGACAAATACTTAGACGTTGTCATAGAATTAAAAAAAAGCTGTGAAATATGAGGGTAACGCTAATTGTAGTTAGTGCACTTGGAATGGTCGAGAAAAGGTTGCAAATATGACAGGAGGGATTGGAAATCGGAGGAAGACTCGATACCAAACTATCCAGACTAGAGAATTGTTAAGATTGCCAAGAATACTCCGAATGTCCTGTATACCTGAATAGACTTGCTGTCACTTAGACTCCAGTGAAAGACCAACAGCTGACGCTGGTGCGAAAAACTCGCACAAGCACACACAAGCACATAGACAAATTACTTGAACATTAACAATAGAATCTTCCCTGGCCTTTGCTGGGCCGTCTGGATGGGGTATCGAAATCAAAGGCAATTTCGAGGCTGAAAGGCCCCTAGCTTCGGCTGGGCCACCTTCGTGTGGGCGAGCTGCAACACAGACACCTTTGTCCCTATGTATAGCACTAGACCTTGCTGTCTAGTTTAAGCTATAACCCGGCATCCATGCCTGGACCCAGATTTAGGTCCAAGAAACAGCTTGGCTCATTAGGCCCACATTCCACTTAGTTGGTCAATGAGCAGCATAGACCAGCAGGGTTCGAGCATCGGCTCGTGCCCGAACTTCCCCTCCCTAAATCCCCACAATAATCAGCCTTTAGGTCATTGACCTTGTGTCAAGTCCTGTCTAGTGGGAGGCAGTAGCAAATATATCAATGGAATCTTCCCAGAACAACCACTTTCTTTTCTCTTTTATATAGCTTTAATATCTCTCTCCATAGAGCTTCAAATATATACTATGGATATAAAACTACTACTAAGAATAAATAAATAAACCACCTATTTTATATGGCTGATTTTATATATTACGTGCAAAAAAATAATGACGACTCAGAAAGTCTACTAAGCACGGTGAAAAAATTCAGAGACAACATTGGGATGCAATTTCGTCTTGACAACTGAGCGCCAGTAACATTTTGGAAAGGCTCGTTAGTAAGGACTAAAAATATCACTCTGAATATAAGCACAGGAATTACGGCGCTAGAACCCATTAAAACCTATAAATATTTAGGAATTAATGCGGCAAATGGTAACGATTTAAATAAGGGAAAATATTAGAAAAGAATTGGAGAATAAGAGCCATATTAAGAATAGAATTGAATGCAAAAATGATGTTATAGCAATTAATGCCTTAACAATACCAGTAGTGACACAATTTTAATATTAAAAAACTAGACGTTAGTTGAAATAAAAAAGATGAATACTAAATTTCTGTAGCCACTGACATATATTCATTCTCATTTTCTTGATCATACCACGACCCCACTTAGCATTCTTTTTGTTTTCGGCCGTGGTACTCTACCGAAGGCCCCTGTGGACCGCCGCCTCAGGGGGCGCTCTCGGAGATTGCAAGCTGGGTCTAACTCAAGACTCACCTCACTCCAACTGCCCCAGACCCTCACAGGGGCATCTGTAATATTACTTCATAACGCCTATGACTTCTGATCAACCACGTGACTGCTTCCGCTTATTTACACTGGTGCGTCCTGTTCAGAGACATCTCTGATTGACGGCTCGGTTAAGGATCAATATGCAATAATAGAAAAATAAAGACCAAAAGACCAGATATAGTTATCAGGAATATAAAAGAAAAACATGCCTTCTAAATGATATGTCAGTGGCTACAGAAAATAACATATCAGTCAAAGAACATTATGAGTAAATACAAAAAACTTTATTTAGAAATTAAAAACTACCACTGTGCCAGTGATAATAGGAGTCTGAAGAATGATCAAGAAAGAGACAGATAAGCTCATTAACAAAATACCTGGAAGTCCCTGGGTATATGAAATACAAAAAAAAAAAAAGATGCAGTTTGGGGAACAGCTTATCTCCTTAGGAGAGTATTATCAATGTGATTAGAAAAGTATCACCCGAAAGAACTCTCAGTCGGCTGTTGCAGCAGAATACACCGACTGCGTCTCTGAAGAGGGGTAAGACCTCCCACCAACGAGTGTCTCGGAAATTACATAAACCAATCTGATGGTGAGGCTCCAGTAATGCTGGAGCTTTCAGTAATGCAGATTATCCCTGCAATGCCATCTCCCTCAGGTCCAAAAGTGGATGCACCTTATAGGGTCCTATCTATGGGTCAAATAGAACTGTTTGACATTTAAACTGAGAGCAAATAAATGACTTATGCTAAATTGAATTGTTAGAAATAGAATTGTTTGATCATTGAACTTTATAAACAAATGACTGATGTTTAATTGAATTGTTTGTGATGCATAGCAATACTTGAGACCATTTTACTTTGTTGACTTACGCTAAACTGAATTGGTAAAAATATAAATAGTTGATAATCTAAATGTATGTATCTAAAAATGTGTTTACAAATCATATATTTAATATATATGTAAAAACAGGATTTGGCATTAAATATATGATATGCCATAAAACCAAACCAAAACAAACCAATCTTTGTATTTGTGAGGACCAAACGTCTGCAAGAGACTTTCAACAGTCACAGGAATAGAACTGTTTGATCATTTAACTGCGAGTTGATATGTCATAAAACTAAACCAAACCGAAAGTATAATATATAATCACCGCCTTTCCTTACGCTAGGTCTTAGATAAAGTGAAGGATTGTAAGAGACTTAAGATAAAGCTGAATAATCAGATCACCTAATCTGGACAAGACGACCAGACCAAGTGATATATCTTGATAGCAGCATGAAATAATGCCATTATGTTATATAATGACTGTTGACATGAATTTTGGGTTCGTTCCTGGTGACCCAGTGTGCTTTGACAAACAGTCACGTCGTGATTAGTAAACAGGGGGATGGCAGTGCGTCGGAGTAGGCCGGTCGAGCAGGTGTGTAACTGGAAGGAGAACACGTGATATGAGAACCACGCGGTCAGATTTAGACAGTCAGTCCAGTCAGAATCGAGAATCGAGCCAGGGATACGCAGCCGATCAGAGGTGTTAGGTCGACTCTGACGATACAGCTTGCAAAGGGGCCCAAGCATTGGCACCCCCTGGTTCCAGGAAGAAGATATGGGGCAAGAAGAATAAAATGAGAGAGATACCTTTTTATAAAGAAGTGCGTTTTGTTCGTTCATTGAAGTTCGTTCATTATCTTTTATTATGTTCTTGGTGGGGTCTAAGAGAAGTATAGAACAATTAGAACAGATTACGTAGTAGCAGGCGAAATTTCCATACTAGACGGAACCTCTCTGAAACTAGTAGACAAATTCACTTACCTAGGAAGCAGCGTCTCATCAAACGAAAAAGACATCAACACACGGCTAACGAAGGCATGGACAGCTATCGATAGGCTCTCGATCATATGGAAATCAGACCTGACAGATAAAATGAAACGCAGTTTCTTCCAGGCAGCGGTCGTATCGATACTGCTGTATGGATGCACTACTTGGACGCTCACTAAACGGCCGAAGAAGAAGAAGCTAGACGTCAATTACACAAGAATGTTGCGAGCAATATTGAACAAGTCCTGGCGGCAATACCCTACAAGGCACCAACTATACGGCCACCTACCTCCCATCACGAAAACTATCAAAGTTAGACGAACCAGACACACAGAACACTGCTGGAGAAGCAAGGACGAGCTCATAAGTGACGTTCTCCCATGGACCCCCGCATATGGCCAAGCAAAAGCAGGACGACCAGCTCGAACATACAAACAGCAGCTATGTGAGGATACGGGATGTAGCTCAGAAGACCTGCCAGAGGCAATGAATGATAGGGAGAAGTGGCGAGAGAGGGCCAGGGATGTCCTTGCTAGCGGCACGACATGACGATGATGATGATGATGTAGTACCAAAAATTGATAATATGCAGAAGAATAACCTGATGTGTTGCACAATTCTCAGTGGATCACCATTCCTACCCTGTTGTGCCTTGGGTTGTATTGCTTATGGAATAATTGAGGATCACTCTGATATCTCCTAATCCTCATGCGGTGCCCACAAAATCCTGAAACACGAGTGCCACACTCAAAATCTCGCTCAGCTTCTTGCTTCTTAACTGTAGGCCAACATTAACATTTCTCGTTTGAGGTCCATCGAGAAATCGCAAATGAGTACATAAAAGATGGTAACCATAGTCGAGGGTAACCCGAAGGCTCCCTTTTCAATAGCTACTACACCGAGGTGTAGGGAAGGGCGCTATTCAATTTCCTGGATTGCTCCACTTTACCCTTGATCTTTACCTTACAATGTTCAGTGTTAAGCAAGGCGGCATCAAGTACTATTTTTTGAGTCTTTGCTATGAATCGCGGAGGCCTTTGTGGCGAGTGCCACACGTGTTGGGGGGGGCAGATGAATAAGCCAATATACCAAAGACCATCGGCGAACACTCTACTCATTAAGTCAATGGCTCGGTGAAAATGAGTACATACACATGCTCAAAAACGTGTTTGAATGTTTACTGTATGACACCGTGTTGCATGTAGACGTGTTCACACACACACACACACACACATATATATATATATATATATATAATAAGACCTTTCTGAGGGAGGTGTTGACAAAGACGTTATTCATATTGTCAAAACTCTGACGTCATTATGTAATTCTTTCTTTCTTTCTTTCTTTCTCGGTTTGTTTATATTTATCTCGCTATCAGTTTGTTTATATCTGTCTATCTGTCTTGCAATGTTTCTCAATCAGTTTTTATCTATATATCTATCTATTGTTGCTTCTGAAGAACATTAAATATAAACTATTAAGTTATAAAAGCTTATATGAAATCACTTTTAGAAATATCTACCGACAATTTTTATTTTATCATAATATTGTTTTTATATGTTATGCCCTGTTCTTAAAAACACCGAGAGTGTTGAAATTCTGATTCAAGATGGTAAATTGTGTAAAATTCATGGCCGAGGGATTTCGGTTTATGCCTTTGGGTTTAGTTAGGCTGAGAACCTTTCGGCTCTGCACATGGGTTAGTTAGGTGCAACATTAAAACAGGTGTACACGCGCGCGCGCAGAGCAGACGTGTCACTCAGAGATGTCACAATAGCCCGAGATGGGAAACGGGGTTACACAATGTGAGTGACGTCACGCACCGGAAGCGCGCATAGGATTTTGGGAGATTTTGAAAAAGTTAGTGAATTGAGATGAGACCTGCCTCGGGGGAAGACGGTTGGTTTTCGCTTGCTCGCGGAGGCCTTTGTGGCGGGTGCCACACGTGTTGGGGGGGCAGATGAATAAGCCGGAATAGAAAGGTTGTGCCTCTCTCCTTATGTCGAAGAACCTTTAAACTCAAAGGTAATAAAAAGGTTCGTACCTGAACAAAGAAGTCGTTACGTGTTTTTCGAATTTCGAGATCTTATGTTCTATATATATATGTAATGAACGTCCCATGTACATTTCGTATATTCATGTATATGGCCATCGTACAATGATACGGCCTTCTCACATTATTTTTAAAAAGTGAGCGGTCAATGAAATCGTCCACAAAAAGTTTGGGTCACAAACAATGGGTTCAAGAAAATAGTATTATTGTCACGTTCTTCGGGGATGGTATTTATGCGTTCGTGCACCAATGGGAAAAATTTTCATCCATCTTAATGCTGACTGGATGTAAAATTAGCTGAGCATTATCGGGTTCGACAATGGCCAGGGAGACCGTGGATCAATCTAAAGTCGATTCATACCAAAGACTTAAAATTGGTACTTGATACCTCCTTGCTTCACACTCAGCATTATAAGGTAAATATCAAGAGTAAAGTGGAGTAATTCAGAGGAAGAAGTAGCGCCCCCTACACCTTGGTGTGGTAGCTCTTGAATACGGAGCCTTCGGGTCACCCTCGACTACGGTCGCCGACTTTACTTACTTTATATATGTATTATTTTATGTGACCATATATGACTAATTATATATATGTGCATTATAATATGTACATGTATGAGCTTTATTGGAATGGAAATTTTGGAAAGATAAATGTTTGCATCGTTCGTTTCAGACACCCTCCATATCTATCTATCTATCTATCTCTCTATCGCAGTTTGTTTGTATCTATCTTAATCTATTTATAAAAACAAAAACAACATCCATTTATGTTTGCTTAAAAAGAACGATGAATGAAAAGGTAATATCAATACATTCTCATAGATAGATAGATAGAGAGAGAGAGAGAGAGAGAAATCAGTTAAGATATATATATATATATATATATATATATATATATATTAGTCAGTTATGGAGGAAAGTTTGAAGCGATATACATACATATATACTCTTTTTTCTATATATTTCAATCGTCTCTCTCTCTCTCTCTATATATATATATATATATATGTGTGTGTGTGTGTGTGTGTCTGTGTCTGTGTCTGTGTGTTTCGAGACTCAGTTCTGGTATTGTCGTTTATGGAGTGGAGACGCTGTTCTTATCTTATGTTATTTGATTCAACTGCCGGAGACCACGTGACATCCGCCCAGAATACATGCCCCAATGTAATGCCTCTCTTTGTTGACGTATTGAAAGAAAATGCGTTTTGTTGCATGGCCGAACCTCCCATTCAATGCATTGCACCTTGTTGGTCGAGGCATTCTGCATTGGTAATTTAGGTTATCTTTGTTCATTGAGTGCAAATAGAAAAAATGATATGAAGATATATATCAATGTACTAGATCGGTTTGTGCTCTGACAGACGGACAGACAGGTAGACAGACGGACAGACTCAATCCGTCTCTGTATCTCCGTCTCTTTCTCTATATCTCACTAGAGATAATGCTGTAATTGCCAACGTGGGGCGTATGTCCATATCGGTGGGTCGTTGTAATATTTTGGTGGGCATGGTTTGGTTTGGTTTCTTTGTTTAATGGCATATCAACTTTTGTAGGTTATTTAATGCCAAATCTATTTTCCTAGAAGAACAGTAGTGGTACTATTTAACCCATAGCTGGGAGGATAAGGGGGTTCATACTTTTCCCAAGGGTATTTGCCCGAAAGTGAACATAATAGCGCGACTGGAGTACGAACTCGCTTACTACGATTCCACAGTCCATCGCTTTAACAATTACACCACGAGGACACCCCCTTTGGTGGGACATGAAATATTTTGGTGGGGCTTGTTTAGAGACCAAATTAATGGCTTTTTAAGTTTCCTTCACATGAATTGCAGTAAAATTTTGAATATGTAAGAATTAAATATTACATTAGGTGGGCATTAGAATTTTAAAAAAATCCAAAGTGGGACATGGCCCCAAATCAGTTGGTAACCACTGGTATAAGGGTTAGGGTGTTCGTCAATGATCCGGAAGACCGGGATTCAATCCTCGGTTGGGTCATACCAAAGATTCAAAAAACGGTACTTGATGCCTCCTTGTTTAACACTCGACATTATAAGACACCGATCAAGGGTAAGTGGAGCAATCCAGGTAAAGGAGTATTGCCCTTCCTTACTTCGGTGAAGTAGATATTGACTATGGGCGGCCAACTTATATATATATATATATATATATAGGTTATTCTTCAATCCTGTAAATCCGGAGTAGGGAACAATTTCGTCAGGACAAATAAATTATTCAAATTTCGAATATTTAAATATTGCTAGTAAAGAGTTCAATGTAAATAAATTCACAGAGGAAATAATATTATTTCAAGAAAAAATTGTTAGAAATGGTGGAAATATTGATATGTATTACTGTTAGTGGGAAAGTGTTAATTTTATTGGTTTTGTAGTTGTCTTAATCTGAAACAAACCTTACATGTGTAAAGGTTATACATAGCTGAAATGGATTTCGTTTCTCCCTCTCTTTCCTTCCTTTAACTATCCCTCCTATCTGGTTGTAATTTTTTATTTTCCTATTGGATCTGATGAAGTTCAGTTGAAAATTATTTTAGAGTCTTTGATTCATATCAATGCTTTTAACAGGAGGGAAATAAATTTATTATTCTAATGTGACCGAATAACACACACACACACACACACACACACACACACACACACACACACACACACACACACACACATCTCTCTCTCTCTATATATATAGAGAGATGTGAGTGTGTGTGTGTATACACGCACACTATATATATATATATATATATATATATATATATATATATATATATATATATATATTTATATATTACTTTTTGTTTTGTTTTTCTTGTTTTACTATTTGTTCTTATCTTGCTATATGCTCCTAAAAATGCTGTGAAACACTGGAAAAATCGTTTGGTTTAATTTGGTTTTATAGCATATCAACCATTGTTGTTCATTTAATGTCAAATCCTTTTTATATATATAAATTAAATATATATGATTTTGTTTGGTTTGGTTTCATTGCATATTACTCATTGTAGTTCATTTCATATATATATATATATATATATATATATATATATAGTGCAAAATGTGACTATAAATATATTAATCTAAGCAAACTTATCTAACAACAGATGTATAGGAGTCCACGGGATGTAGTTGCTAACGTACTGGATTGAAACATTGTAAGCGAGTTCGAAATCCAGTCGCGCAATTATGTTCACTTTCGGACCAATACCCCAGTGAAAGGCAAAAAACCTCCTTGTCTTCCCACCGATGCATAAAATAGTTACTGTTATTATTGTTCTTCAACAAGAATGGATGACTTTTGCGTTAAAGCATCCACAAATGTTGCTTCACCATTAAACACTGAAACCAAACCAACCCAAAACATCAACAGAGAGTCATGAGACATTTTGTTGTCATATACAGTGTGCGGAAGTAAAAAGATAGGAATAATCAAGTACAATGATAAACGACTCTATTATGGAACAAGATTTTAAAAAATAAACAATAAAATAAAGAGATTGACTAAAAACCAAAAATTTACTCAATATGGCCGGTATTTTTTTTTTTTCGATTATTGTATTAATATGCCTTCGATACGATTTGCATCCGTTCAAAATAAACTCTTCAGACATTCTATTCTATTTCTTCTCAAGAGCAGTCTTAAGCAATCCAATATTACTTACCGTAGTTGTTAGTATCATGGTAGTTAGTGCGCTAACACGTAGTGCATTGCTTCACTCCGGGTGTGATTTGAAAGTCGAATAAATGAACGTTCAATGTAATCTAATTCAAGAGTTTATGTTTTACGATTTCGAACTGGGTTATGTAGTCGTGGAAGCAAAAACAAAAAACAAAAAAAAACAACAAAAAAACAAACAAAAAAAAACAAACAAAAAACAAAAAAACAACAAAACATTTGTAATGCGAAAGGTGAAGGCGCAGTTGATCACAGGACAGTATCGAGAGAGTTCAAGGAATTTCATCTTGTTTGCGAGAATATCGACGATCAGGCAACTTCGTGTAGACCTAAAACTGAATTCTGGGGTCGTGCTCAAAGCCATCGCGGCAAATCCAGCAAGTTGCACTAGGAGAGTATCTCACATTCCAATCCCCTTCATCATCTCAGTAAAGGCATCCGAGGCGGTCGAACTGGGGTTCACTTTTCCAAAACATTACAAAACTTTTGACTCCCCTGGTCTTTATCTTGTGTTTGATTCTGGGCAGAAGTACTAAGGAGTGACACTGAAAGCACAGATACTACACTCTGATTCTTGGTAGATGTATTGATTCATGCATCAAATCACGTTTCGTAGTTTTTAATCAATTTCTGGAAATTTTATAAAAATTTAATTAAATAAATAATCATATAAGAATAATCTAATTAAATAAAAACCAAAGCCATCTTTTTCTATTCTTCTAAAATCTTCTCATTAAAATGTATATAATAATGGACTCAAGTAATGTAGAATCCACCTCCCTCCTCAGAACTCAAGTACCCGGCTAAATGACCGACAGAAATTGTGCGAACTCTTGCTGTGGTGGCGGAAGGCTGTAAAATATGAGACCTGAAAGAAAAGAGTCAGTTAGTTATCGAAACAGCAACAGGTCGTGACCGAAATTTCTGACAAATCAAAACCGCATTCAGTACACTCCATGTTAGGAACCATCGTACCTGATGAGGTAGCGTATGATGATTATTGCCACAAAGTGTATTTGCAAACTGAACTTACTTTATCAGCAATTCTTGACTCTTTTGAGTTTTCAAAAACATTTCTCACACCATATGATCTTAACATTTGAAAATTAAATTTCAAAATATTAAAAACAGCTAAATCTAATTAAAAAAAATTTAAATTACAAAATGCTAAAGTTTATCAAATGTAAAAACTTATTACCAATAAAAAAAACAACATCATTTTATATGCTGGAGGCTGTTGCTATTTCTCAATTTTAAATACGTGGCACTTTGGTACCTAAAGAAACCCGGATGTCATGTTAGAAAATTTTAAATTTTTGTTTAGTTATGGATTCTCTATGATAATTCTGCATCACAAAGATATGTAATCACTACTGGAAAAATTGTTCCAAGATTTAAGACTTTGTATTTGTTATTCAGTTGGGTGCATCTCTGCTGAAGGGTAACGAATGTCCTGGGTATGACATCAAACAATCTGATGATAAGTCTCCAGTATTGCTTGAGCTTTGGGAAATGCGAAGTACCCCTTCATTGCCATTGCTTCCGGACCCACCCGGATTGGTAGCAGCTGATATGGTACTATCTATGGGTCAAGTAGAACTGTTTGACATGTAAACTGAGTGCAAACAAATGACTTATGTTAAATTGAATTGTTAGAAATAGAACTGTTTGATCATTTAACTGTATAAACAAATGACTGATGTTTAATTGAATTGCTTATGATGCATAGCAATACTATTTTACTTTGTTGACTTATGCTAAATTGAATTGTTAAAAATAGAAATAGTTGATCGTTTAAATGTATGTGTCCAAAAATGTGTTTACAAATCATATATTTGATATATACGTAAAAACAGGATTTGGCATTAAATGACCAACAATGTTTGATACGCCATAAGACCAAACCAAACCAAACCAATGTTTGAATTTGTGAGGACTACAAGTCTTCAAGTGACTTTCAACTGTCACTGGTACCAGTAGTCAATTTTTTTAGCTCTGCTAAAAGCTAGAATTTGAATACTAAATTTGGAAAGAAGTGATACTTCCCCACTTGAAAGACTGTCGTATCACAATATTTCTGTCCTGATTCAGAAGTCCTGCAACATGATTTACGATTTATAGTCTAATAAAAAACTGGAAAGCTATGCCAAAGGCATCTGTTGACATGTCGATGTGTTGTATAGCCGTGATACAACGATACGTATACATATATATGCGGAAACATCATCATCATCATCATATCGTCCTGGCAGCACGGATATCCCTGACCCTCTCTCGCCACTCCTCCCTATCGTTCATCGCCCTAGGCAGGTCTTCAGGACAACAACCTGTATCCTCACATAGCTGCTGAATGTACGTTCGTGCTGGTCGTCCTGCTTTTGCGCGGCCATGTGTGGGGATCCATAAGAGTACATCTCTTATGAGTTCATCTCTGCTTCTCCAGCAATGTCCTGCATATCTGGTTCGCCTAACTTGAATAGTTTTCGTGATAGGGGGCAGGTGGCCGTACAGTTGGTGTCTTGTGGGGTGTTGCTGCCAGGACTTGTTGAGGATTGCACGCAGCATTCTTGTGTAATTGCCATCTAGTTTCTTCTCCAGCCGTTTTGTTAGCGTCCATGTAGTGCATCCATATAGCAGTATCGATGTGACCGCTGCCTGGAAGAAACTGCGTTTCATTTTATCGGTTAGGTCTGATTTCCATATAGTCGATAGCCTATTGATAGCTGTCCATGCTTTCGTTAACCTCGTTTCGATGTCCTTTTCGGTTGATTCGACGCTGCTTCCTAGGTACGTGAATTTGTCTACTAGTTTAAGAGGGGTTCCTTTTAGAGTGGAGATGTCCCCCGTTTGGTTATAGCACATATATTCCGTTTTGTGTGCATTAACATGGAGGCCTATGCTTGCTGCTGCTCGTTCCAAACTATGCAGAAGTGTTTCGGCTTGGTCAGGTGTATTTGCCAGTATCGCTATGTCATCGGCGTAGTGGGCGTCGGTTATGGTTGTTGCGGGGTATCTTCTGCTTCTTTTCTTCGTCAGTTCGAAGCCATTCTCTTTGATTTTGTCAATCGATGTTCTAAGTACGTAGTCTAGACAAATGATAAAGAGGTACGGAGCCAGCGTGTCCCCTTGTAGTACTCCTGCTACAATGTCGAAGTATTCTGTGTCTCCATCTGGTGATCGTACTTTTACTTTGGTGTTTCTATAGAGAATCGTTATTGCCGCTACGGTTTCTTTAGGTATGCCGTACGCTAGTAGGATTTGTTCCATCTTTCCTCTGTGAATGGAGTCGAAAGCCTTGGTAAAGTCGACAAATATTAATGTCGCTTGTAGGTTCTTTGCCCGTACACCTTCAAGGATTCTGCGGATGGTTAATATTTGTGAGGTCGTGGATCTATTTCTTCGGAAGCCATTTTGGTTTTTTCTAAGTACGTTGTCGATTTTGGGTTCTATTCGGTTTCGTAGTAGGGCATTGTAGATTTTGGCAGCTATGGATGTAAGTGTTATGCCTCGGTAGTTTTTGGCTAATCCGAGGTCCCCCTTTTTAGGGAAGGGGAGTATGCATCCCTTCATCCATCTATCTATCGGATTTTGATTGTATACTGCGTTGCAGTGTCGGAGCAGTATGTCGTCGAATTGTCTGGTCTTCCATACTTCTGGGGGAATTTCGTCCAGCCCTGCAGCTTTCCTATTTTTAATTTTTCTGAGAACCGAGTCGAGTTCTTCTTGTGTGAACGGTCCTAGTTTAATGTCTAATTGTTTGCTAATTATTCTGGTGATTGGTTCATGTGTTATTTTTGGTGGGTTTCCAAGTAAATTTTCGAAGTGCTGTTTCCACAGTTTTATTCTTTCTTGTTGGTTTGCTGCTTTAAGTTTTGCTTTGGCTGTGTTCTTTCTTCTGCTCACTTCGTTTATTGTTTGCCAGGCTATCCTAGATTGTCTATCTTCCACCGAGTCTCTAATCTTGTCTATCTGATTTTGAATGTATTCTGCCTGTTCCTTTATATATATGCCTGCTAATTGATATCGTGCCGTTTTTAGTTTTAAGGCATTTGCGTTTGTTGGGTTTTTTCGATAGTTTTTGGAGGCTGTTTTCACTAGTGCACGTTTTTCTCTCACCGCTAAAGTTTCCCATGGGACTCTATATTTAGTTTTAATTTTTGTTGGAATGTATTTTGCTGCTGCCTCGAGGTGTGCATTGACGAAATTTTCGTATTCGTCGTTGGGTGTACTTTTTTCCGTCTTTTCTTGTAGTGTTTCGAATCTGTTTCTTAATTCTAATACGTATTTATCTTTTACATCTTTGTTGTTTAATAGGGCCAAGTCATAGTGTTTGGTGGTCGCTGTTCGTTTGTCGTTTTTTCGTAGGCTTAACCGTATTTTCGCTGTGACTATTCGGTGATCGGTGGACACACCCTCAAAAGAGGAGTATGCCTCGCAATTCAATGCACTATTCTTCCATTTCTTGTTTATAAGGACGTAGTCTATCTGTGCTTTAGTATTGTTTGCATACGTGTATGTCCATAGTTTGCCCTCTCTTTTTTGGTAGTTTGTATTGAGGCATGCTAATCTATTTTCTATCATGAAATCTGTTAGATGTTGCCCATTTCTATTTGACGTGTTGTGGAGGCTGTATTTGTTGTTTCCGTTTTTCCCGATTTGTGCATTCATGTCTCCGCCAATGACTAACATGTTGTGTTTCGGGATGCTACGCACTAATGAGGATAACTCATCGTAGAAGGTGACTATTTCATTTTCTTCACTAACATTGGTGGGGCTGTAGCATGAGATGATTGTTGCTCTGGGGTTTCCGTTAAATGTAGCTGCCATCATGGTTGTATTTTCTCAACGCTATTAAGCGTTTTTAGTGCTCTAGGTCCTATAAGCAATCCTACCCCTCCTACTGCGGCGTTGACAGAGTTTTTCCATGCGGATACAGTGGCGAGCGACCAGCCATTGCCAGTTTCGTGATATTTGATATCTTCTGTGTGCGTGTATCTGTGTTCTTGTATGCATATTATGTCTATTTTATGTTCTTCGGCCGATGCGATTAGCTCTGGGAGTTGTCCTATTCTATTTAAGGTTCTTACGTTAAATGTGGCTATTTGTAGTGTTTGCTTGCATTTTAGTAGTTTTGATTGTTTGAGCTCTGTAGCTGATTTTTCGAACACCGAGGCCAGGGCTCCAATCTCAGCAGGACGCGCCCCTTTTTTACCCGCGCGAAGAGCGATGCGGTTTGTGTAAGTGGTTTGAGTGTGGGTCATGGTTATCTTTCGATGGCTATTTTATTCTCTTCTATAGAAGCCACTCTTATAGAGGAGCAGCAGTAGTTCCCCGATCGAACTGGCGATCCTGAGCGAAAAGTCGTCAAACTCACGTCCAGGACCCATTTGGGTATTGAGTTTGGTCGTCCATGGGTTTATTCAAATACCTTTACGTACATCATGCTGCTTCCCATGTGTACATAAAAAAAGGGGGGGTAAATTAGTTTTAAGTTTTAACTTAGTTAAAGTCCAACATTAAGGTACTTTCGCATGACTTTCACTAGTACTGACTTATACTTTTATTGCTGTATTGGGACTTTTCCTGGGTTTTTAATTTTTTTTATTTTTTTTTAAATTTAAAAAAAAAATTTTTTTTTAACAACGAATTCTCCCCTCCACCCCAGTAGACCGCCCCCAAAGCTACCTAAAATTTCAGTAGTAAATAAAAGTCCAAACGAAGAAGAAGCATTTGAACTCAGGAGCCAAGTGGAAGAAATATTTCAATATTGGTCAGTATGTCTCTAAGTCCTATCAATTTAAAATGCTGAATTTTACAAAATGTTATGCTGTATTTTGTTTGTGAAATAATGCTTAAACTATGTGTTTTAAATGTAAAGGCACGCTTACTCTACTATAAAGCCAATTTGATATTAGCCTATCCACATGTCAGCGAACAAGGCAGAATGTTTTTGAATATCTTCTATCGAATAATTTAAAAATTCGTAAAGAAAGCCCTAACAGTAGTTTAGAAGAAAAAGCCTAGAACGCCTAATGCTACCACAGCCCCACCCCAAGAGAAAGGGAAAAGGAAAAAAAAATCTCTATAATTCCTGAAGCCTGCTAGGTCCCCAACTGTAAGAAAAAAAAAAACTGCGGAAACATAATCAACAATAATGACGAGCGAACACACTTCTTTAGAAAAATATACCTCTCACATTTTATTCTCGAAATGGTTGCGAAAGGGTTATGTGTGAGAGGTGAGTTGGAGACGGAACAGACTGCAACATATTGACCACAAGTTCCTCTGACTATAGTAGCAGTTCTTTCTCATTCTGCTGGGCTGCTCAACCGGGGTCCTGAGGGCCCAATCCCTTTGTCTGGCGCTGGCTCTCACTGCCTCGAACTCTAACTAACTGACTCCAACTAACTCAAACCGTCTGTGGCACCGGGTTATATAATTGTTTGACGGCCACCTGCTTCCTGTGGCGTCGCAATTGCACCGAATTCAACCCGTCCACGGTCAAGGTGATACCTTGATATCTTCGACCGGATGCACCTGTTATTTACACAGGTGCATCTCTTAATTGACAGCTCGGTCGAGGGCCAATATGTGACAAATGCTTCAAAACTCAGAATAAGAATGTAGAACCACATCTATTAAGTGATGTGACAGGAAAAAACAGCGTTGGAGATATCACAGGCAGAAAGATTTTGGTAAAAAGGGTAGTGTGACGGCAAATTGACTAAAATCCCCAAATGGGACTTTATTTTTGCACGTGTGAAGACGGTGCCGGTTGGCACTTGATCCCCTATAGAATAAGTCCTCGTTCAGAGTTTTTCTCTCAGGCATATAAGACCTGGCATATTACGTGAGGGATTAATTTAGGGCCAGACTGACCGCCGCTGGCAAGGGGTTCCAAATTTCACACTGTCCACACACCCACCAAGGCCACTAAACTTCCTCCCCTAGACAACAGAAGATATGGACCTATAGGTTTTAGTCGTGATAATATTATATTGTAGTAGTCGGCAACTCCGGCTTCCCGTGTGATATTTTAAAGGAATTAATAGGACAATTCTAAGCAAGATAACATAAGGCGAATAGAAGCTGAAAAGGAAATGTGGCACAACAAATTCATAGCAGAACTGCAAAGAACAACTTAGACCACATGGTAACATAAAAATACATGAATCCTTTACTATACAAAGAGATACACTTTCAAAGTGTCAAATATATAATAAATGGACAGTCCACGAACATAAATGTCTTTTCTTGACTTTCGTTTTTCTTCAAATTGAGAGAGAGAGAGGGTGGTATATAAAATTTTGAGTATAAAGGAGAAATAGTCCCAAAGTTACTTATCTTATTTTTCGACGGGGTTCCACTGGAGAATCTTTCTTCTTTTACGGGCTAATAGACTTTATGCTATTTTTAATACTGGCTTGAAGAACTCGGATCCCTCGTGTCTCAGATATTCTTTTGTCTTCTACCCGGAATACTGGCTTTGGTTCGTCTGCCCGCTACGAACCCTGCCAAACAACTAACTTTCTTACTATCTATTTCCGCTGACGGGAAGGAGTCCCCACTTCCGTTTTGGGGTCCCAGCCAATCATTTGGCTTCTCTCTTCCTCCCCCACTGGTCAGGCGATTTTGTTAGGGCTACTAGATGTCACCCAAGTCAGGTTACTGTTAATTCAAACGAGAGGATAGCAGTCATCCCACTTCCATCGTCTCAGTGGGATATCACGTGACAGTAGACTATATATATATATATATTCACAGTAGCGGCCATAAGTTAAGAAACAAAACAAGAACAAACATTTAAATGATTTTTACTTGAAAAAAATTGCAAGTAAGTTATGAAATTCTTCACAAAATATTCCTGGAACATTTATGCATTTATTACAAATAAAATTTTCTAAATTTTCTTTTACAGTAAATCAATTGTCGACTGAAAAAACAAAACTATACATTTTGCTCTGGTCAAAATTTAAGGAACGCATTATAAATCCCTGTTAGATCAATATATAAATCAAATAAAAATTCGATTTTTAATGAATTTTCCTTCGCATTGAATGACCTCATTGCATCTTTGACTACATGAGCCAATTAACTTCTTACAAATAATTTTCCATTCTTCTTTCAGAAAACCCCATAAATCATCAATATTTTGAGGATTTCTGTTCTGAGCTTTCCCTCCAATGATTTTCTGTACATTCTCATGAGAATTCATATTTGGGCTATAAAGTAGCCACTTCATAACAGCTATTTCTTCCTCTTCAAGAAAACTTAACACAGTTTTTGCTTTGAGCCAAGGCGCATTGTTTTACATAAATTTTGGAGTTTTAACTGTCCTTCTGCGTAAATGACGAAGAGCTCGCTGGCGTAGAAGTTCTTTATAAACATTGGCATTAATATTACCGTGAAAACGAACAATGGGTCCTACTCCCGCTAAAGAAATCATCTCCCACACCAATACGCCCCTTCAAATTTCATTGAGGAGATAAACGTTCCCCATCTTTACGTCTTACAAACCTCTTATCATCAAATCTAAACAAGTTGAATTTAGATTCATCACTAAAATGAACAATATTCCATTGTTTGTCTGTCCACAGGATATGCCTTTTGGCGAAGTCAAGACAAACCTTTTGAATTTTCTTTGAAATCAAAGGTTTGCGACATGGAATCTGAGCCACTAATTTTTCCTTATTTAACCTACGAGAAACAGTTCTTCCTGTTTGCTCACAAAATGTCCAAGAAATAGACGCTGCTGTATGGAAACGGTTTTTAAAGACATTTTAACAATCATTCGATCTTCCCGTTTGGTAATCAGAGGAGGCCTGCCAGTTCTCAGTCTTGGTTCAATTGTCTTGTCAGCCTTAAATCTACTGATTACACGATAAACAACGCTTTTTGACCTTCGTACGATACCAGAAATTTCAGAATACAATTTGTCTTCTTCAGGATTTACTAAAATGAGCGTTTTTTCTTTTTGAGTTAAACAATTACGTGCTTTCGCCTCCATCTTGCTTAAAAATAGTTCCAACGATGTATTACAGTTAACTATAAATCAAAATTAGCAATAAAGTTGTTTAAAAATTACCTAAATTACTAAAATTCAACGGCATTCCTTAACTTTTGACTATGGCAAAATGTATATTTTTGTTTATTTTAGTTCACTATTAATTTACTGTAAAAAAAAACTGAGAAAACTTTATATGTAGTAATTACATACGTAAATGTTCCAAGTATATTTTGGGAAAATTTCGTAAACGTAAGTTGTAAAGTTGGTGACCATAGTTGAGGGCGACTCGAACGCTCCCTTTTCAATAGCAATTACACTAGGGGTGTAGGGGAGGACGCTACTCCTTTTCCTGGATTCCTCCACTTCACCCTTAATACAAACCTAATATTGCTGAGTGTTAAGCAAGGAGGTACCATTTTTAAAGTCTTTGGTATGACGCAACCTGGGATTGAACCCAGGTCTCCCAGACCATTGGCGAACGTACATGCACATTTTTTCAAGTAAAAATCATCTAAAAATTTGTTGCTCTTCCGTTCCTTATCTTATGGCCGCTACTGTGTATATGTATATTTATATATATATATATATTGTCATCCACAGACAGACTGTTTCATTCTATCAGAACTCGTCAGTGTGGCTCGACAAGTAGGACGCTCGAAGCTGGGATCGAAACCCATCCAACTATACGTTAGACTAAGTCTCAGACCGCTCGGCCAACAAGCGTACCACGTTTGGCTAAGGGAATTGTTAAGGTATTTATGTAGCAACAGCAGCAGCCGTTTGTCTACATTTTTATACCCTATCGGCTACCAGAGTGCTCAATTCTTTCGAAGAGCTTTGCATTATGCGAGCGGCGGCCGGAAATTCCTTCACCAGAGTGCTCAACCCCCATATATATATATTTAGATAAAGCGTAGAAAAATGACTAATGCATGAATGAAAAAATTATCACTTTCAATTCTCAATTCCATATTTTCCCTGATCTCTAAGAAAATACACATTAAGGGTCCTTTTTAGTTCCCGTTGTAGCTTTGGGTTTCTTTTTTTGTATCTTTCGACCATCAGTCGATCACCCCATCACTCTGAAATCTATTTCGGACAACATAATAAATATTACGAAACGAAGAAAGTCTAGATTAAAAGCAATTCTCTTATTTCATTCTCAAAAATGATATCTTTTAATGAAATAAAGTGAAAAGTTGGCCCACGAGTTATCGAATCGTCAATCTACAGCTCTGATCACCTTCCTTGTGAAAGCCAACATCTACTAGAAAGAATTCCAGCCAAACGAGAGAAATGTCTTTGAGATAAAAGCAAAAGTAAACTCCAAAATCTTCTCAGATTTCAAGAAAAGCGGTTTGCTGCCATTCTTTCTTCCAAGCTATCATCATCATCATCATCATCATCATCATGTCGCGCTATCAGCACGGATATTTCTTACCCTCTCTCACCACCCCTCCCTATCGTCCATCGCTTTAGGCAGGTCTTCCGGGCTACATCCATTATCAGCACAGAGCTGCTGTATGTATTTTCGAGCTGGACGTCCTGCCTTTGCTCGGCCCTGCTAAGGGATCCATTGGAGTACATCACTTACGAGCTCTTACCTACTTCTCCAGCAGTCTCCTGCATGTCTGGCTTGTTTTACTTTGATAGTTTTCGTGACGGGTGATAGGTAGCCATACAGTTGCTGTTTTGTGGGGTGCTGTCTCCAGGATTTGTTCAATATTGCTCGCAGCATTCTCGTGTAATTACCGTCAAGCTTTTTCTCCATACGCTTTGTTAGCGTCCACGTGGTGCATCCATATAGCAGTATCCAAGCTATAAGCATAGTAAATTTTTTTCTGTCTGAAATTTTGATGTAAGTTTTTACGGAAACTCCAAGTGAGGTTCGAACACGCTACTAATATCGTCAGAAAAATAACTCGTTAACAAGTGCACAATTATACCTACCTATCTATTTTTTTTTTACATTAAATACAATCTAACTTTACATATATGCAAGAATGAGTAAAAAGTTTTGCAATATTCTAATACATGTGAATTAGAGATGCCCGTGGTGTAAAGGTTATCGTCGTAGGAAATGGACACGGCGACACAAGTTCAAATCCTGGACGAGACTGATTGCATTTCACATAGCACTAATACCCTTGGGAAAGGTATGAATCCAATTATTCTCCCTCCAGCTATGGGTAAATAGTAGGGCAGACTAGGTTCTTCAGCCTTGGTGAGGCAACTAGTCTAGGAGAAGGAAAACTCTGAATTCAAAGCTGTTAAACTCCGCTTAAAAATTGACCTTTGTCATATCCTGCCCGAGCGGAGGGGTTGGATAAATATGAATACATGTGAGTTTGTGGTGCTGACATCATGTAACCAAAGATGTTAAAGCCAATGGAGGTAGTACCATGGTAGCTGTTGCGCTGACATGTAGTGCATTTCTTCAATCCATGTGTGATTTTGAAGCTGCTCAAATAAACGTACAATGTCGTTGAATTTTGGAAATTATTCTTTACAAGTTCGAACTGTGCTACAAATCATTTGTTGTGCGAAAGGCGCTGTCGATCACAGTATAATAATCGTATGATTCAAGAAATTTCGTCTGGACTGATGATCAGGTAGGCCTAAAATCGTGAATTCTATAGTCGTGCTCCAAGCCATTGAGGTAAACTCGGCGAAAAAGACTGGGAGAGTATCAGGCAAGTTCGCCAGCTCATTGTCCAGTATGACTTATCACCTTCACAAACTCGGCAAAAAGTATCCGGGGTTGCCGAATTGGGTTTTACTGTAACATATACAGATGCATGCGGAAACAAAATCAACAATAAGAACGAACGAACACACTTCATTAGAAAAATATACCTCTCACACTTTATTCGAAATGGTTGCGAAAGGGTTATGTGTGAGAGGTGAGTTGGAGACAGAACAAACTGCAACATATTGACCGCCAGTTCCTTTGTCTTTAGCAGCAATTCTTTCTCGTTCTGCTGGGCTGTTCAATCGGGGGTCCAGAGAGCCCATAGCCCTCCGCTGGGTGCTGGTTCTCTCTACAGCATCTTATCTCCAACTTGACTGACTCTTAACTAACTGAACCTGTCTGTGGCCCCGGGTTATATAATTGTTTGATGCACACCTGCTTCCTGTGAGCGTCACATTTGCACTGAATTCAACCCGTCCACAGTCAAGGTTATACCCTGATATCTTCGACTGGATGCACCTGTTTCTTGATCGACGGCTGGGTCGGAGGTCAATATGTTACATTACCTTACCAAAATATGGCAAAACATTTGACTCTCTGTCGCGCGAACTCACACGTATAAATATATATTGCTATATCTATAAACAAAGAGTAATCAACATCATTGATAGAGCGTATGTCTAAGTTAAGACAGCGTAGGCATTGACTCAACGGTACTTGGCAACTGTCAGTTTCTCGCTGATGCATTCAGTTATGTCTATGCTATTTTGACACATATATATATATATATATATATAGTATGAAAAGAAAAAGGTATATGTTTTTACTTACTCCTTCACATAGACAGGATATGACGCATTGTCAATGTTTAAGTGGAGTTTTTAAGTCAGAGTTTTCCTTCTCCAAGACTGGTTGTCTAACCAAGGCTAAAGAAACCAGTCTGTCCCCCTATATACTTATAATTGGATTTATATCTTTCCACCAAGGGAATTAGTGGTATGTGAAATGCAATCAGACTTGTTCAGGGTTTGAACTTGTGTCACCGTGTCCATTTCCTACGATGGACACCAACAAAGAAAAGAAAGGTATAAAAATGAATACAAAAGCAGAATAAAATGGTGAAAAACAAACAGAAAAATATCATACGATTAGTGAATCAAGAAAAAAAACCCTCAATTATTGGTTGTGAAGTAAGATAATTATCAAGCTATTATCAAGGAATTTAAAACTGACAGATTTGTTTCGAAATACACACACACACACACACACACATATATATATATATATATGTACACACACACACACACATATATATATATATACACAAACACACATATATATATATATATATGATGCTTTGGCCCCGAAACCATGCCTGAACCTAGGGTCATCATCTGATGAAGGATTTGTTAGAAGCAATGCTATTGAATAAACATCGGTTATTGTATGATACCTACAATGTACACACACACACACACACACACACACATATATATATGTACACAAACGCACACACAAGTATATATATAGATAGATTGCTAACCATTACAACCACCCGAGGGGCGCATATATATATATATATACATTTATACATATATAGCATGAGAGAGAGAGAGAGAGAGAGAGAGAGAGAGAGAGAGGGAGAGAGAGAGAGAGAGATATGAATAGAAAAATAGTTCTATAATGTTTTTAAAGCGAAGAAAGTTACTAAAAGAGCATGATAAAACCTTGAAGAAATTCCTATCGCATCACTTGATGTAAGTTTTACACCTTATATTTTCATGCAGTAAAAATAATTCTATTTGATTTAACTCGAAGAAAAAATAGTGAAATGCAGAAAATTTTATGCATAACGCAATGAATGACTCATTGTTGCAGGAACAGATGTAGAAAACAGGTAAAAAAAAATACCCCACCTAAAATGCAAAACGCTCCACGATTAGAAAATATGTACAAATACCTGTAGATTTGGCCTAAGATAAAGAAGTTAGACATACTAACTGAACTGAATGAATTGCTGTGACAAGACCTACAAACTGCATTTGATTAATTGCTGTGCCAAGAACTGCTAACCGCACTAGATTTATTTCTTCACCAAGACTAACTGAATTATATTAAATACTGCACGAAGACCTACTAGCTACCCAAGATTAATTGCTGCAATAACACCTACGAACTGCAATAGATTATTGCTGCAAAAATACCTATTAACTGGACGTGATTAATTGCTGCAATAAAACCTACAAACAGCGCTGAATTAATTGCTGCACGAAGACCTACTAACTGCCCTAGATTAATTGCTGCAACAAGACCTACAAACTGCAATAGATTAATTGCTGCACGAAGGCCTACTAACTGCCCAAGATTAATTGCTGCAACAAGACCTATAAACTGCAATAGATTAATTGCAGCAAAATGACCTATTAACTGGATGTGATTAATTGCTGCAATAAGACCTACAAACTGCACTGAATTTATGGTTGCACCAAGACCTATTAATTGCAATGGATTGGTTGGTTCACCAAGACCTACTAACCGCACTAGATTAATTCCTGCACCAGTATTCACAAACAGAATTGAATTAATTGCTGCACCTAGAACTATTAACTGCATTGAGTTAATTGCTGCACCACGACCTACGAAATGCACTAAATAAATTGCTGCATGAGGACCTACTTACTAAGTTAAATTAGTTGCTGCACGATGACCTACTATTTGCACTGAATTAATTGCTGCAGAAATACCTATTAACTGCATTAGATTAATTGCTGCAAGAAGACCTGCTAACAGCACTGAATTGATTGCTGCACTAGGATCTACTTAATGTACTGAGTTAATTGCTGCATCAAGACATACGAACAGTACTAGATTAATTGCTCCACTAAGACCTTCTAACGTAGTTCAATTAGTTGCCACATCAAGACCTACTAACTGCACTAGATTAATTGTTGCACCAAGACCTACTGACTGACCTAGATTAATTTCTGCACCAAGTCCTACTAACTGCACATAGTTAATTGCTGTACCAGACCTACTAACAGCATAAGAGTTATTGCAGCACATAGACCTACAAGCTGCACAAGATTAATTGCTGCACCAAGACCTACTAACTGGACTAGATTAATTTCTGCACCATGACCTAAAAATGCACTCGATTAATTTCTGCACCAAGACCTACAAAGTACATTAGATTAGTTGTTGCACATAGACCTACAAACTGCACTAGATTAATTTCTGCTTCAAAACCTCGTAACTGCACTAGATTAATTGTCACTCAAAGACTTACAAGCTGCATTAGATTAATATCTGTATCAAGACTTTCTCGCTGCATTAGATTAATAGCTGCACATCGACCTACAAACTGCACTAGATTAATTGCTGGGCCCAAACCTCCAAACTGTATTAGATTAATTGATACACATAGACCTATAACTGCACTAGATTAATTGCTGAAACAAGACTACGAACTGGACTAGATTAATTTCTGCACCACGACCTACAAACTGCATTAGATTAACTGTTGCACAAGGACCTATCAATTGCACTGAATTGATGGAATTTTCTATGAAAATCCACTAGAAGATGTATATATATATATATATGTCGTTATTGTTGTATTTTGACCTTCGGCCCGGGCAAACATTCCATTCCAAGGTGATATACCGGAAGGAAGTGACTCATTCCAATGGCCAGTAATCAAAAGAGATCGCGTGGGCGGATCTGGCTGATGAAATGGGACAAAGTAAAAAGCCCATGATATACTCATAGACTGATGCACCGGAAGAGAGTGACCTGTGAACTGCATGACAGTTATTTCCAATGGATGACAATCAAACATGCCATTCCAAAGATTGAGTGGGCGATTGAGTGGGTGTTGAACGAGATGTGGTAAGGAAAGCCACACCAGGCCGAAGGGGCCCTTGGAGCCCCTGATGAGTTGGGGTCCAGAGAAGTTGGTGACAAGATGTGGTAGAGAAAGCCAGCACTCAGCAGAAAGCTGAGCCACCGGGCCTCCGTTTGAGCAGCTTTGGAGATCGAGAAAGACACAACGCCGACGGCCATAAGAGTGGGGGTCAATATATTGAAGTTCTGTTCGGTCTCCAACTCCCTCTCACACATAAACGTTACAATAAAATGAGAGGTACATATTTTGTTAAAGAAGCCTTCACTCGTCCTTTTATCATTGTGTCGTTATGTTTCTGCATGTATGTAGATGCATATGACCTTATAACAGTTATAACATTGAATATAAGAAACTACATTTTCGAGTTAACAGTGTCTGCATTCAAGCAGAATATAGACATCATAGGTGTGCAAGAATATAAATATTACAATAGCGAACTAGAACTAAAACACCATGGTTCCAGAAATGGTTGGACATTTGGGTCGGCATCTCCATGGAATAACTTCGTCAATACCACCAATAGAGGTGTAAGAATGCTGTAAAATAATGGGTGGTAATTAAGTATATTAACAAAAAAGACTTTTTCGTATGTGATCAACAATCGCCTGTTGTTACTTTTTAAAATATTTAATATTCAAGAATGGTATCGGATTACAATACTTTTCAGTACTCCAGCCTTAAAGTTACAAATTAGCATAGATAAAATCCGACCGAGAATGATGAGAACTTTATTTAATAGCAACCCAAGCGCAAAAACCATCATGCTAAAGTCCCACTATTGTCAGTGATGAAACGGAAGTCACCTTCTATAATGAACTATCTTCTCTTGTCCCATACATTCCCAAACACAACGTTCTGACGACACCTTTGGAGTAAGAGTCCCCGACCCCAACAAGTGTCCTGGATGTGATACTAAACTGCATCTGATGATAAAGGTCCAGTCCTGGAGTTTGGGGAATGCAGAGTACCCTTTCATTCCAATTATTCCTATGAACACTTTCAACCGGAGGGGTAATACCTGTAAGGATTCTATCTACGGGTCAAATAGAACCCTTCAATCATTGAATAAGGATTATTATTATTATTATTATTTATTTGAAACGATGCAGCTGTATCCTAATCATTTATATCACATAGGAATAATTGATAAAGAAAATTACTAATGTTAAAATAGCAATACTTGAAACTGTTTTACTACGAGCAAACAAATGAGCTCTAAGAAATCTTTTAAAAATGAAGTTACCTACAAACTATTTGCTTACAAAATATATAAACAGGGTGTCTCAAAATAAAGCAACCCATTAATATGATAATGATTTATTACTGAGACAAGCGCAATGGCGGTTATTTGGAACACGTCCAGTAAAAGATGTATCCTGTCAACTTTCAAGTAGAGACATCAAATCAGTGTTTTTTTTAAAATTGTTATTATATCAGCTTCCAGAGTTCTAACTCCGGTCACGCTATTACGTTCACTTTTGCACAAATACCCTTGGAAAAGGCATGAACCCCCTTATCCCCTTGCTATGGGTTAAATAGTATCACTGCTGTTCTTCTACAAGGATTGCTATAGTATTAAATAACTAACAAAGGTTTATGAAACCACCCACACGGCCGGTTTGTTGGTTTGACCGTTCGTGTTGTCGTCTAGTGGTGTGGGCCCCATTGTTCTTTTTTACACTCAGCTCGGTGGGCATTTCACAGGCTGTACAAAAAAAAAACCCCAAAAAAACGGAGGGTGGAAGAAAGAAACAGACAAACACGGATCCAGAACAGCAAAATGTAGGAAGGAGAAGTTTGGCACATTTTTGCATTTTGTGTATAGGGAGAACTCAACAAAAATCCTAAAATGCTGACCCATCTCTGGTCATCGTCTTCACCGCTCAAATTCCTGTTTCTGACTTCATACCCCTTTCCTATTGCTCTGGACTTACGTCTTAGAGCCAACTAACCAGCTCTACGCACCGAGCCCGATTCGTCTTACTCTCTATTCTTGAGTCTCACTCCTGACTGACAACATCTCTCGTCCTTACATCTGGTCTCGCAGGTTCACACGGGAACAACTCTTTGTGTGGTCTTTGCGCTAAATAGATAAAGGAAGGTCAGAAATGCGGAAGATAAGATCCCTTCTTCGGCCACCCATCCTCGAACAAACACGGAGACCAACACACATACATCCATACATATATACATACATACATACATGAATGCTCATTATTGTGTCATAGATTGATGTGTTATTAAATATAGATACCGAAAACTGACAACGTTATTACGGCGAATTTTGAATCAAATCCTATATTCACTCCCCGGAAGTAGATTGTTCTTATGTAAATTTATATAAACTACATTTTATCAGTTAAATGTCTATTTGTGTATTTTTAACTACTTAAATTGCAGAATACAAGTATACCTTTAAAGACTAAAAAAATATCGTTCAAACTAGGAATCGACTTTTACGGCGGGGCTAAAATCCAAACCTTTTACCACAAAATGGTTATGAGGTTCCAGGGCAAGCTGTGTTGCCGTTTTTTATCTGACTCCAGGTTATTCTATTCTTATCCCACTTTTGTTTTGTTGGTTTAACTTCTTGGATAAGAAGGCCGTAGTCTTTAGTTGGAATCATTTTGAGATGAGGCTTCTTAATCTGAAAATCAATTTTTATTTATTGCGGACTTTTTGTCCTCATCTTCGTAGTTTTTTTTTGTGTTGTTTCTTCTTTCACTACGTTTCGGCCAAATTTCACCTCTGGCCTTCTTCGGGTGATTTACCGCGACCTCGGATAGGAATGATGAGTCTTGTAACCGTATCCCCAGTAATTACTGCCTTCCATAGTTGTTGTCTATTGCACCACGTTTTTGACCAAGTACACCTCTGGCCGGCTTGGGTAGGATTTGAAACCGCTATCTTCTGACAATGCTCACCAGGAACCGTAGAGACTCAACGCCTCTATCCGCTGCGCCACGGGCCCTGCTGCACCACGGACCCCGAAAAAAAATTAAGAAGGCCGTAATAGAATTATATGAAAGAAGATAGTAACAGATAGGAGACGAAGACATTTTTTAATATTTTTCCTTTATTTCTTGACTCAACAACCATTCAGTGGGTGAGGAAATTCTCCCTGAATACAATTGAAATGGTTGAATCCCTAGTCAAGGTGTTAAAAATGCGTTATTCGTTTCTTAGGTATTCATGTGTCCTTATTCGGTATTTAAAGATATAACAACATGTTCAGTATATAAAGCTTACTGGAGCCTTACTATCAGATTGTTTAGTGTCATATCTAGGACACTCGTTGGAGGAGTCTGACTCCTCAAGGAGCCTAGTCTGCCCTGCTATTTACCTATAGCTGGAGAATAGTTGAATGCATACCTTTCCCAAGGGCATTATCCCACTATGAAATGCAAACAACCTTATTCATGTTTTGAACTCGGGTCATACTATCGATTTCCTCTGACAGTAACCATTTAACTACGAACGCCTCCTTTTTGTCTCACCTGTAGCCTACTAGAGATCGACCTGTACAGCAGGTATAAGTCTAATTTAGAATTTTGCCAAAATCGACTTGTACGCGACAATTTACTGCATTCTTTTTATTTATAAAAGAAATAATCTTTTTTGCAAATAATTCTGCATTTTTTAGAATATGTTTAATACTTTGAATAAAAGTAAGATTCCTCTTGGTTCTAGGAGAGAACGTCTTAGGTTTCGGTTTATTTTCCTTTCTTAATTAAATATCAACATTGATAAGTTATTTAATAGCAAGTCTTGTTGAAAAACAGTACAAGGTGCGGAAGCAAAATATGGAATCATTTTTAAAACGTTTTTCATGTTTTTCTAAATTTTTATGACTACCTCTATTATTCAAGCATTTGTTTCATTAAAATTTAGGCCAGTATAAATGAGCAAGAAAAACAAAAAAAAAAAAAAAAAAAAAAAAAAAACGACAAAGAATCTATGATTTGCTTAATATCGAAACCAAGCCAAAAAAAATGATTGGAGTTTCTTTATGGCCTCCATCAAGCCCAGAGCTTAAACCCCTTGATTACAATATATGAATCGTTTCAGAAAACAAAACAAATGCAACTTCTCATCCAAATATTGGTTCGCTTATGACTGCTATTGAGGAGGAATGGAATAAAATGTCTGAAGAATTTATTTTGAAGGGATGCAAATCGTTTCCAAGGCATGTTAATACAATAATTGAAAAAAAAAAAAAAATGGCTGTCATATTGAAAAAATTTAGTGTTTTGTGTCTATCTTCTTATTTTGCTGTTTATTTTTTAAAATTAAAATTAATCTTTTTTTATAATAGAGTCGTCTATTATTATACTAAAATATTCCCAATTTTGCTTCCGCACCCTCTACTGTTTCGTGTCGACTTATTTTGTTGTTTATTCATTTTAATTAAAAATTAATCTTGTTTTATAATAGAGTCGTTTATTATTATACTGGAATATTCCTAATTTTGCTTCCGCACCTAGTAATGGTAGTATTAAACTCGTTGCTGGGAGGATAAAGTGGTTCATACCTGTTGCATGGGTATTAGTCTGAAAGTGAACATTATAGCACAACTAGAGTTCGAACTCAATCGCTACGATATCAGAGTCCAGAACGTTAACCACTACACCACAGGGGCTCCCTTATGTTTCCTTGTATAATATGTATAATACCTCTTTACCATTATCTAAATATTCGTACAAAAATGTTAAATAAATCTGTCACACTTATACGTCCTTGCTTATTGCTAACGCGCAGGACTGCGACAACGTAAACAGCGAGTTCAATCTATAGTCACGCTATAACATTCACTTTTTGACTAATAACCTTTGAAAATTTATAAACCCCCATATACCTCCGCTACGAGTTAAATGGTACCATTCTTCTACAAGGATGGCTTTGGCAATAAATAATCCAAGAAGGTTATGCCATTAAACAAAAAAGAAGTCCGTATTGCTTAAATCCATTATTTTCTTATTTGGCCAGGCTGTATAATGTTTTCCTCATTGCTGGAATTTCCATTTCCTTCTTGATCTCGTCCTTCTTCTCCATTCTTTTCCGATACGTTTGACAATTTCATTTTCCAATTGTCGTGGAGGTCTTCCGAGTGGTCATTTACAGTCTCTCTGATACCACTCGACAACTGTACCGGTCCAGCTGTTTTCTGTGAACTTTGTAACGTGTTCGATGCAGCTGATTTTCTGCTTTCGATACTCTGTGATCACGTCTCTCCATGCTTTTCTGAAACGTTTGACAATTTCATTTTCCAATTGTCGTGGTGGTCTTCCGAGCGGTCATTTACATTCTCTCAGATACCACTCGACAACGGTCCAGCTGTTTTCTGTAAACTTTGTAACGTGTTCGATGCAGCTGATTTTCTGCTTTCGATACTCTGGGATCACGTCTCTCCGATCTTAAATTACCACCCTTCGGATGTTCTCACGCAATAATATTTCCTCCATGAATTTTTCCATAACCCTTTTTGCCGTACAGTAATTTATCCTCACTTATTTGTTGCCGTATTTTTATCTTACGTTAATCAGTTGGCCAACCTTGAAAAACGTGCGATACCCATGATTTATAAATGAGTGTGGAGAAGATTTAATGCTTACTCAACACAGTTAAGCATTATTGTTTGTTTCTGACCAGAATCAACTTTTTCCCTTTAACTGAATTGGTTGGCTGTTTTCTAAAAAAAAAAATTCTTAATTTTTCATCAGATCTAAAAATAGATTCTTAAAGATTCCACTTTTCACGATGTATTTATCACAACAAATAGAAGGCGTAAAGAAGAGCCAGAAAGAAAAACTTCGTGGGAAAAATATAGATGATGGACCTGAGGGCATTGGAACCCCACCCACAATCAGAATGAATGAGAATAATGGACCATTATGACGCATCTAATTCTATATAATGGTCCGTGCTAAGTAAATCTTAAAATATACGTGGGGCATTCAATACGTTTCCAGGCTTTTATGTACAGGCATCTAAAATTGTCGCAGACTCTTGAAAATTCACTATGTTATTGCTATACATCTTATGAGATGACTGACCAATTTTTATGATTTCATGGTCAAATGAACTGCTACAGCAGTAATTGGAATACACCCTACTAAAGCCTGATTGTCACAACTGGTGAATTTCAAAAGTGCAATCTGGACGTGAGGACACTTTAGAAGAACGATATGCAATAAAATTCTGTTTTAAACTTGAAAAAAAAATGCCATAGAAACGTATGGAATGTTTCAGACTGCTTTTCGACCATCTTGCATGAATCGAGCACCAGTTTATGAGTTACATAAGAGATTCAAGGAAGGCAGGAAGTTTGAGAGGGATGATGAGAGGTGTGGAAGGAGTAAGGAAGTCAATACACCACAGTTGATTGGCAAAAGGGTTAGGATAAGAGTTACTATGTTGATGTTTTAAGGGAGTTGAGGAAGAGATTCCGTCGGAAGAGGCCAACACTCGGGTCACTGGCATTTACACCAGGACAATGCATCAGTCCACAATTCAATCCTTGTCACAGACTATTTGACCAAGATGGGCATCAAGACAGTTCCTCACCTTCCCAAAAGTCCAGATCTTGTTCCCTGTGATTTTTGGTTATTCCGTACGCTCAGAGGCTGTCGTTATGAGACAATTGAGGAGATGAAAGAGGCTGTGACGAAAGTCATTGACACACTCACACAAGAGAACTCCCAACAAGTGCATTGCAGCTGGAGGAGATTACTTCGAAGGGGAGTAGAGTTTCATGTGTGTACTATCAATAAAAGTGCCCATACGAAAAAAGTCTGGAAACTTATTTAATGATCCCCGTATATTTATACGTATTTACCCAACCCCACTACACGAACAGTTTATGACTCTGAGTAAATTTTTAAGCAGAGTTTAACAGGTTTGAATCCAGAGTTTTATTTTTCTTAACCGGTTGTTATATGAAGGTTAAAAAGCAGTCTGTCCTACTATTTACATATTGCTTGAGGGAGAGTAGCAGGAAGCATACCTTTCCTAAAGGTATTAGCACAATGAAAAATGAAAACTGGCTCGTCCAGGATTTCTATTCAAGTTACCAATTCAGTTTCCTACGACAATAACCGTGTTGTGTCACTTTAAAGTACGTTAACCATTACATCAGCACCGCTGTTCTCCTTTGTTTTCAAAACAAAGCGCAGTTTAAATATAGCTCTTAGTGAGGACCCATTAAGATTTCGCCGTTTCATTTCCTACGACGATAAAGATTACGTCAGAAGCGCTTCCTAATATATATATATATATATATATATATATATATATATATATATATATATATATATTGGTCAAGTGGGTAGAGTGTTTGCCAAAGGCCAGGAAGACCCGGGTTCAATCCCCAGTTGAGTCATACCAAAGACTCAAAAAATGGTAATTGATACCTCCTTGCTAAACATTATAAGGTACGTATCAAGGGTAAATTAGAGGAATCCAAGGAAAGGAGTAGCATCCTCTCCTACCACTCGGTATAGAAGCTGTTCGAAAAGAAGCCTTCGGGTCGCCCTCGACTATGGTTGCCAAATTTAATTTCATATATATATATACATATATTTTCCAAACCCTCCGCTCGGGCAGGATATGACACAAGGTCAATGTTTTTAAGCAGAGTTTAACAGGTTTGAATTCAGAGTTTTCCTTCTCTTAGACTAGTTGCTTCACCAAGGCTGAAGAACACAGTCTGTCCCACTATTTACCCATAGCTGGAGGGATAATAATTGGATTCATACCTTTCCCAAGGGTATTAGTGATATGTGAAATGCAATCGTGTCGCTGTGTCCATTTCCTACGACGATAACCATTAGACTACGGGCACCTCTAATATATATATATTAAACTATGATCAACTAGTATGTGTGAAGCCTTTTTTTTTGTTCTCGACTCAATGTTTCGGTTATATCCCTCGCCCCTTCTCAGGTGTCTGTTGTTGTCGGTCACCTAGAAATTTCGAATCAAACTCTTTCTGGAGATACAATTAATAGTCATCTCCTAAAGAGAATTGGTATGTCCAATAGAGGCCCGTGGGGTGTGAAATGACAGTTCCAGAGCCCCCCTCCCGATTTCTTTTTGTCTGGATTTTGTGAACTGTAGAAACGTTGTTTTTGGCCATATCAGAGAACGATAAAGCCACATTTCAATATCAGCCACAAGCAATCCTTTTGCTACTTTGTAACCCTTTCAATACTACTTGCTCATGGAACAATATATGTATAATTCAGGGTATGTGTATAAATCATGGGACATGTTTGCAGATTTTTTCCTTGTAATGTCACCTGCATTTATATTATGTATATAAAAGATTAAATGTCTTAGATGGAATTAGTTTTTGTTTTTCCTTCTGTTGTTTTCAATGTTAGAATATTATAGCTATACTAATGCTAATATTGGCCCTTGGTGAGTGAGGACTCGACTAAATATCTTTCCTTGTATCAAACATTCCAATACCTTCATTCAATTTATGGAGAGGAATATTTTCGTCCTGTTACGTAGGGGGCACTGCTGGTTACAGAGGTAGGAATCGTCTAATGGGCCAATTTTTCAGAAAAAAACAAACGTAGAGAAGGGATGTTCATTTGTGCTTGGGAGGCGAAACAACAATAGTTTCTTCAAAGTCAAGAACCTTGTCCTTTATTTCCTTAGAACTTCCTTTAAAGGTTGTTGGAAAGGTTCAAATTTGCAATCATTTTTTATTATGATTTGCATTTGGGACACCCGTTTTGGTTGGGTTTCACTCATCTTTAGGGGATGTAGTCGGCATATTCTAAACCGTGGTGGTCGGAAGGGCACTCAATAACAATCGAACTCGCTAACAAATGTGTTCAAGTCTAGTTCTCTAATTCATGCGAGCCATCCAAGTTTGATTTTTTTTTCATTTCGCTGAGCTTACTTTCGCAAAATGCGAGTTGTATGGAAAACCAGTGGGAATCGAAACCGCTAACATTGGTATATTAGCAGCGGTAACTAATCATCACAAAGTCTATTATGTTGTTCAATAAAGCTGATATAAAAGATCCTTTTATTTTCTTTTTAAACGGAATGAACGTTTTAGTCATCTCAGATTGTAATAACTTAAAGGGTTTTTATTAGTAAATTCGCCCGGTGTAGCGCGGCTTTTGCGCAAGGTTCTGCAGGATGCTTGATCACTTTGTGAGAAGCTCATTGCTCTCCCATTCTAGGCTGCTTTTTGAATAGGATAGTGCGCTCAGAGCCTCACTATCATCATCATCATCATCATCATGTTGCGCTATCAGCGCGGATATTCCTGACCCTCTATCGCCACCCCACCCTATCGTCCATTGCTTCCTGTAGGTCCTCAGGGTTATATCCCGTGTCAGCACAGAGCTGCTATATGTATTTTCTAGGTAGTCGTTCTGCCTTTGCGCAGCCATGTGAAAGGGTACACAGGAGTACATCATTTATGAGCTCGTCTCTACTTCTCCAGCAGTGTCCCGCATGTCTGGTTCGTCTAATTTTGATAGTTTTCGCGATGGATGGTAGATGGCCGTACAGATACTGCTTTGTGGGGTGCTGTTTCCAGGACTTGTTCAATATTGCTCGCAGCGTTCTTGTGTAGTTGTCGTCAAGCTTTTTCTCCATACGTTTTGTTAGCGTTCATATAGTGCATCTATATATCATATTTACCAACCCATCCGCCCGGGCAGGATATGACACTAAGTCAATTTTTTAAGCGGAGTTTAACAGGCTTGAATTCAGAGTTTTCCTTCTCCTAGACTAGTTGCCTCACCAAGGCTGAAGAACCTAGTCTGCCCTACTTTTTACTCATTGCTGGAGGGAGAATATTTGGATTCATACCTTTCCCAAGGGTATTAGTGCTATGTGAAATGCAATCAGTCTCGTCCAGGATTTGAACTCGTGTAGCCGTGTCCATTTCTTACGACGATAACCATTACACCAATGGCACCTCCAATGTGCATTGACACGACCACTGCTCGGAAGAAACTGCGCTTCATTTTATCGGTCAAGTCTGACTTCCATATTACCGATAGTCTATCGTTAGATGTCCATACATTTGCTAGTCGCGTGTCGATGTCTTTTTCGGTTGATTAGACTGTATCTGAAATATTATCAAAAGGATTGATACTATAGGTTTGATTTATCTATACTTTTTCATTTGGTTTGCGTTGGCCAGAATTTATATGTAACCCACTATTTATCTTTTACCTTAATATCTTACATCTTTCTAATTAATTTCTACTGAATGCATATGAACAGTTACTTTGTTAAAGAATCGCATCATTTACTGCGTAATACATAATACCTATAATAACCGGCTCATTGCCCTAGGGGATAGAGTGTTCGCTAATGGCCCGGGAGACTGGGGTTCATTCCCAGGTCGAGTCATACCAAAAAACTTTAAAAATGGTACTTGATACCTCCTTGCTTAACACTCAGCAATATAAGGTACGTATCAAGGGTAAAGTGGAGCAATCCAGGGAAAGGAGTTGCTCCCTCCCCTACGCCTCGGTGTAGTAGCTACTGAAAATGGAGCCTTCGGGTCGCCTTCGACATCAGTCGCCAACTTTACTTACTTATTATCGTTTAATTTTTACCTGGTTTGCACATCACCCTTTAACTTTTGCCCTTTTTTAAAAAAATTTCTTTTATCTGTTCACTGAAGATGACTGGGCCATTATAAGAAAAAAAAACCCCCAGATTTCTTCCGACGGAATAAGCCTCTTTATATAGAGATTTCAAAAGAATATACTAAACAACCGGCCTCTTGACCGTCGGTCCGTATTTTTAACCACTGACTCAAACCTATAAATATTCTAGTTTCATTAAGGTTACATTTTTAGGAATGAATGCTGTCAAAATAGGCCACCATGTTGGCATTTTCTGAGAAAGTTTCTTTTACATATATAGTTACAAAGCATCATTTTCACGCCTAGCGCATTTGCAGGTTACCACAAAGACAGTTAAAACATATTCCAATAAAGATCTTTATTATAGACAACTTGTTGTGGTCACTAAATAAAGAATTGATTGTTTGTGAATTGGCGCCGACCTGACGTCGTTTTCTCGTAGGCAAAGCGAGGAATTCTTGTTCACGTGGACTTCGTCGTTTCTCTGGTAAACTAGTCGGCTTCTAAATTGCTTTCGTCGGTGCTTGCAGTTCGAAAGAAATGGCTAAAAAAGAAGCTTAGGCTAAATTTAAAGGAGAGAAAAAAGTGGCACTGAAAAAATATTGGGTAGGGTAAATGGAATCGCTTAAAAAATGTAAAATAGATTCAAGCGCCGATATGAAAGGGAATAATTTCGTTAGTTTTGTTTGCTGACAAAGTGTTTACACGTAGATGGCAATGTGATGTAGTTACAATTAGAGACGAATGATACATACCCACACTATATACAGAGAGAGAGAGAGAGAGAAAGAGAGAGAGAGAGAGAGGGGGGGAATGAGAATAATATAAACAGTCGAGGATAAATTGTTAGATACGAACAGATTGACATGTAAAAAGATAAATACATTTGAACAGAATGAGATAGATGGATAGATAGAAAGGTTGATAGAAATGGACTGAGATAAAAAGATAGATAGGTATAAACAGAATGAGATTGATAGATAGAGAGATAAATAAATATAAACGGAAAGAGAGAAAGAAAGAAAAAAGAAAGAAAGAAAGAAAGAAAGAAATATACAAAATACACAAACAAAAAAGAAAGAAAGAAAGAAAGAAAGTGACTAGGAAAAGAAACAAAATGTAAATATAGAAAAAAAGACAAAATGAAGAAAATATGAGAAAAACAAAAATTTGCAAAGAAAAAGAGAAAGGATATAAAAAGAAAGAAAGAAAGAAAGGAAGAAATGTACAAAATAAACAAAGGAAGAAAGAAAGAAAGAAAGAAAGAAAGAAAGAAAGAAAGAAATTGACTGTGGTAAAACGTAACAAGCTATCTAGATAAATATGGACTGAATGAGATTAGAGAATGTGATAGCTAGATATGAACAGAAAAGAAAGATCGATCAATCGATAGATAATTATGAACAGAATGATATATATATATATATATATATATATATATATATATATATATATATATATATATATATATATAAAGAAAGAAAGAAAGAAAGAGACATAAGTCTAGCTAGCAAGATGGATAAGAACAGACTGAGATAGATAGATAGATAGATAGATAGATAGATAGATAGATATGAATAAACTGAGAAAGAAAGAAAGAAAGGAAGAAAGAAGAAAGAAAGAAAGAAAGAAAGAAACATGAGTCTAGCTAGCAAAATAGATATGAACAGACTGAAATAGATAGATAGATAGATAGATAGATAGATAGATATGAATAAACTGAGAAAGAAAGAAAGAAAGAAAGAAAGAAAGAAAGAAAGAAACTGAGATAAAAAGCTTGCAAGCTGGCTAGATATGAACACAATGAGATAACGTAGCAGCAGTCTGATAGATACAGTTTAGTTTCCATATTAATTAATGTGCAAATAATTCAAACCATCTTTATAAGGGCAGAGATACCTGCTTGCAACTTCTAAGTAAGATATTAAAGTTCCTAGAAATTAAATAAATAAAATAAAACATGAATTACCCCACAATACAACTGCTATGTGGCATCCAAGAAATACAATAGCCAAAAGTCAAAATTCCAAAAAGGGGCCAATTTGCCATCGTGAAACTATTTACCCAACCCCTCCGCTCGGGCAGGATATGACACAAGGTAAATTTTTAAGCGGAGTTTAACAGGCTTGAATTCAGAGTTTTCCTTCTCCTAGACTAGTTGCCTCACCAAGGCTGAAGAAATAAGTCTGTCCTACTATTTACCTATAGCTGGAGGGAGAATAATTAGATTCATACCTTTCCCAAGGGTATTAGTGCTATGTGAAATACAATCAATCTTGTCGAGGATTTGAACTCGTATCGCCGTGTCCATTTCCTACGACGATAACCATTACACCACGGGCACCTCCATCGTGATGAACTCTGATTAAACTAGTTCAAACTCCAGCCGTGCAATTACACTCACTTTTGGACTAATAATCTTGAGACAAATTTGATACCCTTTATTTCGCTAGCAATGGGTTAAATAGTACAACTTCTGAAAAGATAGCTTTTGCATGGAATAGTCCGTGAATGTTGATATGCCATTAAATAAAGAAACTCAACCATAACATACATAAAAAAAGAGTGCTTCATATGAGGGATAAAGAATATATATCCAAATTTGGATAGCGTAGACGGAGAGTCAACGATGCTTGGCCTGATTATCAAAAAGGCGAGAAACTGATCATATATATATGGGATTTCATATTGGAGAACGATTTTGTGCGGATCTGATGTCTCTGTATATCTAAACAGAAACAGAATTACGCGTATCGGATTAAGGAATCATCCAGATAGCAGAGCGAACCAGATAATCCGTTTCGTGGTATAAGAAACTCCGCTCCTTTGTGATATTTCCACACCAATCTATTTATGTTACTTGTTTTTTGGTGAAATCGAAGTATCGATTCTGTGTAAACAATTCATCGTGATTATTGGGATTCTTCCTACCTATCCATATTGTTTCTTATTTATCAATCGATCAGCCAGTTTATAGATCCTAAGCTGCTCCCTGGATCGATTGGTTCCGATATCTATCTATCTATCTATCTATCTATCTATCTCAGTCTTTTCATATCTATCTCAGTCTTTTCATATCTATCTATCTATCTATCTATCTCAGTCTTTTCATATCTATCTCAGTCTTTTCATATCTATCTATCTATCTATCTATCTATCTCAGTCTTTTCATATCTATCTCAGTCTTTTCATATCTATCTCAGTCTTTTCATATCTATCTATCTATCTATCTATCTCAGTCTTTTCATATCTATCTCAGTCTTTTCATATCTATCTATCTATCTATCTATCTATCTATCTATCTATCTATCTATCTCAGTCTTTTCATATCTATCTATCTATCTATCTATCTATCTATCTATCTATCTATCTATCTATCTATCTATCTCAGTCTTTTCATATGTATGTATGTATGTATGTATCTATCTATCTATCTATCTATTTCAGTCTTTTCATATCTATCTATCTATCTATCTATCTATCTATCTATCTATCTATCTATCTATCTATCTCAGTCTTTTCATATCTATCTATCTATCTATCTATCTCAGTCTTTTCATATGTATGTATGTATGTATGTATGCATCTATCTATCTATCTATCTATCTATCTATCTATCACTATCTTTTCATATCTATCTATCTATCTATCTATCTATCTATCTATCTATCTATTAAACCAGTACATTGTATTTCTATTAATATAGCCCAAGAACATTTTTGCATTTCAGGCAAGTTTTCCACTAATTCCGAACTTTCTTGATCCTCTTGTGCTTCTCCAAATAAATCCAAATAAATCCATCAAGTTTCTTTTTAGCATTAAGAAAGTGAGAAAGACTAAGGAAATTGCACTAAACGCTTACTCAATGACAGTTAATCTCTTTTTTACGTCATGCTTTTGTGGGCTCTACGTCAATTCTGATTAACATGATGCACATGACGTCCTTTTTTGCTGACTATTCAAACGGTACTTTCCTTGTACCTACTTACCTTCATCACAAAAGAATCTCAATATTTTGCATTGTACACAATTTCGTTTTTAATACCTGATTTCACATTTTCTTTAAACTTTACATTTGTCCATTTATTTTGTTTTTTTTTAATCTCAGAAAGAGAGATTTTCTTTTCTTTGATATTTTTTTTAGCTTTTAATCTGTTTTCTGTTTTTTTTTTTTTCTCTAGCTTTTATTTATTTTTTGTCTTTTCTCTTTATTTGCTATTTATCATTTCTTTCTTTCTTTCTTTCTTTCTTTCTTTCTTTCTTTCTTTCTCCAATTGTTTTCTTTTTTATTCTTTCTTTATTTGCCAATAGTAAGTCTTTGTTTCCATCTTAATTAATTCTATTCTTTCTTTTTTCTTTCTGGTTTTCTTCATTTTTTTCATTCTATTTTTCTTTCTTCTTCTTTCTTTGCTTTCTAATTATAAGTTTTTCTTTCTTTCTTTCTTTCTTTCGTTGTCAACTATAACATCTCTCTTTCATCGGGTTTTCTTTCTATATTTTGAAAAATAAGTGCACTTCTTATATATATATATATATATATATATATATAATTTAATTTTGAATTATGGAGTGGTTGCCATTATATATATATATATATATATATATATATATATATATATATATATATATATATATATTCAATACAGATTTCGATAATTAATAACACTCAATAATGTCAGTTTTCATTAAAAAAACAACTTTTTGACAAAAATTATTAGGTGTGTACTTATCTGTGGGTTTGCCCAGTCAGCTGGGGCTGTAGAGTTCACCGAATGCTCCTCTGCAGAGGGTAAGACCCCCACCCCGACTAAGTGTCCTGATAATGACACTAAACAATCTGATAGTGAGGTTTCAGTGATGTTGTAGCTTTAGGGAATACGGAACACCCCTTCATTGCCATTGCTCCCAGGTCCACTTTGGCCCGGAATGGTAGCACTTCATAGGGCCCTATCTATGGGTTAAATAGAACTAACTGCATACTTATGATCAACTGAATTGTTTGAATTAGAAATGTTTGACTAAACTGAATAGCTTGAAATAGAAATGTTTTTGACAATAAAACTGTACTTACATTAAAACTGCATGCTTATGCTAAACTGAATTGTTTAAAGTGGAACTGTTTTTGACATTGAAACTGTACTTACACTAAACTAAATTGTTTAATATAGAACTAACTGTTCTGACATTTAACTATGTGTAAACAAAATCTGTACTTCTAAAAAACTGAATTAGCTGAATTAGAACTGAATAAACTGGATAGTTTGAAATATAAATGTTTTTGATAATTAAACCGTGAACCCATGACTATTTGGATAAAAATGGATTTGGCATTAAATAACCTCCAAAGGTTGATAGGCCATAATACCTAAACAACTAACAACCAACTTATCTATGGGTAACACTGTAAATAATACCTAATCCGTTTGGATTGCCAGGTATTCCATTAAATTGGTGTAATGGTTCACGCGTTAGACTGCGGAAATGTAGTAAGCGAGTTCGAACTCTGTTCACCATTTTACGTTCACTTTCTATCAAATACTCTTGGGAAGGGTATGAACCTCCTGCCAGATATTGGTTCAATAGTACCACCACTGTTCTTCCACAAGGATGGCTTTGGCCTTAAAAAACATACAAAGTTTGATATGCCACTAGAAACCAACAAAAGAAAAGAATGAATCCTTGTATCTTTCGTTTAAAAGAAAGTTAATTTTTTTATTAAAAATTGTTAGGGGTGTATTTATTAATAGGTGATATTTCATATACTTTATCCGTGATTTCTTTCAAAGAATCTAGGTTAGGTTGACTGGGTTTTATGTCATATCAACACATGGAAAGGTATGAATCCCCTTATCCTGCCAGTCGTGGGTTAAATAGTACCACTGTTCATTGAGAAGGGTGGCTTTGGTATTAAATAACCTAAAAATGCTGATGTACGATTAAACAAAGAAACCAAAGCTCCAGGACTTGAGTCTCACCATCAGATACAGTTTAGTATAATATCTGAGAGACTCGTTGTGTGGTCTTCCCCAGTGTTGAGATGCAGTTGATGCATTCTGCAGCCCTAGCCAATGGTGCCCCTTTCAAAGAGATGTTCCGGGAGAACATTGTTAACCGGAGAGTAAAATGGTTCAGCAATAGCGGTGACATTTAGCACTGCATTTGACCTACGAAATGAAGAACGTCTCCCTCGACTCAACGCAAATCGAGCCCATGAAAAATGGACTACGCAGACAAACTTTTCAGACAAAGACGCTGCCATTGTTGCAGTGAAAAATTGAACCGCCGCTGCCAGTGAAAGTTTGATAAGCCAGTAGGGATAATTGCATTGGAAAATAGTTTTTGGTTGCTGAAAACCCGCTCTATCCAATGTTTTTTTTTAATTGTACCTCCTGTATCTATTGTAGTCTCTGTGGGAATAAATAGAAGGAATTCTTTTCGGAGCGTTCCTTGTATTTATGTTTTTTTCTTACCTTCTCTTCAGTCATCTATTTTCATTAATTTTTCGCCTTGTGGGCGGGGCTTAGAATATGCTGACAACACCCTCTCTCCTTTAAGAGGGATATCATCTCTCTTCACAAAGTGGTAATTTGTTTATAAAACTAATCTGCATTTGATTGTAAGGCTCTTGCTTTGAAATACGGATGAAAGTGGAGTATCCCTTCATTGTCATTTCTCTCAAGTCCACTCTAAAACCGAAATGGGGATAACTGTGAGGGTTTCATAGCCCCATCGGCTGGGGTGCTGTAGAACACACCGATTGCATCTCCGCAGAGGTTTAAAACTCCCCTAACGAGGTCCAGCTGCCTGGGGCTGTAGAATACACCGAATGCATCTCTGTAGTGATGAAAGACACCCTTCACAACGAATGTCCTAGTTATGACATTAAACAATCTGGTGACAAGACTCCTGTAATACTGGAGCTTTGGGAAATGCAGAGTACCCCCTTCATTGCCATCGCTCCCAGGTCCACTCTAGCCCAGAGTGATAGCACCTGACTGGGTCCTATCTATGGGTCAAATAGAACTGTTTGACATTTAAACTGTGTGCAAACAAATGAATTATGCTAAATTGAATTATTAGAAATAGAACTGTTTGATCATTTACCTGTGTGTCAACAACTGACAGATGTTTAACTGAACTGTTGGCAATACATAGCAATGCTTGGAATCATTTAACTAATGCTAAATTGAAATGTTAGAAATAGAACTGTTTGATCCTTTAATTTGGTGTATCTGCAAAATGTGTTTACAAATCATATACTCAATATACAGGATTTGACATTAAATAACCAACTATGATTGATATGCCATAAAACAAAACGAAATCCTTGTGAGAGTTTCATTCATGGATCAAATAGATCTGTTTAGAGTTGTTCATATTTGATAAGAATACTCGAATTTTTAAATCATTCATATTCTATAGTACCGTGTACAACCCCCACCCCCAAAAAGCAAAAATACCCCCCCAAAAAACAACAAAACAAAACAAAAAAAAAACACTCTTAACTACACACAAAAAAATCTGAATGTACACCGAACGCGATTCCCAGACCTCTAGGACGGAAAAACCGTAAAAATCAATCAATCAATCAATCAATCTTCTTCTTCTTCTTGTTCTTCTTCTTGTTCTTGTTCTTCTTCTTCTTCTTCTTCGTGATTTGTTTATTTCTTCTTATTTCTTTACTTTTCTTTCAAGTTATCATTCATCACGACCTTTTTTCATTCATTCAATCTTTTCTTCTTTATTAAAATCATTCCGATATTCCTTCAATTTACAAAAATCATTCGGGTGTTCTATTAAGGGGAAGTGCTGTAAGGATGTGTTGAAAAAAAATGGTAACCGCCAATACAGAAGGAAAAAATATGGAAATTGTTCCTCAAAGGGCGAACTACTATGACTGATAATGTTTGAGCTTCGTCTGTTTGCATCTCACTCTCCCTTTCCGTCTTTCTCTATCTATCTATCTATCTATCTATCTATCGCATTCTATTCGTATTTTGTTCATATCTATCTATCATTCTATCTCTCTAGCTACCTAATCTATCTATATATCTATCTATCTATGTGTCGATCTATTGTACTCAGTGAAAGCCAATCAAATACTATTGAATTTGACCTTATGGCACTTCTCTATGACCATTCTCCAACAGATCCGGTTCAGTGAATACTAAAGAAATTTTCCCGTGCGAAGTAAATGCAGAAAAAGAAGAAGAAAAGAAATAAAAGGTCAGAATATGCTCAAAGAATAAAACCGACTGCAGGATTCGATGAGACCAAAACAATGATGAGAGAAGAATAAGGAGTGAAAAATGAGCAAAGACAGTATCGGTCAAAAACTTTAAGAAAAAAAAGAAAAGAATCTTGGAGTAGAGAGAAGACGAGAAGGAGGAGAAGGAAAAAGGGAATGAGAGAAAAGCAGAGAGTAATAAGAGGGAAAAGATACTGAAAGGAAAAAGGGGATTATGGCAATCAAGAAGCAAGAGAAAGAAAGATGGTTTGGTTTATCTATTTGATGGCATATCAAGTTTCGTAGGGTTATTCAAATCCTAAGCCATCCTTGTAGAAGGACAGTAGTGGTGTTATTTAACCAGTAGCTGAGAAGATAAGGGAATAATACCTTTCTGAAGAGTATTACTTCGCAAGTAAATGTAATAGCCTGACCAGTATTCGAACTCGCTTACAACAATGTTGCAGTTCAGCACGTTAGCCACTACGCTCCGGTAGCTCCCTCCAGAAAGAAAGAGGATAATTAGAAAGACACACACACACACACACACATATATATATATATATATAGAGAGAGAGAGAGAGAAAGACAGAGAGAGAGGAGGGAGAGAGACAGTGAGAGAGAGAGAGAGGAGAGAGTATCAGAAAGGGATGGTTTGAGAGTAAGAGAGATAGTGTGGGTGTGAAAGAGAGAGAGAGAGAGAGAGAGAGAGAGAGGGAGGGAGAGAGAGAGAGCGGAGAAGGGAGGAAAAATGTAAAGAAAAGGGCAGAAGGAAAAAAGTAAGTGAAGTCGAAAGGAAGAGGTAGAAGAAGAAAAAAATAGTTCAGCGGAAAGAATAGCTAGAAGGAGTAATATGAAAAAAAGGAAAAGAAATTAGACCCCCCCCCAACAAAAAAAAAACGAACAAGGAACCTGGAAAGATCGAAAAAAGAAAGGAAAGAAGGGAAAGAAGTAAAAGGATATAAGGATAAAAATGAAGAAGAAAAAAGATGAAAATGAATAAAAAAAAAAGAAAAGAAAAAAGAAAAAAGAGATAAAAAGGAAGAAGAAAAAAAGAGATAAAAAGGAAGAAGAACAAGAGACAAAAAGGAAGAAGAAAAAGAGTTAAAATGGAAGAAGCAAAAAGAGATAAAGTTAAAGAAGAAAAAAGATATAAAAAAGAAGAAAAAAGAGATAAAAATAAAGAAGAAAAAAGAGATAAAAATAATGAAGAAAAAATATATAAAAAAGAAGAAGAAAAAAAAGAGATAAAAATGAAGAAGAAAAAACTGATGAAAACGAAGAAGAAAAAAAAGAGAGAAAAAGAAAGAAGAAAAAAGAGAGAAAACGAGTAAAAGAAAAAATTGAAATATAAGAAAAAAACAACATATTTATCTAACCTTTCCCCCAGGATGCAACACAATGTCATTTTTTAGCTGAGTTTAACAGGTTTGAAGTCAGAGTTTTTTCTTCTCCAAGGCTAGTTGCCAAACTAATGTTAAAGAACCCAGTTTACAGTCTGTCCTGTTATTTATCTATAGCTGTAAAGGGAGTCGTTTGATTCATACTTTTCCCAAAAGTATAAGCAACAAGCGAACAGTCCCGTCTAGGATTTGAACTTTTTTTTGTCGTTCCAGTGGAGCATAGAGTGAAAATAAAAGAAAGGCCAGACCTTGTGTTAATTAACAAAAAAAAAAAGAACTTGTAATTTACTGAATTTTGTCGTTCCAGTGGAGCATAGAGTGAAAATAAAAGAAAATTAAATGATGGACAACTACCTGGATCTTGCCAGAAAGCTACCCCCCCTAAAAAATGTTAAGCATGGGTGATACCGGTCGTAGTTGTTATGCTTGGAACGGTCCCCAAATACATGAAAAAGAGACCGGTGGAACTGGAGATCATTGGAAGAATCCAGATAATTCAGACAATAACACTATCAAAATCAACTAAGATACTCCGAAGAGTCCTGGATTGTTGAGGAGACTTTTTGTCATTGAAACTCCAATAAAAAGCCATCAGCTAAAATTTGTTTGGTTTCTTTGTTTAATGATGTATAAAACTTCGTGTTTTTTTTTTTAATGGCAAAGCAATCCTTATAGAAAAACAATACTGGTAGTATTTAACCTATAGTTGGGGGGATAATGGGGTTCATACCTTTCATTCGGATAACAGTTCGAACTCGCAAACTACGATGTCACAGTTTAGCAAATTACCCATTGCGCCATCGGGTATTTCCCACGTGGAAACTGGTGTGAAAAACTCGCAATGTGTAAATTGATGTAGAAACTGAATCGCTGTTGATAAATGTCCAAAACAGCGCCATTAGAACCAACTTTGTAAAAGATAGAATTGTTAAAATAAAGAACAATGCCAAATACAACAGAGAGAGAGAGAGAGAGAGAGAGAGAGAGAGAGAGAGAGAGAGAGAGAGAATCAATCGACACAAAATAAGTTAATGCAGCAAACCCGTCCAAAAGATAGACAATAGCTGACACGATTGGGAGAGGAAAGTGATCTTGGAACTGTACAAATGACTGGATTTTGGCTATGTAAACCAGTTTTAAATGAACAGGTCTTGGAAAAATTTGTCACCTGAGATTTTCTTGGATTTTGAGATAAAATCGGATCATCCAAATGCTGGCCAGAAGAACAAATTTTCTTATAGTTAACAAGAAGAAAAGAACTTGTTAGCCAGTGGTTTGTTTGTTTGTTTGTTAGAGTTTTGTGGCATCTCAACCTTTGTAGGTTATTTAATGCCAATTCCATTTTTATACAAATTAACAGTTCTGTTTCAAACAATTCAGTTGAGGAAAGGTACACAATATAATTGTCTATTATAAATCTATTTCAAGAGATTCAGTTTAGTCAAACAGTTCTAATTCAAACAACTCATTTTAATATAAGTATAGTTTCAACGTCAAAACAGTTCTATTTCAAACAATTCAGTTTAGCATACAAAAACAGTTTCATTTCAAACAATTTAGTTTAGCATAATTACGCAGTGTAAATGTAAAAACAATTCTATTTCAAGCAATTCAGTTTAGTATAAGTACACAGTTTAGTTCTATTTTACCCATAGATAGGACCCTATCAGGTGCTACCCCTCCGAGCTCGAGTGGACCAGGGTGCGATGACAATAAAGCGGTACTCTGCATTCCCCCAAACTCGTGCTTTACTGGAAACTCACCATCAGATTTTTTTGTGTCAAATATATGACCCTCGTTTGGGGAGTCTTATCCTTTTGCAGAGATGCAGTCGGTGTATTCTACAGTTCCAGCCGACTGGGCAATCATCCAGTGGACATTGAGGTTCCAGTAGATTAATGAATAAAATAAAAAGGAAAGCAAAAAAGTTATATGAATACCTGGACCTTGCTAGAGACGTAAAATGTTCTGGAACATGAAGGTATCTGATATCAATCATAGTTGGAGCCCTTGGAATGTTTCTGAAGAACTTGAGAAGAGATTGGAAATTTTGGGAAGAAGTGAGACTGTTCCAACTGCAGCACAGGTAAGATCGGTAAGATAACTTAGAAGAGTCCAGGAAAGTCTTGCTGTCATTTGAAATTTAGTGGAAAAAACACCAGCTACTACTGTGTTACAAACTTGCGAAGAATTCAACAACAAAAAAACAGCAATAATAGGAATGAAAATCCAAACCTAGCAAGAAAACAAGGTTTAATGATTATTAACAAGAAGATAAACTCGTTATTTCGGAGATTTTTGCCCTTCCTGCATATCACAGAGTTAAAAACAAAGAAAGTAAAAATATTACAAATATCTAGATCATGTCAAGGAACTGAAAAAGTTATGGAACATGAAAAAGACGGTGATACCAATTGTGTTGTGTACCGGGAGAGAAAGTGACAATAACACACATTGTGTAAAAATATAATCTTTAGAGCCTTACTTCTTCGTTCTGCCTCCACGAGACTGGCACAGGGTCGACTTAAAACATTTAACCATCTACATTTCTTCTCCGTGTTTCTTCTACAGGACACTGATACAGGGCTGCCTCTCCACCCGGGGCCTTCTGATTGCTCCCATCCGTCTAGTGTCACTGCTTACTCTCACTCTGCTGACTACCCCAGGTTTAAAACGTCTGTCATTATATATTTTTCGAACGCCTACACGCACTCTTCCTGCGCAGTTCACATGCCATATCCGCTGCCTTTTGTTTACCTTTAGGTGTTATATAGTCATTTACACGTTCATGCAGCATCACAACGACACAACATCAAAGACAGACGCATGAATAAACGACGCATGATAAAGACGCAGGAATGAAGGACGCAAGAACAATTAAGATGCAGGAAGGAAGACACAAGAAGACTTCTTTAGAAAAATATTCACCTCTCACTTTATTGCAAGGGTTCGAAAGGGTTGTTGAAGGGTTGCATGTGAGAGGATGTTGGAGACCGAACATAAACTTCATATTTTGACCCCACTGTTATGACCGTCATGTTGTGTCTTTCTTGTTCTCCTGATGTTGGAGTCTACTCCATCGGGGGGTTCCGAGTGCCCCCTCGGTCGGGTGTGGCCTTTCCTACCACATCTGGTCTCTACTGTCTGGAATTCTACTGGCAACTGCATCGGGGGTTTCCGAGGTCCCCCTCGGTAGGTGTGGCCTTCCCTACCACATCTCGTCTCTAACCCTCTGGGAGTCTGCTGGCAACTGCTTCGGGGGTTTTCCGAGGTCCCCCTCGGTCGGGTGTGGTCTTCCCTACCACATCTGGTCTCTAACTCTCTGGGAGTCTGCTGGCAACTGCATCGGGGGTTTTCCGAGTGCCCCCTCGGTCGGGTGTGGCCTTCCTTACCACATCTGGTCTCTACTGTCTGGAATTATACTGACAACTGCTTGGGACCCAAACTCAACTGAGTTAAATAATAACTCAACGCCCACACGATCGCCTACTGGATCTTTGAAATCAAATGTTTAATCGTCATCAAGCGGAAATAACTGTCATGCAGTTCAGAGGTTACTCTCTTCCGGTGCATGACTGAAATGGCACAATGAAACCTTCACCTTGTCCCATATCATAAGCCTTAATCCACCCACGCGATCTCTTTCGATTACTGGCCGTTGGAATGTGTCACTTCCTTCCTGTGTATTACCTTGGAATAGTATTTTTGGGCCGGGTCGAAGGTCAAAATATAACATAGGCACTGGTGCATATCCACAACTAACAAGGCCTGTCAAAGGTCAATATATAACAATTGTAGTTGGTGCCCTTAGACTAGGTCCCGAATATCTGGGAAAGGGATTTGAAGAATTGGAGATCAGAGGAAGAATTGAGATTATCCAGACTACAGTTAAGATCAGCAAAAATAGTTATAAGCATTCTGGGAACTTGCTGTCACTCAGACTCCAGTAAAAAAGCATCAATTAAAATGCGCGTGGAAAATTAAAATAATCATCGAGACCATCCTGACCAAAGCATTGTTGAGATCGGCTAGAATAATGAAAAGAATACTTGAAACTTGAGAAGACTTACTGTTACTACAATGAAAGACCATCAGGCAATGTTTGTGCAAAAAACTTACAAGGAGTATAATAATAATAATAATAATAATAATAATAATAATAATATGGTGCATTCGGAACAATCCCCAAAGGATTTGTAAAGGAAGAAAAGACTAGGAAATAAAAAGACAAGTGGAGATCATCCCAACTACAGTTATACTAAGATCGGCTAGAATACTGAGGAGAGTCCTGGATACTTGAGGAGACATGTAGTCGCTCAAACTCCTGCGAAAAATCAACAGCTAACACTGGTGTGAAAAACTCTCAAAGGAGTGAAATAATTATAATACAGAAAAAATATAAATGTACAATGAACGCACTTCCCTAACCTCTTGGCATAAAAAACCCTTGATAGGCTAACATGCCGTTATAATCAATCATAATGATGATGATGATGATGATAATATTGGAACAGTCCTTAAAAACCTGGAAAGGAGACAGGGTGAAATGGAGATCAGAGGAAGAATGGAAAGCATCCAGACCTGCTAAAATCGGTTTGGATATTTTGGAGAGCTGAGGACACTTACAATCACAAAAATTCCAGGGAAAACCATCAGCTGGTATGAAAAATGTACAAGGAGTATAATAATAAAAGACGCAACAAAGTAACAAATGTAGGTTAAGTGTTGATCGAGACGAAACAATCAATTACACAAGAAGCGAATGCAGAAAATAAGCACAAAAAAGAGTCTAAAACTAGAAACAACTGGGTCGGCCAGACGACCAGATCTAATGATAGTCAAAAAAAAAAAAAAAAAAAAAAAAGAACCAGCCGAATAATAGACATTACCATCCCGGCGGACTATTGGGTGAAAATAAAAGTAAGTGATAAAAGAGATATGTAACAAGACCTTGTTACAGAACAAAAAAAACCCCAAAAAACATAAAAAAAAAAATAAAAAAAAACAAACTATGGAACATTAAGGTGACGGTGATATCGATTGTGGTAGGTGCACCTGGAACAATCCCAAAAGAATTGGTAAATGGAATGGAAGACATGGAGATACGAGGACAAGTAGAGCCTATCCAGACAACAGCATTATTAAGATCAGCCACAATACTGAGAAGAGTCCTGGAGACTTGAGAAGACTTGTCACTCAAACTCCTGTGAGAAACCATCTGCCAACTCTCAAAAGAGTAAATGATAATAAAGGCTTTTGAAATAGTCCCAACAAACCTGAAAGTTAGAGGTCCTGGAAATCGGGGTAAGAAAAGAAACAGTCCAAATCATAGCACCGTTAAGGTCTTTAGAATATCAAGAAGATCCCTGAAGAGGTGAGAAGATCTGTTATCCTTCCGGTTTCAGTAAAGGTCATCTGTTTCTACGAGCGTGGATAAACATGCGAAGTAGTAGCAATAATAATAATAATAATAATAATTAGAAGAAGAAGAAGAAGAAGAAGAAGAAGAAGAAAAGACAACTGAGTCAGTTAAAAGAAAAAGAGAAAGGAGAGAAAAAAGAGGAGAAAGATAATGTCAATATAGAAAAGAAAAAGTAGAAGAAAAAAAGAAAAGGTAAAGAGAATGAAAAAAGTAGTTAAGCAAAAGGAAAAAATAGAGGTGTAAAAAAGACAGAAGAAGAAGAAGAAGAAGAAGAAGAAGAAGAAGAAGAAGAAGAAAAAGAAGAAAAGAGGTAAAAAAAGATAGTGAATAGATAGTGATAGAAAAGCAAAAAGTTAAGGAAGGAAAAAATAAATACAAAGAGATAAAGAAAAAATATGAGAAAGTATAAGAAAAAGGAACGTGTAAAGAGAATAAAAAAAGATAGTGAAGAAGAAGAAGAAGAAGAAGAAGAAGAAGAAGAAGAAGAAGAAGAAGAAGAAGAAGAAGAAATCGCTAAAATGAGTGAAAGAAAATAAAGATCAAGATAGTAAAAAGAAAAAGAATACACAGAAAGAAGCAGAAAGAAAAGATGTCAGAATAATGAAATAAACTGAAAACCATACTGACGATAGTGTTAGATGAAAGGTAAACGTACATAAAAGCAGACGACAGCCTTAGGGAAACGTTAAGAGCACACGTGATTTGTAGGGATCAAATCAAATGATTCGTTTGCTTTTCCGGGCTGTTCTTTATCTCTTTTCACTTATGTCGGGCGACATTTTATCTATTTAAAAAAAAAATCTTATCACGCTTTCTTGGTTTTCTTTTATATTTGTTATCTCTTGTCCTTATTCCACTCAACAAGATGGCGGATTCTGTTTTCATTCAGTACCCGCCATAACCTTTTTTGTAGAAGACCATGAATTGTCCTTTAACGAAAGAGAATAGGGATTATGTAGGGGGTTTTCTGGCCTTGCATGGAATTCGATTCTTTTATTTTACCTTTTTTGTTGCCTGCAGGTTTCATGGAGAAAGAAATAGCGGTAATTCTTACTGCTGTTAGCAAATACCACACACACACACACACACACACACACACACACACATACAAAGTATCGTTCATAAATAAGTGCACTCCAGCCAATAAAAACTGATATGATTAGATCTTATTTATTACCAAACTCTCCAGTATTGAAGCTCTTTTCTTGAATTATAAGAGGTTTAATGATAATTTGAGAATAGAAAGATTTAGTAGTGTGTCCCATGATACCTGATATTGATAATATAACCTGACACACACACACACATATATATATATACTGTATCGACTATAAATACCTACATCGTTAAGAATCTTTTATAAAACAATTTATGTAAACAGCTTTCTTCTCAACCAAACATAGTAAGGTTTTATTACTTCGAATGAAACATTACACAACCGAAACGGATATTATTAGATAATAATTTATAACCAAACTCTACACTATTGAAACTCTGTAGTTAAGAGTAAAACTTTAGCATTTATTCTACGAGAAGTAAGACTGCATAGATATATATAATGGATGCATGTATTTACCAACTACTCCGCACGGGCGGTTGTGACACGAGGTCAATTTTCAACATGTTTGAATTCAGAGTTTTCTTTCTCCTAGACTGGTTGCCTAACCAAGGCTACCTCACTATTTACCTTTATCTGGAGAGAGAGAGAGAGAGAGAGAGAGAGAGAGAGAGAGAGTGAGAGAGAGAGTAATTGGATTTATACCTTTCCCAAGGGTATTAGTGCTCTATGAAATGCAATTAGCCAAAATAAAAAAAATATCAAGACTGAAATTTTATTTACCAATACAGAAATACTAAATATTTTAAAAAGTTCTTAAAATAAGACTCCTTTGTATTCAAATATATTTATCGCAGCAATTTATTTTTATTTATCTATTAAAAAAATTAATTATTGAAAAAATATTTTATAATTTAAAAAAAAATTGTCTCTCGTTGTTTAGTGTAAGAAAATTCCAGAATAACGTAAAATTCGCCTTTTTTTCAAAGATATTACATAACTGTTGACAGCACATATTCCCTTTCTTGCCATCCGTCCCTTTTTGTCAACACTCCTGGCAAGTCCTCTAGACAGCATCCAGTGTCCGAATAGTGCTTGTTGGTCGGCCAACATTTGTGTGTTTATGCGGAGGAGTCCATAGGAAAACGTTTCTTACAAGTTCGTCTTTTTCCAGAAGAGTCTAGTAAATCTTGCTCATCTTACTTAGATGGCTTGTGTGATGGGAGGTAAGTGATCGTACAACTGTTATTTTGTTAAAAAGCAGCTTGCAGCGTCTTTGAGTTGTTCACACTTAGCTTTTTCTCCTGGAGTTTCATTAAAGTCCAAGTGGTGTAACTATACATTAGTACTGACACGAAATATCATGAACAAATAATTCTTAAATTCCCAAATACTTACACCCTTTTCCTATCTTTTTATCTCGTTTAATAGAATCTTCAGTTTTTCTTAGAACGGTATCTACCATTTTCCTCGAGTTTACCCAAGTTGTGTGATTTGTCATAGGTTTCGATTACTTGTAATGACTACTTTCGACGGAAGGAACTATATTTTACTGCATAAGATAAATGACGACAGTTGCCATAGAGATAGAAACCTGTGTTTACCGGAAAACAGGTATTAGTGAGTGGAATAAAAGGAAGTAAATGTGTTTGTGGCAATATCAAGTCAGTTCTGGTCGGGATTTCAGAATTATTTCCGTAGAGTTTTCTTTACGTTCCACTCTTTCAAGTCTCCGTGTTGGATTCATATTTGTCATCTTTCCCGTTACTTGAAATACGACTCTGTCAAGGTTGACAATAAAGGTAACAGCCTTTGCTTCGTTACTGGGAATATGTCTTTGAAATACATCTCTGTCAAGGTTGACAATAAAGGTAACAGCCTTTGCTTCGTTACTGGGAATATGTCTTTGAAATACATCTCTGTCAAGGTTGACAATAAAGGTAACAGCCTTTGCTTCACGACTGGGAATATGTCTTTCACTTATTTGTAAATTTGCACTGGAAAAGATTAGGTCATTCTAAGAGGATCATTAAATAAGTTTCCAGACTTTTTTCGTATGGGCTCTTTTATCGATAGTACACACATGAAACTCTAGTCCTCTTCGAAGTAATCTCCTCCGGCTGCAATGCACTTGTTGTACCGTTCCAACAGCTTCTGGAAGGCCCCATGGAGTCCTTTTGTGTGAGCGTGTCAATGACCTTCGTCACAGCCTCTTTCATTTCCTCAATTGTCTCATAACGACAGCCTCTGAGATTAGGGAATAACCAAAAGTCATAGGGAGCAACGTCTGGACTCTAGGGAAGGTGAGGAACGGTCTTGATGCCCATCTTGGTCAAGTAGTTTTTGACAAGGATGGAGTAATGGACTTGTGCATTGTCCTGCTGGAAATGCCACTGACCCAATTTGAAGGGTGCTGGCCTCTTCCGACGGAATCTCTTCCTGAGAACCTCAACATAGTAACCCTAACTCTAACCCCTTGGCCAATCAACTCTGGTGTATTGACTTCCTTACTCCTCCCACACCTCTCATCATCCCTCTCAGACTTCCTGCCTTCCTTGAATCTCTTACGCCACTCAAAAACTGATGCTCGATTCATGCAAGATGGTCGAAAAGCAGTCTGAAGCATTCCATACGTTTCTGTGGCATTTTTTCCAAGTTTAAAACAGAATTTTATTGCATATCCTTCTTCTAAAGTGTCCCGATGTCCAGATTGCATTTTTGAAATTCACCAGCTGTGACAATCAGGCTTTAGTAGGATGCATTCCAATTCCTGCTGTAGCTGTTGATTTGAACCTGGAATCATAAAAATTGGTCAGTCATCTCATAAGATGTATAGCAATAACATAGTGAATTTTCAAGAGTCTACGACAATCATAAATGCCTTTACCAAAAAAGTCTGGAAACTTATTGACAGCACCACGTAGCTTTATTCGAGTAGCCATTCATTCTTTTGTGTTAGGTCGATTTCCAAGGGCAGAAATTGTTTGATTTCATCCTTTAGTGCATATGAAAGATCAAGTCCTTGGGAACGTTTGCTAAGGGACTTTTTCAGACTCCTTCCGACAGAATCTCTCACCGCGTCCATATTGTCAGGACATCTTGCAGTCAACTTCCTTCCAGATCTAGGATTTTCTACTTTCTAGATGAGGTTGTTTACTGACCCTGTGGCTTGAAATTTGTGTACCCAACAATTAATTCGGCTTTTCTAGGGATAATTGTTAAGTCAAACTTCTTGTGAAATTTTGCTTTCACAGTTTTGAATGATTTTCTTTCCAAATATGTAGTAACGCAAAATATTTTTCTTCTCTTGTTCAATGCAATGTGATCGAGGATTAATAGATGTTATTGTATACTATTTTCAAATCTGAACCCCCCCCCAAAAAATAACACAACATTATTATTAGTAGACGTAGTACCAGTCACATAGGTCACATGTACACGTATGTTGAGAAACCCTATATTAATTGTCTTCAACATATTTAGATCTCTGACACTTGAGAGCTCTTGCCCTGATGATCGTATCGGCGAGGAACAGGCAGCAAGTAAGCGTCATTGATTTTGTGTGTATGTATTTACCCAACCCCTCCGCACGAAAAGGATGCGACATAAGGTCAATACTTACATCAAAATAATAAACAAAAACTTCAGATTCTCGAAGCACTATATATTAGAAACCTGCAACCAGCACTTAATAGAATTAATTTTCAAATCAGTGCTAACGTACTTAAATGTCTTTAGCTAATGGCACTATTTACAGAATTACATTTAAAAGCAAGCGCCATAATCTCCAACAGCAAAGACGTCCTTACACAGTAGTAATTTGCTAAAACAAAAGTTACATCACTTTTGTAACAGATTCTCCCCGGATGATGGCCCAAAGTCGGGCAGAAAGTACTAGGGATACATACAATTATGGACAATACCTTAATCAGTTCCCCCCAAATACGATAAAAGTAATACGGGAATTCGAACGGATCCAAAAGAGAATATGTAGGCATAAAATGTCTATTATGTTCAATGAAATTTGCATTAACGAAAAAATGCTGCCTAAATATACATATATATATATATATATATATATGTGTGTGTGTGTGTGTATAAGATAGGTTTAAAAAAAGAAACGGAACTTTGAGCAACGCTGCAATAAAAGATTTTGCCATGCTTATGAGGGTTGTGCTATGATGGAGAAAACCAGCATCATATCACGTTAGTTAGTATTGAGCTACACGTGTCGTCCCCCCCACCAAAGTTGAGAAATGGAGCATCTATTTATATGGTGTCAAATGACGTACATTGTACGTTTATATTTTCGTTTTTAGTATAGTTGTTTCTTAAGAGTTTTTTTTTTTTGCACACAGTCATAAGATATCAAGTATCTAATACAGATAATATGCAAAACAGATCTGTTTGACCCATTGATTGAACGTAATAGGTACTACCATTCTGGGTCAGAGTGGACCTGAGTAATGTCAATGAACGGGTGGATTTCCCACCCACCAAGTCAGATTTGACATGAAGTCATTTTATGTCATGACCAACGCAAAATAAAAAAAAAATACTTGATCCTGTCGGCATTCCTTTTTGATGCGCTTCAAGCTACAAATGATAAATTCAGCTCTTCTAAGCAAATATTAACTGGAGCGGAAAAAGGACCAGGTACTATTTACCAACCCCTCCGCTCGCGCAGGATATGACACAAGGTCAATTTTTAAGCGGAGTTTAACAGGTTTGAATTCAGAGTTTTCCTTCTCCTAGACTAGTTGCCTCAACAAGGCTGAAGAACCTAGTCCGTCCTACTATTTACCCATAGCTGGAAGGAGAATAAGGGGGTTCATACCTTTCCCAAGGGTATTTGCCCGAAAGTGAACATAATAGCGCGACTGGAGTACGAACTCGCGTACTATGATTCCGCAGTTCATCGCTTTAACCATTACACCGCGAGGACACCCACAAAAAAAGGACCAGGTGAACAAATTAATATTGCCTATTCAGCGTGAAGGCCAGATACGCCCACCAGAGGCAATGAAGTGGTGCTCCACACTACGTATCTCATAGATAATCATTGTGGAGGTGCCCGTGGTGAAATGGTTATCGTCGTAGGAAATGGACACGGCGACACGAGTTCAAATCCTGGACGAGTCTGACTGCATTTCACAGAGCACTAATACCCCTGGGAAAGGTATGAATCCAATTATTCTCCCTCCAGCTATGGGTAAATAGTAGGGCAGACTAGGTTCTTCAGCCTTGGTGAGGCAACTAGTCTAGGAGATGAAAACTCTGATTTCAAACCTGTTAAACTCCGCTTAAAAATTGACTTTGTGTCATATCCTGCCCGAGCGGAGGGGTTGGTAAATAGGATCTCATAGATAATTAACAGTGTTGCAGTAAGATGGATTCCAAATAATTATGGTTAGAGACCCACTCTCAACGAGAGATCACTTCTTCATCAAGAACAAAATGCATTTCTTAAATATTAAACCTTCTCCTGGATCCAATAACTATGTATACCAAATTGTTTGTCAGAAACAAATTCTGCAATTGTTAATATAGACGAGCTGACTGATTATTAAATTAATCAGTCAGCTCGTCTATATTAACAATTGCAGAATTTAGTTAGCGTCAATGTGGTGCATCCGTATAGCAGTATCGACACGGCCGCTACTTGGGAAAAAAACAAACAAAAAATATACCCGTACAATGAACACTATTACCTAACCTCTAATCATAAAAAAAACCTAGACAGGTTAACATATCGTTTAAATACGATATGTTAACCTGTCTAGGTTTTTTTTATGATTAGAGGTTAGGTAATAGTGTTCATTGTACGGGTATATTTTTTGTTTGTTTTTTTCCCAAGTAGCGGCCGTGTCGATACTGCTATACGGATGCACCACATTGACGCTAACTAAACATATGGAGAAAAAGCTTGACTGTAATTGCGCTAGAATACTGCGAGCTGTATTAAACAAGTCCTGGAGGTAACATCCCACAAAACAGCAGCTGTACGGCCACCTACCACCCATCTCGAAAACTATCCAAGTTAGACGAACCAGACATGCGAGACATTGCTGGAGAAGTAAGGACGTGCTCATAAGAGATGTGCTTCTGTGGACCCCTTCACATGGACGAGCAAAGGTAAAACCTATATACAACAGTCCTGTGCGATACAGGATGTAGCCTGGAAGACTTCCCAGGAGTGATGGACGATAGAGACGGGTGGCGAGAGAGGGTCAGGGAGATCCGTGCTGGCAGCGTGACATGAAGATGATGATGATGATAAGCTATTTCGTAAGAGTTTTTAGCACACAGTCATTATATCAAGAATTGGTTTGATTTAGTTTCTTTCAATCGTAAAACCGTTAATGTCTAAGCTATACTTGTAAAGGAACAGTTGTAACACTATGTAGGTGGTCCGCCAAGCAGACGATCCTTTTGTCTGTTTTGGCGCGAAACCAGACAAAGGGTTTTGGACTCGAGATCTCGGGTGACCGGAAGTAGGAAGGGAACGCCAGTCAGAGAGTGAGAAAAGGGACTGAGAAGTTGGCAGTTAGCGACGGACGACGGAGACGGCAGTCGACACCGGAGCAGAGAGGCCAGTCGGATGAGATGAGGTCCAGAGCAGTGAGGGAAGACGAGTCAAGATGGGTCGGCATTCCAGTAGCTTTGTAGAAGTTTCGCTAGAAATTCACGCTAGCGTTAGTCTACGTATGCGCATTGTTACATGGCTCCCCTTCTGCACTTGAGTTAACCCCAGGCTCGTATTTTTCGTTTGTTCTTTTTCTCCCACTCCCTCGATTGTATTTCTTGTAGCGGTAAAGAAATGTGCGATGCCCCTATCTGAACCATTAGCTGATCACCGACCATAAAGAGAAATGGGTTCGAAGAAGTTAATGTAACGTGAGGGCCGAGGGGGCAACGTCACACAGTAATGTTACTATTTAACACATACCCAAGAAAGTAAGCGGGTTTATACCTTTACCAAGGTTTGGTTTGGTTTGGTTTTATGGTATATCAACCATTATAGGTTATTTAACGCCAAATCTGGTTTATTCATATTTATTAGATAAATTTGATTTGTAAACATGTCAATATAGTTAAATAGTTCCAAGTTCACTAACAATTCAATTAAACATCAGTTATTTGTTTACACGCAGATAAATGGTCAAACAGTTCTATTTCAAACATTTCAATTCAAAGTTAAGTGGTTCCAAGTATTGCTGTGTATAAATAATAAATCAATTAAGCATCAATCATTGATCCAAACACAGTTAAATGATCAAACAGTTCTTTTTTAAACAATTCAATTTAGCATATGTCATTCGTTTGCACTCAGTTCAAATGTGAAACAGTTCTATTTGACCCATAGATAGGACCCTTTTGGGTGGTATCACTCCAGGCCTGAGGGAACCTGATAGCGATGGTAATGAAGGAGTACTCCGTATTCCCCCAAAGTACAGAATTACTGGAGATTCACCATCGGATTGTTTGATGTCATAAACAGGACACTCTTACCCCTCTGCATATTAGTCCGGAAGTAAACGTCATAGAATATCAAGAATTCCTATCAAATACAGATAATTTGTACTGTAGAATATTAGTTAACTCCATCCAGTGGTGTCCAAAACTAAAATAATAAGTAGATGAATGGACACCACTTATGCAAATGTGTTGGGTAGGTCCATTCTTGTAAAGTGAATCAATCCACATGCTGCTCATGCTCTCTTCAATAAAAGAGGTGAGCTTTAGCTGGCTAGCTTTTTGAAGGAGGCAGCCATGTTACTTTTGGCTTGTAAAGGTGAGTGCTGTTTATCCTATTTACCAACCCCTCTGCTCGGGCAGGATGTGACACAAGGTCAATTTTTAAGCGAAGTCTGACAGGTTGTAATTCAGAGTTTTCCTTCTCCTAGACTAGTTGCCTCATCAAGGCTGAAGAACCTAGTCTGCCCTACTATTTACCCATAGCTGGAGGAAGAATAATTGGATTCATACCTTTCCCAAAGGTATTAGTGCTATGTGAAATGCAATTAGTCTCGTCCAGGATTTGAACTCGTGTCACCGTGTTCATTTCCTACTACGGTAACCATTCCACCACAGGCACCTCCGAGTACTGTTTATTATTATTCTATATTATTGTATAGTTTCAAGTATTCGTATCAAATACTAATAATCATACGGTCTCAAGTAATTATTTCCATTTAGAATGATAATTTATTTGCACATAGTTATATGGTTTTACTTATTCTTATCCTGTAATTTCAGGCAGATTTCATTAATCTATAAATTGGGTCCTAACAGATACAACCACTCCGAGTCAGAGTGGATTTAGGAGTAAAAGCAAAGGAGGGGTACGCAACTCTCCGCAGAGCTCTCTTTTTCGCCATAAAAGACATTGCTCAATCTCTATGTTTTCGTGAGATGTCACTTTTCAAGACGATTTGTTTTTATTTTCGTTATAAAAAATTTTAAAAGACATTTTTTTGACATGTGGCTTTAATTACTAAAAAAAATTGGAATTAGTGACAGAATTTTTTTTTTTAAATGGGTTAATGAAAAGCTGCATTTGGTTTCGTTATTTGAAAATTCCAAGAGAAATTATTTTTGTTCCTTGAATGCTTGACATAAACTTGATGTTTTAAATAAAATCCCATGAAGATTTTGGCAGTTGAAAATTGTAATTGAATCATTTATAGCTATATACTCATAAATGTCTTAGGTATCGACAGATAAAAGGATAAAGAGAGAGAGAGAGAGAGAGAGAGAGAGAGAGAGATAGAGAGAGAAAGAAAGAGGGGGAGTAAAGGAAAATAGATAGAAAGGAGAGTAAAAGAAGAGGGAAGCGTAAGAGAAGAGAAGGAAGGTACGAGTTAGGGAATAGAAGTGAAAGATAGAAAGAGTAATGGAAGGAAAGAGAAAGAAAGAGAGAGATAGAAAGAGAGAGAAGAGACGAGTAAGAGAAGAAAATAAGGGAAGAAAGAGAATAAAAGAAAAAACAGAGGAAGAGTAGGAAAGAAAGAAAGAAAGAGAGAGAGAGAGGAGTTAGAGAAGCTATAAATGTGTAAAGAGAAGAGAGAAGAGGATAGTGAGGGAAGAGAGAAGACAGAAAAATGAAAGTCGTCGAGAAGAGAGGAGTAAAAGAGATGAGATTAATGAGTGAAGAGAAGAGGGCGGAGAGGTAATGGGCGAAGAGAAGAGAAGAGAGAGAGAAAGAAAGATAGAGAGAGAGAGAGAGAGAGAGAGAGAGAAGTTACAAGACAGAAGACAAGATTGAGAAAAAAGAAGAGAGAAGAAAAGAGTAATACAGGAGAAGAGAGTGACAGATGAGTAAGAGAAGAGAGATGGGATGAATGAGTGAAAGGAAAGGTAGAGAGAGAAGACAACGGGTGTGAGAAGAAGGAAGGGAACTGAGAAGAGACGAGTAAGAGAAGATAGATGAAAATAACAAGTGAAGAGAAGAAAGAGAAAGAAAAAGTGCAAGTAAAAAGGGGAGAAAAGAAAGAGTTATATGGGGGAAGAGAAAGAGAGCGAGAGAGAGAGAGAGAGAAAGAGAGAGAGAGAGTAATATAAGAGGGAAGGGAATAACGAGCGAAGCAAAGAGAGCAAAGGGAAAAGAGAAAAGGTAGAAAGGAAGAGTGAGTGGATAGAATATATATATATATATATATATATATATATATATATATATATATATATATATATATATTGTCATCTACAGACAGTGTTTCTTCCTATCAGAACTTTCAGTGTGACTAGACAGGCTGGATTCCCGAAGCTGGGATCGAAACCTGGTTGACTGAAGCACCAATCTAAGACAGACACACACAGAGAGAGAGAGAGAGAGAGAGAGAGAGAGAGAGAGAGAGAGAGAGAGTAATATAAAAGAAAAGGGAACAACAAGCGAAGCGAAGAGAGAAAAGGGACGAGAGAGAAAAGAAGAGTGAGTCGATAGAATAGAGAGTAGGGGCAAAAACTAGTCAGGGGAAGAGAGAGAAGAGAAAATAAAAATATCGAAGGAAATAGTAAGAGGAGAGAATCCTGATAGAAGAGAGAGAGAGAAAGATATGGATTTTCAGATACCTCCTTAATTAATAAAAAATCTCATTGTTTGTTCAGGTAAGCTGGTAAGGAACCTAACAAGGTGGCGTCTCGTTGTCGCCATCTTTGCCAATAATTAACCCCACCAATTTTTCTTGAATAGATTGTTTTCAATTGGAAAAATGCTCACACGATTATTACAAAATCATTTGCTGATCTTCATTAAAAGATTTATGAAAGTCATTAATTAACATTTTGGTAAATTGGTTGGTTGGTTAGCTTTACGGCATGTCAACCCTTCTTGGATTATAAAATGCCGAAGCCCTTTTTAAGCAATTATATAAGTAAAGTAAAAAGTAAAATTGGCGACCGTAGTCGAGGGTGACCAGAAGGCTCCCTTTTCAATAGATACTACACCGAGGTGTAGGGATGGGCGCTACTCCATTCTCTGGATTGCTCTACTTTACCCTTGCCCAGTCGGCTGGGGCTGTAGAATACACTGACTGCACCTCTGCAGAGGAGTAAGACCCCCCTAACGAGTGTCCTGGATTTGACACTAAACAATCTGATGGTGAGGTTCCAGCAGCGCTGGAGCTTTGGGGAATGCGGAGTACCCCTTCATTGCCATTGCTCCCAGGTCCACTCTGGCCCGGAGTGGTAGCACCTGACAGGGCCCTATCTATGGGTTAAATAGAACTAACAGCATATTTATGCTTAAATGAATTGTTTGAGTAAACTGAATAGCTTGAAATAGAAATGTTTTTGACAATTAAACCGTACTTACATTTAAACTGCGTGCTTATGCTTAACTGAATTATTTCAAATAGAACTGTTTTTCGACATTAAAACTGTATTTACACTTAACTGAATTGTTACATATAACTGCTTGAATAGTTTGAAATAGAAATGTTTTTGACAATTAAACTGTGTACTTATGCTAAACTGAATTGTTTTAAATAGAACAGATTATTTTCATAAAAATGGATTTGGCGTTAAATAACCTACAAAGGTTGATATGCCATAACAACCAACAAACCAAACCAAACCAAACCAAACCATCCACTTTACCCTTGATCCGTACCTTATAATGCTGAGTGTTAAGCAAGGCGGACTCAAGTATCATTTTTTGAGTCTTTGGCATGACTCAACCTGGGATTGAACCCCGGTCTCCCAGACCATTGGCGAATACTCTTCAAGTGACTATTCTTAAAAGAAATACATTACACACAATTCTGTGGTTTTAAGTAACACTTCTCATTTAATAAACATTTGTTTGAACAGTTACATGGTTTCAGGAAAATATTCATAGAGAAAATGAAAGTGAAAATAGACAAATACCAGAATCTTGTCAGAAAGCCCAAAAAACTGTGGAACTGGAGATCATAGAAAGAATTGAGACTATCAGGCCTCAGCTAGAATACCTAGAAGAGCCCTAAAGATTAGTACTACTACTACGACTAATAATAATAATAATAAAAATGCTGTCTGGTTGTTCAATTCTAACATCAATAGAATATACAGGTAGGCTTGATAAAATTAGACATATTCACTGGAAAATATGATGGAATATTGAAATCTGAAAAATGGTCTAAACACCAACCGGCACCAATAACAGAATCCAAAAAAGCTACTATTGTCGGTGACTTAGCGATAGAAACTGCAAGAAGAATAAAGAGCAATAGAAAAGATATAGTGGTTAAGGTCTATAAAAGAAAATCATACCTTCTAATTAATGTCTGTGCCAACAGATAATAGAATGTCAAAGAATATAATAAAATAAGTTCATACAAAGACTTGGAAATAGAAAAAAAAAATGTAGCACCTTAAAACGACCGCCGTGCCGCTAATCGTGGGACCCCTTGGTAAGATCCAAGAAGCGAGAGATAAAGGCATTAACAAGATAGATGGCAGTTCCAGCCTATACCTATTGGGAGTGCTCATCTCCTTAGGAGAGTACTATTAATTCGACTGAAAAATATCACTAATAAGAAGGAGCAAAAAATCAAAAATAAAGAGAATGCTGATAATCACTATCTTTCCTTACGCTAGGTCTTTGGTAAAGACCCGTTAAAGGATTGTAAGAAACTGAAAGTAAAGCTGTGGAACATGAGAGTGACGATGAGAGCCATTGTCCTATTTACCAACCTATTCGCTCGGGCAGGATATGACACAAGGTCAATTTTTAAGTGGCGAGGGCCCCCATTGTAAGTGGCACGCTTGGGACGGTCGCGAATGACTTGGAAAGAGAACTAGAAGAGTTGGAAATCGGGGGACAAATCGAGACCATCCAAACAACAGCATTGTTGAAATCGGTCAGAATACTGTGGAAAGTTCTGGAGAGCTGAGGAGACTTGCTCTCTCACAGACTCCCATACAAAACCATCACCTAACGCTAGGGTGAAAAAATTGCCGAAAACAATTATAATAATCTACTGCAGAAATCTAATCAAAGGAATAAATATCCGACCTCTGCTCTTGGTAATATACTCTTGACCATTGTTTAAATGGACAAGGGAGGAACTCTGACATATGGACCGTAAAACAAGGGAATTGATGACAATCCAAAAGTCCTCGAAAACACTGAGGACTGCTCGGATATAGCAATTCTAGGACTTAGAGAATATAATTGTTTTTACTTAGAATATTCGGACTATTGACCTCATCTTTATTGTTATAATCACAACGTTTCGACCGATATGTCCTTCGGCCTTCTTCAGGCGTTTCATGTCGAACATGGGAATCTATACAGAATCTTGAACTGAACCCTTAGACTGTTCTAATTCTGTTTACCAAGAATATACAAAAAAGAGTAAAGATTGATTGCAGCAAGCAGTAAAAGCAATGCCAGCAGAAGTAGTTTAACGATAAATTGAAAAACAACAATCAATAAAACAAAAACAAAAAAAGTAATAAAACATCAATATGGGCATATCAAGAGATCGACTAAGGAGGTTGCACAAGCGGACACGGCTACGGAGAGGAAATCTGAAAAGAGAAAATAAATCTCTACGTGGCGCAGTGCCTAAGGCGTTTGGTTGGAAAGTGCTTCTGAGTAAAATCATCTGGAGGTTGCCGGTTCAATCCCAACAACAGGAATACTTACGATAACTTAAGACTTCTACGTGGTCATGGTAAAGAGCTGGTAAACAGCCTACCCCTGTGGTTCAAATAAAGGTTTAATTTCGAGATTCTGTGTTGACTTCCGAGTTCAACATGAAACACCTAAAGAAGGTCGGAGGACATATCGGCCGAAACGTTGCGAGTATAGCTATAAAGATGAGGTCAATAGTTTGAATATTCTAAGTAAAAACAATTATAAAGCTTTATCTCAGGAGTTTACACAAAACCCGTTCATTGGCCTAGTGGGTAGAGTGTTCACCAATAGTCCGGGAGACCGGGGTTCAATCCCAGGTCGCGTCATACCAAAGACTTTAAAAATAGAACTTGATATCTCCTTGCTTAACACACAGCAATATAAGGTACGTATCGAGGGTAAAGTGGAGCAATCCAGGGAAACGAGTTGCGCCCTCTCCTACACCTCGGTAAAGTAGCTTATGAAAAGGAATCGTTCTGGTCACCCACGACTACGGTCGCCAACTTTACTTTACTTAATAACTGTACAACATAATGCTTAAAACTTAATCAAAAATTGAAAATGCAAAGGTTTGGTTTGATTTGGTTTGGCTTTATGGCATATCTACTATTGTAGGTTATTTAAAGCCAAATCCATTCTTTATACATATAAACAGCTCTATTTTAAACAATTCAGTTTAGCATAAATAGTTTTTTGTTAACACACCGTACATGTAAAAACAGTTCTATTTCTAATAATTCAATTTAGCATAAATACACTTAAGTTCTATTCAACCCAGAGATAAGACCCTGTTAGGTGCTGCCTCTCCGAGCCAGAGTGGTCATGGAAGCGATTGTAATAAAGGGACACTCCGCATTCCCCAAATCTCCGACATTACTTGAGCCTCACTATGAGATTGTTTTGTGTCATATCTAGGACATTCGTTGGTGGACGTCTTACCCCTCTGCATAGATGCAGTCGGTGTATTCTGCAGCTCCAGCCAACTGGGCCAGAAAATTCATTGGAGAATAGCAACTGTAACTGATGCAGTGATAAAGGTGAAACTATTAATTACATAATAAGCGAAAGAAAAAGTATAAAAGGAATGCAAGAGTAGGTATGACTGGGTGGGCAAAATGATCCAATGGGAATCGTGCAAGACTAAAGTTTGGTTTGATTTGGTTTCTTTGTTTAATGACATATCAACCTTTGAGGGTTATTTAATGCCAAAGCCATTCTTTGAGAAGAACAGTAGTGGTACTATTTAACCCATAGCAAGGAAGATTAGGGGGGGGGTTCATACCTTTCCCAAGGGTATTTGCCCGAAAGTGTACGTAATAGTGCGACTGGAATACGAACTCGCTTACTACGATTCCGCAGTCCGTCGCTTTAACCATTACACCACGAGGACACCCCACCTAAAGTTTTGATATTCTAATAAATGGTATATGAACAAAGAAGAACCTGTCTTTGAAAAGGAAACGCATAAAATTCTCGGGAACTTTGAAGCCGAAACAGATCACCAAATCTCGACTAGAAGACCAGACATAGTGCTGATAAATAAGAAGAATATATCTAGTCATCTCGTGGATTTCGCTTTTCTAGCAGACCCCAGAGTGAAAATAAGAAAAAGTGAAAAGCTACGCAAATATATGGACCTTGCCAGAGAGCTGAAAAGGTTGCAGATATATTCGTCGTATTTAGAGACCTTTAAACAGTCTCCAAGATCTTTGAAAAGAGACCTGTAAACCTGGAGAACAAAGAAATAATCAAGACCAACCGGACCATCGCACTGTTCAAATCAGCAAGGATACTTAGAAAAGTGCTATAAAGACTTACTGTCACTTAGACATCAATGTTAAAGCTGTCGTGAAATATTCGTAATGAGTAAAATATTAATCAATTGTTTGCCACTAGTTCTAAAAACATCTGTTTGAATTATTGATGGGGTTGTAACATATATTACTAATCCAGGTCTGAATCAACCTGGGAGTAATGGAAACGAAGGAGTGACTCCACATGCCTCGGAGTCCTAGTACTGAATTGACACCACCGGATGCAGTTTATTGTCATACCCAGGAAGCCTTTTCTTTTGTGGTGGTGGGGGGTTATTATTTCTCGGTCGGCGTAGTGTAAACCCCGCTAAGAGTGCGGCCTTTAGGTAAGAACACGTGCTACTGTGTATCAACAAGCTTGACTTCCGATCAAATAAGATTTGAAGCATCGGTTTCCGCTAATTCACTGAAGTTAAGCAGCGATGAATCTGCGAAGTACTTAAATGGGTGACCATTTAGGAATAGCAATTTGAAACCCATATGCTCGTCTAAGCAAAGTTTACTATATAACAAATATTAACAAGTGTGTAGTCGTTATTGAAAGGCATTGTGTAAAGAAAAAGAAAATAGGGGAGAAAGAGAGATTGTAAAGATTAAAAGAAAAGATAGTAAAAAGAAATAAGCATGATGAAGATATATATATATATATATATATATATATATATATATATATAGAGAGAGAGAGAGAGAGAGAGATGTTTAAAAAAAGATAAAGAACTAAGAAATCCGTGAGAAAGAGTAAAAAAAAGGTGAAGAAAAAACCGAAAAGAAACAAAGATATTGAAGGAATAAAAAAGAAAAACAGAAAGAAGAGGATAAAAAGAAAGAAGATACAAACAAATGAAATAAAAAGGAAAAGAAAAAAGATAAAAAGAAAGTAAAAAGACAAACTGATAAAGAAAAAAAGAAACACAGACAACAGAAAGATGTAAACAAAAAAGAAGCAAACTGAAATGTAAGAAAGAGAGAAAGAAAAGGAAGAAAATAAAAAGAAAGAAGAAATATGTAAAAAATAAAGTTTAAATAATAAGAAAGACGAAAGCAAATTATGTGAAAGAGAGGAGAAATAAAAAAAAATATCAAGTGCGAGAGCGAGAAAGATAAGCGAGAGAAAGAGAGAGGGATAAGAGAGAGAGAAATGGACGATGATCTGTTTGGGTTGAAATGTCGGTGAAAGAGCAAGTCTTCGAAGTGGTCCTGATTGGTCAGTTAATGAGGCAAAGCTGGCAAGGACAGAGGAGATTTAGAGTGCCTTCCGCAAGGTGGCGCTCCACTGGGTCCGGATGTTAGATTCGTTTCCGGTTGGTCTAATACCTTGCTACGGTCACGTGATACGCGAGTTAATCTTGAAAACCTTTATCAGAAAGGTAGAGATAGGAGAGCGGTGAAAAGAAGGAAGGAAATACACAACGAGAAAAGTACAGAGAGAGAAGGAGAAGAAAAATGTGAAAGAAAGAGAGATAAAGATTAAGGGAAGGAGAAAAGGACAGGCAAAAGAAAAACAGAGAGAAAGTGAGAGGGAAAGAAAGGAGGTCATGAGGAAAGATAGATAGAGAGATAGATAGAGAGAGAGAGAGAGAGAGAGGGGGGGTTATAGAGGGAAAGTGAGGAAAAAGAGAAAGACAGGTGAAAGAAAACTAGAGAGAAGGGAAAAAGAAAGAGAGGAGGAACGAGAGAAAGAGATGCAAAAGAATAGTAGAGAGAAAGAGAGTTGGTAGGCAAGAAAAGAGAAATAAAAAGCTAAATAGAGAGAGAAGGAGAGAAGGGTAAGAGAAAGAAAAGAGGAGAAAATTGAGTGTGAGAAAGAAAGAAAAAAGACAAGTGGGTTGAGAAGAGAGATCAAAAGAGCAAAAGTAGAGAGAGAGAGAGAGAGAGGGAAGGAGAGAAGTAAAATAAAGAGAGAATAATCGAGAGAAGGAAAGAGAGATGACACATAGAGAAAGAGAGAAAAAAGAAGGAAAGGAGGTCAAAGAAAAAGGAGAGAGAGAGAGAGAGAGAGAGAGAGAGAGAGAGAAAGGGGGAAGAAGAAGAATGAAGTAAAGAAAGAGAACAAATGAGAGAAAGAGAGAAGTATAGATGGGCAGGAGAGAGAAAGAAAAACATAGAGAAAGAGAAAGAAAGGAGGTAAAAGGAAAAGAACAGGAAAAAAGAGTGCGAGAGAGGGAGAGAGAGAGAGTGAGAGAGAGAGGAGAGGGAAGGAAAGGAATGAAGTAATGTGAGAGAACAACTAAGAGAAAGAGAGAAGTACAGATGGGCAGGAGAAAAAAACATAGAGAAAGAAGGAAAGGAAGTCATAGGAAAAGAAAAGGAGAGAGAGAAAGAAAGAGAGTGGTGGGGTGAGATCCTTTCCAGAAAGAAATAGAGGCCGTAGAAATCTATATAGCAAAATCTCGTTTTTTATTTTACTAAACATCGAATGGTATCATCACAGTCAATGAACTCAACGAGCGAAGTTCAAATTCTGAATGAAGCGGTTTTCGTTTCAATTCAGCTTAATTCTCTTTCGAAGAGATCTGTCTCTTCTCTCCTCACTAAGTCATAGGTAAATATAAGGTTCATTCAATAAATAAGGTAAATTTTGCCCTAGAAGATAGCGATGGGAAACACTGTTTACAGTTGCTTTTTTTTCACGGAAATTGATTGGTCCTTTCATGTCCCAGAAGACTATCAGCATGACCTTATTTACTAACCACAGCGCCAGGATTGATCCGTCGGCTGGGGCAGTAGAATACACCGACTGCATCTCTACGGAGGGGTAAGACCCTCCACAACGAGTGTCCTGTTTATGACATTAAACAATCTTATGGTGAGGTTCCAGTGAAGCTTGAGCTTTGAGGAATGCGTAGTACCTCTTCATTGCCATTGCTCCCTGGTCTACTCAGACTTGGAGTGGTAGTACCTGATAGAGTCATATTTATGGGTCAAATAGAACTAAACTACATACTTATGCTAAACGGAATTGCTTGAAATAGAAATGTTTTGGCATATAAACTGCTTACTTATGCTAAACTGAATTGCTTCAAAGAGAACTGTTTTTGACATAGAAAATGTATTTACACTCAACTGAATTGTTAGAAATAGAAAGGTTTTGACATTTAACTGAGTATGAACAAAAACTATACTTTTACTCAAGTGAATTGTTTGAATTAGAACTGTTTGTCTAAACTCAATAGCTTGAAATAGAAATGTTTCTGACAATTAAACTGTGTACTCATGCTAAACGGAATCGTTTGAAATAGAATTGTTTATTTGTATAAAACTGGATTTGACATTAAATAACCTACAAAGGTTGATATACCCCCCTAAAAAAAACAAACAAACAGCTGCTCCCGGAACCTTTTCTTTACCAGAGAGTTAGTATGTTTCTACTCAATTGGCTGTCTTTATGGCTCAGGCACATAGTGGCAAACCCATATTCAGTAAACATTTTTTGACATTTATATGCTTCACCGTGCACATCAAACATTCTTCTGTAAATATTACATTGTTTGTCATTGTCAGCCAACAAAATTTTGATGGCAAACCGCTGTTCAAGTCAGGAGCAATCTGTTTAATTTGTCAATATTTTGAATATGCTTACAACAAATACTTTTGCTGGATTAATATAAATAAAATTAATTTTCTTTTTCTCAAAATAAAATTCCCTTGTTTATTGAATGGCCCTTGTAGTGGGTTTGGTTTCGTCAGGTTTCTTCTGTTTTAATGGTATATCAACCATTTTTGGTTATTTAATGCCAAATCCTGTTTTTACATATGTATTAAATATATAACTTGTAAAGAAGATACACATAGTTAAATGATCAAACAGTTTAATTTCCTACAATTCAATTCAGCATAAGTCAACAAAGTTAAATACTTCCAAGTATTGCTATGTATAACTACCAATTCAATTAAACATCAGTCATTCATTTACATATAGTTAAATGATAAAACAATTCTATTTCTAATAATTTCAATTAAGCATTAATCATTTGTTTGCACTGAGTTTAAATGTCAAGCAGTTCTATTTGACCAATAGATCAGGTACCACCACTTCGGGTCAGTGTAGACCTTTGAGCGATGGTAATAAAGGGGTAGTCCGCGTTCCCCAGAGCTGCAGCATTACTGGAGCTTCAGCATCAGATTGTTTAGTGTCACTAACAGGACACTCGTAGTGGCTGGGGGTCTTACCTTTCTGCAGTCGTTAAAACTGATCTCTCTGGGCTTAGTAAGGCAACAAGTCGAAAAGATGGAAAACTGAATTTGAAACCAAGAGCTAGAGTTCCAAACGTTTCCCGCAAACTCTTGTCATTTCTAGTGACGGCACCGATGTTACGAGGATCATTAAATAAGATTCCAGACTTTTTTCGTATGAGCACTTTTATTGATAGTACACACATGAAACTCTAGCCCACTTTCAAGTAATCCCCTCCGGCTGCAATTCACTTGTTCTACCGTTCCAACAACTTCTGGAAGGCCCCATTGAAGTCCTCTTGTGTGAGCGTGTCAATGAGCTACGTCACAGCCTCTTTCACTCCTCAGTTGTCGCATAACGACAGCCTTTGAGCTTAGGGAATAACCAAAAGTCACAGGGAGCAAGGTCTAGACTATAGGGAGGGCGAGGAACTGTGTTGATGCCCATCTTGGTCAAATAGTCTGTGACAAGGATGGAGTTGTGGACTGGTGCATTGTCTTGGTGAAAATGCCACTGACCCGATTTGAAGAGTGCTGGCCTCTTCCGACCGAATCTCTTCCTGAACTCCCCAAAAACCTCAACATAGTATTCCTTGTTGACTGTCTGTCCAGTGGGAACCCAATGCATGTAGATTATGCCAGTGCTGTCAAAAAAAAAAAAAACAAAAAAAAACGGGATCATCAAAAGTTTGTGGGTGGATTTGTTCTGTCTGGCCTTCTTGGGTCTGGGAGAGCCAGCATGCTTCCACTGGGAACTCGGTCTCTTGGTCTCTGGGTCATAGCACTAGATCCAGCTTTCATCGCATGACATTTTTTCCTAATTTAAAACAGAATTTTATTGCATATCGTTCTACTAAAGTCCAGTTTGCATTTTTGAAATTCACCAGCTGTGACAATCAGGCTTTAGTAGGGTGTATTCCATTTCCTGCTGTAGTTGTTCATTTGAACCTGAAATCATCAAAATTGGTCAGTCATCACATAAGATGTTTAACAATAACATACTGAGTCTACGATAATTTTAAATGCCTGTACAAAAAAAAGTCTGGAAACTTATTGACTGCACCACGTAAGTATCTTGGTAGACAGGAATCCTTGTAGATCGTGGTTAACGTACTAGACAGTGACATCGTAGTAAGTGAGTTCGATCTTCAGTCACGCTTTTACGTTCACTTTTGAATCAATACCCTTGGGAAAGGTATGGACTCTTTTATCTTCTCAGCAACGAGTTAAACGGTACCACAACTGTTCTACAAGAATAGCTTTGGCATTAAATAACCCACAGATGTTGAAATGCTATTAAACAAAGAAACCAAACTAAACCAACCAAGTTCTCTTGACTGTTTTGCAGTAACGTAGTTGAAAAGACCGACTGCATGAATAATTGCCGATATTCCATAGCAACCAGTTCTAGCTTGTGTCGGGATCTGATCACCGATCCAGGGGGTCTCCCAATCGAATAAAGCATATATCGATAAAATTTGGAGGTGACTGTTTTTAAGTATTGCTGAATAAGTCAATCTCACTGGACCTTCTTAGTGAGTTAGATTTTCATAGGGTGAATGGTCCACTATGTATGTATACGTCACGAGTAAATGTGCGTATCTTAGAGAGAGAGAGAGAGAGAGAGAGAGAGAGAGAGAGAGAGAGAGAGAGAGAGAGAGAGAGAGAAATGATCCTACAAACAAGTAATTCGGGAACAAAATGAGTAGACCTTAACGAAAGAAAAGGTTTGACGATACAATGTTTACTTCGAAGCAGTCGTAAGTTTAATGACTATCAACCATAATAGTATTATCTTATTGTGGACAAGTCCCAGACTCCCCCTCTTTATGGCCGTTTGTCTACCACAGCATTGTATCAACTTTTGAACTTTATCCTTTGGAAACCCCAAAGAATAGAGAAGTCTAAGACAGGAAACGGTAAAACCAGAATGAAAAAAAAAAAAAAAGATATCACAAATAGAGAATATCTTCGCAATGAAAAACACACCCAACCAAAGAATTCGGTGAATGGCAGAAGGAGTACATTTGATCATAAAAGACGGCGGAAATCAGTGGAACCCAAAATAGAATCTTTGATTGGACGATCGAAGTATGATGTACAGTGTTTCGTTGCCGTGAATAAAGACTTTTTTTTATATCTGTAAATCTTGTTTAAAATTGCGAGAAGGCAGTTAATTGATTGACTGAGTGACTTTAACGGCATGTCATTCTGTCTAGGGTTATTTTTAGGTTAGGGAATTGTGTTCATTGTACATATATATTTATATTTTTGTGTCGTTGTGTTACATAGCCAGATATGAATATGTGATACGTTCATAGAATGTTCATAACTTATATATATATATATATATAACATAGGAATCCCGAAACACAAAAACACTTATGACTTCTTAGTTCAGGTACGAAATTTTTGATCACCTTTGAGTTAAAAGGTATTTCGACATAAGGAGAGAGATACCATCTTTCTATACTGACTTTTCCATCCGCCCCAAACCACATGCGACATTGAATCGTTAAATGTAATTGTAATACCTGTACTTCCAATTTAAAGTTTTAATCCCTACGTATGCATTTTCATTAGTATTACCTTATTTAGTTGAGATATTAGCTGGTTATATAATATTATTCAAGTTACACTTTTTCTATCAGATGCACTCATTTTTTATTTGAAAATTACAAGATTTTTTAAAGGTGTCATTCTTCTTCCTGTATAGTTTGTTTATTAATTTTTTGTTATGGTTGTAAATCATTTTACAAATATCATTAGTAAAAGAATAGCTAATTTATATATCATTCCTATTAATTCTTTTCCTTGATGAGTTGTCCTTTTTAAAATGTTTGTCAATTAAACCGAAAAAAATATTCCCCTATATTAGTATTAGAGTTTGCAAAAAGAGGTGGGGTTAAACCAGATAATTTTTCTACAGCTATTTTTATTGCTATTTCTATTCATTATATTGTTCATATATATATATATATATATATATATATATATATATATATATATATATATATATATATTGTCATCCACAGACAGACTGTTTCGTTCTATCAGAACTCTTTAGTGTGGCTAGACACGTAGGACGCTCGAAGCCGGGATCGAAACCATCCAACTTTACGTTAGACTAAGTCTCAGACCGCTCGATCAACAAGCGTACCGCGTTTGGCTTAAGGAATTTTTTTGTTTACATATTTTTGTTAATCGTTTCGAATTAAAAGATTAACAAAAAAAATATGTAGACAAAAAATATCTGTTACGTTCAATCATATATGTATCAATGAAGAAATGCAGCCAAAATACGCGCGCACACACACACACACACACACACACACGCACACACACACACACACACACACATATATATATATACATATGATTTGTGAGCGAATACTTTTTTAGTAACATTTTTAAACGAGCCAGTTAAATTGTTTCAATTATTGCTATTTTACACAAATACTTCTCTTTAATATTTATCATTTGTTTGCACACAGTTAAATTGTTTCAAGTACAAAAATGATTAGATGGAACCCTAACAGGTGCTACCACCCCTAGTAAGAGTGGACCTGAGAGTAATGATAATGAAGGGGTACTCCACTCTCAGAGCATGAGCCTCACTATCAGATTCAGTTTAGTTGGTTCTTTGGTTGAGTTTTATTGCATATCAACTATTGTGGGTTATTTAAAGCCAAATCCTGTTTATATGTACGATTGTTAAGCGAATAGTTTGTTGGAAACATTTTTAAACGTGCCAGAGCTTATTTGTTTGCACACAGTTAGATTCAAGAATAATAAATAATTGAATAGTTCTATTTGACCCATAGAGGGGAGCCTAAAAGGTACTACCACTTCGGATTAGAGTGGACCTGGGAGTCATTTCAATAAAGGGGTATTCCACATTCCTTAAAGCTCCAAGACTGCTGCCTCATCATCAGACGCAGTTTAGTGTTGTATCAAGGACACTAGTGGGCGGGGAGGTATTATCTCTCTCCAGATATGCAGCCAATGTATTCTCCAACCCCAGCCGACTAGGCCGCATAAAATAAAGAAAAAGAAATGAAAGATTTGCGGAAAAGAAAGAGACAAAAAAAGAAAGAAAGAAAAGATAGAAGAAAAAAGAAAATTGTAAAATAAAGGAAAGAGAAGGAAAAGAAAGAAAAAAAGAACGAAAAAGAAAAGAAGAAAAAGAAAAGAAGGAAAGAAAAAGAATGGAAAACAAGAAAAAAGAAAAATAAAGAAAGAAGTACGAAAGAAGATGAAATGAAAATGGATCAAGAAAAGAAAAAAAAAAAAAGAAAAGAAGAAAGGAAAAGAAAAAGAAAATCAAAGAAAGAAAAAGAAACTAAAAGTGGAGAGGAAAGAATCAATAAACATAAAGAAAAAAGATAACAAGAAAAGAAAAAGAATTGTAATTAAAGAAAGAAAGAAGGAAAGAAGCAGCAAAATAAAAGAAAAACGAACAAAGGGAAGAAAAATAAAGAAAAGAGAGAGAGAGAGAGAGAGAGAGAGAGAGAGAGAGAGAATAACGGAAAATAAAGAAAGAACAAAAAGGAAAAGAAGGCAATAAAAAGAATAGAAGTCAAACAAAGAAAGAAAGAAAGAAAAAGAAGAAGAAGAAAGAAAACGAAAAGAAAAGAAAAAAAATTGAAGAAAATAAAATAAAGGAAGTCAAAAGCTTAAAACTGACATTTCAACGCAAAGAAAGGGAGAAAAAAATCAAAGGAAGTTATAAAAGAGAAAGAAGGGAAAAAAGACCAGTAGCAGAAAGAAGAAGAAGAAGAAGAAGAAGAAGAAGAAGAAGAAGAAGAAGAAGAAGAAGAAGGCTTAAATTGTAGAAGCGAAACAAGGAATTTGCCGATAAACGAACGAACGGAGGCGAGCTGAACATTTTCAGTTCTAATTGTTCTATCAAGCAGAAGGATCAGCAGAAAACAGTCACGACAGATTCAATAATGACACCAGCCAATCAGAACGCAGATCTTACTTCGCCATTAACGTCTCTGCATCAACGCGTTCTTCTGTTTGTCATGCCTTGATCACGTGATTAACAACAAATCCAATAAGCAACCTTTTTCTTCCTCAATTCGAAACCTTGCTTCGTAATTCAGCTTTCCAAGACCCTACCCCCACCGCTCTTAGTTTCGCTCTGTCTCTCTACTCCCTTTGCCTCGCAGAACCCGACAGCACTGCGTATTTTATTAAAATACAACTGTACTGAGCTATGGCGAAAGGCTAAAACATATTGATAACTTTACTTGATTAGATGAGGCTGCCAAATCCTTAGTAGCAATCTTACAAGTCATCTTATCTTGCTTCCTTCAAATTCTGTGATAAAGTCAGCCATAGTAATCCTTTTTGTAAGAATCTCCCCGAAAAATCCCCCAAAGAAGAAAAAGAAAAAAGAAAAAAAAAAGAAAGAAAGAAAATAAAGACCAAACAAATAAAACTACTGCACATTTTCTTATGATGTACGAATGTTGATTGATAAGAAAGATCTCCTTAGTGTTGACTAGACGACTCGTTTACCAGTTGGGTTCCCATTATTATAGCGGTCCATGAGGATATTGATGCATCTAAAAAGGAATGAAGGATTCTGATAATTCCATAGTAACCTCCTTTATATTGAGAAATTAGAAAAGTTAAAACGATTAGTGCGAGTGAAGACCTTACAAAGTTACCATTTAGTTGTAAATTGAACAAGAAATTGCATTATTCTCTAAGAGTATTTTAAGTGCAATGTACTAAGAAAAATCTCGCTCTGGGTTACGCATATATATATTATTCTCTACACATTAGGGACTGCTATATTCATCTTGGTTGCTATACTTAACATGTTTCAGTCACTATCTTCTCCGGCCATCTTCGGGTGCCTTTTGTTGAGACGTCAGGTCAAATATCCTAGCCGACGAACACCTGAAGGTTGTGAGTTCAATTTCTGGTTCAGGTTTCAATAGAAAAGAAAACGGCAAAAACTGGCTAATGAAAGATACCTCCAGGGCATGGGCGGCAGAATGAGATCAGAGTATCCATGTGATTTAAAGGAAAGAATTCCCTGAAGGTTACCGAGCACGAAAAATTACCCTTGAAGAAGACCAAAGAGTACAGCGGGCAAAAACCTTGTAAGTATAGAGCCCACTCGGCTGGGGCTGCAGAATACACCGACTGCATCTCTACTAAAGTGTAAGACACCTAGCACAACGAGTGTCCTGGATATGGCAGTAAACCATCTCATGGCAAGGCTCCAGCCTTGTATATTTGGGGAATTTAGATTACTTCTTCATTGCTATTGCTCCCTGGTCTACTCTGGTTTACTCTCAGTTTTTTGGTTATGCGAGCATTAGACCAAAGATGAGAAACCGACACCCACCTAACACCTTTGACTGTGTGTACGCTTGCGCAGATATGTTAGCTGTATCACCTATATTATGCACTATTTCTTTATAGATATAACAATATATATATATATATATATATATATATATATATATATATATATATAAATAAATATTCTATGGGGGTACAATATTTAATTATACTTACAAAAAGACCAAATTTATTCATGCTTAAAAAAAACTGAACAAATGAAACCGGTTAGTTGTTCATTCTTATTTTCTCACCATGAAAATATATATATATATATATATATATATATATATATATATATATAAAGGTAGTCAACCTTGCTTTATACACTGCGGTTGAAGTAAATACTATGGATAAACTGGTTTTTAATTTTCTCTCAGCTTTAATAACAATAAAACGTCTAATAGGGACAATTCATATAAATTCACTGTTGCCAAACATTTTCATCTTCAAAACCATAATACAGGGCGCCTCCGGTGGTGTAATTGTTCACAAGTTAGACTTGCAAACCTACACGAAAGAGTTCTTGTCTCAATGGGTGCGCTATTCAAGCGACCTTGTACCATAGCACAGCAAAAAATGCTTAGTAAATTACAACAAAATCATCGTACATTTAATGTTAAGGGGAGTCCCTGTGGTGTAATGGCTAATGTGCTCGATTCAGACATCATAGTAAGCGAGTTCGATCTCCACTCACACTATTATATTTACTTTCGAATTTATACCCTTGGGAAAAATTTGAACCTCATCATCTCTCACCCCCAGCAATGGGTTAGATAGCACCATTGCTGTTCTACAAGAATTACATTAAATAAACAATGGTTGTTGTGCTATTAAAAACTAAGACAGAGAGAAAACAAAGAAAGATTATGTTAAATGTATCTTTCTTAGTTCTTCATTTAGTTCAGATCATCATCATCATCATGATGTTGTGCTGCTAGCACGGATATCCCTGACCCTATCGTTCATCGCCTCTGATAGGTCTTCAGGGCTACATCCCGTATCCTCACATAGCTGCTGAATGTATGTTCATGCTGGTCGTCCTGCTTTTGCTCGGCCATATGTAGGGGTCCATTAGGGTACATCACTTATGAGCTCGTCCCTACTTCTCCAGCAGTGTCCTGCATGTCTGGTTCGTCTAACTTAGATAGTTTTCGTGATGGGAGGTAGGTGGCCGTATAGTTGGTGCTTTGTGGGGTGTTACCGCCAGGACTTGTTCAATATTGCTCGCAGCATTCTTGTGTAATTGCCGTCTAGCTTCTTCTCCAGCCGTTTAGTTAGCGTCGAAGTGTTGTATTTTGACCTTCGACCCGGCCAAAAATGCCATTCCAAAGTGATGCACTGGAAGGAAGTGACATATTCCTATGGCCAGTAATCGAAAGAAATCGCGTAGGCGGATTTGGCTGATGAAATGGGACAAGGTAAAAGCCCATGATACACTCATAGACTGATACACCGGAAGAGAGTGACCTCTGAACTGCATGACAGTTATTTCCGCTTGATGACCATCAAACATGCCATTCCAAAGATTGAGTGGGCGATTGAATTATTATATAACTCGGTGAAGACAGGAAGTAGAAGGAGTTTGAGACGAGATGTGGTAGGGAAAGCCACACCAGGCCGAAGGGGCCCTCGGGGCCCCCGATTAAGTTGGAGATAACACGAGTTAGAGACGAGATGTGGTAGGGAAAGCCACACCCGACCGAAAGGGCCCTCGGGACCCCCGATGGTGTTTGGAGACCCGTTGGTGACAAGATGCGGTAGAGAAAGTCCGCACCCAGCAGAGTGGGCCTCTGGACCTCCGGTTGAGCAGCCCTGGAGAACGAGAAAGACACAACACTGATGGCCATAAGAGTGGGGGTCAATATATTGCAGTTCTGTTCGGTCTCCAACTCCCTCTCACGGTAAAACCCTGAGTAACCCTTTTCGAACCCTTATAATAAAATGAGAGGTACATATTTTTCTAAAGAAGTCTTTGCTCGTCCTCTATCATTACGTCAGTATGTAATCAGCATATATATGTATATATGTATATGTATTATGTGTTTGTATAGTTAATCATGGTCATAGTTATTATATGGCTATACAAAAGAAGTAGTGCATTCATAATCATGGAAATTTTGAAAGTAAATGCATTCTTAAACTAAATACACGCACTTCTAAATTAAATAAAGATTTAAATATTTCAATCTTTTTATAAAAATACCGACTTAATAAGCAAGGCTTTTTTCGTCAGTATCTTTTTTTTTCTCAAGATTCGCTAAGTTAGGTATAGACAGGATTTCTTTCTTTCTTTCTTTCTTTCTTTCTTTCTTTAAGCCTGGATCCAAATGTAAGTGTTCACGTCACGTATGTTGTATGTTATGCATTAACTCTACTTCCGTTGATGCTTCAATTCAAGATCAAAATCCAATTACAAACAGTTTACGTCAATGAAGGACTCAAGACTGCCCGAAGATTACGTAAATATTTTTGCATATATATATATATATATATATATGCATAAATATATATATATATATATATATTATTTAATTTTTATACCTATTCAATAATTCTGACGGTATAAAAAAAAACAAAAATAAAAAAAACAAAAACAGATGATACAATTAGCAAAAAAAAAAAAAAAAAAAAAAAAAAGAAATTTCACAAACTGATATCTGGGAGACAAAATTTCACCAACTGATATCTGGGAGACAAAATTTCACAAACTGATATCTGGAAGACAAAATTTCACCAACTGATATCTGGGAGACAAAATTTCACAAACTGATATCTGGGAGACAAAATTTCACAAACTGATATCTGAGAGACAAAATTTCACCAACTGATATCTGGGAGACAAAATTTCACAAACTGATATCTGAGAGACAAAATTTCACCAACTGATATCTGGGAGACAAAATTTCACCAACTGATATCTGGAAGACAAAATTTCACAAACTGATATCTGGAAGACAAAATTTCACCAACTGATATCTGGGAGACAAAATTTCACCAACTGATATCTGGGAGACAAAATTCCATGAAAAAGTAAAGACTAAAAATAATCGTGCTGTTTTAAAATAATCAACCAATAGCTTATGCCTAGCCAAAAGAGAAAACACGGACCGAATTCCCTAATAAGAAAGAGGGCTCAATATACAAAGTAGAGCGAAATGCGAATACCTACAGAGTCAGATGTAATCTACCTAGGTTTCACCTAACCAGATCATCAGGACGATTCAGACCAAAGGATTGGATCAAATTACATTTTATTGATTAAAATCAATTAAAAATGGGTAGATTTCTGACTCTGTTAGTATTCGTCTCTCTCTCTCTCTCTATATATATATATTCGCATATATATATGTATATATGTGTGTGAGAGTGTGTGTGTGTATATGTTTGTGTGAATTGTGTTTAAAAATGAAAAAGGCACTGGTGTTATAAACAATTTATTTCAATTCTAAATAACAAACTAAATGGATTTCCCTTCAAAGTAATCCCTCTCGAGTCTAATGTACTTTGCCATCCTTCACTGCAATGCTGCTATGCTATGCAGCCCAGTCGGCTGCATCTCTGTTGAGTGTGGGCGTGAGTGTGGGTGGTGGTGGTAAAACCTCATCACCAACGAATGTTCTGGATATGTCAATAAACAATCTGGTGGTGAGGCTCCAGTTCAAGAGCTTTTGGGAATATTGAATACCTCTTCACAACTATTACTCCCAAGTCCACTCTGATTTTGAATGGTAGCACCGGTTAGGTTTTTTGGGTCAAATAGAACTTTTTACCCATTTAACTGAGTGCAAATAAATTACAGATGCTGAACTAAATTGTTAATGTTACATAGCAATATTTGAAACAAATTTAACTGTGTGCAAATAAAGTTATTAGCATTTGGTCCAATACTTGAAAACATTCATATGTGCAAACAAATGAGCTCTGACTAGATTAAAAATTTTATCTACAAACTATACATTTACAAATCATATGTATGAAGAAATAGTAGATTTTGCTAAATCTGACAAGATGGTAAAAATAAGGGGAAAAGTGGTAATTTACTAAGCTTTTTGCTTAGATATGGCACAAGGCCATATGAAAGGGGAACCCAATAAGGGGAAAAGTGGATAAATCAAACACTTACATCGGGTTGAGGAGTAATATTTCGTTCTTTATTTAAGGAGGAACTTCTTCAGACGAAACATTTTTTGAGTTTTTTTTACATTTTAGCAATTGAAGAAATGGTCTAAAGAGCGGGAAAGGATCGAGACAAGAGACAGACAAGGAAAAACAGTGGGGGAATAGATTTGTGTGATGGTAATAGGGGTTATTGGTTTTGACTGTGACTATCTGGGTAGATGGTCAAGGTAAGGTACCATCAAGCGAATCAGGTTTCATCAGAGATTTGACCAGACAGAAGTGGTTTAATTTTCAGTGAGAAAGTAGGAAATATGAGGGGAGGAGAGGTTTTGAGAAAAATAGAAAATACAATGGAAAATGAAGAGGAGGGATGGAGACGGCAAGGGTTCAGGTGTATCCCGTTTCATCAAAGACATTGACTATAATAAAGTTTCTAAATGGAAAGGAAAAGAAAAAAGAACTAAAAAAGAAAAAAGAAAAAATTCGTCCATAATATGGAAGTATTGTGTTAGAAAAATGTGTTAGTTTTTGCAAAGAATTTCTGCTAGAATTCTTATTTCTATCCATTCTCTATTTTGATATTGTTTACATGTAGCATAATGTTTGCCAAGTAGTCTGAAATCTGATTGAACCCGGGACGTTGCTTGATAAGTTTTGTTTTGGAAATGACTACAGAGTCTAACAATCTTCGGGATTTTTTGCAGTCTATGGGTTTGATTAGAATGACCTGGGAAAATTGAAAGTGTTTTTGCGATCTAACATGTGGGATATATACATATATGTATAGAGAGAGAGAAAGAAAGAGAGAGAAAGAGAGAGAGAGAGAGAGAGAGAGAGAGAGAGAGAGAGAGAGAGAGAGAGAGGGATTTGGCATAAAACCTACAAGGGTTGATATGCCATAGAATCAAAGCAACCAATCTTTATGTACTGCTGGAAAGATTCTTCTGGGAAGCCATTCAGCTCAATCGTTACTGTTCCCTTGATTGCGTCTACGTTTTTAAAACGGTTCCGCTTAATGAGCTGGAGTAAAAGAAAAAAATTAACGGAGCAAGATCAGGTGAATTGGGAGATTGTTCCATTACAGTTACGTTTCTCTCAATCAGGAACTACCGGAGGCTCAGCACAACCAGTCCCGTTACTTTTCTGACATGCTCTGATCAGTGATTATCTTCCAAACATGTCCAGCTGATTTTCAGTCATTTGATCCGTCAACAGAAAATCACGACACATCACTCGCCTTACCCGCTCGAAGTTAACCTTAGTCCTACTTGTTGAAGGCCTCCTGCTCCTAGATTCCTGTTTTCCTCCTCGTGTCCATCTCTGGTCTTCTAGTGCAACTCAAAAACCCATTGGTGTAACATAGTGTTGCGTTCTGGTTAGTGAACGCTTGTAATATTAAATAAAGGACAAACCACGATATGAGAGAAAATAGAGATATATTCTCAGGAAAAAGTATATAAAATAGAGAGACTGTTAGTAGACAAGAACATAGGATTAGTGAATACAGAATAAAGATATAGTCCAACGATAGTATTGGCTTTCGTTATTACGGTAGCAAGTAATGTGATCTAGTGCGATCTCCAGTCTCCAACGCTCTAATACTATTCCTATCAGAAGCTGCCCTTCGCCTTCTAATCTTCCTGGTATTAGTAGCTACTGCTATATATGGTAGATGGACTAGTTCATTGTGTGGAAAAAGGTGGGTGATACCCAACACATAGTCTTATCTCCATACAATTTCTGAAGCATTTCCAGTACTAGTGACAGAGTTTTCCCTAACCGGATAGAAAATTTCAGTTTTATTCGTTCCTCATTATCGAATGACTTAAAGAAGAAGAGGTGTAAATAAAAACACATTAAAAAGTGCAATGGCTGCAGTTTACAGTTACATACTTCCAAGGTATCGTATTAGATAGCTAAATCTACTTATTCCTTCTTTCGCCCATAGCTCACATAGCACAACGAGTCTCTTTACTTTCCAAAAAGACCTCTTATAATATTTTCTTATATGTCAACTGACTCATACTTTCATCATCATCATCATCATCATCATCATGTCGTGCTGGTATCACGGATATCCCTGACCCTCTCTCGCCACTTTTCCCTATCGTTCATCGCTTCAGGCAGGTCTTCTGGACAACATCCCGTATCCTCACATAGTTGCCCTAATGTATGTTCGTGCTGGTCGTCCTGATTTTGCACGGCCATGTGTTGGGGTCCATAAGAGTACATCACTTATGAGTTCGTCCCTGCTTCTCCAGCAGTGTCCTGCATGTCTGGTTCGTCTAACTTGAATAGTTTTCGTGATAGGAGGCAGGTGGCCGTACAGTTGGTGTCTTGTGGGGTGTTGCCACCAGTACTTGTTCAAGATTGCTCGCAGCATTCTTGTGTAATTGCCGTCTAGCTTCTTCTCCAGCCGTTTTGTTAGAGTCCATGTAGTGCATCCATATAGCAGTATCGATGTGACTGCTGCCTGGAAGAAACTGCGTTAAATAAATAAAAAAAGATATTTTTACCCAAATAAATAAAATAAATAAAAATATTTTTATGTCCCCCACCGAGATTAATGTTTTTTTAAAAAAAATAAAAACTTTTTTATATCTTACATGGTGGATAAGTGAACTTTTTATTGTGATATAAGTAACATAAATATACAGAAACCTAATGACGCTTTGTTAGGGAGGCGTTTTAGGGGGCGCTTAGAATACGCTGATAGTACCCTCTACCGAGGGTAAGACATTCCCCCCAAAAAATGAGGTGTCTAGAGTACGACGCTATACATCATCTGATTTTCATTTCTTTCTTTAATGGCATAACTTATGTGGGTTATTTAATGTCCAAGCCATCCTAGTAGAAGAGCAGCAAGGATCTTATTCAACCCATAGCCGAGGGGGTAGTGGAGAGATAAGATGGTTTATACCTCACCGAAGTTTTATGCACGAAAGTGAACGTAATAGCACGACTGGAGTTCGAACACGCTGTCCAACGTTTTTGCCATTACACCTCAAACTTCATTAGCCAAGTAGCCTGGCGGTGGGAGGGGCTTTAGAAAACACCGACTGAATCTCTGCAGAGGGTAAGTCTCCCCCACCAAGTATCCTGGTTATTACACGAGACAATCTAATGATGAGACTTCAGTAATGATGAAACTTTGGAGAATGCGGATTACTCCTTCATTGCCATCACTCCCAGGTCCACTATGGCTTGGAGATGGTCGTACTTGATAGGGTCGTATCTATGGGTTAAATAGAAATGTTTGACATATAAACTGTACAAATAAATGACATGTTAAATTGGATTATTAGAAACAGAAGTGTTTGATCATTTAACTGTGTAAACAAATAACCGAAGTTTAATTGAATTATTTGTAATACATAATAATGCTTGGAAACGTTTAACTTTGTTGACGTATACTAAATTGAATTGTTAGAACTAGAACTGCTTTATCATTTAACTGTGTGTATCTACAAATTGTGTTAACAAATCATATATTTAATCTTAATGTGAAAACTAGATTTGACATTAGGTAAACCCACAATCATATTTACCAACCCCTCCGCTCGGGCAGGATATGACACAAGGTCAATTTTTAAGCGGAGTTTAACAGGTTTGAATTCAGAGTTTTCCTTCTTCTAGACTAGTTGCCTCACCAAGGTTGAAGAACCTAGTCTGCCCTACTATTTACCCATAGCTGGAGGGAGAATAATAGGATTCATACCTTTCTCAAGGGTATTCGTGCTATATGAAATGCAATCAGTCAGGTCCAGGATTTGAACTCGTGTTGCCGTGTCCATATCCTGCGATGATAACCATTACACCACGGGTACCTCCAATAAACCCACAATGGTTGATATATCATAAAACTAAAATAAACCAAACCAAACCTATGAAAGTTCATGGGTTGATGAGGCTCGATTTCCAGAGATCTGAGTAGTGTGAAATACCCTTTCTAACCCGAGTGGCAGTATCTATTACAGGCCCATCTATGAGTCAAATTGAACAGTTCAATCATTTATTAAGGATTGTTATTTTTAGTTTTTGAAACCATACAACTGTGTGCAAATTGTTTGTATTAGATTGGAATATTTGATAAATAGAATTATTAGTAATAAATCGAAATAGTTTTAACCATTTAACAAATGATTAATATTTCATAGTTCAATGGTTTTCAGTGTTGCTATCAATTATTGGTAATTCTGTATGCGAAGAAATGATTATTATTAAATAGAATTATTAAATTGTTTCAAGTATTCTGATCTTATTAGATGAGAATACTTGAAACCATTTAACTGAGAGCAAACGAATGAGCTCTGACTTGTTTAAGGATAAAGTTACTCTCAAACTATTCGATTACAAATCACACACACACACACACACACACACACACACACATATATATATATATATATATATATATATATATATATAATAGGATTTGGCATTAAATAACCCATAAAACACCAGCTAACCAACCAAACAGCCAATCTCACATTTATTTATATTTTCTCTCACATTTTCCTTGATCTATTTTTCTCTTCACTTTTTCATCTCTTCCTCTTTAAATCTTCATCTCCTCTCTCTTGACTATACATCTCTTCTCTTTATTCTTAAAAATATACTTTCTCCTTTTTTTCTCTTTCTTTTTCTTCCCGCTCTCCACTCTTCGATATCTTCCTTTGACTTCTCTTTTTTATCTCTTTCTTATTTAACCATTTTTCTTTTGTACTCTTTCTTTTCTTTCGAGTCTCTCTTTCCGTTCTCTTTTTGTCATTTGTATAATTTCTCTCTCTCTCTGTCTTTCTCTCCCTCTCGATCAACTCTCTCCTATTTAAATTCTTGCCATTATTTTGAGATTATCCACGCCCCCTACCCACGTCCTTGAAATTTTATCCTACTACCGATTCAATCAGTCTTTTTCTTTTTTTCTTTTTTTCTTTTTTTCCTTGTGTCCGTTCTTTCTTCTCTTGCCGGAGTAATAAGACAAGATCTTTTGTCCGGATTAAACAATAATCTGGGTTCGAATCTAATCCCATCACCCGAGGTATATGGAGAGGGTGGAAGAGTTGGTTAGGGGAAGGAGTGATCCAAATGGATGGGAGGTTAATTGACACGGAGATAAAAATAGAAAAAAAAGCAAAGAAAAAGAATACTAAAAAGAAAAAAAAAAGAGAAAAGGAAAGAAAAAATGAATGAAGCAGGCAAAGAAGGATAGAAGAGACGAAAGATAGAAAGCGAGGAAGGGAGGTAGGAACAAAAAGAAAGAAAGGAAAGGAGAGAGAGGGAGGGATGAAGGGATAGAGGAAGAACCGAAAGGAAGAAAAAAAAAAGGAAGGAAGAAACGAAAGGGAAGAGGAAAGAAGGAAGGAAAAAGAAAGGAAGGAAAGTGGCAGTATAATGGCAAGAAAAGCTAGAAGAAAAGGAGAGAGAAAAGAGTAAAGAAAACAAAAATATGAGAAGACGAAGAAGAAGGTGAAAAGAGAAAAAATGCAGGAAAAAGAGAAAGAAAAGTTCAAGAAGGAAGAGAGAAATAAGACAAAAATGTTGGAAAAAGAGAAAGAAGAAAAGAGAAAAGTAGAAAGAGAAGTGAAAAAGAGGAAGAAGAGGGTAGTAGAATAAGTAGGAAGAAAAGAAGATGTGATGTGTTTATGAGAGTAGAGGAGACATAAGATGAATTCAGAAGAGGAATGAGTTAAGATGCTAGAAGAAAGACAGGAACAAAGTAAATATAAAACAGAGATTTTAAACGGAATGAAATAAACAAAGAAATAAATATGAAAGAAAACTCCGGAAATAAAAATCGATGAAAAAAAAAGAAAAAAAAATGTTCCTAACTTCTTCCACTTTTCTTTTCCCACCAGCGTCAATTTTGAAAGTAAAGCCGCCATATTCGGTGAATGACGTCATTAAAAGCAATTATATTAACAAACAAGAGTTGAATGAAAGATTTGGTTTTATCTGACAATTGAGAGTAAAAAGATTAGATTCCTCACTATCATTATTCTCATCGTCGTCATCTGTAGTACAACACTTTGTAGTAAAATCAGAACGTGTCATATACTAAGCCTTTCCAGTTTGACACATTGTCAGAAGTATGCGGCTCTGAGTGAGAATCGAACTCATGAACAATGCTTGAGCGCAAATACACGACGGGAAGTGTTCTTGTCATTTACTAAGATTAACGCTAAACTGGAAGTACATGGAACCCGGTGAGAATAGACGTCATTAATAATGCTCTGCTAGACTAGTTCGCAAACCATTACGCCACGTAAGTTGTCCATGTCATTTAATAAACTTAGCAGAAAACCACACGTATAAGGCACTCGGTGAGAATCGAACTCATTAATACTTTGCTAGACGAGCGCACCAACCATTACACCACGTAAGCTACCCTCGTCTTTTACAAAGCCTGGCGCAAAACCAGAAGTTTGTGGCATTCAGTGAGAATCGAACTGACAAACTACTAGACTGTCTTGCTAACCATTTCACCACTCTAGGTGCCCTTGTCATTTAATCATCTATTCTTTACTTTGCTCAAAGCCAGAAGTATGGGGTACTTAAGGAGAATTGAACCCTCAAGACTAGCTTGCTAACCAGTGCACCACCACGTGCCGTAGCCATGACATTTATCAGTGCTGGGAGTTATTTCATAAATCTTTAATTTTCTATTTATAGTCAATATTTACCACAAGTTATTTATAGTCACATATTGTTTTGAAAGATAAATCACCAATCAATGCCTTGTCGTCAGGGCACTATAATACGCCGACTCTATCCTATGCAGAAAGGTAGGACTTCCTCCACTCTTTTTCCAGCATTTTTTCTCTTCTTCACTTTCTTCTTCGCCTTCTTCGTCTTCTTCTTCTCCCATTTTTGTTTTCTTCATTCTTTTCTCCCTCCTTTCCTTCAAGCCTTTCTTCTACTTCCCTTCCTTTCTTTTTTCTTCTTCCTTTCTCTCCCCTTTCATTTCTTCTTTCCCTTTTTTCTTCCTTTCGGTTCTTCCTCTATCTCTTCATCTCTCCCTGGGTTTGACTCGAAACTGTATCCAGTTATGGGCATCCAGTTCTGGTTCTCTGGAGAATATGGATTCATTCCTTCATTGCCATTACTCCCAGGTTCAATATGATCCGGAATGATTATACCTGTCCGGGCCCCGTCTATAGATCAAATAGATCTGTTTGAAAATCATTTAGATTAGAGAAAAATATTAGAAACCTAATAACCAAACAAATTATCATTATCAAATAAGTTAGTTATTCTTTGGTTATTTAATGTCAAATCCTGTTTATACATAAATATTAAATATATAGGATTTGTAAACGCATTTTGTAGATAACATTTCTAAATGAGTCTAACCTCTTTTTCCCCACATAGTTAAGTGGTTCCACGTATTTCTATATAACAGTTACAATTCACCATTAGTCATTTGTTTGTACACACAGTTTCTTCACACTCAGCGTTATAAGGTACGTATCAAGGGTAAAGTGGAGCAATCCATGGAAAAGAGTAGAACCCTCCCCTAAACCTCGGTGTAGTAGCTATTGAAAAGGGAGCCTTGTGGTTGTCCTCGACTACGGTTGCCAACTTTACAACTCATTTCAAATTGGCCCAGTCAGCTAGAGCTGTTGAATACCCTGACTGAATCTCTGCTGAGGGGTAGAAAGTCCCCCAACGAGTGTCCTGATATATGACACTAAACAATCTGATGGTGAGGCTCCAGTAATGCTGGAGCTTTGGGGAATACGGAGTACCCCTTTATTGCCATCACTCCCAGGTTCACTCTGGTCTAGAGTGGTAGTACGTGAAAGGGTCCTATCTTTGGGTTAAATAGAAGTAAACTGTGTGCTTATTCTAAACTGAATTGTAAGAAATAGAAATGTTTTTGACATTTAAACCGTGCACTTATGCTAAACTGAATTGTAAGAAATAGAAATGTTTTTGACATTTAAACCGTGTACTTATGCTAAACTGAATTGTAAGAAATAGAACTGTTTTTGACATTTAAACCGTGTACTTATGTTAAACTGAATTGTAAGAAATAGAACTGTTGATCTATTGATTGGGACATGTAATGGGTTTCGATATCGTCAATCCTTCACATATCCCCCTCTCTCTCTCACTTACCCAGTCGACTGGAGTTGTAGAATACACCGACTGCTTTTCGGCAGAGGGGTAAGGCACCCCTCCCAACGAATTTCCTGGATATGACACCAAACAATATGATGGTGGGATTCTAGAAATTCAGGAGCCTTGTGATATGCGGAGAACCTCTTCATTGCCATGGATAATTTCATTTCAAATTGGCCCAGTCAGCTAGAGCTGTTGAATACCCTGACTGTATCTCTGCTGAGGGGTAAAAAGTCCCCCAACGAGTGTCCTGATATATGACACTAAACAATCTGATGGTGAGGCTCCAGTAATGCTGGAGCTTTGGGGAATACGGAGTACCCCTTTATTGCCATCACTCCCAGGTCTGCTCTGGCCTAGAGTGGTTGTACATGAAAGGGTCCTATCTTTGGGTTAAATAGAAGTAAACTGTGTGCTTAAGCTAAACTGAATTGTAAGAAATAGAAATGTTTTTGACATTTAAACCATGCACTTATGCTAAACTGAATTGTAAGAAATAGAAATGTTTTTGACATTTAAACCGTGTACTTATGCTAAACTGAATTGTAAGAAATAGAAATGTTTATTTGTATAAAAATAGATTTCGCATTTAATAACCTACAACGGTTGATATGTCATAAAACTAAACCAAACGAAACCAAATAATTTTCAAATGAGTTCGAACTAATTTGTTTAGACACAAGAATTGTTGTTGTTTTTACTCAGTTAAATGGTTTCAGTTATTGCAATTTAATATTTATAATTCTATTCGATATTAATAATTTGTTTGTACACAGGGAATTGGTTACAAGTATTGTTATGTATCACTAATAATTCAATTAAACATCAGTCATTTGTTTACACACAGTTAAATGATCAAACAGTTTTATTTCTAACAATTCGATTTAGCATAAGTCATTTGTTTGCACACAGTTTAAATGTCAGTTCTATTTGACCCAGAGATAGGACCCTATTAGGTGCTACCAATCCAAGTCAGAGTGGACCTGAGAGCAGTGGCAATGAAGGGGTACTCATAACTTTTCCAAAGCCAGATTATTTAGGGTCATATCCAGGACACCCGTTTGGGTATCTTCTCCCTCGGCAGAGATGTAGACGATATATTCTACAACCTCTGCTGACTGGGCTGGGAAAATTGTTAGGATTACTATGCAATACGAGAAAACGAACAATCGTGTACAAGCAAATAATTATTACTTTCCTAGCTAGTTTTTCACATCAGTTTTAGTTTGTGATTTTTAAATGAAGTCTGGACGACAGCGAGTTTCTTCAAGTCTCTGGGATTCTTTTAAGTATCTTGGTAGATTTTAACAGTGCATTTCAACATTGCAGGGGCCTTTTTCCTTTGATTTCTCAGTTTCCCTAGTCTCTTTTCAATGCTTTTAGGGCCGTTCTATTATTGATATTACAGTCACCGTCATATTCCACGACTTTTTCAGTTCTTTGGCAAAATGAAGATATTTGTCTATTTTTCTCCTTTCTTTTATTTTCATACTCTGGTTTATTGGAACGGCAAAATTCACCTGATAATTTCTATTTTTCTTGATAATATACTCTAAGTCTTGTCTTCTGGTTAGGATTGTATAGTTTGTTGGTTGGTTGGTTGGGTTTTATGACATATCAATCTTTGTAGGTTATTTAACGCCAAATCCATTTTTATACAAATTATCAGTTCTATTTCAAACAGTTCAGTTAAGCATGAGTACACAGTTTAATTTAAAAAGAAAATTCTATTTCAAGCTAATCAGTTTAGTCAAACAGTTCTAATTCAGCTAAATCAGTTTAGTATAAGTACAAATTTTGTTTATACACAGTTAAGTGTCAAAACAGTTCTATATTAAACAATTCAGTTTAGTGTAAGAAGAATTTCAATGTGAAAAATAGTTCCATTTCAAACAATTCAGTTTAGCATGAGCACGCAGTTTAAATGTAAGTACAGTTCAATTTTCAAAAACATTTCTATTTCAAACTATTCAGTTTAGTCAAACAGTTCTAATTCAAATAATTCAGTTTAGCATAAGTATACTGTTTGTTCTATTTAATCCATAGATAGGACCCTATCAGGTGCTACCACTCCGGGCCAGAGTGGACCTGGGAGCAATGGCAATGAAGGGGTACTCCGCATTCCCCAAAGCTCTAGATTACTGGAACCTTACCATCAAATTGTTTCGTGTCATATCCAGAACACTCACTGGGGGGTGGGAAGTCTTACCCCTCTGCAGAGGTGCAGTCGGTGTATTCTACAGCCCCAGCCGACATGGCAATTGTATAGTCCGTTTTTATCCTAAAATCCCTGAGAATTTGATCCATCTCATTTTCTTAGACGGATTCTGATTTGTGCATTTACCATTTATTTGTATTAAATAATCTACAAAGGTTGATTATGTCATAAAACCCAACCAACCAACCAACCAACCAACAGACTATACAATCCCAACCAGAAGACAAAACTTAGAGTAGATTATAGTTACTTGTCCATATAAACATATCTAACATTTCAATATCCTTGTCAAGGGTGGTGATGGAGGAAACAGCGCTTTTCAAGTTGGCTTTTATGGTGTAAGTCTTTTGGCTCGAGGAGAAATTCTGTTGAAATCTAAACACGATTTTTTTTTTCGTTCTACAATTCGTTCTAATAATCATTGTACACATAGAGGAGGTGGGGTTCTAATCAACCGACACCAACTGGAGCCGAAACCCCATCCGAATCCCGGACGCTGAGATAAAGCTCTCACTCTTATCACGTGACACCTATCAAATTTACAAACCCTTATTTCTCTCTGTTTAGCTCTCAATGTCGGCTCTGACCCCACTGACTCTTATCCTGTTAATCAGAGTCTCTTGTTTGTCTTTCTCGGCTCCCTGCAAGCGAGACCCCTGACCCTCATTCAACGACAGAAACATCCATTAACCGATCGAATAACACTTTTAATCAAGTATTCTTCTTCAAATAGGAACCAACTTTAACAGTTTCCAGTCTCACGTCACCTGAGTCTCTTCTGACTTTTTATAATTATTTTCTTCTTTTTGTCATTAAAATCTGTTCAATCATTTTCATAAATTATATTTGTGTAATTTTGTTCTTGATCGAGGAGTCGAGATAAATGTATTCAGTAATTTGATTCTGGATTGATTTTAAGGTTATTTTATCCCTGGAGGTTAAGGAATTGGGTTAATTTTACGTTCATATTTACAGTTTTTGTAAAATTATTTCTTAAGAGATTTATGTACATAGTAATGTGATATAAAGTATTCCTATCCAATAACAATTATTTTCACTGTTGTATTGTTTTAATTATTTCTAATAATCTTTACACAATTATACTTAGGGGATGTCCTCGTGGTGTAATGGTTAAAGCGATGGACTGCGGAATCGTAGTACGCGAGTTCGTACTCCAGTCGCGCCATTACGTTCACTTTCGGGCAAATACCCTTGGGAAAGGTATGAACCCCCTTATCCTCCCAGCTATGGGTTAAATAGTACCACTACTGTTCTTGTAGGAGAATGGCTTTGACATTAAATAACCTAAAAAGAGTTGATATGCCATTAAACAAAGAAACCAAACCAAAACAATTATACTGTCTTAAGTAACTATTTCTACTTAAGACAGTATAATTGTTTTGGTTTGGTTTCTTTGTTTAATGGCATATCAACTATTATATAAGTAACTATTTCTACTTAATAATAATCACTTGTTTGCACACAGTTATATGGTTTCAAGTAACTAATAATAATCATTAGAAAACTTTTATAGCTCCATGTGACTATTCTTAACACAAAAAATCAAGAGTAATATGGTATCAAGTATTCCCATCTAATACGAATAATTTTTAAATAAATATATTTTCCTATAGATGGGACTATAGCACTTACCACCACTCCGTGTCAGAGTGAACCTGGGAGAAATGGCAATGAAATAGTACTTCACATTCCTCACTATCCGAAGCAGTATAATGTAATATCCAGGACACCATTTTCAGAAGAGAAAAATCAGCATAATCTGAGTGGCATAGACAGGGCTGTATTTAGTTACTGCGAAGGACATTCTTCGGATTTTTCAAAATAATACATCTCTCAATAAGTCCCGACTCTGACATATAGCTGGCACCACTAAAAAAATCCTTATGATTTTTATAAAGTACTAACCTTCAAATAGCACGTGTCAAAATTTGAGCCCAATCGGAATATTAGTTTAGAAATTACAGTTATTTAAGTGAAGCTACTGTTGCAAATTTTCAAAAAAATGGGAAAATCTGAATTTCGTGTGTTGATAAAGCATTGATTTCTGAAGGGAAAAAATACTGTTCAAGCAAAGCAATGGCTTGATAAGTATTATTCAGGCTCTGCTACGCCAGAAACAATGGTTAAAAGGTGATATGCTGATTTTAAACGCGGTCGTACCGACACAAATGCTGAACGCACAGGTCACTAAAATATGGCCGATCGTAAATTGAAGTTGCGTGAGATAGCGGAAGAGTTGAAGATATCAGAAGATTTTTTAACCATTTTGCATGAACATTTGTCAATGAGAAAGCTGTGTTCAAAGTGAGTGCCGCGTTTGTTCACAGTCGATCAAAAACAATAACACGTCGACGATTCAGAGCGTTGTTTGCTACTGTTTCAATACAACAAAAAGGAGTTTTTGCGTAAATATGTGACAAGGGATGAAACATGGATCCACCACTACACTCTGGAGTCAAATAGGCAGTCAGCTGAGCGGATAGTTGCAGGCGAAAGCCGTTCAAAGTGATCAAAGACGCAAACATCAGCAAGCAAGGTTTTGGCTTCCGTATTTTCGGATGCGCAAAGTATTTTATTCATTGGTTACCTTGAGAAAGAAAGAACCATCAATAGCGAATATTATATAGCATTATTGGTGCGTTTGAACGAAGAAATCGCCAAAAAACGGCGACGAGTAAATAAGAAAAAAGTGCTCTTTCGCCAAGACAATGCACCGTATCACAAGTCGATCGCAACGATGGCAAAACTATATGAATTGCACTTCGAATTGCTTCTGCACCCACCCTTTTCTCCAGAACTGGCCCCCAGACCTAAAAGAAATGCTCCAGGGAAAAAGATTTGGTTCAAATGAAGAAGTGATATCGGAAACTGCGGCGTATTTTGAGGCGTTCTATAAAAATGGCATCGAATTGTTGGAGAAGCGTTGGAATCAGTGTATCTCCTTAGAAGGAGACTATGTTGATGAATAAAGTCGAATTTTGCCGAAAAGTTGTTGTTTTATTAGTACAGCCCGGGATGTTTTATAGTATAGTACAGAATTACCTCTGACATTTTAAACTGTCACCTGCGTTGTGCAAGTAAACTTAAGCAAGTGGCAATGGTAGCTCCGTTAAGCTGATGTCTTATTATTTTTTTCAGATACGATTAGTTACGATCCTGACTTGGATCGATGCACACCGTAAGTTTGCCGTTGAAACGCTTTTTTTAAAGACAGGTGAATCTTTACTTTCGACCCAGAGTAGTTCGTGCTAATTTTATGTTACATCGGAATGGTGCTGTTCCGGATAGAATTTTTACCCATAGCATTATCAATTTTCTATCTGGAACTGCATGGCATAACATGAGATGAGCATGAAACACTCTCTATGTAGCATTTGCAGATTCATTAGCCTTAAAAAAACATTTCAACACCAAAAGCACGGTGTGCACTCGTTTAAGTCGTGATAATAAGTGATCGCTAAAACAAAACAAACAAAAAAAAAATAAAAAATAAAAAAAAGCAAACAAAAAGCAATAAGATGGATCTACCATTTCCACTTGCCGAAGCTCATTGGCACCACGCAGGTGACAATTTAAAATGCCGGAGGTATTTTGTCGCAGCCCATACTATTTTCTACGTGAGGATGGACGTCTGTTGAATCGTTAAGTTTTTGGATTGTATCCCTTTTACTCGAAACATTTACAATTCGGAACCAAACCCGAAACATTCTGAGTTAATGAAGGACCGGATTTTATCCTTAAGAGACTCCTGGGCTAACATAATTTGGTTTGCCTTCATTAAATATGTCCCCTCGTATGTATAAGGATATTTTAAGATTATGCTTTTTTCTGTGTAAGACATAGTATAAAATTGAATAAAATTGACCAATGCAGATAAGAATTTGCCAAATTAAAAAAAGGAACATTAAAAATCTATAGCCAAATAAAAAAGATGATTTAAAATCTAAATGTGGTCCCTTCAAACAACCTAATTGAATTTAAAAGAACCACTCCAACTAGAGAGACTCACTCTAAATTAGTTCAAAGGAGCCCCATTAAACCGGAAAATGAACAAATCTCTTTTGTTTGTATATCTTTAATTTTTTTTAGCTTTATCAAGAGGCAAGGCTTGAGAGCCTTGGAACCCCGCTTGTCTTGGGGTACTTAGGTTGCACCTCATGCTAGAGTGATCTTACCATAGGGATGACCACGTGCGTCTTCCGACTGGTTGCTTTGTCTATGATTTCAGCACCCATGCTGTGTTTTTAAAGATACGCAGAACGGGGACTGACGTAACTATGTCGGAACTTCTCGTGACGGGTCGGGAAGTTAATTGGATTAAGTTGCCGAAATCTTCAGCTACTCCAAAAACGAGACAACTCTTCGTTAGCCATAAAAGATTATTTTTATGGCAATATAATTGTGTAAACATATACAATAGTGAAAGAAAAGTTCTGCACACGAGATAAGACAGAAAACACATAATAAGGAATTTGGTTGAAATTTTTGCTTTATGCTAATTAGCATTTTTTTTTTTTTTTTTTTTTTAAACAAGAAATGTCTTAGTCTTCTCCATTGATATCCCTTCACTGGTTAAAACAGTCTCGGAGCCAGTATTTTGTCGAAGAAATTTTTATTTTACCAAAACACCTTTGATAAGTCAACCAATTACGGATCCTTTCGTATCGCATTCTCATTGGCTAGCCAATGAAGACTTTGCTACCATTCACAGAGATCGAAGAGAGGAGAAAAAAACAAAAAAAACAAAAAAAACAAAACAAAAAAAAAAAACAAAAAAACTAACCAGCCTCTTCCTTTTTACTTGGACGGTGCATTTTCGTATCGTATATATTGAAAGGGGGGGTGCAAGACCACCTTTGAGCACGTGCTTGACTGATCCTGGCATTTGACCGGTTACAGAAAGGTTACACAAGTCACTGAGTTTCCTAGTGGCAAGTCACACCTAGAGAGGTCATACAGTGCACAATATGCCTTTGATTTAAGTTCGCACCTGCAGCCGCTTTTGACAGCTTTGATTAACTCATCAACTAAGTGGCGCCAATGACCTTTGTTTGAATTTGTAAACTTAGTCAAAAGAATAACCTTACATAAAAAAAATTGTTTTGATATACTTTTCACTTTAGCAAAATCATTCTTTTTTTATTTACAACCCCCACCCAACACAAAAAACAAAAACAAAAAAGTTTTTCTTTTCTCGTTAACAAATTTTAGATACGAGTGAAAATCCACATTATTTCATACTATCCCATACGTACATCCAGCACTGGGTAGATGTTATAAGCTTGACCGTTTCTCTGTGAAAATGACTTCAACGTGTATATGTGTGTGTGTGTGTGTGTGTGTGTGTGTGTGTGTGTGTGTGTGTGTGTGTGTGTGTGAGAGAGAGAGAGAGAGAGAGGGGGCAGGGAGAGCGAAATTCTCAGTCACTAATCAAAATGTAATTGAAAGCAAATTTAAAATTTCGATGGATCAGAAAATTGCAAAAACAAAACTTGGAAGAACTGTCTTTTATCGATTATCGATTAAAATCTCTAAAGTTGTAAACAAAGAATTTCTCAAATTGCCAAATTGCCAAAACGAAAAAAAAAAAAAAATCACACCACAGAATGAATATTTGTTGAATAAAAAAGTATTTGCTAAATTTGAATCTTAATTCCTTAGACGTTGAAATCAAAGAAATTAATTATCATCATATTCAAAACCATGAAATTCCAATTATTTGATAAACTTTTATTTTCCAAAACATGATAAAAGAGACTCCGATCATCATTCTTAGAACAAATATCATTTAAATTTGTTTAATTCGAGTTATTTTGTAATAATTCAAAGAATTCTTTAGGAATTTAAGAAACAGTTTTTTTTTAATGTACTGCCTGGACGCGTCAAATATATATGGGAGAGTGAATAAGTAAATACTTTAGTGCTCCTTTTTATGTTACTTTCTGGTTAGAAATTCTTTACTGCAATGGATGAGAAAATTCTATCCGGAATAGCATAATTCCAATGCAACATGAAATGAGTGCGAAAATCTGTGTTGAAATTCCAGATTCACCAGTCTTTCAGCCCAGTCGGCTGGGAATGTAGAATACACCGACTGAATCTCTGCAGAGGAGTAAGACTCCCTTCACGAGTGTCCTGAATATGGCACCAAACCATCTGATGGTGAAGCTCTAGCAATGGTGGAGCTTTGTGATGTGAGGAGAACTCCTTCATTGACATCGCTCCCAGATCTGATCCGGCTCGGAGTGGTAGCACCTGACAATGGTGCTATCTATAGGTCAAATAGAATTGTTTGACATTTAACCTGAGTGCAAACAAATGACTTATGCTAAACTGAATCGTTTGAAATAAAACTGGTTGATCATTTAACTGTGTGTAAACAAATGATTGATGTTTAATTGAATTGTAAGTGATACATTAGCAATACTCGAAACATTTAACTGTGTGCAAACAAATGATTAATACGAAACAGAATGATTCGTATTAGATAGAAAATGAAACCATTTAACTGCGTGCATAAAATGCGCTCAGGCTCGTTTAAAAATGTTATTAACAAAATGTGTTTAGAAATCATGTATTTTAGATATATGTATTAAAAGGATTTGGTATTAAATAACCTACAATGGTCGGTGTTCCATAAAACCAAACCAAACCAAACAAAACAAAACAAAAAACAAAACAAAATAAAACAAAACCACCAGTCTCCAAAAAGAACAGTTCAACTGAAAAACGGTCCCAGCCTTGATCATAACTGATCGTCTCTGAAAACAAAAAATTGATAAGACATTAGCCAGATGGAGCTATCATTGTCACTTGCCTAAGTTGCCTTGTACCACATAGGTGACAGCCTAAAATATGGGACGTATTTCTGTCGCCCCCTGTAATAAAGATCGCCATTTCTTCACCTGCCGTCGAAAGATCGTTAGCAACCAGACCTACAACGCATGGGACATATTAGTATCGACTTCCTCCGGCTTTCGTTTCTTATCAACTTGAATGGCGGCTCCACTTTCGCAAAAGAACCACTTGTGCAATAACAACAACAAACATTATTTCCGACTTTATACCGCCTCGTCATTATCAGGATGAGAACATTAAAAAAACAACAACAACAACAAAAAAACAAAAAACAAAACAAAACAAAAAAAAACAAATAGAAACAAAAACAAAAAAAATAAATCCTCTTGTCTGGTTGCATGCACGCGCAAAATACAAAGTAGTACTTCCGCTTTGATAAATAAATGGCTGACGTTTTGCGATAAGATCGAGCGCGCATGCGCAGGTGTAACACACCAAAAATGGCGGCCACAGATAATTCATTTCTATCTACTCCTCTCTTTTTTTTCTTTCGTTGTTCTTTAATTCTAGAACGTCATAGATGTCCACTGATACCAGTGGAAGTGGTATGACGTCAAAGGATTATCTAACGACATAGCCGTTGAGACCGGACGTTGCAAAGGATGAGGATCCTCCTCTTAGAAATAGAAAATATAATTATATATATATATATATATATATATATATATATATTAATAAACTAGAGGTACACGAAAGTTTATACAAGCAAAGGATTAAAGGAGGCATCAGTAAAAGGGGGAAAAACAATTCTAAAAAATAAAATTGCGAGCGCCCTTTCGTCCGGCTCTATTCATACAAAACTCCGGAAAAGTAATAATTTTTATTACATACATATATATATATATATATATATATATATATATATAACTAAAATTATTACTTAACAATAAAATTGTAAATTTTTTATGATTATTGAATAGAAAATAGTTTAAAAAGACAGGGCGCTTTAAATAAGGTCCTCACACTCAAAAAGAAAAAAGAACGTACTTAATTAAAAGATATAAAGCTCTTATAATATTTTCTGGCATATAATACGCGTTATATACCAGTGCATTTGGATTGATTGATTGATTGATTGTAACAACAAATTTCTTTGTCTTCCACATTTTAGAAGGCATTTCATCAATAACTTTTCGGTTTTTAATTGTTTTCAGGATTGTGTCCAATTCATCCCTCATCAGGTGTTCAAGTATGATGCCAAGTTGCTTTGTTATACAACCATAAACATCTCCAATCACAACTGTGATACAACACATTAACAAATGAATGCGGATACAAATACTCAGGCGACTCCGTTGTTCAGGTACGAACGTTTATTAACCTCTGGACTTTCTTCGATACGAGGAGAGAGAGACAATATTTAAAAGTCTTTTGTAATCATACTATGCTGACAAAACTCCCAACTGCCTGGTCGGACCCCATCTTCTCAACACCATGGTCAGACCCAACTTCAACTGTCTACCTAAAAATGGCAGAGAACGCAACTGTCTGTCTACATGGCCCAAAGTCAATTTTCCAACTGACTCTTTTTCCAAATCTTCAAATTCTCCCGACCATCACTTCCGAGCATGACGTCATTCACACCCAGACATGTTTCCTATCTGGGGTTTATTATTACAATTGTGATTGTCACATCCTTTGCGCGCGAGCGCAAACTGTACCCAATGTCTGTGCACCTGAACTAAGAGCCGAATAGTTCAAAGCCCAACCAAACTGAATGATAAAATATAATTAACGAAAAATGATTAATAGGAAAAAAAATCATTCCGTAATCATATAGCAGCTCATGAACAATTTCTTTGTTATCTATAATCAAACAGAACTCGATTTTGTCTCTGCAATTAAGCCGCAGGCATTTCTTTTCAACTAGTTTTAAAGTAAGCATCTGTTTGTTGACATATTGATTTAAACAGATTGATACATCCCTTCGTATTGGATGTTTCATAAACGACGCACACCTCAGAATAAAAGGCTAAAATCAACGTAGAGTTAAATTCAATGCTACACTATCAGTCACATAACATTTGGCCGATAAAATGGTTGCATCGGACACTAGTCCCATTCGAGCATCCATTCCTTTGATTTTTTTTTCATCAATATTATTTTTCAAGGTCCAACGTATTCCAAGAGATTTCTTTTGCGTATGAGTTTTCAAAAAAAAAAAAATTGGGAAGAAGCCAAACACTTTTTTGCCGACTTATCAAATTTGGTAATGCATACTTATTTATAATAGGTGTCGTGAAAAAACAGCTTCATCCTTTTCTTTCTTTCTTTCTTTCTTTCAATCTATCTATCTACCAATGTATTGATTATCTGATTAATCTAAAATCTCTCGAATTCCTATTTGATTCCGAATTTCTCGATTCCATCCTTCGGCCTCAATCCCCTTCATCCTCTTTGTATTCTTCCAGGGCTTACCTCTTACCCATTCATTTAATCCAGTCATCAAAAATGTGCCAAACTATTTGCACACATGTCTCTGAATAAAATCCAGTATGACGAGTTAGTTGTGTCGACTAAATTCTTTAATATAAAAAAAACCGTTTCATTTTACACTTTTGATGTTAACAAACACCGGTTATTTAGGTAGGAAATGCATCGATGTATTTTGATTCAACAGAATTCACCAGAGACGCCGATAAAATAATAACATTAACAACGTACGAATCTTCTTAGAACATCATTGAATGGTTGTGTTATGGTTAACAAACTAGACTAGCAAGCCAACATGATTGAGTTTGAGTCTCATTAGGTGGTCCATTCACACGGCTTTGTGTCACATCTAAGCAAAAGAGTATCATCATTACATCGTCAACTATGCCAGATAGGAAACTAATTCTCATTTTATCATTTCTATAAGAACAGTCCACCACAGAGTGAAAATAAAAGAAAAGGAAACAATTACGGCCGGGGGATGTCCTTGTGGTGTAATGGTTAAATCGATGGACTGCGGAATCGCAGTAAGCGAGTTCGAATTCCAGTCGCGTTATTATGTTCACTTTCGGACAAATACCGTTGGGAAAGGTATGAACCCCCTTATCCTCCCAGCTATGTGTTAAATAGCACCAATACTGTTCTTCTTTGGCATTAAATAACCTACAAAGGTTGATACGAACAAAGGAACCAAACCAATCGTGGTCATCTCTGCAGAGTTTGAGTAACAGCAAGTTTCCAGGACTCTTCTTATCTATTCTCGCTTTGATTCTTATGGCGTTGTTTTGTGTTCCTATTTGTTTATTATTATTATTATTACTGCATTAACATTTTCTTGTATTTCAAACTTTCTTGCGATAACTTTGCTGTATTTACTACCGTTTTAGATGGTATGTAACGTTTATCTAATTTACACACACACACACACACACACACACACACACATATATATATATATATATATATATATATACTGCAAGCTCTCATTAGCAGCACATGAATATGACACATTGTTTTATTTACTAAGCTTTGCTTCATTTAATATGCAGAAAAAAATATGGAGTTACCCAGAGAGAATCGACCTCCCAAACAATGGTCTACTCGACCTCACTCCCTATTAGTGAGTTTTGCTTTGTTTAGCACACATTGTATACAGTATCTGCTCTTGTTTGTATTGTTGCTTAATGGCATATTAACCTTCTTGGATTATTCAATGCCAAATCCATCCTTCTAGAAAAACAGCAACGACACTATTTAACCCATCACTGGGAGGATGACGCAGGTTCATATTGTTATGTTTTGACCTTTTGACCCAGCCCAAAATGCCATTCAAGGTGATGCACCGGAAGGAAGTGACACATTCTAATGGCAGTTATGAGAGGAAATCGCGTGTGCGGAAATTGGCAGATGAAATGGGACGAGCTTTAAAAAATTCCCATGGTACACTCATAGACTGATTCACCGGAAGAGAGTGACCTCTGAACTGCATGACAGTTATTTCCGCTTGATGACGATTAAACATTCGATTTCAAAGATCGAGTGGGCGTCGAACGATTATATAATTCAGTTGAGTTCGATGAGCCAGTGTAGTTGCCAGTAGAGTTCCAGACAGTTGGAGAAGAGGTGTGGTAGGGAAAGCCACACCAAGCCGAGGGGACCCTCGGAAACCCCGATGGAGTTTGGGGTCCAGAGAAGATGCTGATAAGATGCAATAAAGAAAGCCAGCATCCAGCAGAGTGAGCCCCTAGGCCTCCGGTTGAGCAGCACTAAAGAACGAGAAAGACACAACGTGACGGACATAACAGTGGGGTCAAAATGTTACAGTTTATGTTCGATCTCCAGCTCGCTCTCACAGTAAAATCCCACACAACCTCTTCGAAACCTTACAAATAAAGTGAGAGGTAAATATATTTGTAAAGAAGTCTTCCTGCGTCGTTTATTACCGCGTCTTTGTCACTGCGTCTCAATTATTGTGTCGTTGTGATGCAGCAAATGAGAATATAACAATATTATTGCCAAAGGTATTTGTCCGAAAGTGAACGTAATCATAGTTACCCAACCCCTCCGCTCGGGCCAAATATGACACAAGATCATTTTTTAAGCAGAGTTTAGCAGGTTTGAATTCAGAGTTGTCCTTCTCCTAGACTACTTGCCCCCCCCCTAAGGCTGAAGAACCTAGTCTGCCCTACTATTTACCCCTAGCTGTAGGGAGAATAATTGGATTCGTACCTTTCCCAAGGGTATTAGTGCTATGTGAAATGCAATCAGTCTCGTCCAGGATTTGAACTCGTGTCCATTTCTTACAGTGATAACCATTACACCACGGGAACCTCCGAAATGAACGTAATAGCGCAACTGGAGTTCGAACTCGCTTACAACTATTCGGCAGTCCTCACACACACACACACACACACACACACACACACACACACACACACACACACACACACATGCGCACACATACACACACACACACACACACACACATATATATATATATATAGTATAAACGGCTTGAAAGTTTGTCTTTTTATATTTGTCATATCTGAGTAGAAAAACTTACCGCCACGATTATTTGGTTTTGAGTAACACAATTCAGACACTTTTGTATCAGCGGAAATGCATTATGATGTAATATTTCTGGTTGCTAAACAATGTAAAACAATTCAGGACGAATTAATAACATATCTATTACCTGAGCAAACTTAATAGAATGACTACATGAATGACTTGAAATACTAAAAAAGAAAAAATCCTATCATGTAGTTGAAGAGTCCTTCGGTATATGTCAAGAGTCATTAAAAGAATGGAAGTTGTTGTGTAAAGTCTTACGTCAAAGCATGGTATCGTGCGTGACTCGACACAAAGTTTGTTGGGGTAAGAAGAGAATCTCCTGTCGGGAAACGCACACTCTTGAGCAGTTATCGAAGCAAAACTGAGGAGAGAGAGAGAGAGAGAGAGAGAGAGAGAGAGAGAGAGAGAGAGAGAGAGAGTTTACCGCACCTTTTTATATTCTATATCCGGAACATTTTAAATTTTAACTCACGAAGACTAACACTCTCATTATGCCCTTGCTTACCAATCAAAAATATCAAAATGTTAAGAAGGTCTTTAAATAATAAATCGTCAACTTTGTCATCCTTAACGATACCTCAGGGAAATTTCTTTTTAGAAAATTGAAAATATTTTAAATAACAACCAATCGAATGGTTACGTCGTTAATGTAACTTAACACTCGTACGCATATGGACGCCAATTCCCAAATGTCTGTTTGGCCCAGTCAGCTGTGTGTGTGGGGAGAGGGGCTGTAGAATACACCGACTGCATCTCTGCAGAGACAATTCAAACTGCAGAATTGTTAACAATATATATATATATATATATATATATAGATATATATATATTGTTAACAATAAATATATATATATATATATATATATATATATATATTGTTAACAATAAATAAATATATATATATATATATATTTGACTGTGTGTATGTGTGTGTGTATGTTTGTGTCTGTATGTGTTTGTGTGTAAGTGTGTGTTTGTATGTGTGTAAGTGTGTGTTTGTGTGTGTGTGTGTGTGTGTGTGTGTTAATTCTTTCGTTCATACTCTCACTATATAAATATATATTTAGATATAAAAAAAATCAAATTATATATATATATATATATATATAATTTGATTTATATATATATATATATATATATATATATATATATATATATATATATATATATATATATATATATATATTGTCATCCACAGACTGTTTCGTTCTATCAGAACTCTTCAGGGTGGCTAGACACGCAGGACACTCGAAGCCGGGATCGAAACCCGTCCAACTTTACGTTATATAAATCAAATTATATATATATATATATATATATATGTTCATATATAAAATAATGTGTTCATATCTAACTTAATATATGCATATCTATCTATTCATCTATCTGTTTATCTATCTCTGTTTACATCTATCTATCTATCTATCTTATGCTTTTGATATCTATTTCATTCTGATCACATCTCATTCCTATCTATCTATCTATCTATCTATCTGTCTATCTAATGCTTTTTATATTTATTTCCTTCTGATCAAAACTCATTCTTATCTATCTATCTATCTATCTATCTATCTGTCTTATGCTTTTTATATCTATTTCATTCTGATCACATCACATCCCATCCTCATCATCTATCTATCTATCTATCTATCTATCTATCTATCTCATTCAGCATTGTGTTGTAGATAGATAAATTGCCATATAAGACTAAACATTACTATTAACAGCTCATAGATAAACAGACGCAGGTGTTAATGGTGATAAACAAAAGGGGAAGCAGCCAATTTCGATTCCTTAACATTTGTGTTCGTCGTAATTGGCCCCTTTTTCTCCTCCGACCTAATCTTTTATTTCAATTTTTTAACCCCTCCCCAACTTTTTTTTCTTTGCTTAACATTTGCCTCCATTTCTCGAACTGAATTCTTTGCCTCCCGATAACACTTGTTTATCATCTTGTGTAAATACAGCCAACTGCGCTACGAAGCGGGCTTAGTAAACCATGGCGCTACGACAGGTGCCTAATATAGATATTTAGCTTCGTCTTACACAGGGTCGGAATAGTAGGTTAGGTCATTTGGTTTAATGGCATATCAACCCTTGATGCTTATTCAATACCAAATCATATATATATATATATATATATATATATATATCTTCTATTTTCTGATTTGTAAATCTACTATTTAACACGAATAGTTCTATTTTATAAATATCATTTGGTTGCACCCTGATACATGGTTTAAAATATTGCTAACACTAATTATTCTGATGTTAAAAATCTGTTTACACATAGTTAAATTTTTTCAATGTAAGGTTAGGTCATTCGGTTTAATGGCATATCAACCCTTAATGGATATTTAATGAAAAATCACACACACACACACACACACACACACACACACACACACACACACACATATATATATATATATATATATTTGATTTGTAAATATTACAATCGAACGCAAATAATTCTAATAATAGTTATCATTTGCTTGCATGCAGTTAAATGATTAAATAATAAGGCATTATCTAGTAGCTTTCGTGTGTTTACATTTTGCCTTACCGGTAAGGCAAAATGTAAACACACGAAAGCTACTAGATATATATAAAGCAATATATATATATACTTATATTGTCATCCACAGACAGACTGTTTCGTTGTATCACAATTCATCAGTGTGGCTAGACACGCTGTAGCTTTCGTGAGTTTACATTTTGCCTTACCGGTAAGGCAAAATGTAAACACACAAAAGCTACTAGATATATATAAAGCAATATATATATATATACTTATATTGTCATCCACAGACAGACTGTTTCGTTGTATCACAATTCATCAGTGTGGCTAGACACGCTGTAGCTTTCGTGTGTTTACATTCTGCCTTACAGGTAAGGCAAAATGTAAACACACAAAAGCTACGAGATAATTCCTTATTATTCCCGAGCTGACCTATATCACTGATGGTTGAGCGGTATGATACTAAGTCTAATGTAAAGTTGGGCGGGTTTCAATCCCAGCTTGAAGCGTCCTGCGTGTCTAGCCACACTGATGAATTGTGATAGAACGAAACAGTCTGTCTGTGGATGACAATATAAATATATATATATTGCTTTGTAAATATTACTGTTTAACACTAATAATTCTATTTCGTAGTAATCATTTGGTTGCACATAGTCAAAAAGCTTCAAGTATAGCGAGCAATAATTATTCTTATATCAATCCTTTGTTTCCCACAGTTAAATTGTTTCACTATTGCTATTTAATATTAATTATTCTGTTCCTTGTGTTTACCTATCTAATACAAACTTGCACACGGGTGTATGGTTTCAAATAACTAATGAAAATAATCACTCGCAAAAGATTGAACCGTTCTTTTTTACCCTAACAAGTACAACCACTCCGGGTCAGGGTGGACCTGAGTGTATTGGTAATGAAGTGGTACACCACTTTCTCCAAACTCCAAGACTGGAGTCTCACCATCAGATTTAGTTTAATGTTATACGCAGGACACTAAATGGTTTCAAGTATTGCAATCTAACACTAATAATTCTTGTCAATAATATTCATTCATTTGCATACAGTTAAATAAATGATTTCATGGTTCGGTTAGATTATTCCGTTTAATGGCATATCAACTCCTGATAGTTATTTTATGTCGAATCCTGTTTATACATATGTATTCATCATCATCACCATTGTCGCACTGACAGTGTGTAGTTCTCTGACTCTTTCATGCTATCAGTTCCTATCGTCCATTGTTCCTGGCAGGACGTTCACACTATATCCAATGTCCGCAGAGAGCTGACGTAAGTCTTTCCTGGCTAGCTAACACTGGGGCGAGATAACGTTGTTTATGAGTTTTTCCTTGTTTCTCCAGTAGTAACCAGCATGCATTGTTTGTCTTACTTGGATGGCTGGTAAGATGGGTGGTGAGTGGCCGTACACTTGCTGTTTTGTGGGGTTTTGCTTCCAGAATTTGTTCAAAAGAGAACGTAGTATTCTTGAGAAAGTCACATTCAGCTATTTCCCCATGCGTTCGGTTAGTGTCTATATGGTGTATCAATACAGCAGTACTGACTTAGCCATAACATGAAATAAATCCCATTTTAGCTTATTAAACAAGCGAGATCTCATTTGCTTGCACACAGTTATATGTTTTCAAGTATTGTTTTTTATTGTATGGATGGGTTTAGTTTCTTTGTTTAATGGCATATTAACATTTGTGGGTTATTTAATGACAAATCTATGCTGGTAGAAGAACAGCAGTGATACTATTTAAGCCATAGTTTGTGTGATAAGGGGGTTCAATATTTTACCCTAGGATATCAACTCAAAGGGAAATGTAATAGTGTGACTGGAGTTCGAACTCGTTTACTTCGAGGCTGCAGCCAAGTACTTTAGCCACAACGCCACTGGGACTTCCTCTAGCAATTTATTGTTTGCTTGCAGTTAAGTGTTTTCAAGTATTGTAATTGATTAAACAGTTCTATTTGGCCCAGAGATAGAAACCTAACTCCAGGTTAGAATAGACCGGGGAGTTATGTCATTGATGAGGTACTCCACATTCCTCAAAGCTCAAGAACTGGTGCCAGGTCATCAGCTGGTTTTGTGTTATAACCAAGACAGTAATTAGGGGACTTGACTCTCTGTAGAAATACAATTGACGTATTCTACATCTCCAGTTGTTTGGGCTGCTGAAATCAGTGAAAATCATGTGGAAGTCAGACCTGACCGATAAAATGAAACACAGTTTCTTCCAAGCAGTGATCGTGTCGATACTGCTATATGGGTGCACTACATGGACGCTAACTAAACGGCTGGAGAAAAAGCTTGAGGGTAACTACACTAGAATGCTGCGAGTAATATTGAACAGGTCCTGGAGGCAACACCCGACAAAGCAGCAGCTATACGGCCACCTACCACCCAGCACGAAAACTATCCAAATTAGACGAACCAGACATGCAAGACACTGCTAGAAAAGTAGGGACGAGCTCATAAGTAATGTATTCCAATGGACCCCTTCACATGGCCGAGCGAAAGCAGGGTGACCAGCTCAAACCTACATACAACAGCTCTGTGAGGATACGGGGTATAGCCCTGAGGACCTGCCGGAAACGATGAACGATAGGGAAAGGTGGTGAGAAAGGGTCAAGGATATCCGTGCCGATGGCACTTCATGATGATGATGACATAAATGAATTGATATGTGAAACGCGCCTAGTAATCATGGCGCGACGGTAGGTACCTAATATCAATATTTATAATGTTTATCTACATTTGACTCATATTTAGAATTGAAGGGAACGAAATGATAATCGGACTCTCGAAAATGATTAATTGTTCAGCAAAACTTGTTTATTAAACTATCAGACCCCGGTAGACGCCCAATATTATTTAGTATGTTTAGCTTCGTTTGACAAAAAGTTAAAATAGTACCTAACGAAGATCAGACTTTTAGTCGTTTATTAAGCTTAACTTAGTTTCACTCAAAACCAAATGAATGAGACACCCAGTGAGAATCAAGTTGATTTGTTGTCATTAGGTAAACCTAACTTAGTTTAGCCCCAAACCAGAAGTATGAGACACCCAGTGAGAATCAAAATTGATTAGTAGTCATTTAGTAAGCTTAAGTTAGTTTTGTTCAAGGCTTGAAGAATGAGACACCCAGTGAGAATCAAATTGATTAGTAGTCATTTAGTAAGCTTAAGTTAGTTTTGTTCAAGGCTTGAAGAATGAGACACCCAGTGAGAATCAAATTGATTTGTAGTCATTTTGTAAGCTTTAGTTAGTTCGGCCCCAAACCAGAATTATGAGACACCCAGTGAGAATCAAATTGATTAGTAGTCATTTAATAAGCTTAACTTAGTTTTGCTCAAAGCTAGAAGTATGAGACACCCAGTGAGAATCAAATTGGTTAGTAGTCTCTTAATAAATGTATCTGATCTTTAGTACAAGACCAGAAGTATGAAATACTAAATGAGAAACAAATTGACTGATAGTCACTGACTAAACATAGTTCAGTTGTGTATAAGGCAAGAAGTATAGGGCACACTTTGAGAATTGAACTCACAAATAATGCCCAATCACACTGACCAGTCGGTCTGCATAAAGTATCTAAGTAGACCGCTCTATGGTAGGCACTCATTATAGATATTTACTATGATGCACTTTGTCCGAAAAGAACCAGAAAGTCGGTTGCCCAGTGTGGCTCGAATTGATATGTGACATATATTTACTAATCATTACTCTACGGTGTGCGGTGGGTGTCCTCGTGGTGTAATGGTTAAATCGATGGACTGCAGAATCGTAGTACGCGAGTTCGTACTCCAGTCGTGCTATTACGTTCACTTTCGGGTAAATACCCTTGGGAAAGGTATGAACCCCCTTATCCTCCCAGCTATGGGGTAAATAGTACCACTACTGTTCTTCTAGGAGAATGGCTTTAGCATTAAATAACCTAAAAAGAGTTGATATGCCATTAGACAAAGAAACGAAACCAACCAATCTACGGTATGCGTCCAATTTATTTTTTTAGGCTTTTTCTTTTTGTCTTGTAAATATTTTCCTCTCCTACAAACAACTTCATATTACGTGCCGTTTTGAATGGATCACATTTAAAAAAAAAAAAAAAGATGAATCTTTCTCGCCCCATTTTTCATCTTTCAATTCATCTCGGTTTATCGTAAACAAGATCTTAACTCGCTTTTTTTCCTTTTCCTTTCCTCAAACATTTTTGATACGCTAGGAAACAGAAAACACTCGAGTGGATTGATCTTTTGACGTAATGAGTGCGCCAAATAGAATAAATAACATATCAAAAATATTTAAATCTTTCAGTTCCATTACTCCCAAGTCCACTCTCGCCCTAAGTAGTAGTACCTGTTAAGGTCACATCTACGGGTCAAGTTGATCTATTTAAAAATTTCTTCTTCGATAAAAACTATTTGCAAACCAAAACAAACCAAAAAAGAAACAAAACAAAAATAATAAAAAAAAAACAAACAAACAAACAAAAAGAAAAGAAAAAACAAAACACAAAGAACTTCTTTAAATTATTCATAAAAAAATGAAAATATGAACACACCATGAACGTGATTCCTCAACCATTATGCATTAGAAATAAAAAAAAATCTCAGTAGTTTTGATTAAGAAAAAAATTTACTTAAAAAAAGTTGGCACCTTTGTTCAATGGCATATCAACCATCATGGGTTATTTAATGCCAAAGCCATCCTTCCAGAAGAACAGCAGTGATGCTATTTAACCCATAGCTGGGAGGATAACGGGGTTCATACTTTCCCCAAGAGTATTTGTCCGAAAGTGAACTTAACAGAACAAGCCAAGTTCGAACTCGTTTACAACGATTCTACAGTCTAGTGCTTTAACCATAACACCACGAAGACACATTGCAAAACCATTTTGTAAGGGTGTACATATTTATGGGCGGTTCTATATTTACAAATCTTAGTCTGGCACATGGTAATTTATTTATATGAAAACTTTGGATGCTGTCAATAGAATTTGCTAAGGACGATGGCTGATAATATATTCATATTGAACAAAACGGCTTCTTTTTTAAAATCTTTTTTGTCACACTATGAGCGCAGAAGATTGTTTTTTTAAAACTTTACGATTATTATCAATTCATCATGGCTACATCTATATTAATGAAAGAGTATATTGATTTTTTTCTCCATGGGTTTTGCTTGAGTCTATGCGGTGCATCCATACAGTAGTATTGACACCGATATAGCTTGGAAGAAATCCTGTTTTATTTTTATCAGAGAGATTAGATTTCCACATGATCGAGAACTAGTCAATAGTCGTTCACGCCTTTGCAATGCGTATATTTACATCGCTTTCAGTAGATGAGATATTGCTGCCGACCTATATGAACTGATCAAATTATTTCAGAAGCTTGCCCCTTAAAATGGAGATGGCTCCCTCTTGTTCAAAAGACAAAAGCTTGAGGAGAACAACGTAAACTTACTGCAACCCTCCCCGACAGAACAGCAATTGTACAGCCTCTTACTTCCCATCTCACAAATCATCAAAGTATGACGAATAAGACATGCTAGCGATTTAAGGATGAACTCATACGTGACGTCATCAAAATTGGACGACTAGCAAGAACTTACATTCATAAGATATATGAAGACTTTTCATTCTATAAACAGAACTTGTTAAGAGCAATGGCAGATAACATATTCGTATTGAACTAAACAGCATCTTTTTAAAAATCTTCATGAGCACAGATGAATGTTATCTAAAATCATGGCTACATCTATATAATAATGAAAGTGTATATTGACTTTATTCTCTCCATGAGTTTCGTTAGAATTGAGGTGGTGGTGTAATATAATGGCCGAGGGATTTCGTTTTATATATCTTGCCCTTCGGTTTAGTTAGGCTGAGAACCTTTCGCTTAGCGCATGGGTTAGTTAGGTGAACCCCGTTCATCCGGGCCCACTAGACCAATGTATAACCCACAACTGAGGATTTGTGATTGTCTTTAATTGGAATGATTTTGAGATGAGGCTTCTTAATCTGAGAATTAATTTTTATTTATTGCGGACTTTTCGGTAAAATCACCTGAAGAAGGCCAGAGGTGAAATTTGGCCGAAACGTAGTGAAAGAAGAAACAACACAAAAAAAAACCCTACCAAGATGAGGACAAAAAGTCCGCAATAAACAAAAATTGAGGATTTACACCTTTTTTTTAGAATATTTGCCTAAAGTGAACCGACTAGCGCAACTGGAGTTCGAACTTGCTTTGTGCGATTTTACAGTCCTGCACGTTAGCTACGACTCCACATGGACTGTAGGAAGGTGTGACATATTAAACGGTAATACAGAAGATAGATTTGTGAAATGGGTTCAATCCCAGTTAACTCACAAATGATTGGTATCAGGCACCGAATCAAAAAAAGATTACTTAATCCAGTTCGGCATTAAATTCAGATATGGCAAAGTTCAAAACGGGGGGGGGGTCCTGCATTCGCAAGATGTTCTTTACTTGAGGAAAACAGCGCATTATATGGCCTGTATGAATCAAGTTTTAATTCGGATACGACGTCGATGGTAGTTTATTTCAGACAGGAAGCTGTTTATAGACTATACCAACAGGGTAATTCAACATTAACCGCCTGTTGCATAGTAGATTGGTTGATTGAATTTAACGGCATGTCAATCCGTATAGGGTTATTTTAAGTGTAGAGGTTAAGGAATCGCGTTCACTGTATGTTCATATTTAGATTTTTGTGTTGTTTCTTTAGACATTTTTACACCCCACCACACACGTATATATAAGGGCGACCAGCTTGAACCTACATACAACAGCTCTGTAAGGATACAGGTTGTAGCCCTGAGGACCTGCCGGAAGCAATGAACGATAGGGAGAGGTGGCAAGAGAGGGTCAGAGTTATCCGTGCTGATGGCACGACAAGATGAGATGAGATGATGTACATACATATAAAGGATATCAAATATGTCTATATAATACAAATATTTACATACAGTTGTAGAGTTTCAAGTATTTCTATCTAATACTAATAATTTATGCATAATTACTTGTATATGGCTTTAAATAACTATTTCTATTTGATAATCATCATTTATTTGCCTAGTTACATGGTTTCAAGTATATAATTATAGTAAAGTTAGCAACCTTCGTCGAAGGTGATCCGAAGGCTCTCTTGAAAAGATTTCGGGGAGGGCGCAACTCTATTCCCAGGATTGCTTCACTTCACCCTTGATCCTTGCCTTATAATGCTGAGTGTTAAGCAAGGCGGCATCAAGCACCATTTTTTGAGTCTTTGGTATGACTCGACCTAAGATTGAACCTTCGTCTCCCTGACCACTGGCGAACACTCTACTCATTAGACCAATCATCATCATCATCATATCACGCTGGTAGCACGGATATCCCTGACCCTCTCTCGCCACTCCTCCCTATCGTTCATCGCCCTAGGTAGGTCTTCAGGACAACATCCCGTATCCTCACATAGCTGCTGAATGTATGTTCGTGCTGGTCGTCCTGCTTTTGCACGGCCATGTGTGGGGGTCCATAAGAGTACATCCCTTATGAGTTCGTCCCTGCTTCTCCAGCAGTGTCCTGCATGTCTGGTTCGTCTAACATTAGACCAATAATCCTTAGCAAACAATTTTAATTTAAAGTAAATTTTCTAATAATCTACAACAACATGGCTTCAAATATTCTGTCAAATACAAATAATTTTCAAAGAAATCTATTTGACCCATCTATTAAACACACTAGGTCAGAGTGGACCTGGTGTAATATTACGGCCGGGCGCTGTCGTTGAGAACGCGCGAGCACATTGGCTGTAATCAATCAGTGAAAATGTTACGAACCGAGCACGTGCGGGCGGAATGACCTGCAGAGTTCAGGCGTGGTTTTAATATAATCACGCATGAATTTTCACGTGTTTCACTATCATTTTCACTAGTGTCACCGAACATTCTAGGATCTTCGATTTGATCCTCAAAATCTCTACATAAGAAATCAAGTCACGAGATTTTGGGGAATTCAAGGCAGGTTTCTAAACAGGTGCGTCACAGGTTCGGGAGACTCCGACCCGTACATATCCAGCCTGCCACGATACGACTGACAGGAACGTATCAAGAAGCCGGCTACCACGACACCCGCCGTCGCCACCAAGAAGAGGAGGGAGGAAGAACGCTATGAAACGAACTTTTCGAGCAGCAACCCGCTGTTGTCCAAGTGAATAAAAACGACTACTATTTTTCTTCCTTAAATTTCGAGTTTGAGTGTTTCTTTTTCTGTGGACTCCTTTCTTTCAGACACAACTTTTTGGTCCTGTGTTACACTGGGGGTAATGACAATGAAGAGGTACTCACCTCTCCTGAAAGCTCCTGAACTGTAGCATCACTATCAGATACAGTTTTGTGTCTTTCAAGATACCCGACCTTTTACTTGGAGGGTCTTATCCCTCGCAGAGTATACAATCAGCATGTTTTATACCGCGCCGATGCAGTGTTGAGACAATTGCTCGATACACATTTTGTTGAGTAACTTCTTCCAGATTAAGCAGGACCCGCCCAAATAGCCAGCAACCTCCTTATTTCAATAGAGATGATCGATACGTTTCTGGTTTGTCTTTGCACCGTTACTTTGTGTGACCGAACTTAAGTCATTTGCACAATTTCAGATGAATAACCCTACCCTATCATGGATACACTTCTATTCATTCCGTGTCAGATGGCAGTATTCACTTTATATTGTACTTAATTTTATCTTCGTTTTGTCTTTACAGTCGACATTAGCTAGTTTTGCTGTGTTTCTTTTTCTTTTTTTAATGTATAAATTTTTTGGTTCCTTTACTTTTTTCAAGTTTTCTCTGCGCAGCCATCTTCATAGGTGTATTCATTTTATTTATATTCTATACCCTGGCGTTGTCTCTTTAACGAGTTTGTTTACTTTTTCAAAAAGTTATTTTGTTTATTCATTTTTATTTTTTAAGCATTTCTTTTTTTATTTGTTTTTATTTATTTCTATTTTTTTTCTAAACATTTATTTATTTGAAGTTTATTGTCTTTAAGATTTTTTCACTTCTTATTTATCAGAGGATGTGGATTGCAATTTCAAAAGATTTTATTTCGCATAATTTCGTTCATTTGTTTGAAATCAGGGATCACGTTGAAATATATAGAAGAATCAAAATAAGAGAAAGCAAATAGATAAATAAATAAATAAATAGACGAATATATATATAAAAAATAAAATAAAGAAACCCAATCAAATTTTTTCGTTTCTTTTCCCCAAATTCAGGGTTACTTATTTTTCTTCTTTCGTCTAAAATTTATGCTTGAATCGAAGCTTTTTTTCTTGGCTTCACATTTTATTTCAAACAGACAATTTTTCAGTTTCACTGAAGATTGTTAAGTTGGCGGGAATAAATTGTTATGCCGCGTTAAAAAAAAAAACAAAAAAAAAAATCAAAACAAAAAAAAACAAAAAAAAAACATAAAAACAGCAACAAACAAACAACCAAAAAACAAACAAAAAAACAAAACAAAAAAAACGAAAAAATATTTAAAGAAAAAAAAAATCTCGTGTTGATGACGATTGATAAAAGACAGCACCGAAAAAATACATGACAGTAATCATTCTTTGATTAAAAAAAGAGAAAAGAAAAAAGAATAAGAATAAGGAAAAGAAAACGAAAAAGAAAAAGAAAATACGGTTGGGTTTCTGGATTTTTGATTAAAAAAGATGTCAAAACAAAGTGAAGACAAATACGGCCAAAAAAAGATGAATGGAAGTGAGAAAGAATTTTTTTTATAGTGCCCCCTGATTTGAAGAAGACAACAATTTTCCTGCTATTTAGATTAGGGAGCAGATTTCCAATTCATACGAGAGAGAGATATATATATAATAGTGTAGCATTAATTGAGAATCGAACTAACCCCACCAGCTATTATTTTTTTGGTAGCTTGCTCATTACTGCTATCTCTCTCTCTTTATATATATATATATATATATATATATATATATATATCTATATATATATATATATGTGTGTGTGTGTGTGTGTGTGTATATATATATATGTGTGTGTGTGTGTGTGTATCTTTTCATTTCAATCTTTCTCTATTTTTTTTGTTTATCTATTTATCAATCTATCCTAGTATTTACATCTCTCCCTTCCCTATCTATCGATCTATCTATCTTATTTCATATTTTTCTCTTTCTCTCTATCTATCTACCTATCTAGTTATGTCATTTCATCTCTCTCTCTCTCTCTCTCTCTCTCTTTCTCTCTCTTTCTCTCTCTATCTATATGTCTTTTCATCTTTCTCTCTCTCTCTCTTTCTCTCTCTGTCTTTTTATCGACTTATATGTCTGCCTACTTATCTTTCTGTCACAGTCTTTCCACATCTTTCTTTCTTTCTCTCTCTCTCTCTCTCTCTCTCTCTCTCTCTCTCTCTGTATCTATCTATTCCAGTCTTTTCATGTCGATCCATATTGACAAAAATAAGATAAATAAATTAATAAATATACAAAAAATAAAAAAGAATAAAAACAATATGGATGACAAACGTTGGGAAAAAATGAAAGTGCTCATATAACACTAAGTGGAGCACTATAACAAATAGAATGGCAATTAGAATTACATATGGCAATTAATAGTTTCTCATACTGCTCATTTTCATATACGAACACTAATGATACTGAAAACCTTAAAGAAAGCATAAATAGCGTAACGACATAGGACTTGAATTCGGTGAAGCTAATAATCTTGGGGAATGCATGAATCTATCTCTTCTCCCTAAGCAATGAGTAAATAGTACGGCAGTCTGGCTTCTTTAGACTTGGTACGGCAACCAGTCAAGGAGAAAGAAAACTCAGAACTTAAACCAGCTGTATTTCCTTTAAAAAGGGATTGGATAAATACATACAGCAAACCTTAAATGTAGTAACCACACACACACACACACACACATATATATATATATATATATATATGTATATTTCTTTTGTTGATCAATGAGAGATAAAGTAAATACTTTAAAATGAATAGGTCTACAAGGGGATTTATGCTTTTAAGTTATTTATTTCTCTTCAACACGTGTTTCTAGTGTTTTACACTGTCTTCAGGAAGTGATAATCTATCTCTCTCTCTCTCTCTGTTTATATATATATATAGATATAGATATGCACATATATATATATTGGAGTGTATCTACGAACCTCTCCGCACGAGTAAGGTACTATAAAGACAGATTTTGAAAACTAATTCTTCTAACCAACTGGATCTTTTTTGATAATGGAGCAAAATATTTTTGAAACAAATTGGCAAATCAGATTAAAAACAGCGACAGACTATAAAAGTTTAAGATTAAATTGGATGATTTCAGAAATAATAGGAAAAAAATAATCCAAGAAATCGTTTTTGGGAATTGCTAGATGAATTATTTAACTGAATTTGATCTGCATGTGTAGATATCGTATTAATATTGTATATGTTCTGTGCAAAGATATTTTTGAGGTTAATGTGAGAAGATAGTAATCAAAGAAGATGCACAGGGAGGCATAACAAACAGATAACAAACAAATAATGATAATAATAATAATAATAGTGGAACATGAAAGTGACGATTGTACCAATTGTGACTGGTGCTTTTGGTACAATAACTAAAGGATTATTAAAAGGCTTGGAAGACTTGTAAGTTGACGGACGGTAGAGACTATCCACATGACAGCATTACTAAGAACGGTCAGAATACTGAGAAGAGTCCAGGAAACTTGAGGAGACTTGCTGTCACTCAGACTCCAGTGAAGAACCATCAGATAATACTGATGTGAAAATCTCTATAAGAGACGAAATAATAATGATGCAGAACCCGGAATCCGTCGTGGAGAATGAAAGGCACAAACTTCTCTAGGATTTTGAGATACAAACAGATCACCTAATTTCGGCCAGACGACTAAATCTAGTGATAGTCAACAACATAAAAAAGGAGAACCTGCCGAATAGTGAACTTTGCATTTCTGATAGACCACAGAGTAAAATCAAAAGAAAGTGAAAAGAGGGATAATTATCTAGACGTTGCTAGAGAACTAAAAAAAAAATAACATGAAGTTGACAGTGATACCAATTGTAATTGGTGGACTTGGAATAATCCCCAAAGGGACTGGATGACTTGGAAATAAGAGGACAAGCGGAGACCATCCAGACTACCGCATTATAATCCCCAAAGGATGGCTTGGAAATAAGAGGACAAGTGGAGACCATCCAGACTACAGGATTATAAAGATCTGCTAGAATACTGAGAAGAGTTCTGGAGACACGAGGAGACAAGCTGTCATTCAAATGCCGGCGATAAACCATCAGCTTACGCTGATGTGAGAAACTCTCATAAAAAGAAAATACTACTGCTACTGCTACTACTACTACTACTACTACAGAAACAATAACAACAACAACAACAACTACTACCACTACTGCCCAGAAGAAGAAGAAGAAGAAGAAGAAGAAGAAGAAAATATTAGTATGGAAATAATAAGTGAAATTCCTATTCTGTTGTGGCAAATTTCACACGTTGAACTGTCATAATTTTCTTCCTTCTTAATAAATGAACCTAAATCGAAAACAGATTTTCTCCCTGGGTTTGTGAAGCGAGTGACATAAGAACCGCACCCCCTCTCTCTCTCCCCCCCCTCTCTCTCTCTCTCTTTTCCCTTGAAAAAAGTCACAACACAAAGATTTTTTCCACTGTGAAGCTGCGAAACCAAGATTCTTTTATTTGAAAAAAAAAAAAACAAACCCAAAAAGCAAAAAAACAATGACAATGTAAAATTTACTTTAATTGAAAATCGCAAATAGGAAAACGAGGCTTTCCTGGTAAAATGCAAGAAACGATGAATTTGATTTAAAAAAAAACAAAAACAAACAACAACCCCCCCAACGAAAAATAACAAAAAAGAAACTTTGATATTGAGGTTTGTGGATATTAATTAAAGTATTTTAAATTCTTGTTGCTCTTTCTACATTCTCCACTTTGTATTGAATATTTCTGAGAAAGTTTTAAATTAAGTTGTCCAAATGATTGTGTACAATATGATGAACGCCAGTCAAGATGGCTGCATTGTGATTGTCTTTCACCTGGATTAAATTCATTGACAGTTAATTAGAGTTCTCCTATCCTTTCTCTTTTAATCACTGATAAAATAATGTAATCCTATCTTTATCTGCATGAGAAACATTTCTTACAGGCAATGATAAATACTTTTGCTTTGATTTTTGTAGCTTCTTGCTGCTTCGCATTGCTACTCGCAACGATAAGGAAAAGGAATAAAAAAAGCATATCAACCCTTTATGGGTTATTTAAAGCCGGAATTTGATTCATTTGTTTGGATTGGTTTATTTGCTTAACGGCATATAAATTCTTTCAGGATTATTTAAACTTACTTACATCTGGTCTGTGCAGACACAAGATGCAGTCTAGAAGACCTACCAGAAACGATAAATGATAGGGATGGATGGCGTAAAAGAGTCAGGGAACTATGTGTTGGCAGCACGACTTGGTGATGATAGGTTGATATATGTTGAAATTTGATTTATTGGTAAACGACCCCAGTCGGCTGTGGCTCTAAAATACACAGAGGTGCTCGTGGTGTAATGGTTATCGTCGTAGGAAATGGATAAGACGACACGAGTTCAAATCCTCGACAAGACTGATTGTATTTCACATAGCACTAATACCCTTGGGAAAAGTATGAATCCAATTATTCTCCCTCCAGCTATGGGTAAATAGTTGGGCAGACTAGGTTCTTCAGTCTAGGAGAAAGAAAACTTTGAATTCAAACCTGTTAAAAATTGACCTTGTGTCATATCCTTCCTGAGCGGAGGGGTTGGTAAATATGGTAAAATACACAGACTGCAACTCTGCAGAGGGGTAAGATCCACGCCCCCAACGAGTGTTTTGGATATGACGCTAAGTAATCCTATGTTGAGGCTCCAGTAATGCAGGAGCCAGGAGGAATATGAAGTACCCCTTTATTGCTATCGTTTCCTGGTCCACTCTGGCCTGGAGTGGTAGCACCAGATAGGGTCCTTGCTATAGGTCAAATCGAACTGCTTCTCATTTAAACTTAGTGCAAACAAATGACATGCTAAATTGAATTGTTAGAAATACAACGCTTGATCATTTAACTGTGTGTAAACAAATGACTGAGGTTTAATTGAATTGTTAGTCATACATAGCAATCTCTGGAAACATTAAACTGTGTGCAAACAAATGATTAATCATAAATAGAATTATTTGTATTAGATAGAAATAAGTGAAACTATTCAACTGTTTGAAAAAATGAGTTCAGGTTCGTTTAAGAATGTTATCTACAAAATGTGTTTAGAAATCCTATATTTAATATATATGTATTAAAAGGATTTGGCATTAAATAACCTATAATGTTTGATATGCCATAAAACCTCACCAAACCAATTTACGAAATAGTTAATATCAAATTGAATTATAAGTATTAGATAACAATACTTGAAACCATTTAACTGTGAGCAAATAGAACTATCAGTGTTTGATAGCAATATTTGAGACCATTTAACTGAATCCAAACAATAAATAGCAATCCTTGAAGTCATTAAATATGTGCAATAATTAAATAACTATACTTAAAATCATTTAACTGTGTACAAACAATTGAAGTCTGGCTCATCTAAAAATATTGTTACCTTGAAACTATTCATTTAAAAATCATGTAATATCATGACATCAAATAACAATTAAAGGTTGATATGCCATTAAAGCTATATCGTAAACTATTAGTATTAGTTAGCAATACTTGAAACCATGCGCAAACATACTAACTAATCATATACCTCTAATATATATGCATAAACCAGATTTGGTATTAAATAACCTACAATGGTTGATATCACATAAAACCAAATCAAACCAAATTTGTAAATGTTTGACTATTATTTTATAATTCATCATTAAATTAAATTTGATTAGAACCATCAGTGTTTTTTATTTGACAAAATCATATGTTTTAACGCATTGGAGTACAAGGCTAGACATGACTGGGTGGGCAAGATGATCCACTGGGAAATGTGCAAGAAATTTAAATTTGACCATGCCAACAAATGATATATGCACAACCCAGAACCTGTCCTAAAAAATTATACACACAAACTCCTGTGGGACTTTGATATACAAACGGATCACCTTATCTCGGCCCGAAGACCAGATCTTATGATAATCAACAAAAAAAAAAAAAAATCTGCAAAATTGTCGACTTTGCTGTCCCAGCGGACCACAGAATAAAACTAAAAGAATGTGAAAAGACAGATAAGTACCTCGACCTTGCAAGAGAATTGAAAAAACTATGGAACATGAAGGTGACAATTATACCAATTGTGATTGGTGCCTTTGGCACGGTAACTAAAGGATTATTAAGGGGCCTGGAAGATTTGGAAGTTGGCGACCGAGTGGAGACCATCCAAACAACAGCATTATTGAAAACTGCCAGAATACTGAGAAGAGTCCTGGAAACTTGAGGAGACTTGCTGTCACTCAATCTCCAGTGAAATACCATCAGCTTACGCTGATGTGAAAACTCTAATGAGTAAATAATAATAATAATAATAATAATGACAATAACTCGGAAACAAAAATGGGATGTAAAACAACTCTATGGTATTTTAAATGACTAATAAATAACATCTCACACGACAAAACCTGGATGTGGCTAAGAAAAAGAAACTTTAAGAGAGAAACAGAATCTCTCCTAATAACAGCACAAAACAACGCCATAAGAACCAATCATATCAAAGCGAGAATAGATAAGACGCAACAAAATAGCAAATGTAGGTTATGTGGTGACAGAGACGAAACGATCAATCATATAATAAACAAATGCAGCAAATTAGCACAGAAGGAGTATAAGACTAGACCCGACTGGGTGGGCAAAATGGTCCACTGGGAAATGTGCAAGAAATCCAAATTTGACCATACAAACAAATGGTATATGCACAACCCCGCACCTGTCCTAGAAAATGACACCCATAAAGTTCTATGGTACTTTGACATAATCAACAACAAAAAAAAAAAAAAAAAAAAGAGAATTTGTAAGATTGTGGACTTTGCTGTCCGGCTGACCACAGAATAAAACTGAAAGAATGTAAAAAGAAGGATAAGTACCTCAACCTTGCTAGAGAATTGAAAAAACTATGGAACGTGAAGGTGACGATTATACCAATTGTGATTGGTGCTTTTGGAACAGTAACTAAAGGATCATTAAAGGGCTTAGGATGACTTGGAAGTTGGAGGACGAGTGGAGACTATCCAAACGACAGCATTATTGAGAACGGCTAGAATACTGAGAAGAGTCCTGGAGACTTGAGGAGTCTTGCTGTCACTCAAACTCCCGTGAAAAACTATCAGCTAACCCTGATGTGAAAAACTCTAAAGGGTAATAATAATAATAATAATTATTATTATTCTCGGACAGATCTATTTGACCTACGTACGGATTTCTAACATATCCTACCACTCCAGGTTAGAGTTGATCTGAAAGTAACAGCATTGAAGGAATGGCTTATTTAGGTTTATGGCATATCAAACATTATTGGTTATTCAATGCCAAAGCCTGTTTTTACATATATGTAAAATAAATATAATTTGTGAACTCATTTTTTAGATATATTTTTAAAACGAGCATGAGCTCATTCTTTTGTACACAGTTAAATGGTTTCACCATCAAATTGTTTAATGTCATATCCAGGCCACTTGTTGACTGGGGCTTCAACACCTCTGCTAAGATACAATCTGTGCAGTCGACAGCCCCAACCGACTGCGCCGGGCAATGAAGGAGTGACTCCACACTCTTTAGATCTCCAGAACTGGATTCCTACCACTGGATACAATTTTATGTCAAATCCAAAGCTCCCTTTACTTCTCTGCAGTCGGCTACAGGTCTGTAAAAATGGATTAGGGTTATTTCTTGATTAGTGCCACTAAAAGCAGACCCACATTATCGTTCTCACGGATGTAGTGGGTCTTGAGCAGGGAAAAGACTGACGGAACACATCCCTTTTCTGAATTTAGGGGTTTTCTTTTCGTAGACTGGTTGGTACATCAAGGTTAAAGAGCTCAGTCTGCCCCGACCTGGGGGAGAATATTTAGATTCTTACCTTTCCTCAAAATTGCAAAACCAAGGTTTAAAAGCCTAGTCTGCTCTTACTATTTACCCCTAGCTGGGGGGCGGGGGAGAATATTTGGATTCGTACCTTATCTAAGAGTATTAATGTTATGTGAAATTCAAATAGCTTCTTTCAGAAATTGAACTCGAGTAGCCGAGTTCACTTCCTACGAGATTACCTTTACGCCGCCACAAGATTATTTTAAAAAATGATGAGGGTGTACTTATTTAAGAGTGATAACGTAGTTAGTGGTATGGTATAATCAACGAATCTCTTTGATTAATTTGCTTAGTTTAGTTATCAAATGAAATATCAACCTTCGTGGGTTATTTAATACCAAAGCCATCCTTGTTGAAGACCGGTGGTTATAATATTAAACTCAAAACTGGAAGGATGTTAATGTCTTTCCAAAGGGTATTAGTCCGAAGGTGAACGCAGTAGCGTGAGTGGAGTTCGAACTCACTTTCTACTATGTTGTAGTCCAGCACTTTAACCATTACATCACGAGTATTTTCGCTGTTCTTGATTAGATGCGAAAGTAAGCACATGTCGTATATGAAATAAAATTATATTGTATTTTTGTTTTACTTTTTATAACTCAACGAGGCACTCAAGTTGCGAATCGATTTGGGAAATGGATTGTCAAGCAAAATATAATCTATTATCAGACACAAATCTTATACCTGAGAATAACGATAGAGTAAAACGACCAAGTTTTTTTTCCTATTCTTTTGTTTTAATATCAGAAAAAAGAAAAGAAAAATAAAAGAAAAGAAAAACACTTGATCGCTATCAAACAAAATTGAATAACCTTATATACCCGTGTATAGGTTGAATTTTGCAGACCTCACTTTTAGGTAAAAACCTCACGCATGAAAATAAAAAAAAGATGTAACTATTTTTCAGTCATTTCATTAAGTATATAAAAGCATAATTAATGTGTAAATAATACCTTATAATATCCGTTGTGATTGTATAATGTTCCCCCAGAAATGATAAAATCCTTGCATATTTTGTTAAGAAGTAAATCAACGATTTATTTAAAATAAAATTCCGTGACACAGTGGCTAAAATGCTGGACTGCGACATCCTAGTAAGCAATTTTAATTTGGTTTGGTTTGGTTTTATGGCATATCAACCATTGTAAGTTATTTAATGCCAAATCCATCAAACTGAATTGTTTGAAATAGAACTGTTTTGACATTTCAATTGTGTACTTCATTTAAACAGCGTACTTATGCTAAACTGAATTGTTTAACATAGAACAGTTTTGACATTTAAACTGCGTACTTATGCTAAACTAAATTATTTGAAATGGAACTGTTTTTGTATGCTAAACTGAATTGTTTGAAATGGAAGTATTTATGGGATTGAAACTGCATTTACTCTAAACTCAATTGTTTGAAATAGAACTGTTTTGACATTTACGTGTGTAAACAAAAACTATACTAATACTAAACTGAATTGTTTGAATTGCAACTCTTTAACTAAACTGAATTGCTTGAAATAGAAATGTTTTTGACGATTAAATTGTGTACTTATACTAAACTGAATTGTTTGAAATAGAGCTGTTTATTTGTATAAAAAGGGATTTAGAATTAAATAACCAATAAAAGTTGATATGCCATAGAACACAAACAAACAAACAAACAAACAAACATTTTTGTTGATAACATTTTCAAATGAGCCTGAGCTCATTTTATATAGTACATTGTTAAATGGTTTCAAGTTTTGCTATTTTTACAGTCACAATTTAATATCAGTCCTTTGTTTACACGCATAGTTTGTTGGTAATTTCATTTTTAAACGCAAAAGAGCTAATTCGTATTGATACTGTTTCTACATAGTTATATAGTTTCAATTATTGCTCTCTAGCACTAACATTTCTTTTAGATATCAATCATTTGCTTATACACAGTGAAGTGATTATGAATATTGTTATTTAACTCTAATTATCCCATTTGCACTCAGTCAAATGGTTCCAAACATTGCTTCGTTACATTAATAATTCTATTTAGACACACTGAGTCTCAAGAATTTTTATTTAACATTCATAATTCGATTCAATATTACTCGTTCATTTGCACAAAGGTAAATGGCTCCAAGTATTGTTATGTATCACCAAAAATTCAATGAAAAATCAGTCATAAACAGTTCTCTTTCTAACAATTCATTGCCCAGACGGCTGGGGCTGTAGAAAACACCGACTGCACCTCTGCAGAGGGGTAAAAAAAAACCCATATACATACCAATGAGAGTCCTGGATATGACACTAAACAATCTGATGGTGAGGTTCCTGTGATGCTGGAGCTTTGGGGGAATGCAGAGCACCCTTTCCTTGCCATTGCTCCCAGGTCCACTCTGGCCCGGAATGGTAGCACCTGATAGAGCCCTATCTATGGGTTAAATAGAACTAACTGCATACTTAGGCTAAACTGAATTGTTTGAATTAGAACTGTTTGAGTAAAATGAATAGCTTGAAATAGACATGTTTTTGATAATTAAACTGTACTTACATTTAAACTGCGTGCTTATATTGAAACTGCACTTACATTAAACTCAATTGTTTAATATATAACTGTTTTGACATTTAACTGTGTGTAAACAAAACCTGTATTTATACTAAACTGAAGTAGCTGAATTAAAACAGTTTGAATAAACTTGATAGCTTGAAATATAAATGTTTTTGACAATTAAACTCTTTACTCAAGATAAACTGAATTCTTTGAAATACAACTGACTATTTGCATAAAAATGGATTTGGCGTTAAATAACATACAAAGGTTGACATGTCAATAAAACACAAACAAACAAACAAACAATTCAATTTAGCCTAAGTGCACAGTTTAAATATCAAAAAGTTCTGTTTGACCCATAGATAGGACCCTAACAGCTGCTGCCACTCCGGGTCAGAGTGAACCTGTGAGCGATGGTAATGAAGGGGTACTCCGCATTCTCCAAAGCTCTAGGGTTGAAGCCTTGCTATCAGATTGTTCAATGCCATATTTAGTAGGGAGGTTCCTTAATCCTCTGCAGAGTTGCAGTCGGCGTATTCTATAACCCCTGACGACTGGGCTACCTAGTAAGGAAGTTTGATTTCAGTCTTGCCATATCCTTCACTATTGGATTAATTCCTTTGGTAAAGGTATAAACCCCTTATCCCTCAAGTTATGGGTTTGATAATACCACTACTCTCATACAAGAATAGCTTTGGCCATAAATAACCCACAAAAGTTGATAAGCCATTTAACAAATAAACCAAAAAATCGTTGTGAGTGTACTTAGGCAATTTGAATTCAAACCTGTTAAACTCCGCTTAAAAATTGACCTTGTGTCATATCTTTCCCGAGCGAAGGGGTTGGTAAATAGGTTATGGGTGTACTTATGTCTGGGAGATACTGTATTTACAAACACCCACAAATGCACACACACACACACACGTGCACACAATTCACTTACGTATCCTACGTTAGTCCCATATCTTTTTTATGACGCATACAATTAGTGACACCTGGGTCTGAATACGTGATCTTCAGGGAAATGTCTAAAGCGAGGAAACAGTCACCTTCTTGAACAGACACTCATACAATATTACAGCGAAAGAAAATGGTTCCCTTATTTGAAAAATAAAACGGCGTCAGCGTCAAGGGGATTTGTATATGTGGTCACACCTCAGTCTACAAAAATATCAGGTGTTTCTAAGTGAAAAAAGGAAACGCATTACAGAAACAACCCGCACGGAATCAAAAGATTCAACAGTCAATTAAAATCCGTACACGAAGGAATAGAGTGAAGTTTTACTGACAAGACAGAAGCATTTCTTTATGGACTTCCTGAACGTACTGTTAAGAATGACAGTAATAGTTTTATGATTTTTGTTAGTTTGGTTTCTTTGTTTAATGGCATATCAACCTTCGTGGGTTACTTAATGCCAAAGCCACCCTTCTAGAAGAACAATAATAGTGCTATTTAACCCATAGCTGGGAGGATAAGGGGGTTCCTACCTTTCCCAAGGGTATTTGTCTGAAAGTGAGTGTAATCGCGCTTAGTACGATTCCGCAGACCATCGCTTTAACCATTACATCATGAGGACAACCCTTTTTTTGATTTTGAAATTGCATTGTGTATATGATCCCAGAATTAGAGTGGATTTGGGAGTAATAACAATAACTGTTTCAATCCTCAGCAGCGGATTCGGTCAGAGTATTCTGAACTCCGCTGTCAAGGCAAAATGATAACTGTTTTATCGCAGAATTTCACATCACACAATGAATTGCGTGATGTAACGGTTCACAGACCATTTTTATTGAGTTCGATTCTTACTGGGTATCCTAAGCTTCTGGATTAGCTTAGTAACCCTTCATTGCCATTACTCCCACGTCCACTCTGGCCTCGTGTTGGAGTAACTGTTAAGGTCCCATTTATGGTTCAAATAGAACTATTTAATCATTTAGCATACTTGAAACCATTTAACCGTGATAACCAACGTCAGTTGGAGCTATAGAATACACCGACTGCATCTCTGCAGAAGTTTAAGACTTCCCCAACGAGTGTTCTGATTATATGACACTAAATAATATGATGGTAAGGTTCCAATGATGCTGGAGCTTTGGGGAATTCGGAATGTTCCTTCATTGCCATCGCTCCCAGGTACACACTCGCCAGGAATGGTAGTACCTATCAGGGTTCTAACTATGGGTCAAATATAAATATTTGGCACTTAAAATGTGTACTTATGACAAAATACACAGACTGCATCTCGGCAGGGGCGGGTTAGATCCACGCCCAACGAGTGTCTTCGATATGACGCTAAAAAATCCAAAGTTGAGGCCACAATAATATTGGAGCCCTGAGGATTGGATTGGTTTATTTGCTTAATGGCATATAAACTCTTTCGGGATTATTTAAACTTACTTACATCTGGTCTGTGCAAGCACAAGATGCAGTCTAGAAGACCTACCAGAAACGATAAATGATAGGGATGGATGGCGTAAAAGAGTCAGGGAACTATGTGTTGCCAGCACGACTTGATGACGATAGGTTGATATATGCTGAAATTTGATTTACTGGTAAACGACCCCAGCCGTAAAATACACAGACTGCATCTCTGCAGAGGGGTAAGATCCACGCCCCCAACGAGTGTCTTGGATATGGTGCTAAACAATCCCATGTTGAGGCTCCAGTAATGCCGGAGCCTAGAGGAATATGGATTACCCCTTTATTGGTATCGCTTCCGGGTCTACTCAGGCCCGGAGTGGTAGCACCAGATAGGGTCCTTGCTATAGGTCAAATCGAACTGCTTCTCATTTAAACTTAGTGCAAACAAATGACATGCTAAATTAAATTGTTAGAAATACAACGTTTGACCATTTAACTGTGTGTAAACAAATGACTGAGGTTTAATTGAATTGTTAGTCATACATAGCAATCTCTGGAAACATTAAACTGTGTGCAAACAAATGATTAATCATAAATAGAATTATTTGTATTAGATAGAAATAAGTGAAACTATTCAACTGTTTGAAAAAATGAGTTCAGGTTCGTTTAAGAATGTTATCTACAAAATGTGTTTAGAAATCCTATATTTAATATATATGTATTAAAAGGATTTGGCATTAAATAACCCATAATGTTTGATATGCCATAAAACCTCACCAAAACAAACCAATTTACGAAATAGTTAATATCAAATTGAATTATTAGTATTAGATAACAATACTTGAAACCATTTAACTGTGAGCAAATAGAACTATCAGTGTTTAATAGCAATATTTGAAACCATTTGACTGTGTCCAAACAATAAATAGAAGTCCCTAAAGTCATCAAATTTGTGCAATCATTAAATAGCAATACTTAATATCATTTAACTGTGTGCAAACAATTGAAGTCTGGCTCGTCTAAGAAATAATTTTACCTTGAAACTATTCATTTAAAAATCATGTAATATATCCAGAGAGGATTTGGCATCAAATAACCATCAAAGGTTGATATTTCATTAAAGTATATAACCTAAACTATTAGTATTAGATAGCAATACTTGAAAACATGTGCACACCTACTAATTATTAGCTTACAAATCACACACACACACGCACACACACACATACATACACACACATATATATACATACATGATTTGGCATTAAATAAATCACAAAGGTTGATATGCCATAAAACACAAGCAAACCAAATATTCTTTCTTTCTTTTTTCTTTCTTTGCTCAGTTCTTTCTTTCTTTCTTTGCTAAGTTCTTTCTTTCTTTCTTTCTTTCAATTGATACATATCTTCAATATTTCATTAAATTTTTCTTTCTTTCTTTCTTTCTTTCTTTCTTTCTTTCTTTCTAAACACCTAAACATTTTTTAGCAATCATCAGAAAGATTCAAACGCACCAGCTTTCCCCATCTCCACGTCATATTCCTTTGCCACTTAAGATTTATACTTGTAAACTTTATCTTTAAGTTTAATCAAAAATGGCAAACTCTGCATTTCCAGCCGTTTAAGAAGGTGTGATAATTCTCACCTAAATAAATTCTATAAGAATATCAGCACCAAATCCTTCCGAAAATATTAAAAATTCAAAAGCCTCACTATATTCTTACGTGTAAGGATTCTCAAATGTGCACTTTCATGTCATTTACTAAATTTAGCCTAGTTTGGCACAAGGGCAGAAATATGGAACACCCTATAAGAATATCGAACTCAGTAACAATGGTCAGCTGACCATTGCATCATGCAATTCATTTTATGATTTGAAATAAAACATTTATTATTTTGCCTTTTTTTAGTGATGATTTGAATACGTTGACTTTATACTCTGCAAAGGATTGTGACAGTCATTGCCATTACTTCCAAATCCACTATTGGCACGATGGTTAGAGTGTTCGCCAATGGCCCGGGAGACCTGGGTTCAATCCCAGGTCGAGTCATACCAAAGACTCAAAAAATGGTACTTGATGCCTCCTGGCTTAACACTCAACATTATAAGGTACGGATCATGGGTAAAATGGATCAATTCAGAGAAAGAAGTAGCGCCGCCCACTACCTCTTGGTGTAGTAGTTATCGAAAAGGGAGCCTTCTGGTCACCCTCGACTAAGGTGGCCAACTTTACTTACCAAGGAAAGGAGTAGCACTCTCCCCTACCCCTTATTGTATTAGCTATCGAAAAGGGAGCCTTTAGGTCACCCGCGACGACGGTTGCGAACTTTACTAACTTTTAGTACTTGTAAGAATTCCATCATGGCTCAAAGAGAATTGTTTAAAAATATTCCTATTTGATAGGAATATTTGATGCCTATGATTGTAAGTTATTTTTTTTTTAATTAAGAATAGTTACTTGAAGCTGTAGTTGTTTATTAATGATTATTATCAGTTACCTGAAACCATATGCTAACCAATGATTATTGGTGTGTTAACAAATGACTGTTGTTGAATTGAAATAACTTCTTCAAACAACATAGTTATCAGGATAAGACAGGAGTACTTGAAACTGTATCACTGTTTGCAAATTATTTGTATTAGATACCAATACTTGTTATATAATTATGTACAAAAGAAAAACCTCTTCGGAAACAGCAACACAAAAAATGTAAATATAAAGTACAATGAACGCGATTCTTTAACCTCAGCGCATTAAATAGACCTCGATGAGTTGACATACCGTTAAAATCAATCAATCATCAAAATAACTGGCGATAAGACATGAGATGGAATAATTATTATCTTCCTCCTGCAAAAGGTATTTAGATTAAAAGTCGAAAATATCCATAGTCTAAGCAGGATTTGAACACAGTGTAACAAATTTAAATTGATGAATTTATTCAAAAATATGTTCAATTGAAATCATGAGAAAATTTGGGTATTAGAAAACAAAAAGAAAGAAGTTCTCTGATTCTAATCATTTGTTGTCGTTCTTTTTCGCTTGGTTTTGAGGTACGGATATACATCACTGAAATATTGATATAAAAATGCAAAAAGAAAAAGACTAAAAGAAATAATCAAATTAATGAAGATAATTAAATTGTCTTTTTAAATCGCCGTATCGTAAATGTGTATATCACAAAGTGAAAGAAAAATTTTAATTATCGGAATTAAAACAACCGTTTCTCTACATGAATGATATTTCTTTTCCAAAACAAATCGCAATGGCGTCAAGTTTGATCAACGCGATAAGCGATCAGGAAAATGGCGGGAACTTTATCAGTATTTAGCGGCATTTTTTCTTCCCTTGTTGTATGTGCAAAGATCAGCCGATATTTTCGACTCCGTCTTTCTAAAATATGCACTTTGATGAGGAAGGAATAAGATATTTTTTTCTAAATTTTATTAACGTACTGAGGGTTTATTCGGAATCAAACATTTAAAACATTTCCAGGAAATACGAGGATCATTAAGTAAGTTTCCAGACTTTTTCGTATGGGCACTTTTATTGATAGTACACACATGAAACTCTAGTCTCCTTCCAAGTAATCTCCTCCGGCTGCAATGCATTTGTTGTACCATTCCAACAACTTCTGGAAGGCTCCTTGGAAGTCCTCTTGTGTGAGTGTGTCAATGACCCTCGTCACAGCTTCTTTCATCTTCTCAATTGTCTCATAACGACAGCCTCTGAGCGTAGGGAATAAGGAAAAGTCACAGGGAGCAAGGTCTGGACTATAGGGAGGGTGACGAACTGTCTTGATGCCCAGATCTGGTTAAAAATTATTAGTATTTGATAGGAATACTTGAAATTGTATAAAAATTATTTCTATTAAGAATAGTTACTTGGTGCTTTATCTAGAAAGGATTATTATTAGTTTCCTGAAATTATATAATTGTATGAACTACTTTAAAGCAGAATTATGCCAGCGAGTTATTATTATACACCTTTAGAGTTTTTCACATCAGTGTCAGCTGATGGTCTTTCACTGGCGTTTGAGTGACAGCAAGTCTCCTCAAGTCTCCAGGGCTCGACCCAGGATTCTGGCCGTTCTTAGCAGTGCTGTCGTTTGGATAGTCTCTACCCCTCCGCCAACTTCCAAGTCCTCCAGGTCTTTTAATAATCCTTTAGTTATTATGCCTAAAGCACCAATCACAATTGGCACAATCGTTACTTTCATGTACCTCAGTTTTTTTTTAATTCTCTAGCAAGGTCGAGGTACTTATCCTTCTTTTCACTTTCCTTCAGATTTATTCTGTGGTCCGCTCGGACAGCAAAGTCGACAATTTTACAGATTCTCTTTTTTTGTTGATTATTATGAGCTCTGGTCTTCTGGCTGGGATTAGGTGATCCGTTTGTATGCCAAAGCCCCATAGGAGTTTATGCGAGTCATTTATCAATTTTATCATTATAAAATATAACTAAGTACAAGTAAAGTTGGTGACCTTAGTCAAGGGTGACCCGAACGCTCCCTTTTCAATAGCTACTACACCGAGACGTAGGAGAGGGCACTACTCCTTTCCCTGGATTTATCCGCTTTACCCTTGATACGTACCTTATAATACTGAGTGTAAAGCATCAAGTATCATTTTTTGAGTGTTTGGTATGACTCGACCTGGGATTGAACTTCGGTCTCCCGGACCATTGGCGAAGACTCTACTCATTAGGCCAATGGCCCAGTAAATTATTTCTAGTAACTTGAAACCATTAAAAAGACTGACTTCGCCATTAAATAACCCACCTAGTGTTGGTATGATAAACCCAACACAACATCCAACCAACCATCAATCTGTTCATATCACCCAAAACAAATTTTTACGAAAAGACCATTTTCTTCTAAACCGAAGAGAGCAGATTATTTCTCGTGGAAAACTGAACAATGAAAACTGACAATAGAAAGTGTTATTTATTACCAAACTCTACAACATTGGAACTCTTTTGCCAAAAATGAAATTGCAACACGCCAGTAACAAATAAACAAAAATTGGCATATATACCGCCCAGACATCAGGCGAAATATAACGCCTTATGTATCAACGTTCGTTTGTTTACATTTTGCCTTACTGGATACCAGAGTGCTCAATTCATTAGAAGAGCTTTGTATTACGCCAGTGGTAGCCGTTAATTCCTTCGCCAGTGTGCTCAACCCACGGGAACGGAGCGTATATATATATATATATATAGACGTGTTTATATACACGTTTTTTATAGAGATTTTTGAGCTTTGGTATTAATAAGTAACTATCAAGTTTGAAACTTTGACTTTTTAAAATAAATATATGATGAAATTTATGTATTTATTATGATGATTTGGTGATATGTACAACTGTGTATTATTCTTTCTTGCTAGTTCATCTTGTTTGTAGTTTATTTGGTTACAATAGAACATTTTTATTTGGTTACTATAGAACATGTTTGTTTGTGTGGTATTTTGACCTTCGACCCGGCCAAAATGCCATTTCAAGGTGATGCATCGGAAGGAGGTGACACATTCTAATGGCAGTTATGAGAGGAAATCGCGTGTGCGGAAATTGGCAGATGAAATGGGACGAGCTTTAAAAAATTCCCATGGTACACTCATAAACAGATTCACCGGAAGAGAGTGACCTCTGAACTGCATGACAGTTATTTCCGCTTGATGACGATTAAACATTCGATTTCAAAGATCGAGTGGGCGTCGAACGAGTATATAACTCAGTTGAGTTCGACGAGCAGTTGAGTTGCAGACAGAGACGGAGATAGACGAGTGTGGTAAGGAAAGCCACACCAGGCCGAAGGGGCTTGGGGCCCTGATGAGTTGGGGTCCAGAGAAGATGCTGATAAGATGCAATAAAGAAAGCCATCATCCAGCAAAGTGGGCCCTGGGCCTCCGGTTGAGCAGCACTGGAGAACGAGAAAGACACAACACTGACGGCCATAACTTTGGAGTCAAAATATTTCAGTTATGTTCGGTCTCCAGCTCCCTCTCACACGCAACCCTTACGTAACCCTTTTGTACCCTTACAAATAAAGTGAGAGGTATATATTTTTCTTAAGAAGTCTTCCTGCGTCTTTATCATTGCGTGCGTCTTTATTATTGTGTCGTTATGATACGGCACATGAGAATATAACATTTGGCTACGGTAGAACATGTTTATTATGTCTCTCTTATCAAAATCTTTCTATGATGATATCATTTATTTTCTTTCAACTTGATTGCTTACATAGAAATTTAAAAGTCAAATAAAAAAAAGTAAAATAAAAACAAAAAAAAAATTTCCTCGACGTTAGGTAGCCAACACTTACTGACGTGAAAAGTAAACAGGGCCCTTCCCGCTTACAGAAGAACGATTGTGGTAGAAATAGTTGATAGCTTTAATCAAGGTAGAAGGAGAAATGTGTGACAACACACAGTATTTTCAACCTCTGTTGTATATTGTGCTACGTAGCAAACCAACTTCTATGGCCAGAAGTATATTTACTGAGCACGCAAACTTCGAAATTGAAAAGAAAATAGTCTCACTGTCACCTGAATAAAAGTGACACCAGGGTTGGGGTATTTCACTAAGGGTGAATTAAGGTGATTTTATTGATTGGGGTTAAACACTTGCCAACCTGTCTAGGGTTATTTTATGCGAAGAGGTTAAAGAATTACGTTAATTGTACGTTTTTTATTAATATTGTGTATGTTTCTTTAAAGTTTTTTTTTATACACGGTCCTATCGAGTACAAATAATTCTAATCAAATCTATTTGACCCCTAGATGGTATCCTATCTGTGTCAGAGTGGATTTGGGATCAATAACAATGAAGGACTACTCTACAATCTCCAGATCTCCAGAAGTGGAGCCTCACCATCAGTTGCAGTTAGTATCATATGAAGGGCATACCTTTGGGGCGGGGTCTTACCCCTCAGCAGGGAAGCTGGTGTAAGAAGTGTAATGATTTGGGCAACGTTCTGTAGTGCAATTGGTGGTTATTATTAATTATACAGCTGCTGAATGTATGTTAGTGCTGGTCGTCCTGCTTTTTTACGGCCATGTGTGGGGGTCCATAAGAGTAGATCTCTTATGAGTTCGTCCCTGCTTTTCCAGCAGTGTCCTGCATGTCTGGTTCGTCTAACTTGAATAGTTTTCGTGATAGGAGGCAGGCGGCCGTACAGTTGGTGTCTTGTGGGGTGTTGTCGCCAGGACTTGTTCAAGATTGCACGCAGCATTCTTGTGTAATTGCCGTCTAGCTTCTTCTTCAGCCGTTTTGTTAGCGTCCATGTAGTGCAGCTATATAGCAGTATCGATGTGACCGCTGCATGGAAGAAACTGCGTTTCATTTTATCGGTTAGGTCTGATTTCCATATAATCGATAGCCTATTGATAGCTGTGTGAGGATACGGGATGCTGTCCTGAGGACCTGCCTAGGGCGATGAACGATAGGGAGGAGTGGCGAGAGAGGGTCAGGGATATCCGTGCTACCAGCGCGACATGATGATGATGATGATTAATTATACAGAAGTTACTTTGTCGGCAACGATTTACCTCAACATGATTGAACATCATGAGCATTCTTTCACACCAACATGTCCGTCGAGAGTAAGAACATATCCCAATAGGATAATACACGTTGTATCTTTGCATAGGTTGGACGGGAATGTTTTCTCTATTATGAAGAATATCTCACCACGTTACTCTGACGGTCAAACTTCGCAAAACTCAATTTATGGAATTGTACCGAACCAACAAGTTCTGGCGTAATGGTTAACTAGCTAGCCTAGTTGATCATTGTTAGTAAGTTCGATTTTCCCTGATTGACTATGCTTCTTCGATTTTCACTGATTGACTATGCTTCTTCGATTTTCACTGATTGACTATGCTTCTTAGAGTAACGGTTATCGTCAGAGTAAATGGACCTGGTAACCCGAGTTCAATACCAATTTACACTTCGCATATTGCGCCAATAAACTTGCGAAAGATATGAATCCATCATTGGGTAAAAAGTTGGGCTGACTGGCTTTTTAACTTTAGTATGGCAACTAGTCTCGGAGAAGAAAAACTCTGAATCTAAACCATTGTACGTTCTTTTTTATATTGTGTGTGTCGTTTCTTTAAAGTTTGTTTTTGTACACGGTCCTATCAAATACAACTAATTCTATGCTTCTTAGAGTAACGGTTATCCTCAGAGTAAATGGACCAGGTGATCCGAGTTCAATACCAGAAGGAAAACTCTAAATTTGAACTAAGCGTACTCCGCTTAACATGACCCTGTGTTGCATCCTGTTTATGACAAAGTGATTGATTTTTACTTATAAAAACTAAAGCCTGTTATACCCTACTATCTAATAATAAAGCCTTTTATACCCAACTATCTAATAATAAAGCCTGTTATACCCTACTATCTAAAAGCCTTTTATACCCAACTATCTGATAATAAAGCCTTTTATACCCAACTATCTAATAATAAAGCCTTTTATACTCAACTATCTAATAATAAAGCTTTTTATACCCAACTATTTAATAAAATTGGAGTAGAAGAAAGGGATTCGTAGTTTTCTTAAAGGCAATGGAAAATGCAAACAGCCTCGTCCTGAATTTAAATTCGCATCGTTAAATCTATTTTCTATAACTCTAACCACTTTGACACTAAGGTCCCCATGTGTGTATTGAGGGCTATCAGCTTAGGCAAGTCGTCATAATGTTTTAGCTCATCATATATATATATATATATATATGATGAGCTAAAACATTATGTTTTATATTTTATATGTTTTAGCTCATCATTTATATATATATATATATGATGAGCTAAAACATTATGACGACTTGCCTAAGTTGATATAATTGAAGGCATGAAACTGGTGGTTTTTACGACCGTAACTTAAATAGACTTTTAAGCGGAAGTTGATAGTATTTAATGGGCAATAGCAGTCATTTTGACGCCAATTTAATTTGACTCTTGAAAGATTTCCGCTTTTTAGTCTTTTTTTTCGTTTATGGCTCAGTTACGATTCTCTCTCAAACGAAAAAAGGTCAACATGGTAATTTCTTTACTCAGGAAAATCATGTTTGGTAAAAAAAAAAAATCAAATAAAATAAAACATAAATTGCAAGTATATGTAATTATTTTGTTAATGACCTAATAGCTTTTTATACATACAGTGTTTCCCATAAATAAGTACGCCCCTAACATTTTTAAAAAATTAAAAGTTAATTTTCTTTGAACCAAAGATGCCTAGATTTTTTCATTTCTAGTAGGACAATATGAATTCAAAACGAATATTATTTTGACATTAGTTAAAATTGCTACATCTCTGTAACCAAAAATCAAATTGTACTAATATATATAAACGATGAACCTATTTAAAACTATTGCCAGTACTGTAATTGTTCATGGACAATGGCGTAAATAATACCTAATAACATTCGTTTAGATTATTATTCCATTAGAAATAATAAAATCCTGGTATCCTAGATTAAGAAGAAAATTAGCTTTTAATTATTGTTGGGGGGGTGTTCTTATTTCTGGGCATTACTGTAAATAATACCTAATAATATCCATTTTGTTTGTATAATATTCTACAAGACATTACAAAATTTTGGTATCCTTGGTTTAGAAGAAAATTAACTTTTTTATAAAATATTGTTGGGGGGTGTTCTTATTTCTGGGCATTACTGTAAATAATACCTAATAATATCCATTTTGTTTGTATAATATTCTACAAGACATTTCAAAATTTTGGTATCCTTGGTTTAGAAGAAAATTAACTTTTTTATAGATTATTGTTGGGGGGTGTTCTTATTTCTGGGCATTATTGTAAATAATGCTTAATAATATCCATTGTGATTCGATAATGTTTCACAAAAAATCCAGGTATCTTTAGAAGGAAATTAACTTTATAAAAATTATTAAGGATGCACTTATTCATAGACAATACTGTATGTATAAATCAATAAGTCATCTACACAGACCTGCGATACAATTTTAAATGAATGTGTAAGTTTAGAACAAGTGTCAAAGTTTTGATAAAAATTTAATTTTCTACTAAACCAAAGATAGCAGGATTTTATTTTCAATGAAACATTATACAATCAAAACAAATATTATTAGCTGTTATTTATTACCAAACTCTACAGCATTGGAATTCTGTTGCCAAAAATATGAATAGGTAGTAGTCCAAAAATAAGTACACTCTTTATATATATTTATGCAATGTTACTTTTATCTACAAAGATGTTACAATTTTATTCTTGTTTCAATGCAGTAGAGTTTTATCATACATGATTACATATCTAAAATATTCGTTTTGATTGCATAAGAAATTTTCAGGGATGTATTCATTCATGGGTAATACCGTATGTCTCTAAATCAATAAATCATCTATACTTACCTGTGATAAAATTTTAAATGAATGTGTGTATTCAGAATAAAAGGGTCAAAGTTTTGATAAAAATCTAATTTTCCTCTAAACCAAAAGTACCTGGACTTTATTTCCAGTGCAACATTTTACAGTCAAAACAAATATTATTTAGCTGTTATTTATCATTATTTGCTGTTATTTATCATCAAATTTTACACCTTATCCAGTCGTCTGGGGCTGCAGAATATACCGACTGCGCCTCTGCAGAGCGCTAAGAACGCCCACCCTTTACGAGTGTCATGGATATGACACTAAACAATCTGATGCCGAGGTTCCAGTGATGCTGGAGCTTTGAGGAATGCAGAGACCCCTATCAATGACATCGCTCCATAGGTTCACTCTTGAAATAGAACTGTTTTGAAATTCAACTGTGTGTGGACAAAAACTATACTTATACTAAACTGAATTGATTGAATTAGAACTGTTTAACTAAACTGAATAGCTTGAAATAGAAATGTTTTTGATAATTAAACTGTGTATTCATGATTATTTGTGTAAAAATGGATTCGGCATTAAATAACCTGCAAAAATTGATATGCCATAAAATCCAAACAATCAACCAACCAAACTCTACAGCAAAGAAATTCTGTAACCTGAAATATTCATTTTGATTGCATAAGAAATTGTTAGGGTTGCATTAATTTATGGGTTATATAAATATGTTACTAAAATATACACGGAAAAAATCTATCTATCTATCTATCTATCTATCCGTACCTATCAATCAATTTTATTTTCGTCTACTCGTGATGCGGGGTGTCCTGGTGGCGTAGTTACTAACGTGCTGGACTGTAACATCGTAGTAAACGCGTTCGAACCCTAATCACCCTATTACGTTCACTTTCGAACTAATACCCTTGAAAAAGATATGAAGCCTCTTATTTCCACAGCTGTGAGTTGAATAGTAGTGCAAATATTCAACAAGAATGGTTTCGGCATTAAATAACATACAATGCCACTAAAAGATAAAACCAAACCAGTCTTTTCGTATCTATAGATCTATCTACATAGGTCCATCAAGAAAGGTATAGTCCAATAATGGAAAGAATCACCTATACCAGGGGTGGACAAACTTTTTGGTGTGAGGGCCACATCAAAGGGCCGCATCTTCTAAAATCAAAAGAATTTATTCCCGATTTAAGTACAAGTGTTTATTTATTTTTATTTTTTAGAGGCTCCTGCAGGTCGCACAGAACAGTGCAACGAGCCGCAGTTTGCTCACTTGTGACCAATTCGTGTTGATTTCAAAAAGTACAGAGACTGTATCTACTAAAACAGAAATAAATAAGAAATGAACGAAACGTTATTTTTTTCCCCAAAATCTGTTCCCTAAGCATTCAACCCGCTAATTCCTGTGGGTTTTTCATTGATTGAAGCACCTTTGAGACTTCTTTTAGTGGGATGTAAACCGTGCCGACGTATTTGTGCTAATGTTATCCACGTTCTCAAATTAAACCCTTGAGGTTGATTTCCTGTTTAGGAAAGAAGTTAGTTCTGCTGAGTATTGAGAGTATTGCACTTGCACAATCATGTGTTTCGACCAAAACTTCTGTTCAAAACCTATCTGGATTGATGAGCCAAAAGCATCGAAACTTGATACTGACTCATCAAGAAGAAATCTAGATCTCATCTTTTAGTGACACCAGCAAACAAGTATACATGTATACTCCGCACGGGCAGGATGTGACACAAGGTCAATTTTTAAATAGAGTTTAACAGGATTGAATTCAGAGTTTTCCTTCTCCCAGACTGATTGCTTAACCAAGGCTAAATAACCCAGTCTCGTCCTAATATTTATTCATAGCTGGAGGGAGAATAATTGGGTTCATACCTTTACGAGGGGTATTACTGCTATGTGAAATGCAATTCGTGCCGTCCAGGATTTGAACTCGTGTCTATTTTCTACGACATTAACCATTACATCACGGGCACCAACTAACAAGTATAGCCTTTTAGAGGATACCTGAGATTTTCCATCAAAACCGTCTTCCGTACGTCACGATTTGTGTAAACTGATCAGAATGTATTTATCCAACCTCTATCACGAGCAGAGTGTGATACAAGGTCAGTTTTTAAGGTGAGTTACAGATGGATTCATATTTAAAATTTTCCTTCTCCGAGATCAGTTGCCGTGGCAAGGCTAAAGAACGCAAACCGTACTACTACTTACCCATTGCTGGATTGGAGCAAGCGAAAATGTAAATAACCTCGCTCCAGGATTTAATCTCGGCTTGTCGTGTTCATTCCCGGCGACGATAAGTACAACACTTCAAGCGCCTCCTCAAACAAATCGGGCAATAACTGGTTGTAGATGAACAATAAGAACTAATAAAATGTCTTTTGAATACGAATGATTATAATAAACTTTGATAAAAGTAACTCTAAGCCTTTTACTTTTAGAGGAGTCTCAATAGGGTTGTAGCTAACGTGCTGGACTGAAGCATCCAAGTAAGCGAGTTCGAATTCCAGCTGCGGTATGACATCTACTTTAAGAATAATACCCTGAGGAAAGGCATAAACTCTGATATACGTTCAAATATGTGTTACATTGTACCACTACTATTCTTCTACAATGACGGTTTTGGCATTAAATATCCCACGAAGGTTTATATGTTATTAACAAAGAAACCAAACCTTTATTTTTAATAATAATCCTCTTACAATGCGTAAAAAAATTGAGTTAGTACTGCTAGTTTAATTTACATTTTAAAGACGTAGATAATAATGGCCATCTTATAATTCGTATAAAATAAACGATAAAAATATTAAACGTTTTTAAATACGAATATGTAATTACCCAAGCCCTCAAACGAGCAGGATGTGACACAAGGTCATTTTTAAGGGCTATTTAACAGGTTAGAATTTCGAGTTTTCCTTCTCTCAGATCGGTTGCTGTACAAAGGTTAAAGAGTCCAGCCTGCCCTGCTATATACTAATAACCGGGGAGGAATAATTAGATTTATAGTTTTCTTACACGTATTAACCCGATATGAAATACAAACAACCTTTAAATACGAATAATTAGCTTGAACTTTATGTCCTTTTTTTTTAATGATGATCAGCTTACAAACCGCATGCAATATGGGTAAGTACTGCTTACTAGTTATCATCCTAAATTCTAATATCAACTAGCAAGTTTAATTTACCTTTTAAAGATAACTAATAATAATAATAGTAAAAATTAAGAAATTTAAATTTGACTATACGAACAAAAGGTATATGCACAACCCGGAGTCCGCCTTAGAGAATGAGACGCACCAAGTTCTCTGGGATTTTGAGATACAAATAGATCACCTAATTTCGGCTAGACGACCAGACCTAGTGATAGTCAACAATAAAGAAAAACGAGACCCTGTCACAGAGTAAAATCAAAAGAAAACGAAAAGAGAGATGAATGCCTAAACCTGTCAAGGGAACTAAAAAAAAAACATGGAACATCAAGGAGACTGTGATAAGGATTATAATTGATGCACTTGGAACAATCCATGAAGAATTGGTAAAGGAACTGGGGGACTTGTAGATAAGAGTACAATTGGAGACCATACGGACTACCGCATTATTAAGATCGGCCAGAATACTGAGAAGAGTCCTGGAGACTTGAGAAGACTTGTTGTTACTCAAACTTAACAGGAAAACTATCAGCTAACGCTGGCGTGAAAAACTCTCAAACTAGTAAATAATAATGATAATAATTACCTGTCGAATTATGAACTAAATTTCAACATATTCAATTTTAATAGATAAGATATAGGAATGGAATTTGGCATAGAAAAATCCGCCGTGCTAGTAAAGAAAAGCGGGACACAACACATGACAAAAAGAATCGAACTACCAAATGAAGAGAAAATCAGAACGCTCGGAGAAAAGGAAACCTACAAATACTTGAGAATATTGGAAGCTGACACCATGAAACAAGTGGAGATGAAAGAAAAGAATTTAAAAAAGAGTATCCCAGTAGAACCAGAAAGCTACTCGAGAAAAAACAATATTGCAGGAACATTATCAAAGGAATAAATACCTGGGCTACTCAAATTGTAAGATACTCGGGAACATTCTTGAAGTGGACCAGAGAAGACCTTAAATAACTGGTCGAGAGAATAAGAAAACTAATGACCATGTAAAAAGCCTTTCATCCCAGAGATGACGTTGACATACTATATGAATCAAGAGTGAGGCAGCGGACTTGCCAACATTGAAGACGGTGTCGACGCATCGAGACAACGACTCGAAGACTATATCGAAAAGAACCGAGAAAGACAAATCACAGCCACCAGAAACAATACTGACAATACGAGCACCAGCAGACCAGAAATAACCAGAAAATAAAAATGGGAAGAAAAACAACTCTATGGACGTTTTAGGGAACTAACAAACGACATCTCACACAAGAAAACGTGGACGTGGCAAAGAAAGGGAAACCTTAAGAGAGAAACTCAACCTCTTCTAATAGGAGCACAAAACAGCGCCATAAGGACCAACAATATCAAAGAGAGAATAGATAAGATGCAACAAAACAGCAAGAGTAGGTTATGTGGTGATAGAGATGAAACGATCAATCACATCATAAGCGAATATAGCAAATTAGCACAGAAAGAGCATAAGACTAGACACGACTGGGTGGGCAAGGTGATCCACTGTGCAAGAAATTGAAGTTTGACCATGCGAATATGCACAAACCAGAATCTGTCCTGGAGAACGAGACGCAAAAACGACTCTGGGATTGTGAAATACAAACGGATCACCTAATCTCGGGCCAGACTACCACACCTTATAATTTTCAGCAAAAAAAAAAGAAGAGAACTTGCAGAATTATGGACTTTGTTGTCCCGGTTGGTCAAAAAAGAAGGATAAGTACCTGGACCTTGCTAGGGAACTGAAAAAACTGTGGAACATGAAAGTGACGGTTGTACTAATCGTAATTGGTGCTCTTAGTACAGTTACCAAAGGATTGGTAAAAGGACTGGAGGACTTAGAAATAAGAGGACGAGTGGAGACAATCAAAACTACAGCATTGTTGAGATCAGCCAAAATACCGAGAAGAGTCCTGGAGACTTGAAGAGACTTGTTGTCACTCAGTCTCCAGTGAAAGACCATCGGCTAACTCTGATGTGAAAAACTTTCAAGAAGTAATAATATCAATAATAATGGAACATGCAGGTGACAGTTCTACCAGTTTTAATTGGTGCTTTTGGAACAGTAACTAAAGGATTACTTAAGGTGTTGGAGGACTTGGAAGTTGGTGGAAGAGTGGAGACCATCCAAACTACTGCATTATTGAGAACGGCCAGAATACTGAGAAGAGTCCTGGAGACTTGAGGAGACTTGCTGTCATTCAAACTCCAGTAAATAATACTCTGAGTTAATAATAATAAGAGGGATAAGTACCCCGACCTTGCTAGGGAATAAAAAAAATGTGGAACATGCAGGTGACAATTATACCAATTGAAATTGGTGCATTTGGAACCGTAAATAAGGATTGCTAAAGGGACTAGAGGACCTGGAAGTTGGCGGACGAGTGGAGACCATCCAAACCACAGCACTGTTGAGAACGGCCAGAATACTAAGAGTCCTGGAGACTTGAGGTGACTTGCTGTCACACGGACTCCAGTGAAAAACCATAGGCTAACGCTGATGTGAAAAGGTCTAATGAGTGAATAATAATCTTCGTAAATAAACTATACAAACAAACAGAATATCATTTAAATACAAATAAGTTATCTTAAAATTTGGATAAAAGCATTTCGACGTTCTTTATTTTTGATGATAAATATCTTACAACTTTTATGTATTATGGGTCTGTATTTACCCAACTCTTCCTCCACTGGCTAAATGTAAAATAAGGTCATTCTTTAAGCAGGATCTAGCTGGTTTGAATTCAGAGCGTTCATTCTCCTAGACTGTTTGCTTCACCAAAGCTAAAGAACCCAGTCTGCCCTACCATTTACCCATAGCTGCCAGAAAAAGAGATACCGTTCTCAAGTGAAGTGAAACGCAAACAGCCCCGTTCAGGTTTGAACACGAATCGTCGATACCATTTCCAACAACGATAACCGTTTCGCTAAGTACTGGTATTTGCCTTAATACGAAAGCATAGTCTTTCTTTTTGGTAAAAAAAACATTGTAGGAAAAAGAAACCATGAATAAATAAATATAAATAAATAAATAAATAAATTTCAACTTTGTGAGTAGTTTTTTTCTGTTGTTGTTTTTGTTCTTTCCTTATTTGGTTGGTGCTCCTTAGGAAAAAAGCGAAACGACTCCCGATTACTTAACATCATTTCTGTCAGTTCAGATTTCCTTTTTTTTTTCTTTTCCTTAACAACTTTACCGCGTTTTATTTTTGCTTTTCGTTCTGTAAGAGGTCCGCAGCGTCCATCAATCTGGCTTTCACTTCTGTTGGACGATCAAAAATTGCAGCATTGTCAGTTTTAAAGCTAATCCATTTCGAGAACATTTCTTATTCGATTGTTGAGAGGCAGGTGGCGCCATCTGGGTCTCTTGATATGGCCGCTGGACATTGGGATTTGAATTGGTTTTGGGCCAAAATGATGAAACCATAGTAATTGAGTTAATCTTTTTTTTGGTATAAATATGTTAGGATATTGGAATATAAGAGTTACAATATCTATCTATCTATCTATCTTAATAATTTTTATCTATCTATCTATCTATCTTGAAAAATTTTATCTATCTATCTATCTATCTAATACTTTTTTTTTATCTATCTCTCTTAATAATTTTTTTTATCTATCTATCTATCTATCTATCTATCTATCTTAATCCTTTTTTTTATCTATCTATCTATCTATCTATGTTCGGGTTTGTTTGTTATTTAATGGCATATCAACCTTCTCGGGTTATTCAATGCCAAATCCATCCTGTTTAGAAGGTCTGTAGTAGCACAATTTAACTCATAGATGGGAGGATAAGGGGGTTCATACTTTTCCTTTGGGTATATTCCGAAAGTAAACTTAATAGCGCGATTGGAGTTCGAACTCGCGTACTAAGATTCCACTGTCCAGCGCTTTAACTATTACCACCCCATATATATTCTGGTTATAAACTCTTAAACACACACACACACACACACACACACACACACATATATATATATATATATATATATATATATATGAGTGTGTGTATGTGTGCGTGTTTTATCTATGTGTGCATCTCTCGATATGTGTATGAATGTATTAATGGCTTGACTGTATTTGTATTTCATTTCGACACATTCGGACTTCCATATGTTATTATCAAAATTGAATTAGATTAAAATTGAAATATTAATGTCTGTATGTGTGTGCACTACCGTGTGTGTGTGTGTGTGTTATGAACAACAGAATATACACATAAATGTTAGAAGAACAAATGATACACACACACACACACACACACACACACACACACACACACACACACATATATATATATATATAGATACAAGTTGGCTGACCGTAGTCGAGGGTGACCCGAAGGCTCCCTTTTCAATAGCTACTACACCGAGGTGTAGGGGATGACGCTACTCCATTCTCTGGATTGCTCTACTTTACCCTTGATCCTTACTTTATAATGAGTGTTTAGCAAGGCGACGTCAAGTTTCATTTTTTGAGTCTTTGGTACGACTCGAGCTGGGATTGAACCCTGGCCATTACCGAACACTTTCACCGACTACAGTCGGCCAATTTACTTCTTGAATGTACATATAATCATCATTAAATAAGTATAAGCTTAACACTATTATTTTAATTCTTCTGCATTTTCTTACATCAGTTTTGACTATTCGCTTTTCACAGAATAAGTGACATCACAGCTATCCAGGACTCTTATTTCCACTACCCTCAGTTTCTTTTCCAGACTTTTGGAGACCATTCCAGGAACTATAACTACAATTGGCATAATTGTCACCTTTATATTCCACACATTTTTCAGCTTTCTAATAAGAATCAAATATTTATCAACCTTTTCGCTTTCTTTCATTTTCACTCTGTGGTCCGCCAAAACGGCAAAATCCGCTAGATGACAAATTATCTTCTTGTTAATTAAAAGTAGCTGGTTCTTCTGGTCTTGATTGAGTGATTTGCTTGCACTATTCTTAGTTGATCACCTTTCCTATCGGGTCATGCCTACTCTTGCATTCCTTTGGTGCCAGTTTTCTTTATTTGCTTATGTGATTAACGGTTTCGTCAATGTTAAAACTTAACCGACACTTAATACTCTGCTTATTCTCAATTTTTGCTTCGACAGTATTAGTCCCAATAGCATTATTTGGTACTGCTATTAAAAGAGATTCCTTTTAATGGTTATCGTCACAGGATATGTACACGGCGATACGAGTTCAATTCCTGGACAAGACTGATTGCATTTCACATAGCACTAATACCCTTGGGAAAGGTATGAATCCAATTATTCTCCCTCCAGCTATGGATAAATAGTAGGGCATACTAGGTTCTTTAGCCTTGGCGAGGCAACTAGTCTAGGAGAAGGAAAACTCTGAATTCAAACATCTTAAACTCCGCTTAAAAAATTGACCTTGTGTCATATCCTGCCCGAGCGGAGGGGTTGGGTAAATTGGATTAAAAGAGATTCCTTTTCTCTCTTGAGATTTCCATTTTTGTAGCCGTACTCAGGTTATCGAATGTGGTATTTCCTTAATCACTAAAAATCTTATTTGAAGGAGGAAGACTCGCCAAATTTGCTTACAAGTAACAATTCAGACATTCAAAGAATATAAAAGAGCGAAAAAAAAATCTTATTACAGTAACCAGTAACAGTAATATCAACAAACATTATTTATCTTTGTAAATATTGCTGTTACTGGTTGCTCTAATCAATCTTTTTGCTTATTTTGTATATTCTTTGAATGTCTGAATGGTTGCATCAACGCAAATGTTGGCGGGGGTGTCCTCGTGGTACAATGGTTAAAGCGATGAACTGCGGAATCGTAGTAAGCGAGTTCGTACTTTAGTCGCGCTATTACGTTCACTTTCGGGCAAATACCCTTGGGAGGGGTATGAGCCCCCTTATCCTCCCAGCTATGGGTTGAATAGTACCATTACTGTTCTTTTAGGAAAATAGCTTTGGCATCAAATAACTCTCAATGATTGATATGCCATTAAACAAGGAAACTAAACCAAATGTTGGCGAGTCCCCCTCTGCCATTTTTTCTTGATACATAGAGAATGTTTCTGTTATCTCTCGGGTATTCTTCTTCTTCTTCAGAAGGTTTTCCACACCATAATTAGCTGATAGTTTCTCACTGGAGTTTGAGTGACAGGAAGTATCATCAAGTCTCCAGTACTACTCTCAGTATTATAATACTTTCGTCTGGAAGGTCTCTATTCGTCCTCTTATTTCCTCCAGTTCCTTTACCAATCCTTTGGTGAGTGTACTAAGCGCACCAACTACAATTGGTATCATCATTACTGTTAGGTTTCATAGTTTTTTCAGTTCTCTAGCAAAGTCTTGGTACTTATCTCTCTTTTCGCTTTCTTTCAGTTTTAAGTTTTTCTGCAAGACATACTCTGGTTTGAATAGTCTTGACTCATCTTCTGCCCAGTTCATCAAATCTCATTTCCAGATTCCTGGAGATTGTTTCAAGAGCTCCGACTATGATTGGTATTGCTGTTATTTTCATATTCCATAGGCTTTTGGCAACGTCCATGTATTTGTCTGACTTTTCGCTTTCTCTCACCTTCAATCTGTGTTCTGCAGAGACAGAAAAGTCCACTGTGTTGCAGTTTCTTTTATCCTTGTCAATTAAAACAAGATCAGGTACTCTGACCGGGATTTTTTGATCCATTTGTATCTGAAAATTATTGTTCAGTTAGACTAATATTATGACTAATGTGTAGAATCGGTTTAGAAGCAGGAAATAAGCAGGACTTGTTTGTTTTTATGCTGATATTCAGTGGTTATTTCCCATTTAAGAAGAGATAAAAAGAAAAAAAAAAAAAGAAAAAAGGAAAAGAAAAAATGGATTTGTTCATTTCTGGTTTCAAATAGATGAACATTACGCTTGATTATCTGGTGGGAGTCTATTTGAAATACAAATACCCTCATTAGATTTTTTTTTATTTGTTTGTGTCCAATTGAATCGGATGCATGTAACTCTCTGCTGCTTCGATAAAGATCTGCTCCAGAAAATCAATATCTAAAGTTATTGATCTTCAAGAGCAAAGCTTATCAGAAGATCATAATCACTCTTTAAAAAAAATCCTAAATCGTGGTTGCATTACTGCCCCTGTGTAATTCATACTACATAAGTTGGCGAAGCTGACACTCATTGAAGGTTTTGCTTTTGACCAATTTCAACTTTATTGTAATCCACGAGAAGGAGTAAAAGTTCTCGATACAACCAATGAGAACATAACTTTTTTTTGTTTTATAGAAAAAGTTAAAAAAAAAACTTAAAAGTATTACCCCCAATTTTGGAATTTGTTCTCTTAGAAAATGTTCATCTTGTTTTGTTGTTTGTTTTTAATCAGCAGTGAATAAACTAATAAGAGAGAACATATAAAGATGAAGAGAACAAGTAAATTTCCCCAGCCATTAATGATATCGTGTTGCATGTCATTTAAAGGAACAGGGGAGATGGAAATCATTACTGTTACATATTGACCCTTGACCGAGCCGTCAATCAGAGATGCACCTGTGTAAATAAGCGGAAGAAGATCATGTGATATAATCGAAAGTAAGGTGGCGTTCTGAAATAATATATGCTGATGCCCGCAGCTGTTAAGTTAGTTGGAGGCAGTGAAGGCCAGGGTGAGAGCCAGTTTGCAGTCAGTGAGAGCGCTACGCTGAGGGCTGCTGCCTCCAGTTGGGCAGCCTCCAGTTGAGAGAGTTGGAGGCCGTGAAGGCCAGAGTGAGAGCCACTTTTGCAGTCAGTGAGAGCGCGCCCGCTGGGCCCGTGACCCATACTAGGCCTCCGGTTGAGCAACCCTGGCCAAGAAGCAGAAGAAGTGCTAAGTGGATCTTGAAGATAACACAGCGTGCTATGGTCAAGAGAAGAAGTTATGGGTCAATATAACAATCCTTCTTGTTTCCTCATCCCGTCCGTCAGTCTCACAAACCACAAAAGCTTCAACTCCTTTCGAAAGAATAAAAAGACGTATCATCATCATCATGAAGTCGTGCCGCCAGCACGGATATCCCTGACCCTCTCTCGCCACTTCTCCCTATCATTCATCGCCTCCGGCAGGTCTTCAGGGTTACATCCTGTGTCTTCACATAGCTGCTGTATGTAGGTTCAAGCTGGTCGTCCTGCTTTTGCTTGGCCATATGTGGGGGTCCATAGGAGTACGTCACTTATGAGCTCGTCCTTGCTTCTCCAGCAGTGTCCTGCGTGTCTGGTTCGTCTAACTTGTATAGTTTTCGTGATGGGAGGTAAGTGGCCGTATAGTTGGTGTCTCGTGGGGTGTTGTCGCCAGGAATTGTTCAATATTGCTCTCAACATTCTTGTGTAGTCACCGTCTAGATTCTTCTCCAGATTCTCATAAAGAAGCGCTGTTCTTCCTTCTTCCCACATCACGATATACAACATTACGTTAACAATCAATGCACGTGTGTACATTGAAACCTTGTATATTTTTCTAATTCCCTCGATAAATTTGATAATGATAAAGTCATTTTTTCGGATGATAGTGCATCTTGTCACAGAGCAAAGGAGATTGGAGTTTTTCTTTAAGATGGGTTTATAAAAGTAATCTCATAGTCAGTGAACAGATCGGATCTAAATTCTGATGAAAATCTATGGTGGAAAAAAAAAATGGTCCTTGATAAGAACCCAAGATCACTGCCGGAAGAAAACAAATAAATTTCCCTAGCCATTAATGATATGGTGCTGCATGTCTTTTAAAGGAACCGGTGGGGATAGCAATCATTACCTCAAGAATCAGTGCAAGTGAGTACATTAAAATTCTATATAATTTTCGATTTCCATCAGCAGAAAATTGGTTTGATGTTGATGAAATCATTTTCCAAGACGATAATGAATCTTGTTAGAGTGCGAATGGGGTAAAAGCTTTTCTTCAGGAAAGGCATCTAAAATTAATGATATGGTCAACGAACAGTTCAGATTTAAATCCAATTAAAAATTTATTGTGGAAATCAAAGAAAAAAAAGAAAGAATAAAAAAAGAAAAAAGTCTGTGATTAAGACTGCATTCAGCAAAGATGTATTCACTGCTATTTGGGAACGTTAGAACCACTTTGACAAAGAATATTGTTTTAGATTAGAGAAATTCACGTTTGAAAGAATAACAGCTGTCATAAAAGTTCAAGGTGGGGCAACTAAGAATTAATTTCAATTTTTGTATATGAATTCAATTATTTGGTCATTCCAAAATATCTTACTGTAAATGGCTTGGAAAAAATTATATTGATTTAAATGATTTAATCTGATTTGTGGAAGGTCGGGTCTTTGGCCTCATGGGTAGAGTGTTCGCCAATGGTCCGGTAGATCTGGGTTCAATCATAGGTCGCGTCATACCAAAGACTTTAAAAATGGTACTTAATACTTCCTTGCTTAACACTCAGCAATATAAGGTGCGTATCAAGGATAAAAGTGGAGCAATCCAGGAAAAGGAGTAGCGCCCTCCCCTACACATCGTTGTAGTTGCTATTGATAAAGGAGCCTTTAAGTCGCCCTCGACTACGATCGCTAATTTTTCTTTACTTTACAAAATGATATTTTATGCAGAATATTCAGATATCAAAGAAAAACATCTGGTGTCTTATCTGTTATTTGATTATTTACTGCCAAATAAACACAAATTAATGAACATCCTCTAAGTGCACTTTTTCGATAATTTTCGCCAATAGTAGTCTGTGAAATATAATTTTCATTTCAGAGAACGTGCAGCGTAACGGTTATCGTCATAGGAAGTGGGTTCCACAATCCGAGTTCAAATCCTAGATGAACTGCATTTCCGTTTGCGCAAATACCCGAAAGAAAAGCATTAATCCATCTGTTCTGTCCCCGACTATGAGTAAACAGTGCAGAAGACCGGATTCTTTATTCGTGTAATGGCAACCTATCAAGAAGAAAATTCTGAATTTAATCCCGGTGTACTTCGGTTTAAAAAATGGGCTTGTGGCGCATCTGTGGTTATGGCAGTGGTGGAGTACTAAATATATGGCTCTTGGTTGGTTTAAGAACTTTTAACATCCCAACCTATTAAAGGACTACAGTGAGAGAGAATGGAAACAGGGAGGTTATTTCTTTTTTTTTCTTTTTTTGATTGCTGCGAGGCAAATACAACAGAAAATCGAATTTAATATAGACTGATGCAATAATTTTCATTGCTTTATCTTATTTGTCTACACATGTGTAGGTATTATTTCCATATTTGATATTAAGAAAGTCCACCACTCCTAGACTGGTTGTCTACCAAGGCTAAAGAACTCAGTCGGCCCAACTCCTCATCTATAGTTGGGGAGAAAAGATAGGTTAATACCTTTCCCAAGAGTATTGTCACGAATTGTAACTTAAACAGCTTTATCCAGGTCACCGAGGTTATTTCAAACGGAAATAACCGTTACGCTATTCGTGGTTTCTTTAAGGTTTGCTGTATCAACTGAGAGAGAGAGAGAGAGAGTGAGAGAGAGAGATTTCGATATATATACGATAGAGCATTGCGAGAAACTATTCATTGCAATATATGATTTTAATTTCTATGTTATATGAGATGGGTTCATGCCTTTCTTAAGGTCATTAGCGCAAAGTGAAAAAAAAAATGAGCCTGGTTAGGTAATTTTATCTAAACTTTTTTCTTAGATGTGGCATAAGGCCAAAGTAATTTACTAAGCTTTTGGGTTAGCTGTGGCACAAGGCCGTGCGAATGAAGCACCCTATGAAACTCGAACTTACTTTATTAGTCTAGCTTGCTAATTATTACATTACCCGAGGCACCGAAGACGAGTCTTGTTTATGTGTATGCATGTACACATGTGCATTTAAAGAACTCTAAATCTCAATCTGGCAAACAATTTATAAATTCTCTGGCTCATTGATAACTACCGCGGTAATTCTGATAATTCATCCCAGTGGAATACTACATCTTACCACATTCAGATTTACATGCTAACAAGGTTATGTTTATGATGTCGTTTAAATCTCAAGGTGAGCCAGAGGAAAGCAAAAGAACTTGGCTTACCCTACTATTTATCCATTGCAGGAATAGCATGTAAGTTTGGTGACGCTTGGTCATTTCCTTCTTGGTCTAGCCGCGAAATTTTCAACGCCTTATATATGTATGTATGTATGTATGTATGTATGTATGTATTTACCTAGCCCCTATGTCACAAGGAGAATGTTACATAAGGTCAATGTTTAAGCGTGATACAGTTAATTTGAGTTTTCTTTCTTCATTGGTGGCCACGAATAAACTAAATAGCTCAATCTGTCCTAATATTTACTCAGAGCTAGGGGCGGGAACAAATAAATTCATGCCTTCTCCAAGGGCATTAGTGCGAACTGAAACCCAGTCGGCTTCATATATGTGAACGCATGTATACAAGTAGACATGTCCATTTAGAGAGAGAGAGAGAGAGAGAGAGAGAAGTGGGAGATGTACTTGTTATAACGTGACTTTTTGATGATTTGTCGCCTAAGCCATTAATTGATAGTTTTTCAACAAGAACTCTAAAAAATGTCATCCTGGTACCTAAGCTGTCAATACTCTTGTCCACTAATATCTACAGGGGTCGTTTTGATGGTCTATCATGTAGAGTGCTAAAATTTAACCCCATTCAGATTTACAGGCGAGCAAAGTTACGTAAATGGTACCATTCAAATCCTAAGACAGATCCGATATAAATCTGGTGTTACTAAAAACTCTATCAATCAAACTATAACTTGAGTAAAAACTTCTTCCAACCTTTGCATAAGATAGGATTCGACAAAAGATATTTTTTAAGACATAAGTAAAAGTAAAGGTGGCGTATCATTGTTGGTAATGGACTTGGTGAACTAAATTCTAATTTTATACGAGGCTGAATTTTATGGATTCATGCCTTTTCCGAGAACCTGCCGAATATTGGACTTTGTCGTTCCGGCAGACCACAGAATAAAATCAAAGAAAGCTAAAAGAGAGATAAATATCTTGATCTTGCCAGAGAACTGAAAAACTATGGAACGTAAGGGCGACAGTGATACCGATTGTAATTAATGCACTCGGAACAATCGCCAATGGATTGATAAAGGGATCGGAAGACTTGGATATAAGAGGACAAGTAGAGACCAAGCAGACAAAAACATTATTAAGATCGGCCAGTGTTGGGTATCACCCACCTTTCTCCACACAATGAACTAGTCCATCTGCCATATATAGCAGTAGCTACTAATACCAGGGCAGACTAGAAAGTGAAGAGCAGCTTCTTATAGAAATAGTATTAGAGCGTTGGAGACTGGAGATCGCACTGGATCACCTTGCTATTCTTGCAATTCTATCGTTGGACTATATCTTTATTCTGTATTCACTAATCCTATGTTCTTGTCTGCTAATAGTCTCTCTATTGTATATACTTTTTTTTTCCTGAGAATATATCTCTATTTCCTCTCATATCTTGGTTTGTCCTTTATTTAATATTACAAGCATTCACTAACCAGAACGTAACAGCAAGAATACAGAAAACAGAGCTGGAAACCGGAGAAGACTTGCTGTCACTCAAACTATAGTGAGAAACAATCAGCTAACACTGGTGAGAAAAAGTCTCTAGAATAAAAAAAAGATAATAATAATAATACGACAAATTGGGGAGCTTGCACATGAGATGACCTGGACATTGTTAGAAAGGGGGAAAACTCAAGGGAGGAACTGAATCTCTTTTAATAGAAAAATGCTTTAAACCAAAATCGAACGAAACACAGCAACACAACATCAATGTTAACAAAAGATAAAAAAATCTATGTCGAAATAATAAACTAAAAAATAAGACCGAAGAATGAAGACGGCAAAAAATCATGTGATTGTTTTGTTTATTTGTTTAATGGCATATCAAACTTCATGAGTTATTTAAAGCCAAAGTCATACTTGCAGACCAATAGTGATACAATTCAACCCATAACTGGAGGATACGGGGTTCATGCCTTTTCCCCTCGGATATTAGTCCAAAAGTGTATGTGATGGTGCGACTAGAGTTTAAACCCGCTTACTTCGAGACCGCAGTCCAATATTTTAACCATTACGCCACGTAATGTGAACAATTCATTAAAAAAAGATCGCAAATGACAACATCACCGAGCTGAATGATATAACTTATGCAGGAGAAAAATTTGTCTGTGACAAAATTAATACCCGAACTGAATCACTTTTAATAGCAAAAGTAATTCCATAAGGACGAATGAAATCAAAGTGAAAACTGATAATACACAACAGAATAACAGATGTAGATTATGAGGCGACAGAGATGAAAAGTTTAATTCTATTAATGCAGTAAACTAGCAAAGAAAGAATACAAGAGTAGGTATGATTGGGTCGGAAAAGTGATACACTGGGAATTGCGCAAGAGGTTAAAATTTGACCATACTAGCAAATATTATAAGCTCAATCCAAAATCCGTAGTAAAAATGAGACCCATAAAAATCCTCTGAGATTTTGAGATATAAACAAATCGCTCAATAATGACCTAAAAACCAGACTGAGTTTTAATTAACGGGAAGAAGTGAACTTGTCACTTAGTGGATTTTGTCGTTCCAACTGAAAACAGAGTGAAAATAAAAGTAAGACTAGACTCAGTGCTAATTAATAAAAAGAAGGGACATGTTCTTTAGGGAATTTTGCCGTTCCAATGGAGCATAGAGTGAAAATAAAAGAAAGACCAGACCTAGTGTTAATTAACAAGAAAAGAACTTGTCATTTAGTGGATTTTGTCGTTCCAATGCAGCACAGAGTGAAAATAAAAGAAAGACCAAACCTAGTGTTAATTAATAAGAAGAAAACAACTTGTCATTTAGTGGATTTTGTCGTTCCAGTGGAGTATAGAGTGAAAATAAAAGAAAGACCAAACCTAGTGTTAATTAATAAGAAGAAAATAACTTGTCATTTAGTGGATTTTGTCCTTCCAGTGGAGCATAGAGTGAAAATAAAAGAAAGACCAGACATTGTGTTAATTAATAAGAAGAAAAGAAATTGTCATTTAGTGGATTTTGTCGTTCCAATGGAGCATAGAGTGAAAATAAAAGAAAGCGTTAAGTTAACCAAATACTTTGATCTTTCCAGAGAGCTGAAAAACTGAAGAATATGTGGGAGTGGAGAACATTTAGACTACATCATTAAGATTAACTAGCATACGTAGAAGAATCTCGGAGACCAGAAGAGACTTGCTGCCACTTAGTTTCCAGTGAATAACCATCTGTTAAATCTGGTTTAAAAAACTCGCAAGTAGTGAAATAATTATAGTATTTCTTGCAGGTGATCAGCTTATAATTTAAATGAATACCAACTTACATCTCTGACAAGAGCACAAGTTATAATCAACCCTTGGGTATGATATAGCAATGAACAATATCAAATATAAATACAAATAAATGTGGGACTAAGATAATAGATTTGAGAGTTATGATCGATAGGTTCTGCCTTAGCAGCTAACGTGGGGTTTCTGTTCGTCATCCTGCGAATGTTGGCCGTTCTAATTTCAGGCACACAGACAATAATCATAGCAGCCCTACTTCTCAGATATGCCAGAAAAAAATGGAGTTCAACAAAAATGTATTTTATGGCAATTTCAAAATCAATCACGGAGAAAGAGGTTATAGGAAATTTGGGAAGGATCTGTTCAGTTTAATACAACAAATCAAGGATGACTCTAAAAGAAAGTTGGTTTTCTGACCTTCAGATGCTAGAAATATTTGGACAGGCAAGTTGTGAAAAATAGTCTCTGTAAGACCTCAGCAAAGGAACTGAAACAAAATGCTTAAAACCAAAATCGAACGAAACACAGCAACACAACATCAATGTCAACAAAAGATAAAAAAAAAACATGTAGAATTAATAAATTAAAAAATAAGGTCAAAGAATGAAGACGGCAAAAATCATGCATTGGTTTTATTTCTTTGTTTATGGCATATCAAACTTCATTAGTTTTTTTAAAGCCAAAGTCATACTTGCATAAAAATAATAATACTATTTAACCGATAACTGGAGGATACGGGGGTTCATGCCTTTTCCCAAGGATATTAGTCCAAAAGTAAATGTGATGATGCAACTAGAGTTTAAAACCGCTTACTTCGAGACTACAGTATAGCACTTTAACCATTACGCCACGTAATGTGAAAAATTGAAAAGTTACATATTTAATTAAAAAAAGATCCCAATGGACAACATCACCAAGCTGAACGATATAACTTATGCCGGAGAAAAATTAGTCAGTGACAAAATTCATATCCGACAAAGGAATCCAAACAGAAATACAAAAACTGAATGAGAAATGAGAATTGAAGAATAAATAAAAGAATCTGTTAAAACATGCTACAGTAATCAGTAAATAAAAGGATTCGATGGATTGAAAAGACCGAAATAAGACAATGACAATCAAAAAGACAGACGAAACAACTGGAAGAAATGAAAAGAAAAGCAAAAGGAAGAAAATTCAAAAGATACCAGGACAGGATCCAATAATATAAGCAAAACAGGATATTCCAAAATAACGACATAAAATTCCACCAGAAGTTGGCGGAGAAAGCATAAAGAAAAATGACCAATAGGATGCAAATAAAACAAAACATTTTTAGCCCAAATTATTGGAACAGAAACAACACAACCGAAAGGACAAATGGTAAAATAACATAAAAGATTTGTTGCAAGGAATTGAAGAGGGCTTGGAAGCAGAAATTCTTAGAATTTCACTATGGACAATACTTCAGAAAAATGGAAGACATGAGGATACAATAGATTTTGATTAAAATAATTCACGTTAATCTGTTGGAACAACAGTAAATTCCTACAAGAAGCAAGAATAACCGAATGGATAGCAAAAAGGAAGACTACCCTGATCCAATGCAATGTCAAAAAAAAAACAACAAAAAACAAACAAACAACTATCCCAGCAACTACCGACCGATAACGTGTTTACCTTTGATGTGGAAAATCCCAGCTTTACGGATAAAGAGATAAATGCTTGAATGCAGCATATTATTTGCAGAAGCATTGAAAAAAGTCGTAAGGGACGAAGGAGAAATGTGATCCATTATATATAGACTTGCACATTCTTAAGGAAGTAAGAATTAAGTGGAAAAATCTAGCCATGGCATAGATAGACTGCAAGAAGACATGATATTATTCCTTAAATTTGAATAATATGATGTCTGAGAATGTACGAGATATAAGAACAAATCAAAAACTTCATCAGGAGAGCTATAGAAAGCTGGAGACTGGAACTAGCAGGATTAGAAAAACCCTTAACAGAAGCAAAAATCCACAAAGGCATCGTCCTGGGAGACGCATTATCGCCACTGCTTTTGTTATAATAATGATGCCACTTAATTATGTGACAATAAGCCCGGCACAGCCGGTCCCCACTATCTCAACTTCGTTAATCAGCTCATGGCCATCGGATCATCTAGTGGTTTCTCTCATCTTCGACCGGGGGCATTTCACAAGTTTTACAAATATGCAGCGGATATAACATATATAACTGAGAGTGGAAGAAAGAAGAACAAACAAGCGCAGACTTGGGTTAGGCCTAAGCGTAAGAAGGGAAAAGTTTTTGGCACTTTTCTGGGATTTCTGTGCATCTGTAGCTATCGCGATCATGTATCCGAGTGAAATTCTCACACAGCTACCAAGAACGCTGACTCATCCTCTCACGCTGGCCGACCCGGCCTCTGGATCCATTTGTCCCAACTCTTCCTACAGCTGCCGCTTCTCTCTGACCGTCGCCTTTTCCTGACTGTTGCTAACTCCTCTCTGTTCACGGCTCTGGGACCTTGTCTTTTCTCGTCTTCTTTCGGTCTTGTAGGAAATCTCGCCAAAACCGACGAAGGAATCCTCTGACTGGCGCTCGACCACAACTACACAACGAATTCTCACCATTGTGCCACAATTATACATTATTCAATGTAGACTACAAATTCACAAAATCGCTGGCAAAGATAAACCACATCGTGTATATAGATAATATCAAGATATCTGACAAAAATGAAAAAAGAAATTATTAAAACTATTAGAATTTACAATCAAGATGTAGGAATGGAATTAGATATTGAAAAATGTACAATGTTGAAAATAAAAAAAATGGGAAAAGCGAAAAAACGGGAGAGGATCGACCTGGTGTTATAGTTAAAGCGCTTGACTGACGAATCATAGTAAAGCGAGTTCAAACCCCAGTCACGCTATTACGTTCACTTTCGGACAAATATCCCTAGGAAAGGTATGAACTCCCTCGTCCTCTTACCTACGGGTTAAATAGTACCACTGCTGTTCTTCTGGAATGATGGCTTTGGTATTAAATAACCCAAGAAGGTTGATATGGCATTAAATAAAGACGCCAACATGAAGCCAACAAAAAACAACTGAAGTAATAGATTTGTCCAATCAAGAAAGCATCAAATTACTTGGAGAGAAAGAAAATAACAAATACCTGAGAATATTAGAAGCAGATATTATCAAACAGAGATGAAAGAAGTAAGAAAAGAATATCTCAGGAGAAGAAACGAACTGGAAACCCAGCTCCGCTGCAGATATTTAACCAAAGGAATAAATAAGTAGACAGTCTTCCGAGTAATATATTCTTAATCCTTCTTAAACTGGATAAGAGAGTAACTCATACATATGGATCATAGAACAAGGAAACTGACAACTAAACATCAGCGTGGCAGGGCACATTGCCGCGTTGGAAAGGCTAAACCAGGAGCTGAAAACCTTAAGATAGTCCGACGTTGTGTTGAACCTCATGCTGCAATGCCAATATGTATAACTACTTGCTCTACTTCTTAAGAGAGGAGACCTGCCACATGGGCAACTACTAGTCATCCATAGAACTTTGTTTGGGTTTGTGCCGAGATCCAGGCGTAAGTCCATTGCCTTGCGAGACAATGCAACTAAAGAAAACAAGGAAATACCAAGATTCTTCCTTTAAATACACTTAGTGTAACGGTTATCGTGGTAGGGAATGGAATCGGTGTTCCGATTTCGAGTTTTTGACGGAGTTGTTGGCATTTTGTTCCGCGCTAACATCAACAATGAATAAATAGGACAGCAAGCTGGGTTATTTAGCCTTGGCAAGACAACCAGTATAGGAGAAGGAAAACTTTGAATTCAAATCATAGTAGTCCTATATAAAAAAATGACCTCATGTCGGAGAGGCCTGGTGAATATATAGAGTGCAGGAAATAATCTCCTGTGTCAAGTTTTAGCGCGTTCAGAATATGAAATTTCAGTTGTAAATTCCTTGCAAGTTTTTCCATCGTATCTTTTACGATAATACTTTTATCATTTGTTCGATTTCTTACGGAATTTAGAACTTTATTATCTTCTTTCCATTAATTGTTTCCCAAAATCAAAGAGCAAAACTCATTAGTAGTTGATTACTCCCAGGTCCACTCCAACCCAGAGTATGTAGGGAATACATTGAGCGTATTCTAAGACCAACTGACAGGGCTTCTCTTTAAAAGAGAATCAATTTACGTGATAAGAAAAAAAAAAAGAAAGATAAAAATGAAATCGAAATTGATTGAAAATACAGAATTATATCGGAGAGTATTTGGAAAAGTTCTCAGCCTGACTAACGTGATTAAGGATCGAGAATCACAAAACGTACACACTTGGCACATCACTTTCGAAGTTTACGTTTACCGAAATCACTAGACACTAGATCAATTTTAAGGGGTTTGAATTCAGAGTTTTAAGGGATTTTAGGGGGTTGAATTCAGAGTTTTAAGAGGTTTTAAGAGGTTTTAATTTAAAGTTTTAAGGGATTTTAAGGGGTTTGAATTTAGAGTTTAAAGGGATTTTATGGGGTTTGAATTTAAAGTTTTAAGGGTTTTAAGGGGCTTGAATTTAGAGTATTAAGAGGTTTTAAGGGGCTTGAATTTAGAGTTTTCCCTTTCCTAGATCGGCTTATGGGGTTAAAAGATATTTTGTTTTGGTTTGGGTCTGGATTATGATGTTAGATATCTGACTTGGTTAGTTTCTTCTTATCTCATTTTAATTTGCTGGCCTCCTCATATCTGTAGAAGGCTGTAAAAGAACTCCTGAATGAAGGTAAGAAAAGAGATGATACCTTTTAAATTTTTAACTTTATTTTCTGGGTTCAACGACCATTCTGTTCTTCCTGAATCTGAATGAAATGGTTGCGTCTCCCTGACAAGGTGTTAAAATTACATGAGTTGTTTTCAGGAAGATATGTCCACTATGCGGTGTTTTTAGTCGTGGGTGATAAAAGCATTTGGTACTTTTAATATCGTCTACTGTTAGCAGGGACAGCTGCTACTTGTGGAAAAGAGAACCATCGAGCAGCGAAGCGTACACGTGGCTTTCCACTAGCATCAAGAGAAAAATAGGTGTATCCGATTCAACGGTCACTCCTGAAAGAGAGCGAGTTTCCTTCTCGTGCGCTTAGGTCCGTTTTCGGGCATACGCTGTTCCAACTTCCTGTCAGGGGCTTCTGGGAAATTCCGCACTTTTGAACTTAATTTTATTTCTTTTCTTTTCTTTTCTTTTTTCTATTCACTACAGGCTAACGAGCCGACTCCGCACAACTATTTAGCCATAGCTGTGATGAGTTGAATTCAAATATTTCTTAAGGATATTAGCACTATGCAACTGGAAATATGTTATAAATGAAAGAATAGATACACATACGCTGGTTGAAAAAGATAATCTTTTGTCAAGGAAGTCTTTTTCTTCTGAATGATCTTTTGAGTTCGGTGGCCGTATTGACAAAAAAAAATGGAGATAGGCCAAAAATAATAAACACCACGATATAGCCAGAAAGAAAACTTCAATCCTTACAGCTTTCATATTATATATATATATATATGGGATAGCAGAAAAACATAACCCAAATAGGTGAATTTATTTTGATATAAAGTCGACGTTGAACGTTTCGGGTTCAGTAACCATCCTCAGGATTTGGATATCAGAAAAGTTCACATAGCAATGGATGTTTGCTGAAATAACAGGAGCAAATAAAAATTATACAACGAAAAGAGGCACAAAGCGTTCATAATTCAAAAGTGTTCAGAGTGTGTCTGGCACGTGGAAATATACTTGAAAATGCTGGATTTCCCAAAGAAACGGAATAAAATCCTCCCATTTTTTAAGAAATACGCAAAGACAAATAAGTTTTTATATATACAAATCGTTTTGAAGACATCCATGTTAAATATCGCGTAAGATTATATTTGGTCTTTGTTTTTTTTTCCGAAAGGACTGTATGAAAGTAAATATGGATCAAAATCCGACAGTGTGAAGATAGCGGAAAAACATAATCCAAATAGGTGAATTTATTATGATGTAAAGTCGACGTTGAACGATTCGGTTTCTGCTATCTTCATACTGTCGGGTTTTGATCCATATTTACTCTCATATATATATATATATATAGACGGAACCTCTCTGAAACTGGTAGACAAATTCACCAACCTAGGAAGCAGCGTCTCATCAACCGAAAGAGACATCGACACACGGCTAACGAAGGCATGGACAGCTATCAATAGGCTTTCGATCATATGGAAATCAGACCTGACCGATAAAATGAAACGCAGTTTCTTCCAGGCAGCGGTCGTGTCGATACTGCTATATGGATGCACTACTTGGACGCTTATAAAATGGCTGGAGAAGAAGCTAGACGGCAATTACACAAGAATGTTGCGATCAATATTGAACAAGTCCTGGCAGCAACACCCCACAAGGCACCAACTATTCGGCCACCTGCCTCCCACCACGAAAAATATCCAAGTTAGACGAACCAGACACGCAGGACACTGCTGGAGAAGCAAGGACGAGCTCGTAAGTGATGTACTCCTATGGACCCCCGCATATGGCCAAGCAAAAGCAGGACGACCAGCTCGAACATACATACAGCAGCTACGTGAGGATACGGGATGTAGTCCTGAAGACCTGCCAGAGGCGATGAATGATAGGGAGAAGTGGCGAGAGAGGGTCAGGGATATCCATGCTAGCGGCACGACATGATGATGATGATATATATATATATATATATATATATATATATATATGTGTGTGTGTGTGTGTGTGTGTGTGAGTGTGTGTATATATTTCTTAATCCGAACCGTTTTCGGTCTTCTAACATCAGTAAAAGGTTATTTCACGATTGTTTACATTTCAAGAGTGAACAGCGTATGGATGCCACAGGATTGGCTTCATGAGTAAATAAAACTTGAACTTCAAAACATAATCTTGTAAACATTTAAAATTACTCTTATTAAGAAATTGTTTTCAATGTTTTCTTTTTCTCGTATATAGTTTGAAGTTGGAAAATCCATCTAAAAATTAATGAACTTTAAAATAAGGAAATGTTAACATTTCAATAGTATATACGTACCTATATGTGTGTGTATGTGTGTGTCTAAAAGGTTATATATATATATATATATGTCATTCAACCAATAAATAAAAGGAATGACATTTTTTTTCTGATTTTTCCCCATTGTTTGGACTTGGTTTATGGACAAAACTATCGCAAAAATATTTGTTCTGAGAAAATTCAAGATAGTAGCAAACCTTGCTTCAGGCTTGAACAGAGGTCTGTCATAAAATCTTTGGTGGTTGAGAAATACAAACCATGTGAAATTTACAGAAGTATATGCAATGCTTATGGAGAAGCATGTTTTATCAAATATTGACAATATTGACGAATAGGCTAAACATAGATTTGCTTACAACAAACCAGAATGGAAAAGACAGCCAATGGAGTGGAAACACACTGATTCTCCGATAAATGAAATGTTCCAGACGCAGTGGTCAGTAAAGAAGATCATATCTACAGTTTCTGGAATATGAAAGTATCCACCATTATAGATCTCTTGGAAAAGAGGTTAAACTATAAACAGTGCTTCCTACTGCCAACTCCTTTGGCAAAATTCATTATATATATATATATATATATATGTGTGTGTGGAAGGCGCTTGTGAAGTAATGGATATCGTCATAGGAAATAGACACGGTGACCCTAGTTTAAATCCTGGACTAGGTTGTTTGTATTTCACATAAGGCCTTGAAAAAGGCATGAATCTAATTAATCTCCCTCCAGCAATGGCTAAAATAGTAAGGCTGACTGGGTTCTTAGCCTTGTTTTGCAACTGATCAAGGTGAAGGAAAACTCTATATTCAAACCTGTAGAACTCAGCTTAAAATATCGACCTTGTGTCACATCATGCTCGTGCGGAGGACTTAGTAAAAACACACTCACACATACACACACACACACACACACACACATATATATATATATATATATATATATGCTGGCACGTCGCAACCGATTTAAAACATAACTTCACATTTCCAACTGAAATAGCGTTAACGACAAAGCGTCCATATATTGTCATTTGGTCAGTTAAAGCAAAAAAAGTTTTCGTTATTGAGCTAACGGTCCCTTATGAAGAAAATTTCGACTGGGCACATCAGCGTAAGTTGGAAAAATATGAAGATCTGAGAGAATAATGTGTCAGAAATGGCTGGATAACGAATGTATTTCCGATCGAAGTCGGATGAAGAGGTTTTATTGCCAAATCAACCTCCGTTTTCTTAACTAGTCTTGGACTTCCTCCATCAGACAAGAGGAAATATATGGAAAAGATCCAAGATAAGGCTCTAACTGCATCAGCGTGGATCTGGCAATCCCACAGAGCGACAACAATCTGACAAAGTCTGGTGGTGTCGTGAGATACTGCTGGGGCGCTCTGAGTTAGTGGTAATGATGCTTCGGCCCCGAAACCATGCCTGAACCCAGAGTCATCATCTGATGAAGGCTTTGTTAGAAGCAATGCTGTTGTATAAACATCAGTTATTGTATGATACCTACTATATATATATATATATATATATATATATAATTCCCTTATTTCCTTTAACGGACTGGCCGTTTGATATCTTCCGCATCGATAGCCACAATGCTCTTCCTTTCGTTCAGGATCTCACTGTTGTTTCCCATATTGGCCCGAATCACTCAACAATTTCATCTTCCTATCGTCATGGAGGTCTTCTGAGCGGTTGTTTACGTCATGGAGGTCTTCTGAGTGGTTGTTTGTAGACCACTCGGCAACTAAAACTGTTGTCAGAGAATCTTGTAATGAGTCCAGCCCAGGAAAGAACTTCATTTTTCGGTACTCCGCGATTACGTCCTTAACTCCGCTCTTGTATTACTTTACTTTCGATGTACTCACACTGTGATATTCCAAGTATAGATCTTTCCATAGACCACTGTGTCATAAAAAGTTGCTCTTCTTCCTTTCACATGATAGCTCATATTTTGCCGGTGTAGAAAACTGCTTGCAAAACAATGCTATTGCTGAAATTGGCGCGTAGGGTTTTGTTCATCTTTGCATTGAGCACATCTTTTATCGTGGTAAATCTCTTCTATCCGGATTTTATTTGCCACAAGCTTTCCGCATCTATGTCTCGGCACATATTTACCAACAACTAAGGACATATATATATATATATATATATATATATATGTGTGTGTGTGTGTGTGTGTGTGTATGTGTGTAAAAAATAAAAAAATAACCAGAATTCATTTTAGACGCCATTTTTACAAAATAAATCT